>OZ024740.1:399036694-399239194 GCA_964016885.1 Eledone cirrhosa | reverse complement strand
AGGCATAGTAGTTTTCTATGTCGAGTTGCAGGAAGCGAGTGTGGTGTTTGTCGGGTAATTTTTGGAACCATGATATTGCCTCAGATGTTCTGCTCCAGAGTGGAAGTGGTGAGGCAGCCCGCAATGATGGTAGAACTCTATCCAGGATCTTCTTACTGATAGAGCCGATGTCAGAACGAGTGGGGTTGATAAGTCTGACTGATGGTTTGTTGAGGAAGTTTCCCTTATGGTCCTTCAGGGTAAAGTGCGGGGTCTTTACCCTTAAAGGTTCGGTTCGGTCGTGTAATTTAAGGGACTTGGCGATTTCTTTTCCGGCCGCGTTTGTCTCAGTCAGTGCCCTCTCTATTACCTTTTTGTAGGTGATCGTGATGGTATTTATTGCCAGCTTATTGTAGGTCTGTGGGTCTACCTCATAAACGTTTTTGGTTTTATCGGAGGAGACATAATAACGTAATATATATACACATATATATATATATATACATATATATACACATACATATATATATATATATATACATATATATACATATATATATATATATATATATATATATATATATATATATATATATATATATATATATATATATATATATATATATATATATATATGCATGTGTGTGCTTGCGAAGAATTGTGGTTTTTAAGGTCCATCAGAAGTTAAGAATGATAAGAACTTCCCGACTAAAAGAAGGCTACCAGTTACAAGAAGTTGGATATGAGCAGCTTCTTTGAGTAATGCAGGAACCCCAGTTAACATATATGAGGGTTTCACAAGATTTTGAACATCTGAGCAACACCAGTACAAGGCATCATTCACAGACGGACACAAAGTGGTAACTGCTTCCATTGAATTTCTTCTAGTTGATATATTTTGACATTTAGATATTTCCTGATGAAGGTTGTACCATATATTTTGTATACCTCTGCAATGTTCCAAATTATCAAGAGTAGCCAATTCTTTGAAATCTAGATAACAAGAATTAAAATAAAAGTCTCATGAGAAACCAATCATATAATAATCCAAACAGAATTAGACCCATCATATATATTTATATATATATCAATTTTAATATATACATATATATATATATACATATATATATAAACACGCACACGCACACACACATATATATATATATATATACGGCTCAAAAAATGAAGAAGGAGTGAGGCTTCTTGAATTTTGTGATGCAAATGCACTAACCATTTGCAACACTAACTTCCAGAAGCCTACCAACCACCTAATAACCTACAAATCAGGCAAGCACATAAGCCAGATTGACTTCCTGCTAGTTAGACAGCGAGACAGACAGATGGTGTCAAATACTAAGGGATACCCCAGGGAAGAATGTACCCCACAGCATAGGTTAGTCGTTAGTGACATCTCAGTAAGCAAGAGAAAGAATGAGACATACAGGAAGGTGTGGAAAAGAAAAGTTTGGAAGCTAGAAGACCTTTCATTAAAATATAAATTTAGCAAAGCCCTTCAAGATGTGTATGACAAAAAAGAAGACGATTTAGAATTGTATGACATAGATGATAACTGGAATTTCTTGCGCGACAACTTACTGCAGGCTACTGAAGAAACTTGTGGTTGGGGCAGAGCTTCGACCAGACAGAGAGTGACCTGCTGGTGGAACAGCACAGTAGATAGGGCCATTAGAGACAAAAGACTGGCATGGAAAAACGGTGGGAGTAGAGAAGGATACACAGCCGCTAAGAGAGAAGCTAGACGTCAGGTGTACTTAGCACGCAGGGAGGCTGAGAGTAGGAGATTTTCCAATGTTCTGTGAGGGGAAGATCAGAGACGTGCGGTGTTCTGCATTACAAGGCAGTGTGTCAGTGCAAATCAGGATGTTGTTGGAGATAAGTGTGTCCGGAATGATGCCGGTGTACTTAGTGTCACGAATGATCAAAAAAAGGAGGCCTGGAAATGTCATTATGAGAGACTGATGAATGTGAGAACGAATGGGACAAAGAGAAATTGCCCCCAGTAGACCCAACAGAGGGACCAGCTATTGAGATTGACGAATATAGGGTACAAGAGGCAATTAAGGAAATGAAGAATGGTAAGGCTGCTGTACTGTCGGGGATAGTTGCTGAGATGCTGAAGGCATCAGGAGAAGTAGGCACTAAACTAGTTGCATGCATCATCAATCAAGCTATATATGGTGGTGTCATACCCAAAGACTGGTGCAGCAGTATTCTCATAAATTGCTACAAAGGTAAAGGGGATACTCTAGAGAGGAACAATTATAGGGGCATAAAGCTGATGGATCAGGTTATGAAAGTGGCAGAGAGAATATTAGCACAACTGATTAGAGAAAGGGTCAAATTAGATGAGATGCAGTTTGGTTTTGAGCCTCGCAAAAGTACAACAGATGCCCTCTTCTTAGTGAGGCAACTACAAGAGAGGTTCTTAGAGAAGAATAAGCCACTATACTTAGCTTTTGTTGACCTAGAGAAGGCCCTGTCATCTTGTGGTCCCTAAGGAAACTAGGTGTAGGGGAATGGCTTGTGAGGACAGTGCAAGCTATGTACAGGGGTGCTGTCAGTAAAGTGAGAATAGTAATGGAGTTTAGTGAGGAATTCCAGATACAAGTAGGTGTACATCAGGGTTCGGTCCTCAACTCGCTCATGTTCATTATAGTCCTCCAAGCCATAACAGAGGAGTTTAAGACTGGCTGCCCATGGGAACTTCTCTATGCTGATGATCTGGTTCTTATAGCAGAATCAGTAGAGGAGCTAGAGAATAAATTCTGGCTATGGAAACAGCAGTTGGAATCAAGAGGCCTGAGAGCGAACATAGCTAAACAAATGTGTTGATAAGTAGAAGAGAGGACAATACTCTGATTCCATCAGAGAAATGGCCATGTTCAATATGTAGGAAAGGAACTGGCATAAATTCCATAAAATGTACGCAAGGCAGATCTTGGGTACACAAGAGATGTGTGGGATAGCAGGCAAACTAACAGGTAAGGAAAACTACATATGCAGTAGATGTACAGAGAAAGTTGGCAGTAATAATCGCAGTGATAGATACATTTTTCCAATGCAGGTGGGTTCTATAGAAGTGGTTGATAGCTTCCGGTACCTAGGTGATCAGATTAGCATGGGAGTGGGGTGTTCCAAGGCCATAGTATCTAGAATAAGGACAGGTTGGAAGAAGTTTAGGGAGCTGCTTCCTCTGTTGACAAAGGGTTTCTCCCTGCGTACGAAAGGACGGTTATATGATGCCTGTGTGAGATGCGCGATGCTGCATGGTAGTGAGACATGGGCAGCAACTGCAGAAGATATGCGACGGCTGGAGAGAAATGAAGCAAGTATGCTCTGTTGGATGTGCAATACCAATGTGCGTGAACGACCAAGCATAGATGAGTTGAGAAAGAAACTGGGTATAAGAGGGATAAGTTGTGGTGTGCAGGAGAGAAGGCTGAGATGGTATGGACATGTGATGCGCATGGAGGATGACCGCTGGATAAAGAAGTGCCAAGAAATCCCAGTAGAAGGAATACGCAGTAGAGGTAGACCACGAAAAACATGGGCGGAGGTGGTGAGGGCAGACCTCACCGAGGAGATGACGAAAGACTGTGACAAGTGGAGAGATACTGTGCTGAAAAGGACCCGTCCAACCCTTGCAAGCAGGGAAAAGCAAACGTAAAATGATGATGATATGATGATGATGATGATGATATATATACACATATATATATACATATATATACAGGCTGTGGACAATATTTGTTCGCAATTTTCAACTGCTAACTTTATGCAAATTTTTTTTACTTCCGCTGTCACTCTTGTCTTCATAAAAACAGTGACTATATTTCCATTATTTATTTTCAGAATAATTGATTATGAATAATTTTGAACCTCCAAATTTGTGGAAGAGACACGGAGTTCTTCTTGGAATCCGCGCCGGGAGGACAAATAAGGAAATTTCAGACTTTCTCAGCGTCAGAAGGAGAATGGTGGAAAAGGTCAGAAAGGAATTGGAAGATTCAGGATTCGACTACGAAGCAACATCAGAGAGGAAAACACATGATCGACGATCTGACGCCTTCAGAACACCTAAGTTCGTCGCTGAAGTTCAGAATATCATCAACAATGAACCAAGCAAGTCGATGCATGCTATTGCAAGGGAGAAAGGCGTGGATGAAAAGCTCATAAGGCTGGTGGTACATGACATTCGCTACGTTTCATACAAGATCAGGAAAGGACAATTTCTGTCAAAGGTGATGCAAGAAAAGCGACTGAAGCAAGCAAAGAAGCTGATCAACAAGTTGAAACACCCACTGGAGCCAGACATGCTGTGGTTTTTCTCCGACGAGAAAAACTTATGCCAAGACCAGAAGGTCAACTCCCAGAACAACAGGTGGCTCGCTGTCTCATCCAAATACGTGCCCAGAGTCATGCAGACAAAGTTTCCAGCGACAACATTGGTCTTAGGTCTCGTCAGCAGTCAAGGTAACATCATGCCACCTCACTTCTTCCCTGAGGGCCTCAAGCTGAACACTGATGGCTACAGCCGCGTTCTGAGCGAGGTAGTAAAGCCCTGGATTGACCAGGTAGCTGCAGGTAGGCCGTACATGTGGCAGCAAGACTCAGCGCCCTGCCATACCTGCCGAAAGACCCAAACCTGGCTGTCAGAGAACTTCGTCGACCACACTTCACCTGACATCTGGCCTCCCAGCTCGCCTGACTGCAACCCCCTCGACTTCTTTGTGTGGGGCGCAGTGGAACGAGACACCAACAGATCTAGCTGCAATACGAAAGATATGAAGGCCAGGATCACAAGTGCCTTTAGCGGCCTAAGTCGGGGGACAGTGACTTTAGCAGCCTGTAGTCAGTTCTGAGGCCGCCTTGAGGCCGTCATCAAAGCCAATGGCGGGTTTATCGAGTGAGATCGAAAGAAGAAGTCATGAAGACAAACTGAACCAAATTTGGTAAATATATCTTAAAAAATAAAACTACTGTGCTATTTTTTCCTAGACAGTAATCTTGCAAACAAATATCGTCTGCACCCTGTATATATATACATATATATATACATATATACATATATATATATATACATATATATACATATATATATATACATATATATATACATATATATATACATATATATACATATATACATATATAGATATATACATATATATATATATACATATAAATATACATATATATATATATATATATATATATTTATTAAAATAACAGATTAAAGTTTAAGCAAAGAATGGCTGCTTTCACCCTTAACGGGATCTTCTGAAACTAACAAAGTCAATCTGTAAATGCAGAAGTGGATATTTCAAAAAACGTTGCCACCGGAGGAAGACAGGAAGACGATACTTTGGTTCATGGAAACGTTCCCTGGCAAAGAACGGGATAAAACGAATATAATACGTCATTAATAGGAGCGGTGAAAAACAATTACGCGCAAAGACAGAACCACGCTTATGGTATAAAAGAAGTCGTAGACTAATGTTCTCTTAGGTGGTTCATAGAGACGTTCTCTGGCAATGAACGGAAAAAACGAAGATAATACGTCATATGTGGAGCGTGGAGAACAATTGCACGCAAAGACAAAACCACGTAAATGGTGTAGCAGAAGTCGTAGACTAAAATTCTAACTAGGAAACCGAAAGAAACTCCACTTCAGAGTTAAGAATAAAGTAAATAAAATACAATACAGAGGTAATAGAAATTAAATAAATACATACACACCCCCATATACGTACATACACAAGCATACGCGAAAACACTTGCCATAGGTATACAAAACTACGCATATATAAATGTGTGTGTGTGTGCGTGTATACAAATAAATAAATAAATAAATAAATAAACGTATATAAATAAATAAATACGTATATAACAAGCGCACACACATACCTACATGTAAATACACAAATGTTCGGATACGTACGTCACCCAAAACATGAAGTACACATATACACACACCCTACATACGTACGAACCTGCATACTCACACAGATGCGAAACTCCCGTATACACATAACCAAACCATATGTACCAGAATATATAAAATTATACGCCATAACATATACAATCAAATATACGTACGAGAAAGTATACATACCTTCACAAAACATACAGGTAATATATACTTACCTATGCAAATAAGTAATGGTATAAACATAACATATACTTAGCTACCACATCAAGACGTAAAATATCCACGTATAGATCGTACTATCCGTTAGGGTATAATGTGGGGCTGTAATACAGGAAAGTTTTGTGCAATTTACGTTTACAAGCCGAAATTGCCTCAGATTTTTTGTTTAAGATGTGGTCTGTGGCGTAGAGTATTTCCAGGGCCTCAGCGGCGCAGAGGTCACATGGTCTTTTATTTCCCTTTTAGACTCCAGATATAAGCTGAGAGTGACGTCATATTCCTTCTTAGAGGGTAACGAAAAGAATGGGTATGCATGTAAAGACGTTGCTTGAACCTATTGGCGGTTAACCCTATATAGGCTCTACGGGACGTGGGTGTTTCAACCTTACATTTGTAGACAATGTTACTAGAGAGGTATTTCCCGGATAGGGGGCAATCAAACCGATTCCTACAATTACAGTTAGTACTAACTAGGGTTGCACGTGTTCCTACGGCTAGGTAGTTTAGCTAAATTTGAATCTGTGATGTTATGTGCAAGGTTAGGAGTCGTAGAGTAAGAAATTTTAATAGTATTTCTATTAAAAATTTTACTATATTTATGTGTAGGGGGAAAATGCTTCGTAATAAGGGAAAGAAAGATCTTAGCTAATGGTGTGGCCACCTCCATATTATATGGTGGGTTATACCAACAAATGCGACGGGATCTATTTCTTCTAGGTCTATTTTCGTACTCTGTATATGCTACCTTATCGAAATTGATAGCTCTAAGGAGAAGTGGTAAAGTGATGAAGGAGTAGTAATTGTTGATGTCGAATTGGATAAAACGGCAATGTTCCTTGTTGCATATGCCGTTGAACGAATCAATCACCGCGAAAGAATTGTTCCACAGTGCGAGAGGGGCCAAACTTCTAATTTCAGGTATAATTCTATCAAGAATCCTTTTACTAAGTCGACCTAAATCGGACTTCGTAGGGTTAATAAGCCAAATAGAGGGGTTGTTCGGAAAATTGGATTTGTGATCCTTCAGGGTAAAGTGGGGAGAAATAGGGTCCAGAGGTTCGGTCCGGTTCAGGATGTCGAGATCAGAGGTGATTTTAAACCCAGCATCGTTAATTTCTTCTAGGTCTATTTTCATACTCTGTATATGCTACCTTATTGACAAATCCACTCCGAGCAAGAGCTTCATTGTAATAAGTGGAATGGTCGTTGAAAATATGCTAATTAGTAGATTGACGGGAAAACCTCAACGAAACGTATCTTACCAGGTTCTTGGTTATGCTGGCAGGATGGTTGGAATGCTTACTTAAAATTCCATGTGTACATGTTATAGTTTAATTGCTATAAGTTATTATTAAAGGGAAACCTTAAAAAATTATTTTTTTTAAATGAAAATACAAATAAACAAAAGACACATGACTCCAGGGTTTTCAGCCATTGAGATGGACTTGGGCAGTTTCAACCCCTACCAACGGTACTGCTGGTCCATCTGGGATTACAGCATCTGACACAAGCCAAAGCGCTGTCCGTGAAGTAAGAAACAAGGCAAAACAATAACTTATAGCAATTAAGCTATAACATGTACACATGGAATTTTATGTGACATCAGGGAGAAGGTATTATTACTAATCTGTGACATACGTGTTTTCTCTTCTCCCCCAGTAATCTCAATGATATATATATATAAAATTTAATATAGAAATGGCTTCTACAGGACCAGAACTGTTTCATTTGAAGGAAATCATATGTATATATATATATATATACAACTGTTTCATTTGAAGGAAATCATATGTGTATCACCATCATCATCACCGTTTTACGTCCGTTCTTCCACGCTAGCATGGGTTAGACGGGTTGTCCTGTTGTGGGCAGTGTCCAGTCGGCTGACCTTGTCTTGCTCTTATGGGAACTGATTTGGCTTGATTTCTACAGCTGGATGCCCTTCCTAACACCAACCTCATTTACAGTGAGTGCAGGGTGCTTTTTTGCCGTGGCACCTCCCCAACCACTTTGCAGTGGGAGGGTGTAGGAGCATATTGTCTATATGCTTCAGCTTAGGCTTGTACACATGGGGGGTCAGGTCTTCTGTATTACTGCGTGACTCCAGAGGTCACGGTCGTGCGTCATTGCCTTTGAAAGGTGTAATTGGGTAAGGTCGGCTTTTATCACTTCATCCCAGATCTTCTTGGGTCTCCCCACTCCACGGTTTCCATTGACTTCTAGTGCTCCGCACCTTTTTATGCAGCTGTCATCCTTCATACCAACGCAACCGCCTCTCCTGCACATAGCATTTGATTCCTCTTATACTCAGTCTCTCTCTCAATTCATTTATGCTTTGCCGTTCGAGTATATTACTATTACACATCCATCGGAGCATGCAGTCTTCGTTTCTTTCTAATCTACGCAAGTCTTCCACAGACAGCGCCCAGGTCTCACTACTATGTAACATTGCTATTCGTATATTTTGAGGGAAAAGCCTTTTTGCAGCTAGCAGTGGCAGTAGCTCCCTAAACTTCTTCCATCCCGTTCTTACCCTAGTTATTCTACTTTCTGAACACCCACCTCCGCTGCTAATTCGGTCACCTAGGTAGCAGAAGCTGTCTACTGTTTCTACAGAGCCCTCCCAGAGATTGGTGGTACTTGTTTCCTGTGTCTGTTTGCTGCTTACTGTCTCAGCACAGTTGCTGCATGTGAAGCCTACATTCTTAATTAAGCTTCCTGAGATCCCGCTACATCTCTTGTGTACCCATTGTTTGCATTTGGGGCAGAGAATGGAGTTCCTACCTACACCTTTCCTACATACTGAGCAAGGCCATTTCCCTGAGGGGATCTGGGTTCTGTTTTCTCGTCTACTTACAAGGACCTTAGTCTTTGTCAGGTTGACTTTGAGACCCTTTCTTTCTAGTCCCTGCTTCCATGTTTGGAATTTCTTCTCTAGTTCTAACATAGATTCAGCTATAAGTGCGAGGTCATCTGCATACAGGAGTTCCCATGGGAATCCGGTCTTAAACTCCTCCGTCATTGCCTGCTGAACTATGATGAACAGGAGAGGGCTAAGAACAGAGACCTGGTGGACATCAACCTGTATGCTAAATTCCTCATTATAGTCATTGCTAATCCTAACTTTGCTGACTGTTCCCCTATACAGGCGTTGTACAGCTTTCACAAGCCATTCATCTACTCCTAGTTTTCTAAGAGCCCACCAGATTATAGCACAGGGAACTCTGTCAAAGGCTTTCTTGAGATCGACGAATGCCAGGTAGAGCGGCTTACTTTTAGCTAGGTACTTTTCCTGTAACTGCTTCACAAGAAAGAGGGCATCTTCCTGGCACAAACCCAAATTGCATCTCATCTAGTTTCACCCGGTCCCTAATCAACTGTGCTATAACTCTTTCTGTTACTTTCATGACCTGGTCCATCAGCTTTATATCTCTATAGTTTCCTCTATCTAGTGCATCACCTTTACCTTTGTAGCAGTTGACAATGATGCTACTGCACCAATCCTTTGGTATGACATCTGGTTAACAATACGTGTGGTTATGGTGTGACCTACCGACCCAGATGCCTCCAGCATCTTGGCAGCTATACCCGATGGACCGGTTGCCTTCTCTGTCTTCATATCTTTGATTGCCTTACTTACTACGCTGCTGATGACTTGTACTGCTGGCCCCTCTATAGGGTCTACTTGGGGTAGGGTCTCTTCTTCCCATACATTCTCCTCATTTAGTAATCTATCATAATGGTTCTTCTACGCATCTTTCTTCTCAGCACTTGTGAGGGCAAGCTCACCTTTATCATTCTGGATACACTGCTCTCCAATGACATCACAATTCTCTCTGACACACTGCCTCACAATCTTGAACACCTCCTATTTCTGGTTCTCACGTTGCAGGACATGCTTGAATTTTCTATCCCCCGCTTCCCTTCTAGCTAAGCATACTTGTCGCCTAGCTTCCCTCTTGGTCTCTATGTAATGTACCCTGCTTCCCCTGTTCTTCCATTCTTTCTATGCCTGTCTCTTGGCCTTAACTGCCTCATCTACCTTATTGTTCTACCACCAAGTCACTCTCCTCCTGACTGTGGTCTTACTCCAGCCACAGATCTCATCCGTCGCCTTTAGTAAGTTATTTTTTAGGAACTCCCAGTGCTCTTCTACATTGAATGTCTCTATCTGTTCTTCTTTACTGTCATAGGCGTTGAGTAAAATATCTTTAAATCTGTTACTGGCTGAGCGGTCTTTCAGCTTCCAGATCTTTCTTCTCCAGGTTGGCCTCTGTTTCCAGGTTCGTCTAGTTCTGATCATGAGATCGCTGACAACTTGGCTATGTTGGGATGTACATTCCTCACTAGGGAAGGCTTTTGTGTTTACGACCGTCCATCTGTCACATCCTCTGATGAGGATAAAATCTATCTGACTAGAATGCTCCCCTGATCTATAGGTGATCAGATGGTTGTCGGGTTTTTTGAAGTTTGTGTTACATATCGACATGTCATTGGCGTCGCAGAATTCTAGAAGCCTGAATCCTTCTTCATTTCTTGTGCCAACCCCATGGCTTCAATGGACTCTATAGAAGCTGTCACGGTGTTTACCTATGTGTCCGTTAAAATCTCCTGCAATGATTAGGAAGTCATTGTCGTTTGTTAGAGCAGTAGTGTGCATTAGGGACTTGTAAAACCTATCCTTAAGTTCGTCTGGCAAGGTTATCTGTCGGAGAGGAGCGATACATGTCTTCTGCTGTTCGTTGTTTTGAATATATATATATATATATACATGTATATATATATGGCTTAGTGGTTAGGGCATTGGCCTTGCAATCGAAAGGTGGTGAGTTCAATTCTCAGGCCGGGTGATGTGTTGTTTCCTTGAGCAAGACACTTTATTTCACATTGCTCCAGTTTACTCAGCTGTAGAAATGAGATGATAGGGACTGGGGTCCATATCATTCCACTGCAAAGTGGTCGTGGAGGTGCCACGGCAAAAAAGCACCCAGCACTCACTGTAAATGAGGTTGGTGTTAGGAAACGCATCCAGCTGTAGAAATCAAGCCAGAATCAGTTCCTGTCCCACCCTTGCAAGCAGGGAAAAGCAGACGTAAAATGATGATGATGATGATTTTATATATACATGTATATTTGTCCACAAGCCCGATGAGGGGGTCAGTTTGGAAGTGCCTCGTCTAATATACAGTGGTGGCCATAGCTAGACCCCGAAGCCAATGGTCACACACATGTGAAGTGTATGAAACATAAGATTGCTAGTTTAGTGTACAATATGAGATTTATATGGAAAAGATCCCAAGCTCACTGATGATGGAAATTTTCCCATTGATCTTGGTGATTGATACAAGTCATTCAAATCGTTATTGTTTCTCAACTTGATATATGAAAAGGATTTTTTGATATATCCTTTAGATTTGTGTGTATACATATATATATATATATATATATATATATATATATATATATATATGGTAGAACTAGAGAATAAAGCAGGGACTAGAAAGAAAGGGTCTCAAAGTCAACCTGACAAAGACTAAGGTCCTTGTAAGTAGACGAGAAAACAGAACCCAGATCCCCTCAGGGAAATGGCCTTGCTCAGTATGTAGGAAAGGTGTAGGTAGGAACTCCATTCTCTGTCCCAAATGCAAACAATGGGTACACAAGAGATGTAGCGGGATCTCAGGAAGCTTAATTAAGAATGTAGGCTTCACATGCAGCAGCTGTGCTGAGACAGCAAGCAGCAAACAGCCATAGGAAACAAGGACCACCAATCTCTGGGAGGGCTCTGTAGAAACAGTAGACAGCTTCTGCTACCTAGGTGACCGAATTAGCAGCGGAGGTGGGTGTTCAGAAAGTAGAATAACTAGGGTAAGAACGGGATGGAAGAAGTTTAGGGAACTACTACCACTGCTAGCTGCAAAAGGCTTCTCCCTCAGAATGAAAGGCAGACTGTATGATGTGTGTATCCGAACAGCAATGTTGCATGGTAGTGAGACCTGGGCGCTGAAGGTGGAAGACTTACGTAGATTAGAGAGAAACGAAGCATGCATGCTCCGATGGATGTGTAACAGTAATATACGTGAACGACAAAGCATAAATGAATTGAGATGGAGACTGAGCATAAGAGGAATCAAATGCTGTGTGCAGGAGAGGCGGTTGCATTGGTATGGACATGTGATGCATATGAAGGATGACAGCTGCATAAAAAGGTGCAGAGCACTAGAAGTTGATGGAAACCGCGGAGTGGGGAGATCCAAGATGACCTGGGATGAGGTGATAAAAGCCGACCTTACCCAATTACACCTCTCAAAGGCAATGACACACGACCGTGACTTCTGGCGTCACGCAGTAATACAGAGAACCCAACCTCCCATGGGTACAAGCTGAAGCATATAGACAATATGCCCCACACCCTCCACCGCAAGGTGGTCGTGGAGGTGCCACGGCAAAAAAGCACCCAGCCCACACTGTAAAGTGGACATGTAGGCGCCACGAAAAAGCACCCAGCACTCACTGTAAATGAGGTTGGTGTTAAGAAGGGCATCCAGCTGTAGAAATCAAGCCAGATCAGTTCCTGTATGAGCAAGGCATGGTCAGCCGACCAGACACTGCCCACAACAGGACAACCCGTCTAACCCATGCTAGCGTGGAAGAACGGACGTAAAACGGTGATGATGATGATGATGATATATATATATATATATATATATATATATATATATATATATATATATATATATATATATATAATGCATATATATAAATGTATCATCACCATCATCATTTAATGTCCATTTTTCCAAGCTAGCATGCATTAGACGAGTTGTCGCATTATGGGACAGGTCAGATCATGTGACCGTGGCTTGCTCATGCAGAACTGATTTTGGCCTGGTTTCTACAGCTGGATGCCCTTCCTAATGCCAACTACACTGGGTACATTTTGTTGTCACACCTACACAACTGCTTTACAGTGTGGGCTGGACACTTTTTGTTGTCACCAACACAACCACTTTTGTTGTAGCACACAAATGATCACTTTACAGTGGGATCAATATTTGGGTCAGGGAGATGCGTGGGGTTTGGGGAGGTAGATATATGGATGTGGGTGAGGGGTGGTGTGTTAGGGCGTGGGTGGGGTGTATAAAAGGGGGAAGTGAAGGTGGTGCGCACTAGATGTATGATTCAACCCATGCACAGGGGAAGGCAAGTCTTCTGTATTACTGCATAATGCCAGAGATCTTGGTCCTGTGTCATCACCTTTGAGAGGTGCAATTGCGCAGGGTCTTCTTTTATCACTTAATCCCAAGTCTACTCCATAGCTTCCATCAAGTTTGAGCGCCCTTATACAGCTGTCATCCTACATACACATTATATGTCCATACCAACACAATCTCCTCTCCTGCGCACAGCATCTGGGAGTTAACTATGCATTATAAAAATGTTGCAGGAATTGATTGGTCAAAAGTAGTCAATAGTAAGGATACTCAAGAAAAAAGCTCCATTAAATGTTGAGAAGGTTCATTAGAAGTGGTAGAAAGCTTTTGCTACCAAGATGATCTCTTTAAAAGTGGAGATGGATATAGACACACCCACCTGTTCAAGCACTGCGATACTAAAAGTGGACATAGTAAGAGATCAGAGACTACATGGTGTGAAGAAAGCCCTAGCTGGAAGTAGACAAGATAATCTCAAATACAATGGAACACACTCAAACAATGTTGGTGCCATGACAGTGTGCATGCAGTAAACTGTAATGTTGTTAGTAATGACATAGAGACAATACAGGGTAGAGAGGACTGGCCATGCATATGCCAACCTCTCTAGAACTGGTGCCATGATAAAATGCACCCAATATATTCCATAAAGTGGTAGTATTAGTGCCATAGTATAAAGCACTCAGTACACATGTGAAGTGGTAGTGCTGGTGCCATGATAAAATGCATCCAGAATATCCTGTGAGATAGTTGATGCTAGGAAAGCCATCCAGCCACATAAATCTTGCCAAACAGAGAATGCATAGGTAAGATGAGGTCTCTCTGACCTGGCTAATCTTGGACCATGACAAGCCATCCAGCCTATGCCAGCATGGAATACAGATGTAAAATAATGATGATGATATCTTTCCTCACAGTACAGTTTCCTTCTACCAAACTCACTCATATTTGCTCAAAGTGTCATGTAGTTGGATCGAACAATGAAAGCCATGACTACATAGTAAACTTCTTAACCAGACAGCCATTCTTGCATATATTTGTCAGTAATATAGAAAGATAATCAAGAAATTTTTGCTAGCAATAAACTTACCTTCAACAATCTTAGGATTCTGCTGCAAATTTGGCAAAAAGATTACAACATCAAATGAACATTCCTGATAATTAAAAATCACAAAAAATATAATGAGTATAACATTCATTAAAAAATTATAAGTTCTTTACAATTAATTCTTGTAAGACTTTTATTTTTTATTTAATTCATAAACAAAGACTGAATGATAAATATGTGTTAATAATTCTTTAAAAATGTAAACATATTTCCTTTGTCAACTCTTTCTTTATGATATTTCTAATGAAAAACATTGCCTATAATTTTCAAATAATTTTGAGAATATACAAGAATTTGAAGGGGTTTACAACTAATTTCCTCATTATTAAACTGGTGTTTGGAACGCAACTTAAAGATTGTTACACAAATTATGATGGAAGATTATTAGATAAATATAAACACTTAAAAATCAACAGCATTATATCATAGAACCAGAGGCACTTTCAGGCAGTTTGGTAGCAAAAGAGTTAAAGCTCAGAGTTAAGTACATGGTGCCATATTATGCCTTATATCATTTATGTTTAATATTTGACAGAAACCTATTTTTTTAATGCTTGAAATTTATATTTGTGAAAGCCTTCTTGTTTTGATTTGTCTTCTTAACACTGTATGGGTGAAATTGTGATTCAATCCAGAAATATTTTCTTTATTATTTTGACCTTGAATATAACAAGTTTTAACTAGTTTGTTCTTGCCAAATTTGAAAAAATTAAAATTTATTTCTATGATGTAGATCTTCAGTATTTTAATGAATTATTTTTTCTAGATTTTATTTCATTTTAGTGATATGAAAACTAGGATTGAATAATAAATATATTCTTTAATCAATTGGCACCATAATATGTAATATTTGAAAAACCAGTTCAAACAGCCAAACCTAAACACTTAAAGAAATTATGTATGAAGTGAAAGTAAAATCTCAGATGGGTAGCACAACAAAAATAGTATAATGGTATGAGCAAAAGTTAAAAACTGCTTTCTCAGACTTAAATCTACCTACAGGAACAAAGATAGCCTTATCCAGATCTGTATGGTACTTGAAAGACATTAACTGATCAATCCTTAAATACAGCTTACATAAATGGAACAAAGCAATGTCAACGATGTACAACAGAGAAATTCCATATATTAACAAAACAAACAGATATTTTAAACAGAAAGACAAAGATAATATTAAAATGCCCTCACAAAACTGAACTTAAATGGACAAATGACAATGGCAAAATAGAACGTGAGTAATCATCCATATACAAACAACAATACCAACTGAAATTTTACAGCATACTGTCTCAGAGTAACAAATATCAATGATGAATCCATTTACATTTAAAATATTTTCTCATTATTGAACAAGTAATTGAAAGGCAACTGACTTTTAACTATAATATGAAAAGCAATTTCTTTACTGTAATAGGGGGCCATAAATAAGAAGTTACCTTTAAAATAGACAAGAGATTTTTTGCTTTCCTTCCTCCAGTTACATTGAACATCAAAACACGAGTAAACTTTATATTTGATCTGTTGAAAAAAATACAGACAAAGTATAATAATAGAAAATGGGGAGAGATGATGGTGGAAGGGAGAAATAGAAAGAGAAGAAATTGAACACTACTAGCAAGATGAACATTTAATGAATAGTTTAGGTTCAAGTGCATTAGATGATAACATATATTAAAGCATATGCATACTATATTGAAGTTTAGGTGGAGGTATATTGACATTTAGTAAAGTAAAGTAATGTTTAGGTATAAATATACTGCTCTTTAAGTCTAAATATACTAATGTTTAGAGCTAAATATACAAATGTATAGGTTTAAATATACTGCTGTTTAGATCTAAATATACAAATGTAATGTATAGGTCTAAATATACTTCTGTATAGGTCTAAATATGTATAGGTCTAAATATACCAATGTTTAGGTCTAAATATACTGCTGTTTAGGTCTAAATATACTAATGTATAGGTCTAAATATACTGCTGTCTAGGTCTAAATATACCAATGTTTAGATGTAAATACACCAACGTTTAGATCTAAATATACCAATGTATAGGTCTAAATATGCCAATGTTTAGGTCTAAATATACTAATGTTTAGGTCTAAATATACTGCTCTTTAGGTCTAAATATACTAATGTTTAGGTCTAAATATACCAATGTTTAGGTCTAAATATACTGCTCTTTAGGTCTAAATATACTAATGTTTAGGTCTAAATATACTGCTCTTTAGGTCTAAATATACTAATGTTTAGGTCTAAATATACCAATGTATAGGTCTAAATATACGAATGCTTAGGTCTAAATATACTAATGTTTAGGTCTAAATATATCAATGTTTAGGTTTAAATATACTAATGTTTAGGTCTAAATATACAAATGCTTAGGTCTAAATATACTAATGTTTAGGTCTAAATATATCAATGTATAGGTCTAAATATACTAATGTTTAGGTCTAAATATATCAATGTTTAGGTCTAAATATACTAATGTTTAGGTCTGAATATACTAATGTTTAGAAAGATTACTAAACGAGGAGAATGCATGGGGAAAAGAGACCCTACCCCAAGTGGACCCTATAGAGGGGCCAGCAGTACAAGTCAGCAGCAGCGTAGTAAGGCAATCAAAGATATGAAGACAGGGAAGGCAACCAGTCCATCGGGTATAGCTGCCGAGATGCTGAAGGCATCTGGGTCGGTAGGTTACACCATAACCACACAAATTGTTAACCAGGTAATACTAGAAGGTGTCATACCAAAGGATTGGTGCAGGAGCATCATTGTCAACTGCTACAAAGGTAAAGATGATGCACTAGATAGAGGAAACTATAGAGGTATAAGCTGATGGACCAGGTCATGAAAGTAACAGAAAGAGGTATAGCACAGTTAATTATGGACCGGGTGAAACTAGATGAGATGCAATTTGGGTTTGTACCAGGAAAAGGCACCACTGATGCTCTCTTCCTTGTGAGGCAGTTACAGGAAAAGTACCTAGCTAAAAGTAAGCCGCTCTACCTGGCATTCGTCGATCTGGAAAAAGCCTTCGACAGAGTCCCCCGTGCTATAATCTGGTGGGCTCTTAGAAAATTAGGAGTAGATGAATGGCTTGTGAAAGCTGTACAACCCATGTATAGAGGAGCAGTGAGCAAAGTTAGGGTTAGCAATGACTATACCGAGGAATTTAGCATACAGCCCTCTCCTGTTCATTATAGTTTTGCATGCAATAACGGAGGAGTTTAAGACCAGATTCCCATGGGAACTCCTATATGCGGATGATCGCGCACTTATAGCTGAATCCATGATGGAACTAGAGAAGAAATTCCAAACATGGAAGCAGGGACTAGAAAGAAAGGGTCTCAAAGTCAACCCGACAAAGACTAAGGTCCTTGTAAGTAGACGAGAAAACAGAACCCAAATCCCTTCAAGGAAATGGCCATGCTCAGTATATAGGAAAGGTGTGGGTAGGAACTCCATCCTCTGCCCCAAATGCAAACAATGGGTACACAAGAGATGTAGTGGGATTTCAGGAAGTTTAACTAAGAATGTAGGCTTCATATGTAGCAGCTGCGCTGGGACAGCAAGCAGCAAATGACCACAGGAAACACGCACCACCAAACTCTGGGAGGGCTCTGTAGAAACAGTAGACAGCGTCTGCTACCTAGGTGACCAAATTAGCAGCGGCGGTGGGTGTTAGGAAAGTACAATAACTAGGGTAAGAACGGGATGGAAAAAGTTCAGGGAGCTACTGCCACTGCTAGCTGCAAAAGGCTTTTCCTTCAAAATGAAAGGCAGACTGTATGATGCGTGTATATGAACAGCAATGTTACATGGAAGTGAAACCTGGGCGCTGAAGGTGGAAGACTTGCGCAGATTAGAAAGAAACGAAGCTTTCATACTCCGATGGATGTGTAATAGTAATATACGCAAACAGCAAAGTATAAACGAATTGAGAGAGAGACTGAGCATCAGAGGAATCAAATACTGTGTGCAGGGGAGGAGGTTGCATTGGTATGGACATGTGAAGTGTATGAAGGATGACAGCTGCATAAAAAGGTGCAGAGCACTAGAAGTCGATGGAAGCCGCGGAGTGGGGAGACCCAAGAAGACCTGGGATGAGGTGATAAAAGCCGACCTTACCCAATTGCACCTCTCAAGGATGATGACACACGACCGTGACTTCTGGTGTCACACAGTAATACAGAAGACCCAAGAACAAGCCGAAGCTGAAGCATATAGACAATATGCCCCCACACCCTCCCACTGTAAAAAAAGCACCCAGCCCACACTGTAAAGTGGACGTGTAGGCGCCATGGAAAAAAAGCACCCAGCACTCACTGTAAATGAGGTTGGTGTTAGGAAGGGCATCCAGCTGTAGAAATCAAGCCAGAATCAGTTCCTGTATGAGCAAAACAAGGTCAGCCGACTGATCACTGCCCACAACAGGACAACCCGTCTAACCCATGCTAGCTTGGAAGAGCAGACGTAAAACGGTGATGATGATGATGATGATGATACCAATGTTTAGGTCTAAATATACCAATGTTTAGGTCTAAATATACCAATGTTTAGGTCTAAATATACCAATGTTTAGGTCTAAATATACCAATGTTTAGGTCTAAATATACCAATGTTTAGGTCTAAATATATCAATGTTTAGGTCTAAATATACCAATGTTTAGGTCTAAATATATCAATGTTTAGGTCTAAATATACCAATGTTTAGGTCTAAATATACCAATGTTTAGGTCTAAATATATCAATGTTTAGGTCTAAATATACCAATGTTTAGGTCTAAATATACCAATGTTTAGGTCTAAATATATCAATGTTTAGGTCTAAATATACCAATGTTTAGGTCTAAATATATCAATGTTTAGGTCTAAATATACCAATGTTTAGGTCTAAATATACCAATGTTTAGGTCTAAATATATCAATGTTTAGGTCTAAATATACCAATGTTTAGGTCTAAATATACCAATGTTTAGGTCTAAATATATCAATGTTTAGGTCTAAATATACCAATGTTTAGGTCTAAATATATCAATGTTTAGGTCTAAATATACCAATGTTTAGGTCTAAATATACCAATGTTTAGGTCTAAATATATCAATGTTTAGGTCTAAATATACCAATGTTTAGGTCTAAATATACCAATGTTTAGGTCTAAATATATCAATGTTTAGGTCTAAATATACCAATGTTTAGGTCTAAATATACCAATGTTTAGGTCTAAATATATCAATGTTTAGGTCTAAATATACCAATGTTTAGGTCTAAATATACCAATGTTTAGGTCTAAATATATCAATGTTTAGGTCTAAATATACCAATGTTTAGGTCTAAATATACCAATGTTTAGGTCTAAATATATCAATGTTTAGGTCTAAATATACCAATGTTTAGGTCTAAATATATCAATGTTTAGGTCTAAATATACCAATGTTTAGGTCTAAATATACCAATGTTTAGGTCTAAATATATCAATGTTTAGGTCTAAATATACCAATGTTTAGGTCTAAATATACCAATGTTTAGGTCTAAATATATCAATGTTTAGGTCTAAATATACCAATGTTTAGGTCTAAATATATCAATGTTTAGGTCTAAATATACCAATGTTTAGGTCTAAATATACCAATGTTTAGGTCTAAATATATCAATGTTTAGGTCTAAATATACCAATGTTTAGGTCTAAATATACCAATGTTTAGGTCTAAATATATCAATGTTTAGGTCTAAATATACCAATGTTTAGGTCTAAATATATCAATGTTTAGGTCTAAATATACCAATGTTTAGGTCTAAATATACCAATGTTTAGGTCTAAATATATCAATGTTTAGGTCTAAATATACCAATGTTTAGGTCTAAATATACCAATGTTTAGGTCTAAATATATCAATGTTTAGGTCTAAATATACCAATGTTTAGGTCTAAATATACCAATGTTTAGGTCTAAATATATCAATGTTTAGGTCTAAATATACCAATGTTTAGGTCTAAATATACCAATGTTTAGGTCTAAATATATCAATGTTTAGGTCTAAATATACCAATGTTTAGGTCTAAATATACCAATGTTTAGGTCTAAATATATCAATGTTTAGGTCTAAATATACCAATGTTTAGGTCTAAATATACCAATGTTTAGGTCTAAATATATCAATGTTTAGGTCTAAATATCATCCTCATCATCATCGTTTAATGTCTACCTTCCACGCTATCATGGGTTTAGATGGGAATTGTTCCACTTGAGGCAAGATTGGTTGTCTTGCTTGTGTAGGACTGTCTGGCAGGTTTTCTATGGGTGGATGCCCTTCCTAACACCAACCACATTTACAATGTGGACTGGAAGGTTTTTACCGTGTTACCATTACAGCGTGGAGTGTGTGCGGTTTTTTTTGTCGTGACACCTATACAACCTCATTTATTTAGGACTGGATGTTGTGGTATCAACATAACTTTACGGCAAAAGGGGTGATGTAGGTGGGGGTGGGGTAACGGAAGGTGTCCACTATTTCTATAAAACCATCTGGGCAATGGAAGGAGCTAGTATCCTGTTGGCACTTGCTACTACTTATTGCACCTGAGCACCGGCCACATATAAAATCTATGTTCTTAGATAGCTTACCTGTGATCCCACTACATCTTTTATGCACCCATACTTTGCATTTGGGACATAAAATGGAGTTTCTGCCTACTCCTTTCCTACACACTGAGCATGGCCATTTCCCAGAGGGGACTGGTGTCCTCTTTTCCTTCCTACATACTAGCACTTTAGTCTTAGACAAGTTAATTTTAAGACCTTTTGATTCTAGGCCATGCTTCTATGTTTGGAATTTCTTCTCTAGTTCAGCCATCGATTCAGCTATGAGTGTTAGGTCATCTGCGTATAGGAGTTCCCATGGGCAGCCGGTCTTGAACTCCTCTGTTATAGTCTGAAGGGCAATAATAAATAGGAGGGGGCTAAGGACAGAGCCCTGATGAACACCTTTACGCTAAACTCTTCAATATATTCGTTGTTAATTCTAACCTTGCTGACTCTTTCTTTATACATGGCTTGTATAGCTCTCACAAGTCATTCATCGACACCTAGTTTTCTGAGAGCCCACCAGATAATGGAGCAGGGGACTCTGTCAAAGGCTTTTTCCAAGTCAACAAAAGCTAAGTATAGGGGTTTACTTTTAGCTAGGTACTTCTCCTTTAGTTGTCGTACAAGGAAAAGAGCGTCTGTGGTACTTTTGCCTGACATAAACCCGAACTGCATTTCATCTAGCTCAATTTGCTCTCTGATTAGTTGCACTATAACTTTTTCTGTGACCTTCATGACCTGGTCAATTAATTTAATGCCTCTATAGTTTCCCCTATCTAGAGCATCTCCTTTACTAAATATATCAATGTTTAGGTCTAAATATATCAATGTTTAGGTCTAAATATACCAATGTATAGGTCTAAATATACTGCTGTTTAGGTCTAAATATACTGCTGTTTAGGTCTAAATATACTAATGTTTAGGTCTAAATGTACCAATGTTTAGGTCTAAATATATGAATGTATAGGTCTAAATATACTGCACTTTAGGTCTAAATATACCAATCTTTAGGTCTAAATATACTGCTCTTTAGGTCTAAATATATCAATGTTTAGGTCTAAATATACTGCTCTTTAGGTCTATATATACTAATGTATAGGTCTAAATATACTGCTCTTTAGGTCTAAATATACCAATGTTTAGGTCTAAATATACTGCTCTTTAGGTCTAAATATACCAATGTTTAGGTCTAAATATACTAATGTATAGGTCTAAATATACTGCTCTTTAGGTCTAAATATACTAATGTATAGGTCTAAATATACCAATGTTTAGGTCTAAATATACTAATGTCTATGTCTAAATATACTAATGTCTATGTCTAAGTAAAATAATTGTTTCTACTTTTGGCACAAGGCCAGCAATTACCTAGTGGATTACTGGTACTTTATTTTATCGACCCCGTAAGGATGAAAGGCAAAGTTAACTTCGGTGGGATTTGAACTCAGAATAGCAAGGGCCGTAATTCTATGCGTCAAAGCATGGCGTCCGACTCTCTACCGATACTGCCAATCCACCGCCTGTCTAAGTAAAATAATGTTTAGGTCTAAATATACTAATGTCTATGTCTAAGTAAAATAATGTCTAGCTCTAAGCATGCTAATATCTAGGTCCAGTATACTAATGTCTAAATCACGTGCACTAATGATTATGTCTAAGTGTACTAAGATTTAGATTTAAGTATGCCAATGTTTAGTTCGAAGGAACCTATGGTCTAACTCTACGTATACTAATGTTTAGTTCTATGTATACTAATGGAACTATTAACTTGCTGTAATTTTTGTCTATCTTTGAGGGCTTTTTTATTGTTTATTTTTGTTTTGTTTTTTGTTTTGTTTAAATTGTGGAATGGTAATCTTTGTATAGTAGTGTTATATTATCATTTGTATGCTATTAATATTTCTAGATACTGAAGGATTAGATATTTCTGGAAGTAGCTATCAAGATTAGAGTAAAGTGATTATGATATTCACTTTACCTTTCCTATAGTTATGGTGATGATAATGTTTGTGATGTTGATGATGATGTTGGTACTTGAAGTGAAAGTGGTAATTGATTATAATAGAGAAAGGAATGAACAAAGTAGACATTGTTTATTTAAATATAACTATTATAAGTGGAGAGGTCAAGTGGTTTGGGTTAACAATAGTTATCATTAATAGCCACACACAAAATTAAATATGGGACAAGTAGGAACCTATTGAAGACCATCTCAAGAACAAAATGGTGCTGACCTCTGTAGCTGACCTTCAGTATGTTGCTGATAACTGTATAGTGTCTACATCCTCTCATCATCATCATCATCATTTAATGGCTGTTTTCCCTGCTAATAGGGGTTGGGTAGGTCAAGTCAAACCAACTCAATTCTCAAGTGGAGTTACTGACATCTCAGATAAGCTGGTGTGGTCTATATCTCACTTAGATACATTCACACACTCTTCCAAGTTCTCAAACAGGTTGCAGGCTCCACAGCTGACTTTCATAAGTTCATGAATTTTACTGAGTTCATTTTATTGTGGCACCAGCACTATGGAGGTTGAAAATCCACCCCCACCCCTCCCAGCCTTTTGTTTGGGAGGTTTTCTATGGCTGGATACCCTTCCTATAACCAATCACTTTCATGGTGTACTAGGTGCATCTATCATCCAGATCATCAATACTGGGAAGGTTGTCATGTCTTTGACACAGCTGATGAAGCCTCCCAAATATTTTACAGCTGGATGTCCTTCCTATCGCCAACAACTTTACATATTGTACTGGGTGCATGTAATGTGCAGACCATTGACCAGAGAAGTTATCATGCCCTTCCTATCACCAACCACCTTACAAGATATACTAGGTGCATTTTTCATGGCAAATGTTGTGTACAGTAATGTGAAGTTCTCCATTAGCCTTAGTAAAATTCTAATCCTATTTCAACTAACCCCAAATATGGTGAACTCCTGACCACCTGCCATCAAATCAAAAGTTACCTGTTCAAGAATATCAACCACATTAGCTATCATGAGAGTCTTCTCACAAGCCTTGCAAACATCAGTGGCCAAATCTTACATAATTTAAAATATACAGCAACTGCATTTAGGTACCTTCAAAAACTACTTTTTTCAAAACCTATATGACGTTGCTGATGTATAAGGCAGTTTTCATCCCTTATTGAATCTGAAAATTGGGTCATCTACCAATGATATCAGACTTAACTAGAGTACTTCTACCAGAATTACCTCCATAGTCCCCTCAAGATCAGCTAGGAAGACCACAGGACCTCAAACAAAGGTAAAAACTGCCAGAAATGAAGTGGCAATCACTAAAAACTAGCTTTTATGGGTTTCATGTCTTTCCATCCTTTGCATATACTCTGCATTCACTGCCCATGTCTTACAGTATTGCACTTCACATGTATGCATCACACAGCCAGCATTTCATTCCTAGAAACATTTTATTGTTGAGAGGTGTAGTAGCTTTGAACTTTTCCCATCCCGTTCTTATTCTAGTTACTATGTTCTCAGAGCAACCTCTTCCCTTGCTAATTAGTTGCTCTAGATAACAGAAGCTATCAACTATTTCTATAATACCTTCCTGGGATTGGCAAAAGTTTATTTCAGTGGGCTCTCATGACAATCTACTCCTATGCATTTGCTACATACAGTCTACCTTTCCTGTTAGCCTGCCTGCTATCCCACTACACCTCTTGTATACCCATATTTTAGACTGTGTAAATTGTAAATTATTCTTACCTACTCTTTCCTACATATCAAGTATGATGGAATCAGAGTTAGTTCTTTTGTACTTACTAAAACTTTGGTCTTTATTAAATTTACTCTGAGCTCTTTTGATTCTAAATTATGTTTCTACACCAAGGATTTCTTCTCTAGCTTCCACAGGTTCAGCTATAAGAACTAAGTCATCAGCTTAAACCTCTCTGTTACAGCTTGGAGAACTTTTCCATTTTTACTCTCCCTGGTTGCATCTTTGGCCCTCTAGCCAGTCCCTCTGTTAAGTCTATTGGGGGTAGTTCTTCTTTCCACTCATTCTCCATATTCATCAGCCTCTCATAACATTTCTAGACCTCTTTCTTACTGGTGTCATTCGAAATATACCTTTCCCCAATGACACACTAATTCAAACAGACACACTACTTTCATTCTTAAATTTGGCAATCTCTCTTTGGCCCAAATTCATGGGGAAAAGGATATAGTTAATTATTAGAACCAAAATGACGAAAAGAAAAAGTTGAACTCGGTGAGATTTGAACTCAGAATGTTGAAAGTTGAAAGTAAATATCATAAATTATTTATTCCAGCATTGCAACAGTTTCTGCCAGGTTCTACTTGTAAAAAATATCAATATTTAGTCAAGTCACTGGAGTTTTTTTTTGCTTTTTTATTTATTTTTTTAATAGAATGGCTCTTTACTTGATCAGGGAGATCAAAAACAGTAAATTGTAAATAGGAAGAGAGAGAGGGGATAACATGCAGACAGACAGGGAATGTATAAGGAAGAGAATTAAAGAGGCAAATATCAAGAGAAATGGGAACATAAAAATTAGTAAAGTATTGGAGGAAAAAGAAAACACAAAATATGTGATCAGTAAAGAGAAGGAGTCCATAAGAAAAAGAAGGAAGAGAAAACAAATAATGGACTTATTAAAATAATTAATTTGATGAAACAGTAAATTACTGATACTACTTACTTGGATCTCATCTCTAAATTTGATTGCTTCAGAAACCAATAAGCACAGGCCTGCCAAAGATATGTAGAGTTACATGTTATATAAGGTTTCAATTCTTAAGTATTACAGAATACCATGTCTCCTAAAATAGCAATCCATAAACTAGAATTGTGTTAATTGTTATATAAGTCTAGTTGCAAAATGGCAAGAGATACAGTGTCAAAACTGAAAAGAATGGATAAGGATTTGAATTTTTAAGTTCCCAAACATGCCAATGGCAATTTAAAACCAAAATGGCTTGCCAAATATCTAAATTCCTATTCAGATAAGACTGATTACCATTATAGCCATTCTGGTACTGTGCAAAACCTATTTTGATGTTTTAGTAACTATGCAGTAAACCTTGTCATTTGTCATCTTGGAAATACCATGGCAGCTCAGTGAAACCATTTTAATATCATATAATGCAATCATCATTATTTTATGTCCATTTTCTATGCTAGCATGGGGTGGAAAAACACGTCTAGCTCATATGTTTCATTTTTAGCATGCATTCTACAGCTGGGTGCCTTTCCTAATGCCAATCACTTTTCAGGGTATACTCGGTGAATTTTATCATGACACCAACACTAGTGTGTTTGCCTTGAACATTGCAAGACTAAGGAGGTACTCACCACTTGATATGGTCTCTGCTTATTCAAGGCAATATGGTTTTTAAACTATACAATGTCACATTCCATACTTTTAAACACAGCAAAATAAAAATGTTATACTAGGTAACACTTCAATCTCAGATTTAATATATATAAGAATTTAATCATCTAGATAGCAGTTCAACATATTTAATCAATTATGAAACTTGTGGTCTAGTGGTCAGGTGTTGGGCTCACAACTGTAAGGTTACAGGTTCAATTCCAAGATTAGGTGGTGTATTCTGTTCTTGAGCAAGATACTTCAATCTACATTGCTCCAACCAACTCAACAGAAAAATATATATCAGCAGCAGTTGGGAATTAACCATACAACAGACTGGTATCTCATCCATGAAAGAGTCTTGTTCTCTCAGTTGCTTAACACCAATAAAACCAGGATAAGCTCTGGTCTGATGAGCCTCTGGAGTTGAAACAGATGTAATTATGCTAGGTATTACTAAAGTAATCTGGCAAAAATGAAGTGTGCAAACAGCATAGTTAACCTTTTATATTTATAATTTAACAGAATAATTTATCTTAGGCTAATATGTCTATCTAAGCAGCACAATCAAGACTGACAGATGGGCAGAAAGACTATTTCTATGAAGTTACCTTGCAGACTACCTCAATAACAGATGACAATAACTTCATTATCATGGCTGGGAATTTCAATAGAAATTAATAGACCTCTGTCAGATTCAATAATGAATGTTCCAGTTGTTCAATCAACAGAGCAGTCTGCTTATGAAATTAATGTAAATGGCAGAGCATTTAATAGGCCCATGTACCCTGAACATAATTCTCAAGGAGATTCAGCATGATACAGTATGTGACAAGGCTGGCCCTTTCAATTACCGGTACAATCCATATGACAGGCTTCTAAACAGTTTCTATCTACTTAATTTCACTCACAAAGCATGGGTTGAACTGTGACTATGATAAATAACACATACCCAAGATGCCACATGGAGGTGTTAAACCCAAGAGTTAATGATTGTGAAGCAAACCTCTTAACCATTTGGGTATGTTGTGTCCACTTTCAATGGACATGTTGGGCAACATCAGGATAGTTATTCAGGTTTACATATGATAGAATGAATTGAAGAAAGATCAAGATTCTTGGAGCACTGTGGCATAAATGACAAAGAATGTTGACATCTGATCAGCTGCCCGTTGGTGAACATGAAACCAGACTTCATACTTATCAAAGAACAAGATTGATAATTAGTATGGATGCATGAACCCGTAACTCCTGATGGAATCATAGGGGTGCTGTCAAGACATACAAACTTGCATAACATAGATACATGCATGTATCTATGTTATGCAAGTTTGTATGTGGTGGCAATGGGGATGATCATTATGACGATGACAACAGCAATGACAATGATAATGATTATAACGATGATGATAGCAATGAAAATGATCATTATTCTCTGAAAGTTCCTTAAACTCTGAAGAAGGGGATTTTAGGTCCCAAAATATTAGGACAGAAGAAAGAATAGCAACAACAAAACACAAAACAAAGATTGCCGGGTAACTTACTTTTTCGTAACCTCATCTTACAGTACATTTTGCATTGTTTAGCCTTCTTTCTCTTTCCACATTATAGATCATTATGATGAAGATGATGATTTAAGCATGGTGTGTACGGCTACACCTCTAACATGATCAAAACCAGACAGAAAGTGATGAAGGTCAACCTGGGAGGGGGTTCCTCCAAAAGAAGTGAAAAGGCCCTGGATTGGATTAGATTGGATGATGTTTCTTCTTACCTTAATACTCTCTACAGTGTGAGCACCATCCAAGTAGAAACTCACTGATTTCTTCTTTATGATCTGTAATCGACCAGATATGTGACAGGCCTTAATTCCTGCAGAGAAATAAAACCAATGATTAGATATCAATGACAGTGATGCCTCTTGTTACAAAGATATTTCAAACAAAGTTCATAATGTAAATGAAAAATTTGATAAAACAGAGTCTAAGAATGTTGATAATTTTCCATTAACAAGTTGGTATGTTAAAGTTAGTAAGAGTAAGTACTCAATCATTGCTACCCCAATGATACAAGCCTGGACAATGTGGGCTATTTTTTTCTAGCATTGAGAACCCCAGGCACAAACCGCCTCATGGTCCCAGCAGACAGAATGGAGACAGCATTACCCAGGAGGATAATGAGAGAGACATGTTGAAATAGCCAATGATTAGATTATATGAATAAAGTTCAACCTGGCATTCCCAGGTTAACATCTCAAAATAAGGTATTTATTCCGAACATTCTTATGGAACATTTAGTTATATTTCAATAATTTCATCTAATGTTGGGTCAACATAGAATAACTATATTATTCCAGTGTCTATCATCATCATCATCACCACCACTGTTTAATGTCTATTTTCCATGCTTGCATGGGTTAGGCAGGCTGTCACATTATGTGGCTAAACAGGTCTCAGGTGACCACAGTTTCCTTATATGTTTTGATTTGGGCTTGGTTTCTATCGCTGAATGCCCTTCTTAATGTCAATCACTTTACTGCGAGTACTGGGAGCTTTTTTTGTAGTTAATTAAACTAGAAAAAATTCACTCAAATAGGACCCTTATTTACTAAAAATATCTTTTGAAACATTTCTCTTACATATTCTCAACATCGATGCATTAGACTAACAAGAAAACTCACACCCCACCCAACACATTTCTCTCTAGTAACTATTCTCATCATCACAGTACCTACACACGCTAAGATCACTCCATCCCCTTACTCTTTTAAATCCCATCACACTTTAGTAACTGTTCTCATCACTGTACCCTCACCCCACTCCACCTGAAATCATACTCCTCTTTTCTCTCACATCACTCCTTTTAAATTCTACTAAACTTATCATATACCCATCACATCATACTTGTCATCCTCCTGCATCAATTGATGCTTATCAAAGCCAACTACTCCTCCTGTTTGCTGAAATCATGGATGTTTGGTTCTTATAGAATTCTAGTAAATAATCAGGAACTGATTATACAGAGCGGTTGCCGGTCAAGCAGAAATTGAAAATTAGAAATGGTGCTCTGAAATAGCTATATATATATGAATGTATATATAGTGTATTTTTCAAAACACTGTATGCTTAATTAAAAGCATTTCGAAGACCTTATGCTATTGTTTTAGAGTAGTGACAGACTCACTTACTTTAATTTTCAGCAAACAGGAGGAGTAGTTGGCTTTGATAAGCATCAATAAATGCGAAACAAGGCCCTGTCAGCTTTATCTCCTCTGTTTGCTGAAAATTAAAGTAAGTGAGTCTGTCACTACTCTAAAACAATAGCATAAGGTCTTCGAAATGCTTTTAATTAAGCATACAGTGTATTGCAAAATACACTATATATACACTAATATATTTATTATAACAAACTTTCTCTATATTGTACAACCACCATTTAGACTTGGTCTTTTTTCTTATTGTAAACATTGAGCAAATTTATTTACTACTTTTGTAAACACAGGAATATCTCATTGCTAATATCTAGTGTCTAATAACATTTCATAACTCCTACATCTTATAAAATATTATTAGTAGAGTTCTGTTCCCAAAAAGGTATATTTGTTAATCATCATTATCCTTTAATGTCTCCTTACCCTGCTGGCAAAGGTTGGACAGGTCTTCATATACTCAGTCAGTACTGAAGCTGGTCTACTGACATCTCAGACTGGGAGTCTGCATCGCACTTATATAAGGTCCCACACTCTACCAAATGTATTTCATTGTGATACAAGCACTAGGGAGGTTGTTATGTTTTGATACAACTGAAGGGACGTCCCAACCCTTTGTTTGGCAAGCTTTCTACAGCTGGAGGCCCTTCCTATCACTAACCACTTTACAGTGTGTACTGGGTACGTTTATCATGTAGGTCACCAACTCTAGGAAGATTGTTACGTTTTTTACACAACTAAAGGATCTTCCTAACCATTTTTCCTTGGCAAGCTTTCTATGCTAAGAAGTGACACTGGGGGGTGTGCAGAGTTATTTATAAATACGTATTCAATGTATTCTGTATTTTCAGGTTAATATTTACATAAATAATATTTATTTATTTAAACATAAATAAAAATATATATACAAAATATATATAAAAATAACTTAAAAATAACTTTAAAATGCTTAATTATATAAGTAGACCTCCATCTATTTTGATAACCAATATTCTAGTTGTTTGTTAATAGAACACCCTACTCGTTAAATTAACATGTAAGACACAGGCACCCATAACATAATTCTGAGTAAGATTCACTGTAACACCGTGTGACAAGGCTGGCCTTTTGAATGCATCCAATAGGCTCCCAAACATTTTCCGTTTATTCAGTTTCACTCACAAGGCTTAGGTCGACTAGAGGCTATAGTGAAAGACATGATGCCATGCAGTGAGTCTGAACCCTAAACTCTGGGTTCAGACTCACTGCATGGCATCATGCCTTTCCCAAACGGAAAATGTTTGGGAGCCTATTGGATGCATTGGATGCATTCAAAAGGCCAGCCTTGTCACACGGTGTTACAGTGAATGATTAAAAAGAGAGCTTCTTAACCATTCAGCCATGCAGCAGTGTTTAATTATGTAGATGTTTGATTTAATTAATTTTCTGAAAGAATTTGGTTTTGAAGAGAAAAATGAAAAACTAGATTTTCCATCAGCAGCCTCATTTCAGTGCTCAGATCATTACTTAATGTTGCAGCTAGATTTACAAATAGTTAGATAACAAATGTGTTAAGGCCATTTTCCCTGCTAAAGCAGAGGTTAGTCTTGTAGACCCCAAGACAAACGTCTCCAGTTTGCCGTATTGACTGTATCCATCTTCACCAACTCTCTGGCTTTCATTTCCTCCATTTAACTATATCTATCTTGGTCTTCCCTTTCCACTACTTCCTTCTAAATTCATTTCCATCACTCCTTTCACCCAGTCACTTTCATCTTTCCTCAATTCATTACCCAGCCATCTCATTCTATTTCTCTTCCCAGCACTTATAACTGGTTCTATTCCCATCATCCTCTGCAATTCATTATTTGTGGTCCTCTCTGAGCGAAACTCTGCTCATCAACAGAACCATTCCCATTTGAGCTCCTTCCAGTATTCCCTGCTGCTCCATGTTCATCACCCGTGTCTCACTTCCATAAATCATGGAACTTCTTACACATCAATTTCAATAACAATCCTCATTAACACACCACACAGTTCCCAGAATTTCCATTTTCCATGCACATCTCACTCTAGCCACTGTTACCAAGTTCAATCAACTTTCTCAATTTAACATGTCTCCTTGGCAACAAAATGTTTCCATACCTTCCACCTTTACACCACTCCCAAGATTTAATGGACAAAACAAATAACATTTACCTTTAGTGAAGCTAGAGAAATGTGGAAAGTCAAAATTAAGAACTGGTAGGTTTGTTGTTTCTAATTCGACATTGCAGTCACCAGACCACTGTTTCTGACAATTATCTACAAATACATTGAGTCATCAGTTTAGATTAGAGATAGGTGAGAGGGTACCCATCCATTGGTTGTGAGTAAGAGGTAAAAATGAGAAAAGGTGGAAAAGGGACAAAGAGAGAATGGGAAAATCATCATCATCACCACTGTTTAACACCCATTTTCCACGATAGCATGGGTTAGACAAGTTGTTCCATGTCTTGCTCATACAGAACTGATTTTGGCTTGGTTTCTAAAGCTGAATCCCCTTCCTAACACCAACCACATTTACAGGTGCTTTTTATCGTGACACCTACCCGACCACTTTACAGTGTGGGCTGGGCACTTTGTCCCCCTTACAATGTTTTTATCATAACCTTTTGAGAGTATGAAAAATAATTATGGGTGCTACCCATTTTATGGGGAGTAAGAATGGATTAACCATTTGGATACCAGCCCACCTTAAACTGCTTCTGATTCTAATGCAAAATCTCTCATTTTAAAATCCTTATATTTAAATTATGTTATGTCAAGTTATGTTCTAAATTCCATGTACATAATTTTATATTTTAAAAAAGAAGCTAATCATCAGTTGAAGCCAAAGAAACAATGTTGCTTTAGTTTTTCCATTGCTGATATTATCTGCCATTCACAACTGACAGAAAGAGATAGGATTTGAACTCAGAATGCAGAGAGCTGGAACAGATATCACAAAACATCCCATTTGACCCCTAACAATGCTGTCTATCCACTGACCCTTTATTTATAAGCCCTAAAGGGATGAAAGGTAAATCTAACCTTGGCAGGAATTGAACTTAGAACTCAGAAAGCTAGAGCTCACTATCTTCAATTCAGTATTCATGCCAACCCTTACCTAAGGTCATGAATCTTAGGTAATGACTGAAAGAATGCAATCACGAATACAAGCAGCCAAAATGGAGTTCCTCCTAAGGGTTTTTGGAGTAACGTTACTCAATGGAGTGTGTAGCTCAAAGATCAGAGAGTCACTTCAGGTAGAGCCGTTACTTCTCCGAATTGAAAGATAACAACTACGATATTACAGGCATATGGTTAGAATGTCTCAGGAAAGAATCGCTGGACAGATTTTACAGGCAAAATCAACTGGCAGGAAACTTTCTTTCTCTCTCTCTCTCTCTTTCGAGGTGGATGAGAAAAGAAAAAAAGGGGGGGGGGGCAAAAGGAGGAGGCGAGTGGTGGGGGTAGGCATTGGCAAGGTATTTCATTAGAAATAACAAAAGAATTAATCCATTCTATTGAATTAATCCATTCTATTAAAAGTAATGATATTGGTAACGAAAGTATTTATTTTACCTCTATGATGGTCACTTAACCACACTCGAGCCAACTGCATTGCTAATGATATGTTCAAAAGCTGAATTGTTTCATAACTTGTAGTATCTTTGTTTAAACCTGGAATCTTTCCTGAGACAGTGTACAGTGGATTCTAGAACAATAACAGCATAACATAGATTCATAGATTTCATCTAGTTTCAAATACATATTTACATGTGTGTAAGTGTGTGTGTCTGTGAGTGTGTGTGTCTGTGAGTGTGTGTGTACATGTGTGAACATGAGTGTACATGAGTGCAAGTATGTATGTATGCACATATGTATATATGCATATGCCAATGTATAGAGTGCTCGTGTGTATATATATATATATGTATATACAGGTGTATATGTATGTATGTGTGTATATATATGTATATACAGGTCTATATGTATGCAAATATATCATCATCATCATCATTTTACGTCCGCTTTTCCCTGCTTGCAAGGGTGGGACATATATGTATATGAATGCCTATCTATATTTATACATACGTCTATGTATATGAGTGCATATGTATGTGTATGTATATGCATCATCATCATCATCATCATCATTTTACGCCCGCTTTTCCCTGCTTGCAAGGGTGGGACTATGTCTATGTATATAAGAGAATTCGTGTATACATATGTTTATGAAAATACATGTGGGTATCATCATCATCATCATCATCATCATCATTGTTTAATGTCTATTTTCCATGCTAGCATGGGTTAGACGGGTTTGTGCCATTAGAGGCAAGTTGGGTCTGGTGATTGTGTCTTGCTCATATAGAACTGTTTCTGGCTGGTTTTCTATGGCTGGATGCCCTTCCTAACGCCAATGTGTGCTGGGTACTTTTTGCCATGTCGCCTACATGACCACTTTACAGTGTGGGCTGGATGCACATGTGTATGTATATGAGTGCATTTGTAAGTGAATGCATATGTATATGCAGAGCTATGATCAAAACGTTCCAGCCATGACTATATCAACTTTTTGTAGATCCAGGAATACACTATGTCCTTCCTATCTTAGATAGAAAGATGTTTTGAGGGGAGATTCTCTGATATTTTTTGCGAGCCAAGCAACCACACTGAGTTTCCCACATTTGCTGGTGCTTGTATTTGTATGTGCATGTGTGCACAGAAATAAGAATAATTAAATTTATGCTAAAGGCTATATGCAATATTCTCATCCCTCATTGTATATAACAACATGGAAATAAGTTCCAGATTCAGTTCCACCACATGATACTGAGTATTCCCTGCCACAGCCTCATTTTGACCTGGACTTTTCATTTCATATCTAACAAGATCGATAAAGTAAGTAACAAAGTTTCATCTGTCACAACACAGAAGCTCAGCAGACTAAATCTTACCTTGGCTTTGTTAAGCAACTGAGAGTAGAGTCAGTAACAGCTTAAACCTCAGCTGCCTCTGCTGGTACTTATGTTTCTTGCTGAATGGATTAGAGCAACATGAAATAAAGTGTCTTGCTCATGGACAAAATGCTCCAAGCAGCTCGGGAATCAAGTTCCTAACCTTACAATCATGAGCTCAATACTCAACCACTAGGCAATGCACCTTTACAAAGTACTGGGATCAATATAATGATCTAAAGGCCTTTGATGGGGATGCCCCAAGTCCAATGACTAAAAACAGTAAAAGAAGTACAGCACTGTTCATCAAATCATTGCCTGTTTTCTTTTTTCAAGAAAAAATAATTTTTCTGGAAGAGAGAAGTATTTTTAAACCTTGAAACATAAAATAAAAACCTGAAAAAAGAATTCTTACTTACATTTATCTCTTGTGCTCTTTCAATGAGAACATTCATTGCCTTTTCTTGTTGAGGTAAAGTAATAGCTGGGACTAGAGACTGTAAGATGATTAAATGATATATGTATATATATCATCATCATCATCATCATCAACGTTTAACGTCCGTGTTCCACGCTTGCATGGGTTTGGACGGGGGTTTCCCACTTGAGTCAAGAGTGATTATCTTGCTCGCATAGGACTATCTGGCGGGTTTTCTACAGCTGGATGCCCTTCCTAACACCAACCACATTTACAGTGTGGGGCTGAGAGGTTTTTACCGTGTTGCCTACACGGCCACATTACAGCGTGAACTGTGTGTTTTTTTGACGTGACACCTACACGATCTCATTTGTTTCAGCCTGGATGTTGTGGCACCAACATAACTTTACATTGAAAGGGGCGGTGTGGATGGGGGGGGGGGGTTATTTTGTTAGAGATGCCTACTGACTGTAGTAGGTTTTACTTTGTATTTAGGTAAGGCGGGTCTTCTCTGTTACTGAGTACCGCCAAAGGTCTCGGTCCAGTGACATTGTCTTGGAGAGGTGTAAGTGTGTGAGGTCGGAGTTTATCAGCTCGTCCCAGGTTTTTCTGGGTCTGCCTATTCCGTGGCTACCGTCTATCTTTATTGCCCTGCACTTTGTTATACAGCTATCGTCCTTCATGCGCATCACGTGACCATACCAACGTAGCCTTCTCTCGAGTAAACAACATCTGATCCCTCTTATTTCTAATTTTTTCCTTAGTTCGTTTATGCTTTGCCGTTCACGTATATTACTATTACACATCCAGCGGAGCATGCAAGCTTCGTTTCTCTCTAGTCTGCGTATATCCTCTGCACACAATGCCCAGGTCTCACTGCCATGCAACATTGCTGTTCGTATGCAGGCATCGTACAACCTGCCTTTCATTTTTAGGGAGAACCCTTTAGCGGCTAATAGTGGTATAAGCTCTCTGAACATTTTCCATCCACTTCTGACTCTAGTTACTGTACTTTCAGAGCACCCTCCCCCACTGCTGATTTTGTCACCCAGGTAACGGAAGCTGTCCACTATTGAGCTAGTATTCTGTGGGCACTTGCTGCTACTTATTGCACCAGAGCACTGGCCACATGTAAAATCTATGTTCTTAGTTAGCTTACCTGTGATCCCACTACATCTTTTATGCACCCATACTTTGCATTTGGGACACAAAATGGAGTTTCTACCTACGCCTTTCCTACACACTGAGCATGGCCACTTCCCGGAAGGGACCGCCGCCTTATTTTCTTTCTTACAAACTAGAACTTTAGTCTTAGCCAGGTTAATTTTAAGGCCTTTTGATTCTAGGCCGTGCTTCCATGTTTGGAATTTCTTCTCTAGCTCGGCCATTGATTCAGCTATGAGTGTTAGGTCATCTGCGTATAGGAGTTCCCATGGGCAACCGGTCTTGAACTCCTCTGTTATAGGCACATATATACATATACATATATATATATGCACATGTATACATATATATATATATATATATATAGGCACATGTATACATATATATATATAGGTACATGTATACATATATATATATATCTATATATATATATATATATATATATATATATATAGGCACATGTATACATATACATATATATATATGTATACATATATATATATATATATATATATATATATACTAATATATATATATACATATATATATTTATTAAAATAACAGATTAAAGTTTAAGCAAAGAATCGCTGCTTTCACCCTTAACGGGATCTTCTGAAACTAATAAAGTCAATCTGTAAACGCAGAACTGGATATTTCAAAAAACGTTGCAACCGGAGGAAGACAGGAAGACGATACTTTGGTTCGTGGAAACGTTCGCTGGCAAAGAACGGGAAAAAACGAATAATACGTCACGTCATTAAAAGGAGCGGTGAAAAACAATTACGCGCAAAGACAGAACCACGTTTAGGTATAAAAGAGGTCGTAGACTAATGTTCTCTTAGGTGGTGCATAGAGACGTTCTCTAGCAATGAACGAAAAAACGAAGATAATAAGTCATATGTTGAGCGTGGAGAACAATAGCACGCAAAGACAAAACCACGTAAATGGTATAGCAGAAGTCATAGACTAAAATTCTAACTAGGAGACCAAATGAATCTCCGCTACAGAGTTAAGAACAAAGTAAATAAATACAATACAGAAGTAATAGAAATAAATAAATACATACACGCAAACAAATACGTACATACACAAGCATACGCAAAACCTTACCATAGGTATACAACCACGCATATAAATATGTGTGTGTGTGTGTATGCTTGTGTACAAATAAATAAATAATTATATAAACGTATATAAGTAAATAAATACGTATATAACAAGCGCACACACATACCTACATATAAATACACGAATGTTCGGAGACGTAAGTCAACTAAAACAAGAAGTACACATATACACACACCCACCATACGTACGAACCTGCATACTCACGCAGACGCAAAACTCCCGTATACACATAGCCAAACCCTAAATACCAGAATATATAAAAATTATACGCCATAACAATCAAATATACGTACGAGAAGGTATACAACCTTCACAAAACATACAGGTAATATATACTTACCTATGCAAATAAGTAAAGGAATAAACAAAACATATAATTAGCTCCCACATCAAGACGTAAAATATCCACGTATAGATCGTACTATCCGTTAGGGTATAACGTGGGGCTGTAATACAGGAAAGTTTTGTGCAATTTATGTTTACAAGCCGACGTATTATTAATGACGTATTATTCGTTTTTTCCCGTTCTTTGCCAGGGAACGTTTCCACGAACCAAAGTATCGTCTTCCTGTCTTCCTCCGGTTGCAACGTTTTTTGAAATATCCAGTTCTGCGTTTACAGATTGACTTTGTTAGTTTCAGAAGATCCCGTTAAGGGTGAAAGCAGCGATTCTTTGCTTAAACTTTAATCTGTTATTTTAATAAATATTTGCTCTACGGTTCTTATATATTTAATATATATTTATCCTTATCGAGCCCTCTTTGGATTTTAGTCTTCAATTTTATTATTATTACTATACATATATATATATATATATATATATATATATATATATATATATATATATGTATATATATATATATATGTATATATATATACATATATATATATATACATATATATATATATATATATATATATATATGTATATATATATATATATGTATATATATATACATATATATATATATACATATATATATATATATATATATATATATATATATATATATGTATATATATATATATATGTATAGTAAGTATATATATATATATGTATAGTAAGTAAAGTTAATTTTTTAAAATTTATTTTGGAACTTTATCTTATTTGCTAAACCTTGATTATATATATATGTATATATATATATATATATATATGTATATATATATGTATATATATACATATATATATATATATATTTTAATTGTCCTAATAACTTATTTTAGTTATTATTGCGCCAACGTGAGGTATATGATTTTTAATGCAATGAAATACCTATGACCGTTGGTAAATCACTGATGAGGGACTCATTTTATAACATGTTATCCATGTGCAACCATGCAGTATCCTTCTCCCCATTTTTTCATATATATATATATATATATATATATATATATATATGTATACATATATATATATGTATACATATATATATATGTATACATATATATATATGTATACATGTGTCTATATATGTATACATGTGCCTATATATATATGTATACATGTGCCTATATATATATATATGTATACATGTGCCTATATATATATATATATGTATATGTATACATGTGCCTACATATATATATGTATACATATATATAGGCACATGGCTTAGTGGTTAGAGCGTTGGCCTTGCAATCGAAAGGTTGTGAGTTCAATTCACAGACCGGGTGATGTGTTGTTTCCTTGAGCAAGACACTTTATTTCACATTGCTCCAGTTTACTCAGTTGTAGAAATGAGATGACAGGGACTGGGGTCTATATCATTCCACTGCAAAGTGGTCGTGGAGGTGCCACGGCAAAAAAGCACCCAGCACTCACTGTAAATGAGGTTGGTGTGAGGAAGGGCATCCAGCTGTAGAAATCAAGCCAGAATCAGTTCCCGTCCCACCCTTGCAAGCAGGGAAAAGCGGACGTAAAATGATGATGATGATGATGATGATATATATATATATATATATGTATACATATATATATATATGTATATATATATATATGTATATATATATATATATATATATGTATATATATATATATATGTATATATATATATATATATATATATGTCTAATATATAGTGTCTAATATATAGTGTCTAATACCAAGGCATACCCTGGGGAAGAATGTACCCCACAGCATAGGTTAGTTGTTAGTGATATCTCAGTAAGCAAGAGATGGAATGAGACATATAGGAAGGTGTGGAGAAGAAAGGTCTGGAAGCTAAAAGACCTTTCACTAAAATACAAATTTAGGAAAGCCCTTCAAGATGTATATGACGAAAAAGAAGACGATTTAGAGACGTATGACATAGATAATAACTGGAAGTTCTTACGTGACAACTTGCTGCAGGCTACTGATGAAACCTGTGGCTGGAGCAGAGCTCCAACCAGACAGAGAGTGACCTGGTGGTGGAACAGCACAGTAAATAAGGCTATTAGAGACAAAAGACTAGCATGGAAGGCTTGGAAAAAGGGTGGGAGTAGGGAAGAATATACAGCCACTAAGAGAGAAGCTAGATGTCAGGTGTACTTAGCACGCAGTGAGGCAGAGAGTAGGAGGTTTGCCAATGTTCTGCGACGGGATGATCAGAGGCGTGCGGTGTTCCACATTGCAAGGCAGTGTGCCAATGCAAATCAGGATGTTGTTGGAGATAAATGTGTCCGGGATGATGCCGGTGTACTTAGTGTCACAAATGATCAGAAAAAGGAGGCCTGGAAGTGTCATTATGAGAGACTGATGAATGTGGAGAACGAATGGGAGAGAGAGAAATTACCCTTGGTAGATCCGACAGAGGGACCAGCTATTGAGATTGACGAATATAGGGTCCAAGAGGCGATTAGGGAAATGAAAAATGGTAAGGCGGCCGGACCATCGGGAATACTTGCTGAGATGCTGAAGGCATCAAGGGACGTAGGCACTAAACTGGTTGCACGCATCATCAATCAGGCTATATATGGTGGTGTCATACCCAAAGACTGGTGCAGCAGTATTCTCATAAATTGCTACAAAGATAAAGGGGATGCTTTGGAGAGGAGCAATTATAGGGGTATAAAACTGATAGATCAGGTTATGAAAGTGGCAGAAAGGATTTTAGCACAACTAATTAGAGAAAGGGTCAAACTAGATGAGATGCAGTTTGGTTTTGTGCCTGGGAAGAGTACAACAGATGCCCTCTTCTTGGTGAGACAAATGCAAGAGAGGTTCTTAGAGAAGAATAAGCCACTATACTTAGCCTTTGTTGACCTAGAGAAGGCCTTTGATAGGGTACCCCGATCTGTCATCTGGTGGTCCCTAAGGAAGCTAGGTGTTGAGGAATGGCTTGTGAGGACAGTGCAAACTTTGTACAGAGGTACTCTCAGTAAAGTCAGGGTAGGAATGGAGTTTAGTGAGGAATTCCAGATACAAGTAGGAGTACATCAGGGTTCGGTCCTCAGCCCGCTCTTGTTCATTATAGTCCTCCAAGCCATAACAGAGGAGGTTAAGACTGGCTGTCCATGGGAACTTCTCTATGCTGACGATCTGGTTCTTATAGCAGAATCAGTAGAGGAGATAGAGAATAAATTCTGGCTATGGAAACAGCAGTTGGAAGCAAGAGGACTGAGAGTGAATCTAGCTAAGACAAAAGTGTTGATGAGTAGAAAAGAGGACAAAACCCTGATTCCGTCAGGGAAATGGCCATGTTCAATATGCAGAAAAGGAACTAGCATAAATTCTATAAAATGCACACAATGCAGATCCTGGGTACACAAGAGATGTAGCGGGATAGCAGGCAAACTAACAGGTAGGGAGAAATATGTATGCAGTAGATGTACAGGGAAATTAGACAGTAGAAGTCGCACTGATAGACACATTTTTCAAATGCAAGAGGGCGCTATAGAAGTGGTGGATAGCTTCCGGTACCTAGGAGATCAGATTTGCATGGGAGGAGGGTGTTCCGAGGCCATAGTATCTAGAATAAGGACGGGTTGGAAGAAGTTTAGGGAGCTGCTTCCTCTGTTGACGAAGAAGGGTTTCTCCCTGCATACGAAAGGCCGGTTGTGTGATGCCTGTGTGAGGAGCGCGATGCTGCATGGTAGTGAGACATGGGCAGCAACTGCAGAGGATATGCGACGGCTGGAGAGAAATGAGGCAAGGATGCTCCGTTGCATGTGCAGTGTAAATGTGCGTGAACGACCCAGCATAAATGTGTTGAGAGAGAGACTGTCTGAGAGGGATAGAATGTAGTGTACGGGAGAGGAGACTGAGGTGGTATGGACATGTGATGCGCATGGAGGATGACCGATGGGTGAAGAAGTGCCAGGAAATGCCAGTTGAAGGAAGACGTGGTAGAGGTAGACCACGAAAAACATGGGCGGAGGTGGTGAGAACAGACCTCAGATCATTGAAGCTCACGGTGGAGATGACGAGGGACCGTGACGAGTGGAGAGATGCTGTGCTGAATAAGACCCGTCCCACCCTTGCAAGCAGGGAAAAGCGGACGTAAAATGATGATGATGATGATGAAATATCTTAAATTATTATGTCTTTTTAATGTCTAAATCTGTTGGATCTTTCCTAAAAACTAAACTTCTCCTAAAGTCACCCATAATTATTCTAGAACCTTCCTGCATCTCGCTCGCAAACTTTGTAAACACTTTGCTCCCTCTCTCACCCCACCCCCTCCCTCCCCCCGCCTGATTGCAAGTATAAAATAAATCTTGCTGACTTCCAACGACAGAATTTATCTATCTAATCTATCTTAAGGGCGAACTGTCGATTTTGAGAATGTAAGCAAAACCTGTCTTTCTTTCCTTGTTTCCGTAGTCTCCTCAATTAAGCAGTGTTTTCATAATCTTATTTACCACTCTAAAATTCAAATTCTCCGTTTTTCCTCTCTGATTTTAAATTATTATGTCTTTTTAATGTCTAAATCTGTTGGATCTTTCCCAAAAACTAAACTTCTCCTAAAGTCACCCATTTACCGCCCACCCACCCCCACTCACCACCATTGCTATATGGTCCAATCATAACTCAGCGGCTTTAGTAAGTTCTCTAACAAATCAGTATAGCAAAGCTACCACCCCGGTTACTACTCCTTAAGTTTAGACCTGTTTGATGGGTTGACTGCGAAAATTTGAAAAGTCTAAGCACTCAATGACAATGTCACAGATAAAGATAAATTCACCTCCTGCTGCAAGACGATAATACAAGGACCCCTCTTTATTTCAGACACAGATGACCAACAAAATCCCATCTCCCACACCCCTCCCTGCCCCTCCAACCCATCCTCCCAACTTCAGAGTTGGTACCATGAACGTAGGCACATTGAAAGGTTGCTCAAATGAGATTGTAGAGATGCTTGAACGTAAAGAAGTTGGTGTTTGTTGTATTCAAGAGACTAGGTGGAGAGGGGGGTCTGCCAGATTCATTGTAGGTAAAAAACGATGCTATAAACTTTTCTAGGTGGGAAATCACAACGGATAGGGTGGTGTAGGAATTATGTTAGCTGAAAAATGGGTAGATAAGGTAATTGACGTAAATAGAGTGAATGACAGAATAATTGAATTAAGACTAGTTCTAAATAGAACTACTGTGACAATAATATCTGCTTATGCACCCCAATCTGGTCTACCTGATGTTATAAAGGACAGGTTCTATGAGATGTTAATGCACACTACCTCCCAAATAACCGACAGTGACTACTTAATTATTGCTGGCGATCTAAACGGTCACGTTGGACAACATAGTGATGGCTATGATGGAATCCATGGAATTCTGTGACGCAAATAGCCTAACTATCTGTAACACAAACTTCAAAAAACGTGAAAACCACTTGATCACCTATAGACAGAGGAGGCCTACCTTGAGGAGAAGAATATGGAAGTTGAAGGACCCCATAGCCAGTGACAAATTTAAAAGCTTATTACTTGATGCCTTTGACAATAAGGAAAAGAAATTAGAGACGTGCAATATAGAGGAACAGTGGCAATTCTTGAAAGTGAACCTGCTAAAAGCAATGGATGAAATCTGTGGCTGGAGCAGACCTATTGGCAGGAGGAGAGTGACTTGGTGGTGGAACAGTAAGGTGGAAAAGACAATCAAGGCCAAAAAGCAGGCTTGGAAAGTATGGCAGGATGGGGGAAGTAGAGAGCACTATCAAGTGGCCAGGAAAGAAGCTAAGAGACAAGTGTACCTTGCAAAAAGGTTAGCAGAGGATAGAAAGTTCAAGCATATTCTGCAACGTGAGGACCGAAAATGTGAGGTGTTCAGGATTGCTAGACAATGTGTCAAGGAAAACCGTGATATTGTCAGGGAGAAGTGTGTCCGTAATGATAATGGTGTACTTGCGCTCACTGATACTGATAAGAAGATAGCCTGGAAGTGTCACTACGAGAGACTATTAAATGAGGAGAATAAATGGGTGCAATAACAGCTGTGCAAGTTAAAGGTAGTATAATAAGTATGGCAATCAAAGATATGAAGACAGGCAAGGCAGCTGGGCCTTCGGAGATAGTTGCTGAGATGTTGAAGGCATCTGGTATGGTGGGACACACTATGGTCACTCGTATAGTTAACCAAGTAATACAGAATGGGGTCATACCGAAAGACTGGCGTAGCAGCATCATCATTAACTGCTACAAGGGTAAAGGAGATGCTCTAGATAGGGGAAACTATAGAGGCATTAAGTTAGTTGACCAGGTCATGAAGGTCACAGAAAGAGTTATAGCGCAACAAATCAGAGAGTGAATTGATCTAGATGAAATGCAGTTTGGGTTTGTGTCAGGTAAAAGTACTACAGACGCTCTTTTCCTTGTACAACAACTACAAGAGAAGTACCTAAAAGTAAACCCCTCTACTTAGCTTTTGTAGACCTGGAGAAAGCTTTTGACAGAGTCCCCCGCTCCATTATCTGGTGGGCTCTTAGAAAACTAGGTGTAGATGAATGGCTTATGAGAGCTACACAAGCTATGTATAATGAAACAGTCAGTAAGGTTAGAATTAACAATGAATATTGTGAAGAATTTAGTGTAAAAGTTGGCGTTCATCAAGGCTCTGTCCTTAGCCCCCTCTTATTTATTATTGCCCTTCAAGCTATAACAGAGGCGTTCAAGTCCGGCTGCCCATGGGAACTCCTATACGCAGATGATCTAACGCTCATAGCTGAATCAATGGCTGAACTAGAGAAGAGATTCCAAACATGGAAGCATGGCCTAGAATCAAAAGGCCTTAAAGTTAACTTGTCTAAGACTAAAGTTCTAGTATGTAGAAAGGAAAATAAGGCACAGGTGCCCTCAGGGAAATGGCCATGCTCAGTGTGTAGGAAAGGAGTAGGCAGAAATTCCATTTTATGTCCCAAATGCAAAGTATGGTACATAAAAGATGTAGTGGCATCACAGGTAAACTATCTAAGAACGTAGACTTTATATGTGGCCAATGCTCAGGTGCAATAGGTAGCAAGTGTCCAAAGGATACTAGCTCCTTCCATAGAAATAGTAGACACTTTCCGTTACCTGGGTGACGAAATCAGCAGTGGTGGAGGGTGTTCTGAAAGTAGAGTAGCCAGAGTCAGAACGGGATGGAAAAAGTTCAGAGAGCTTATACCGCTGTTGGCCACAAAAGGTTTCTCTCTAATAATGAAAGGCAGATTGTATGATGCCTGTATACGAACAGCAATGCTACATGGCAGTGAAACATGGGCATTACGTGCAGAGGACCTGCGTAGACTGGAAAGGAACGAAGCATGCATGTTCCATTGAATGTGTAATAGTAATATACGTGAACGGCAAAGCATAAATGAACTAAGTGAGAAATTAGGAATAAGAGGGATCAGATGCTGTTTACTCGAGAGAAGACTACGTTGGTATGGTCACGTGATGCGCATGAAAGACGACAGCTGCATAAAAAAGTGCAGGGCGATCAAAATTGATGGTAGTTACGGAGTAGGTAGACCCAGAAAAACCTGGGATGATCTGATAAATTCCGACCTCACACACTTACACCTCTCTAAGACAATGTCACTGGACCGAGATCTTTGGCGCTACGCAGGAATACAGAAGACCCGCCTTGCCTATGTACAAAGCAAAACCTACAGTCAGTAGGCACTTCTTAACCAAATATACACCCCAATCTACTACCCCTACCCTATCCTCCCACTCCCACCAACAGCACGAGAAAATGAGATCGAGTTTGTGTAGGTGTCACGACAAAAAAAAACACACAGTCCACGCTGTAATGTGGCCGTGTAGGTAACACGGTAAAAAGTTCCCAGTTCCACACTGTAAATGTGGTTGGTGTTAGGAAGGGCATCCAGCCGTAGAAAACCTGCCAGATAGTCCTATATGAGTGAGACACGGTCACCCGACCAGCCTTGCCTCAAGTGGGACAACTCCCGTCTAACCCATGCTAGCGTGGAAAATGGATGTTAAACGAAGATGATGATGATGATGATGATGCTGATATATATATATATATATATTTATTAAAATAACAGATTAAAGTTTAAGCAAAGAATTTATTATTATTACTATATATATATATGTATATATGTATATATTTTGGAAAATGCATGAGATCATTGGTACAGTTAGGTGTATATTTGAAAAAAGGAAAAAAATACATGTCATCAAAAGACATGTATCTTACACCTCATTAACTCTATAATAATAGACAAAATATATATATCAAACAGAAAAAATCTTTAAATAAAAAAAGAAGGATAAATAGACCAGTAAATATGGTATTCCATTTTAGAATACAATAAATAGAATAACTTACATTATATAAAACTGATATCTTATAGATATCATAGTTACACGCAGACACAGATATTACATAACTATATTCTAGTTGTGAAGATGCCTAACTTTGTGGTTAGGGTATTTGGCTCACAATCATATGGTTGAGAGTTCGATTCCCAGTGGCGCATGTGTCCTTCAACAAGACATTTTATTTCATGTTGCTCCAATCCACTCAACTAACAAAAACGATTTGTACCTGTAATTCGAAGGGCCAGTCTTGACATATTCTGTGTCATGCTGAATCTCCCTGAGCACTACGTTAAAGGTACACATGTCCGTGGAATTCTAGGCTACTTGCAGTTAATTTCACTAACAGGCTGTTCCATTGATCGAATCACTTGGAACACTCATCATAACCAATGGAGTGCCAATTATGTTCTAGTTATACATTGATACATTACATCTGTATATCTTAATTATATATGCACACATAATACATCTTTGTATCCTAATTATACACAAACAATTACATCACTTTATTTTAGTTATACATAAATATCTCAATCTCAAGCAGGTGACAAATCTAAAAGGCAGTGCTTGAATCTGAACAACACATAGCAAACAACCATGACAGTAAAGTGTTGTGGAAATATGTACATTCAAAGCAGAGAGCCACTCTCCAGTTGGTCCTCTTCACAATCTCCACACAAACCAGATTACTGACAGAACTCATTGCTGAATGCTATGCAGGCATTTTTACTGTTGCAAACTAAAACATAACATCTCCACCACAGCTGACATCAGATTCTATAACAACAATGGAATTTACACCTGCAATGCTGCCATATCACCTTAAGAATAAGCACAACTATGCCTCTCCTGGCCTTGATGGTGTTACGTACCTGCTTTCAAATGTGGTGGGTACTTTCTTCTGCACCAGCTTTCACTCTTCTTTCAATTCTGTCTTAACAACGGTGTTACTCTGTAGCAGTGGAAAACTGCCAGTGTCATTCCTCTGTTCAAAAAGAGTGACCACACATTGCCTGTCAACTATCATCCAGTCAGTCTTACTAGCTACATTGCCAAACTGATGGAATCCTGTGTCAGAGAAACACTCTCGAACTTCTGGAATTCTCACAGCCTTATCCAGCTCTCGTAATTTGGATTTATCCCTAATTCCAGCTGCTGTGAGTTTCTGAAGACATTACCCGGATCACTGGTGGCAGCTCATGGGTGGATGTTGTTTAACTTGACTTTGCTAAAACTTTTAATCCTGTGCCACACAACAGACTTGTGGCAAAACTCTCTGCAATGGGTGTGAAGGATGGTCTTTTTAACTGATTGAAGTCCTTCATTCTCAGTCGAAGGGAGGTAGTCACAGTTCTAGGACAGCATTCTTCACCCTATGAGATGTAATCTGGTGTACTGCAGGGATCTGTTCTCGGTCCCCTTTTGACATAGATACCAACTTAAAGAATGCCTCAGTGCTGAAATATGCAGATGACATCAAGAGATAAAAAGGACAGATCCTGAACACTACAGATCTTTCCTGCAATTAGACCTGGACTCAATGCAGCAATGGATCACAGACTGGCAACTCAAGCTGGCTGTGGACAAGTGTGCCACAATGCATTTTCGGAGGAAAAACCCAGCATCCACATACTCCCTCCACAACACTAATCTCAAGAAGTCTTCTTGTAAACGTGACCTTGGCATTACGGTCAGCAACAATTTGCATTGGACAAAGCACATCTCTAAAATTGTCAAGAAGGCCGAGGGTGTCTTGGCATCACCCAACAATACCTTTGTCAGCCGCTCTCCAGCTATCTATTTAAAGCTGTATATAGCTATGGTGCGGCCACACTTAGAATTTGCATCACCAGTCTGGAACCCCCATCTTGCTCAGAATATTGACCTCCTGGAAACTGTTCCGAGATGTGCAACCAAGCGAATACCCTCCATCAGGCATTTACCATACTCTGAATGTCTTGCTTCCCTGGGCATGGATACATTGAAGCTCCGACGTCTGGCAACTGACTTGGTAAACACCCACAAAATTATTAACCATCTTGCCAAAAACAACCTTGAGCACCTTTTTGAATTCCATGTGTCTAACACACGTGGGCATGCCCACAAAGTCAGAAAACAGCACAGCTCCCATGACTTTCGGAAACATTTTTTCACACTCAGAGTTGCTGAAGCATGGAACACAGTTGCTAGCTGTCGAAAACTTCCATGCTTCCTGAAATTCGCCAACACTACACCTGATATTCCCCCTCCATACACACGCACACATGTATATCATGACTCATACACTGTTCACTTTTCTGACATTTGTACGTCATTCTATGTACAATACATGCACCTTTGATGAGTTGTAGTGCTCCTGAGCACTGTACACAATAATTTCATTATTATTATCCTAGTTATATATATGCACACACACACATACATTACATCGCTATACCTTATTAATACACATACATATTACATCTCTATATCATATCCTAGCTATACATACACAGTTACATTGTTGTTGAAGGTGGTGTTACAGCTTACCCCTGCAGGCCTTCTATGAGGTTGTATTTTGTAGAAGTTTCTTGGGAGTTTTAATGATAGAGGTCCCAGTCATATAATGTTATCATTTTTCTGGTAACAGGAGGCAAGATTTGAACTCAGAATTCACAGAGTTGGAACAAGGCATCCTGTCTTACACTAACTATTCCACCAATACAAAAACCTGGTTTGGTATTTATCAACGCCAAGAGGATAAAAGGCAAAGTTGACCACAGCAGGATTTGAATTCAGAATCCAATGTTTTAAACACCCTGTAAATTCGCCAAACATCCATTACATCGCTATATCCTAGTTATACATAACATTTTTATATCAAAATCAAAAATATTAATTTTTTTTTTAATTAACACATCATACCTTGAAAATTCCTGCTTTCTGCCAAGCAATGCTATCAAGAGTTGATCCCAACATGTTCTCATGGTCAAAATCAAGTAGAGTGATGCCACACACCACAGCTGTGTTTATAATATTTGTACAGTCATACATGCCTCCAATACCAACTTCTAATATAGCAACATCAACTGCTTCTTTCAGGAATATATATAATGCCATTAAAGTGAAGAATCGAAAATAATGAGGCATCTCACTGATTACTCCACTTTGCTATAAAAAAAAGAAATACAATAATAAAGCATAGTAACTAGATTAAAAATGGAGAGGAAAATGTTCAAGGAGTTACTACTACTGCTAGCAACAAAGGGATTTTTCCCTTCAAGTAAAGGGTAAATAATATGATAATTCTGTATGAAGTGTGATGCAGAGGATGTGCAAAGGTTAGAAAGAAATGAAGGTAGCATGCTCCACTAGATACCTAATGTTAATGTACACGAACAATGAAACAGATAAGTTGAAGGAAAAATTGTATATAAGGCTGCATGCAAGAGATCAAATTACACTGCTACAGACACATAGTGTATACAGATGATGATCTTAGAGTAAAGAAATGCTCCAGAAGAAGGAAAATGTAGGCAGAAGTGGTGTGAGTGAATCTCAGGATGTTGAACTTCACAGAAGAGATGATGAAGGGACATGACCAATGGAAGAAAGCTGTGTTCAATAAGACTCATCCAACCCATGTAAGCAGACATAAAATAATAATGATGATGATGAATTGTTTCTAACATAGACACAATAAAATGCACGCAGTACACCTTGTGAGGTGCTTGGTGACAGGAAGGGCATCCAGTTATAGAAATCATGCCAAAAAGTGTTGAAAGAACTCTTCATATTTCAAGTGCACAACAACCTCTCTAGTGTTTGACATGATAGAATGCAACTAGTACACCTTGTAGAGTGGTTGGTGATGGGAAGGGCATGATGTTGTAAATAATTTGCCAAAGGTTAGAGACGACTCTTTAGTGTGCCAAGGATACAACCTCTCTAGTGTTAGTGACATGATAAAATATGCCCAGTACATTCTGTAAAGTGGCTGGCAATAAGACTCTTCAGCAGGGCTGCCAAAACTTTTTTCTCAATAATACCAAAATCTTTGTTTAAAAAGTACCAAAATATACAAAAGCGTACCAAATCCAATTACCCAATTCTATACACCTCCCACATCATAACACTCCATCCTTCACCTAGATAACTGGATATGCAATACCCTGAAAGCAGGGTGCTGGAATGTATTTGATCATAATTTTACTAAATCAGGATTAGCTTGGGAGGGGGTAAATTTATACAACTACAATTGCAGTAGTGACAATTAATTTATCAGGATTTCATAATAGAAAGAAAAAGTACATCACCATTGATTTAAACAGGGGATCATATACTTCAAAAAAGTATCTGGAAAATGTTGCTTTTGAAAGAAGTAGACCATTGATTTGTATCCTTTCTCTTACATCAATCAAGTGTGGTGAACTGAAATTTTAAATTATCCAAAAGAGAAATTAGATTAGTATTGAAGGTTACATAAATAGTGCTTGCTAATTTAGACATAAGGCCAGCAATTTGGGGAGAGGGGTTGTGCGATTATATTGATCTCAGTACTTGAGTGGTCCTTATTTTATTGACTCTGGGAGAACAAAAAGCAAAGTTGACCTTGTCGTGATTTGAACTCAGAATGTAAACAACTAGAACTCACACTGTGAAGGTATTCTCTGACACTCTACTATAAATAATAATGGTTATCAACTCACAAAATAAAGTATTCAAGAGATACAAGGTTTAATTCCTTGCAGGCATGTCTGTCCACTTCTTTTCTTTCTCTAAGAGTAGTTTACCCAATTTTCTTAACTACTACCTATAGTGATCAATTGTTGTTACAGTCGTTTTCTATGCTTGGGACACTCACATTTTCAAATTTCAAACAGACAGTTATTTTTTGTCTTTGCCGACAAAAATTGGCCTTGCCACATATGACATGTATCAAATGTCCTCATACACAATTTTTCCAATAGTGTGCCTTGAAACCTTGAGCTCCTTAGCAATAACGTTAATTGACTTTCTTGGGTTCTTATCAATAATTCTTTTGCACCTTTTGGTATTAGGACTATTAGCAGGTATTTTATATTTGGTTACTGAGGTAGAATCAGTCAGCAACTTCCAGCTCTTTGTGAACTTTGACAACAAAGGACCGTACAACTTTCAGGAAGTGAGCAATCCCTAAATCACTATGCTCCGCCTTTAAGGCAACGATTACAGTGTGCCTTTTCATTTGTTGAGTTTGCTTGATGTTTGTCATCATTTATCTGAAAAGAAATGATAATCAGAACAACTTAGAAAAAAGTTAGAATTATTAAAAGACACATCCTCAAAGAACTGAGCAGCCCTGTACATTCTAGCTTCAAGCTATAGAGCATCGTAAAAAGATGGAAGTAGAACCTTAGCAAAATGGTTGACATGATTATATGGTCTTTGTGAGATGTAAGATTCAATTTGTTGCTTTTTTTCTGTTTTTAAGGGTTATTTACCCAATTTTCTCAATTATTATCTATAGTTATTCTATTATTCTATATCTATTATTTGCTATCACAGTAATTTTATGCATTTGGGATGTTCACATTTTCAAATTATATAATATTAAACATAATTAAATTCATCCTGAAATTATCAATCATATGAATAAACGCCATTTTTTTACTATTGGGTGAGGGATTTCATTAGTTCTTTGAAAGTCAGAGCTATTTTTTGTATTTTACTTCTTCGGGGCAGGGATTACAGATTTATTTTGGTATTTTCCAAAACATTGTTTAAAATAAAATGAATTAAATATTTTAATCAAATATTTTTTTAATTTACTCTGTCTAGTCCTGTGCTTCACAAACTAAACTAAAATGTACCAATACATTCTTTGACATACATGGAATATCCCAGGACAGTTTTGGCACACTTCAATATCATTAACAACAATGCATACAGTAAGCTATGACAGACAAGGTGAGGTGTACCCCCTACAGCTAAGAAACAAAATCAAAAGAGAGACAGAGGGATGAAGAAAAAAAAAGGAAGGCCAACTTGAGGCAACAAAAACACAAATAAGATTTTGTTAAAGAGTAAAAACAAGGGCAGCAACAAAGCAGCTAAAAATGTCTATTGTTTGTCCTTTCTTTTATAACATATTCTTAGATGAACACAAATCCACGGATTTGTAAAGGCGGTGGAGGAGGGAGATGGACAACTCTGGGATACATCGGCATTATCTAACATTATTTCAGAGAAATATTAAAGATAACCCTGTCCTGCAGAATAAATTCACAAAATATATATTTTGTGAATTTATTCTGCAGTTGCTTTAGATTTAAACGTTTAAGGGAGACAACTGTTGTATTAGTCACAATCATTTATTTCTACGAATAAAAGCTTTCATTTTGTTCCAAGACCGAGAGATAGGGCTGTATGAGTATAGTACTTTCTAATTTTGGCACGAGGTCAGCAATTTTAGGAGACGGGCAAGTTGATTGATTATAACGATCCCTAGTTCTTGGTTGGTATTTTATATTATCGGCCATAAGGAGGACGAAAGACAAAGTTGACCTGGATGGGATTTGAACTCAAAACATAAAGAATTGGAAATACTAAACTACTAAACATTTGTCTGATGCTCTACAACTCTGACTATCCACAACCCCACTCTATGAGAATTGTGGTGAGAAGGTATAGTTGATTATATCGACCCCAGGAGGCATAAAAAGCAAATTGGATCCTGTTTAGGATTTGAACTCAAAAATTTCCCTTTCAGCTTGCTGCCCCCTCTCTCTCACTTACTTTCCTTACCATTTCTCTCTCTGTATTGTCAGTGAAATAAATACCAGTAATATACTCGAGGAGGGAAGCAGAGGATAGAAAATTCAAGCATGTTTTGCAACGTGAGGACCAGAAACAGGAGGTATTCAAGATTGCGAGGCAGCGTGTTAGAGATAGTTGTGATGTCATTGGAGAGAAGTGTATCCGGAATGATATAGGTGAGCTTGCCCTCACAAGTGCTGAGAAGAAAGATGCATGGAAGAGTCATTATGATAGATTACTAAATGAGGAGAATGCATGGGAAGAAGAGACCCTACCCCAAGTAGACCCTATAGAGGGACCAGCAGTACAAGTCAGCAGCAACGTAGTAAGTAAGGCAATCAAAGATATGAAGATGGGGAAGGCAACCGGTCCATCGGGTATAGCTGCCGAGATGCTGAAGGCATCTGGGTCTGTAGGTCACACTATAACCACACGTATTGTTAACCAGGTAATACTAGAAGGTGTCATACCAAAAGATTGGTGCAGTAGCATCATTGTCAACTGCTACAAAGGTAAAGGCGATGCACTAGATAGAGGAAACTATAGAGGTATAAAGTTGATGGACCAGGTCATGAAAGTAACAGAAAGAGTTATAGCACAGTTGATTAGGGACCAGGTGGAAATAGACGAGATGCAATTTGGGTTTGTACCAGGAAGAGGCACCACTGATGCCCTCTTCCTTGTGAGGCAATTACAGGAAAAGTACCTAGCTAAAAGTAAGCCACTCTACTTGGCATTTGTCGACCTTGAGAAAGCCTTTGACAGAGTTCCACGTGCTGTAATCTGGTGGGCTCTTAGAAAACTAGGAGTAGATGAATGGCTTGTGAAAGCGGTACAAGCCATGTATAGGGGAACAGTCAGCAAAGTTAGGATTAGCAATGAGTATAGCGAGGAATTTAGTGTACAGGTTGGGGTCCACCAGGGCTCTGTTCTTAGCCCCCTCCTGTTCATCATAGTCCTGCAGGCAATAACGGAGGAGTTTAAGACCGGATGCCCATGGGAACTCCTGTATGCTGATGACCTCGCACTCATAGCTGAATCTATGGTAGAACTAGAGAATAAATTCCAAACTTGGAAGCAGGGACTAGAAAGAAAGGGTCTCAAAGTCAACATGACAAAGACTAAGGTCTTTGTAAGTAGACGAGAAAACAGAACCCAGATCCCCTCAGGGAAATGGCCTTGCTCAGTATGTAGGAAAGGTGTAGGTAGGAACTCCATTCTCTGCCCCAAATGCAAACAATGGGTACACAAGAGATCTAGCGGGATCTCAGGAAGCTTAATTAAGAATGTAGGATTCACATGCAGCAGTTGTGCTGAGACAGCAAGCAGCAAACAGCCACAGGAAACAAGTACCACCAATCTCTGGGAGGGCTCTGTAGAAACAGTAGACAGCTTCTGCTACCTAGGTGACCGAATTAGCAGCGGAGGTGGGTGTTCAGAAAGTACAATAACTAGGGTAAGAATGGGATGGAAGAAGTTTAGGGAACTACTACCACTGCTAGCTGCAAAAGGCTTCTCCCTCAGAATGAAAGGCAGACTGTATGATGCGTGTATCCGAACAGCAATGTTGCATGGTAGTGAGACCTGGGCGCTGAAGGTGGAAGACTTACGTAGATTAGAGAGAAACGAATCCTGCATGCTCCGATGGATGTGTAACAGTAATATACGTGAACGACAAAGCATAAATGAATTGAGAGAGAGACTGCGCATAAGAGGAATCAAATGCTGTGTGGAGGAGAGGCAGTTGCGCTGGTATGGACATGTGATGCGTATGAAGGATGACAGCTGCATAAAAAGGTGCAGAGCACTAGAAGTTGATGGAAACCGCGGAGTGGGGAGACCCAAGATGACCTGGGATGAGGTGATAAAAGCCGACCTTACCCAATTACACCTCTCAAAGGCAATGACACACGACCGTGACCTCTGGCGTCACGCAGTAATACAGAGTACCCAACCTCCCATGGGTACAAGCTGAAGCATATAGACAATATGCCCCCACACCCCCCACCGCAAGGTGGTCGTGGAGGTGCCACGGCACGAAAGCACCCAGCCCACACTGTAAAGTAGACGTGTAGGCGCCACGAAAAAGCACCCAGCACTCACTGTAAATGAGGTTGGTGTTAGGAAGGGCATCCAGCTGTAGAAATCAAGCCAAATTAGTTCCTGTATGAGCAAGGCATGGTCAGCCGACCAGACACTGCCCACAACAGGACAACCCGTCTAACCCATGCTAGCGTGGAAGAACGGACGTAAAACGGTGATGATGATGATGATGAGTCAATGTAATTAATTTCAAAGTGTGTCCTGATCTTGTATTAAAGTATAAAAAATTATTTGTAGAAGGCAAGAGAGGGGGGGGGGGGCAAGAGAGAGAGTAGTGAGGAAAAGAAAGAGAAAGAAAGGCAGTAATGGAGCATAGAAAGATAGAGCTATAGAATCAACAAGATATATATTAGATTTACATCAGGTTTCTTTATCAATATTCCCAACAACAATTTACAATCATTAGAACTGACTGATCTTTGGTTCCAGATGTATATATGTATACATTTTAAAAAACCTGACAATCATTTGATCACTTATAGATCCGGTGAGCACACCAGTCAAATAGATTTCATTCTCACCAGAAAGCAAGATAGGACGATGGTCATAAACACAAAACCCCTCCCGGGTGAGGAATGCACCTCTCAGCATAACCTAGTAGTAGTGACTTACTAATTAGAGCTAGACAAACTCAGAGACAGAGGGCAACCTGGAGGAAAAGGATACAGAAATTGAAGAAACCCTCAGCTTGTAACAAATTTAAGGATATCTTATTTGACGCTTTTGACAATAAGGAAGAAGAAATAGCGACATACAATATACAGAAGCAGTCAAAGTTCCTGAAAGATAATCTAGTGAAGACTACAAATGAGGTATGTGGCCGGAGCAAAAGTCCAGGGAGCAGAAGAGTGGCTTGGTGGTGGAATAGTAGGGTAGATGAAACACCTACAGCCAAGAGACAGGCATGGAAGGAGTGGCAAAATGGAGGTAGCAGAGAGCTCTACCAAGTGGCAAGAAGAGAGGCGAGGCAACAGTATACTTTGTAAGAAGGGAAGCAGAAAGTAGAAAATGTATACATGTAATGTGGCCTGATGACTAAAGTGTGAGATGTTCAAAATAGCAAGGCAGTGTCCACACTATAAAGTGGTCATGTAGGTGTCACAACAATAAGCACCCAGTCCACACTAAATGTGGTTGACGTTAGGAACGGCATCCAGCCATAGAAACCAAACCAAAATCAGTCCTGTATGAGCTGGAGAAAGTCATTTGCTCTGGTTTGGTTCAATCTGGACAATTATCTAACTCATGCTAGTTTAGAAAAATGGATGTTAAACCGTGATGATGATGATGATATATATCAGTATCAAAATGTAGTCTTATAATCTAATGTTCATATTACTTTATTCTAACATAATTTTATTTCTGCATCTCTTCATAAAAATCAGTTACACACTGTATAACAATATTCTCATTGAGAAATATAATCACATTCAGGTTGCATGGAAAAAAAAGTTTAATGTAAAAGTTACCAGAACATTCCAGTCTTGTATCCACAGTTTCGCAAAATACTTTCGGTATAAGCACAGGTTGAACCCTTTCCTTTTGTGCCAGCAACATGAATTACAGACAACTGATCCAGGTCTTCCATCTAATGCAATGAAAAAAGAAGCAAAGATTGCATCATGAAAAATTATATAACATTAAAAAAATAACTATACATATTTCTTTGTTAAAAATGCAATGAAATCAATTATGTGGATTAACATCTGAAAAAAAGAATTATGCAGACATGCCATCTGAAATAGCAAGACTTTAACCCTTCTGATACCAAGCCACTCCCAGTTCTACAATACAAAGCTGATTGATTTAAAGTGGTATATTTGAAGCAAAGTTTTGGTTGTTGTAGAAGAAATGATAAACATGACAAATACCAACAATTCTGGTTGAATATATATCTTTACTTTACTTCAGCAAAAAGGGAAAAAAATATGATTACTTCGAATTGTAAATATAAAGTTTGATTATAGTGTTCACAAATGAATATAGTGTTCAACAAGGCTTCTGTGTTGTGTGAGGGTCTCTTTGTTTATCATGGGATGTTCCCTTAAAAAGTGACACGTTGTAGTCAGGCAGTATGTACCAGCAGAGGTAGTAGTAAACTCTTATATGGTGAGGTTGTGTTATACAAGCAAAGAGGCAGTAAACTTTGTTGTCTAGGACCACAGGACAGCCTATTTATGACAGCTAGTTATTTTTTATAGATAACAGAACATTTTCTCCTTCCAAGTACTAGTGCTGTAAGTCCTACCATCAGGAGAATTTATCTATTGTCTTCTCTGCAAGGTTGCAGCTCACTTACTTGGTGGCTGTGTCTGTAAGGGAGAAGAAAACTGGAAAACATTTCTTTTGCTACATATTTATCTAAAAACCTTCCATCATAATCTAAACTATAATAAAGTATCTCCTTAGTAAATTAAGTTGGATTACTTTGAATAAATAATTGTTTCTACTTTAGGCACAAGGCCAGCAATTACCCAGTGCATTACTGGTACTTTATTTTATCGACCCCGTAAGGATGAAAGGTAAAGTCAACCTCGGCGGGATTTGAACTCAGATCGTAAAGGGACGTAACTATGCTGGAAAGCATGGCATCTGACCCTCTACCGTTTACTTTGAATAAATAATTGTTTCTACTTTAGGCACAAGGCCAGCAATTACTCAGTGCATTACTGGTACTTTATTTCATCGACCCCGTAAGGATGAAAGGCAAAGTCAACCTCGGCGGGATTTGAACTCAGATCGTAAAGGGACGTAACTATGCTGGAAAGCATGGCGTCCAACCCTCTACTGATACTGCCAATCCACAAATAATGAATGAATATTAGATAATTTATATAGATAATTTATATACTAAATTTCGTGGCTGTTCATTAAATATATTTTATTGTTTATTTAAAAATTCACTTCTTTAAAATTTTCAAATATCAACACTTCCGGTTAGTGATCATTTAAATAAATATTCATATATTTCTGTTGCTAATTTTTTCCTAATGCAGTTTATATATAATATGTGTCACAACAAAAAAACACACAGTCCACGCTGTAATGTGGCCATGTAGGTAACACGGTAAAAACCTCCCAGTTCCACACTGTAAACGTGGTTGGTGTTAGGAAGAGCATCCAGCCGTAGAAAACCTGCCAGACAGCCCTATACGAGCGAGACATGGTCACCCGACCAATCTTGCTTCAAGTAGGACAATTCCCGTCTAAACCCATGCTAGCGTGGAAGATAGACGTTAAACGTTGATGATGATGATGATGATCGTCTTTATAAAATGTATCGTGGATTACGTTACTGATTACATAAGAGTGTAACACAGTCTCTCTTTAATTTCTGTGTATATTGTCAATTACGATTTTATTTGATGTATCATATCTACATGTATATATACTTGTATATAATATCAATATACACACTACACATGCTAGCAGAAAAACCACATGAGGGGTGGTTTTTCTGCTAGTTTTATATAAGAACCTGTATTAAACAGTAGCTTAATAATGAGAAAGTTAGTTACATTACTTCATTATATTCAAAATTAATTGAAAATCTTAGGCAGTGTCTTTTGTTTAAATCTAGTCGACCAGTGTTAGCAATAATTGTTTCTACTTTTGGCAGAAGGTCAGCAATTATCCCAGTGTATTACTGGTACTTTATTTTATCGACCTTGGTGGTATTTGAACTCATACCATAAAGGGCCGTAACTCTTTGCTGCAAAGCATGGCATCCGACCCTCTACTGATACTGCCAATCCACCGCCAACAGCATTGAACATTTAATTTTTGGAGTCCAGGTTTGATATGCTATATATACCAGGATTACCAGATATATGAACAATCATACAAACTGGGGGATTTGCATTACCCTATAGTTTATGTTCATTATTGACACATGGATTGGCAGTATCGGTAGAGGGTCGGACGTCATGCTTTGACGTATAGAGTTACGTCCCTTTACGATCTGAGTTCAAATCCCGCCAAGGTTCACTTTGCCTTTCATCCTTACGGGGTCGATAAAATAAAGTACCAGTAATGTACTGGGTAATTACTGGCCTTGTGCCAAAAGTAGAAACAATTATTTCTAGGATATAATTACATAAATGTTCAGCATATATGTACAATGACATTCATAATTAAATGTATGAGCAACTTTAGAGAAATAAGAATTTACAGAGACAAATGTAGGATTAGAAACTATGGCTTTGTGATTGGAAAGCAGACTTCTTATCGCAGCAAGAAATGCAGCATGTGTGTGCGTACGTGCGTGTGTAAATTTTAAAGAGTTACAGATGGAGATATATATAAATATAAAAACACACATGGAGTATTATTATGGTTGATATGATAACAGAAAGGTTAAAAAATATGATGTCAATCAGCATCCAGGCTTGCCATACACACTTGAAGAATTATATAATCAGACTGGCCCTGCCTTTGTTTAATATTTCCTGACTATCAACCTTATTATGCTATTTCTCTCCTCCAACATAATACCTGTATATGATGGATTACATCAGATTTGTTTGTACCCAATACAGTCTATTACTTTTTCTGCCAGCTATCACTTCATCTCCCCCAGGTCACTTGTCAGTGATATCCATCACTTTCTCTTACCATGATTCATTTCTGTTTCAAACCACCACCCTGTCTCTCTTCCCAGTAAACATGTAGCTGCCATCATTATCTCTCTTTCATTACTTCCTGCCATTAGTGTTTCCAGTGTTACCTCCTTTCCATAACTCTCTCCCTCTGCACCCTCTTTCTTCCACCATAACCATGCTACCTTCTCCCATTCACCCTTGTTCTTCCATGACAGTGCCATTACTATTTCTCTTTCATTACTCCTTCCAGCAATGACACCTCCATTACACCCTCTTTTACTACCCTCTCACCCCAATTTCTGTTTCTCCCCTACACTCCTGTTTATCTTTTCATTGCTCTCTCTTCTATTCCCTCTCTTGGTCACATACAGTGAAAGCACAAATACAACATAGAATAGTGAGTACTCTTTAGTCTTGCTTGATTCAAGGTAACCTCACTGGCGTTGGTGTTACAATAAAATGCACCTAGTACATTCTGTAAAATGGTTGGTAAACAGGCAGCAACAATTTAAGGGGAAGATGATGAACCTTTAGCTTTCTAACCATTCCAAATGCAGCCAGACTTAATTAGACTCTTGTCAAAGGTGTCATTAAAAGCTTAGCAGAATGCTCTTACTCACCACTTCCCAACTAATATGGTTCTGTCTTACTTGTAACTTTACACTACACATACAAAATACAACAAACAGAATAAACACTCCTCTAACTCCCCTTCTCTATTCCACCTGACTCTCTACAATATATACTTAACCCTTTAGCAATTGATTTCATTCATTTTCTATCACTAAAAAAAAAATTCAATGTTCCATAAAAATTCATATCTTTGAAAATTTTGGAAAGCTCTAGAGCAGATGTATCATATCAAGATCTGGCTTAGATGTATCATATTGCTACCCTCTTGATCTAATATAATTTCATTTGTCACATTTGATATCCAGCATTTCTCAAAAAAAGGAAAGAATATCAAAATATCATAGATTTGATATTATGTGAGATAAAGCCTTTACCATGAAAATATAATAGTAAATATAGAGTAATGTAAATGGTAAAGGATTGAAACAGAGGTTTGAAGAGGAAGAGATGCTTTGATATGACAGTGATCAAGTGATCCTATGAAAGAACAGGCTTTGGTAGTGCAACAGTTGGGTCTGAAGGTAAGGAAAAAGATTACAGGTGTTTGAATAATTTGTATGTCAGTCAGGGATACATGTAGATGAAGAGACTAAAATAATGTAAAGACTAAATTAATGTAGCCAGTTCAAGATAGTAATTGTTTCAACCGTGCTAACAGAGCAGTGTGGGTATATGACGAGTGAGAGATGCCCCCACAACCCTATTTTTCAATGGTACTTCTTAAAAAAAAGGATTATATACTTATTTTTAAAACGTATGATATACTTATTTCAAAACTCAGCCTTTTGAATTATTGTAAATTACAGTGCCCACCCAGAATGTTCTGAAGTCACCCCACCCACTTCCTACCAAAGCCTGGTGATAAAATACAGAAATTTATCAGTTTAGACTATTAGAAGGTGTAGAACTCACAACTAACCACAGAGAGTAAGAAGATAAAGAGAGAGTTGCTATCAAGAGAGTAAAAAAGTGAAAGAGAGAGACAACTATTGTCTCTGAACATTCAATTTATATTTTCATTAGACTGCATTATCTAATGTGTTATCTTTCTTTTAAGATGATAATGTATGGTTTGTGAAGAGAGGTACAAACAGCTGACATATGACTAAAAGAAAGCACAGATGACATCATGTGAAAAAAAGAGACAATAGAAGAGAAAACAATGTTATTTTGTTTGACTATTATTTATGTATTTGTTTTATAGTTGTTGTAACAATTAATGTTGATTTTAGTAATGCATCATCATCATCATCATCATCATTTAGCATCCATTTTCCCTGCTAGCATGGGTTGAACAGGTCATAATGGACCAAGTCAGAGTTACTGTCTTTTCACCAATAGGCCAAGGGCCCACATCTTGCTTACTTATGTTCTGGTTTTAGCATGGTTTCTATCACCAACCACATTGCAGGGTGTAATGGGTGCATTTTATTGTGGAACTAGGATGAGAGAGATTGTCATGTAACAGACACAATTGAAAAGTCTTCTCAATACAACAGTTTTTTTACAGGCAGACCCCAAATCGAATTTTCAATTTCCTATTCTCTTTTCCCTATCTTCCATATGTGTGGGTTCAACGTAACCCTATTATGTAATTCTGTCGAAGTTACATGATGAGATTGTCCTGTCTTGCATCATAATTGGATGATGGAGCTGGGTCATCAAAATGCGTATTGTGATTTCCCGGAATTAAAACTCTAAAGCAAATTTTCCAGTCAGGCTTTCTGTTGTTTAATAAATACTTTACGATGGATGACTTGCATAATGTTGAGTGGTTTGATTGATTTGTTACATCATGGTTTGCCAACCAAAACCACCAGTTCTACTCATTGGTAATCAGACTAACTTAAATGGTATATATATAGAGAGAGATTTATACATAAGAATGAAATGAAATAAAATAACTCTTACTGTCATTCCTAAACAGAGGAATCCCTTTTTGGTCTGTGTTAATTCATGATATGCATGTTTTACAGCCTTCTCTCGTACAGCCATTACAGACTGCAAAGTTTGTAATACCGAACAGGCATCCTGGTAATTAGAAAAAAAATGATAATAGTTCATGTATGATTAAAATCAATGAAGTGAAATTAAATATTTTAAAAGAAGTAAACAGAAGAATCAACAAGCATATATATATATATTTGGTAGCTACATAGCTTAATATATATTCAAGTTCAACTGAAATTCCAATAAAGTGAAATGAAGGTAAAAGTTTCTTAACTCATGATGGGAGTCGTAGGGATGCCATACTGACAATATTGTCTTGGGTATTTTAAGCCTGGCGGAGACCATCACAGTCCAGGCTGTAACACTACCAATGTCTTCCAGAGAGAGAATGGAATAAAGAGAGATTAAGAATCGACCCCAATACTGAACTGCTACTTTATTTATCAACCTCAAAAGGATGAAAGGCAAAGTTGACCTCAGTGAGATTTGAACACAGCATGCAGTAAATCGAAACAAATCTGCCAATTTGCTGCCTTTCTAATAAAGAGAACAGTTCTTCTTTGATATCCTATGGTACAGTTCTATTACATATTTAAACTGAATATGGATTAAGAAAGATAAATGGACCTCTGTTAGTTTTGGTGACAAGAGTTCCAGTTTTTTTTTATCAACAGAACAACCTGCTCATAAAATTAACATACAAGTGGCAGAACATTCCTCAGACACCTGTACCCTTAACATAATTATCATGATTTAGTATGACATATGGCTGGCCCATTTGAATTTCATGTACAATCCATCTGATGGGCTTACAAACAGTTTCTGTTTACTTGATTTAACTTACAAGACTTAGGTCAACTTGAGTCTATGGTAAATGACATTTGCCCAAGATGCCATGCTGTGGAATCAAACATGGTACCTAATGATTAAGAAATGAACTTAACCATTCAGTCATCACTATGGTGTAAATAACTAATTTTATATAGTGTCATTTGAACAAATTTTAACTAGTTTTGTATTTCACTGTTATTAGAGTAGCTGTTCTCATCTGGTGCATCTCTATCATTAGTTTTTATCCACTGAGGAAAAGCTGCAGAAAATCACAAAAGAGTATTGCTCCTACATTAACTTCTTTTAATGATATTCTTTCCTCAACCCTCCATTTACATTTTCTCAAATTTTTTCTTTTATTTCCTCCTATTTTACTTCATTCTGTAACAACCAAATATTTATATCCTTCACTCTCTTTCAGTGATATAATTGAAATTTACAGCTCACACCTATGTAGGTTTCACTGACTTCTTACAAGGTTGCATCCCATAGGATATTTCTTCTGTTTTAATGATAGTGGCCCAAATCATACTATAAAAAACAACATGAAACGAAGCATCTTGCTCACCCACTATATTAAATAAGGAAGTGACATATTAGATAATACAGTTTTACAGACATAAAAAGATAGCCAAAATGCCTTTGACCACAGGTCTGCTCAATCAGTGCTGACCAGGGGTGAAACACAGCAACTGCAAATTTCATTCAAGTCAATGAAAGAGCCCTACATAGTTACTTGATCTGCTTGAAATCATAACCAAATCGCCTTCAAAACACAACCTAACATCTTATTTTAAAAAATAGGACAAAATGAAAAATATAGTCCAAGATATACTATGCCTAATAAAAAAAATACAGGATGATCATAGCTGGAATACATTGATCATCAGCCTACTTGGAGATTAATAACTTTTATTTGTTCTTAGTCAATAAAACAAGTACCAGTTACTTAAAGAAAGATATATTCTTTTAATGTTACAATATTAAAGAAAATATAAAGGAAGGGGTGAACAACCTAGCCAACACCAGAGCAAAAGACAGCAACATCGCAAGGAGTACCGGGCAACCTCTCTAATGATTTTTGTGGCGAGCCAGAACACTCGCAGCATTGTCTCGGGTGATGGAGAAGCTAAAGCCCTGGAACAACCAAGCGCCCTCGCAAGATTCACCAGTTACCTCTATTAGGCGAGCCGCCAGCCAGTAAAGAGAGGAACCTCACAGTCAGCAGCCCGACTCCCCCAAACGTCTCGAAGGCTACAGGCTGAAAAATGAAGCTGGTCAACAGATCAGAGTATTTGAGGGTCTTACTCCACTCAGCTGTGGCTCTCGTCCTAACCGCAGCATCCAGGATGTGGGAAAGAGCAATAGAGTCACTAACAGTGACGTCCCAGACAAGGCACCTGCTTCTTGGCCAGGGGCACAGGGTAAGGCCGTCAGGTCTTTTGCTGTCACTTCTGGACAACTTAGATGGTTCTAACATAGAGCGGATGTTCGCCAAGGCCAAAGCTCTTCTGAGAATGAGGTTTAGCTCCATGTGATGCACAAAGCAGCTGGCATTCAGGCAGCAAGAAAGACCGTGGAGGTCTGTGGAGTCGAGGAGTTTGCCGCATCAGCACCTCAAACCCATGCAGACGTCAGCTTCCACTCTGAGGGCGATGGCAACACGAAGTTCGTCCAGGCTAAGTAGGCCACCAACATTGGCCACGGGTAGGGCATCGACCCAGTCGCCTGAGTATCTGGCGCTGGCAGGTAGTAAGCAAACTGATCTGACTGGACGAAGAGAGAGTCGAAGGTGGCCTTCGAACTTATGCTGTCCCAAGTTCTCTGACTTCGACTGTCCTCCACCTTCTCAGGAAGAGACAAGCCCAACTCACTTCATTGCTGGAAAGATTTACCCAACTCCCTGTTGGAACTAGTCCATGTTGGAGAGGAGAGGAGAGGATGCTGCTCACCAGGGTGGAGCAAGCGTGGGTTGAGGAGAGGAAACAGGGGAGAGAGAGGGACGAACACTTACAAAGACCAAGACCTCCAAATCGCTTGGACAATGCAGCCTGATAGCGGGATTCTGAAGAGAGTCTAGCATTGACCAGGCACTCGAGACTCTCAAAGATTAGGTCGTCGAAGTGTTGGAGGCAGGACGGAAATCTGTGAGAGGGCTGACCCTGAGCAGATACAGAAGCTTAGGAATAGACAGGTAGTTCCTGAGTAGGAAGAAACCTTGATGGGGTTCGATAACTTCAATATTCCTCAGCAGCTGTTCAAGGCCAACCATCTTCAATTGGAAGGTTGACTCGAAGGCCAGGTCTGTGATTGGAGCTCCTAAGGAGCACCAAGCTGACGGAGGAGGGACCGCGATGGAAGGGAAGGACTCTGTGAACAGGTCGATCAGCTGTTGGTGTTGAGAAGCCAGGTGGTTGAGGATCTAGAGCTCACATTTGGAGCTATTGATTTGGAGACCCCGGCGGCCAAGCTCCTCCACCATCCTGTTGGCAGTGGTGAGAACCATATCCGGAGTTCCCCCCAAACAGGCGTCGTCGAGGTACCAGACATTGAGGTCCAACTCAACCCTCATCTTGGTGACGTCATCAATGCCCAATGCAAACAGTGCGGGCCCGGGTGGGTCCTGAGGCAGAGGTGATGACCTGGTCACCGAAAGAGAGGTAGGAGGGCTCCCAATAAGCCTGCCAAGCAAAATGGTAGAGTTGTGGGACCCTCTCTCTTACTGAGCCGAGGACGATGTTACGGCTGACGGAGTTGAAGGCATTCCTGAGGTCAAGTTTGAGGATGACCTTGAGGGTCAGACTCTCCAGGAGCTCGAGTCCGGCGTCACTGGCCGATAAGGAGATACCATCCTTGAGGTGTTGAGGACGAAGGCCGTCAATTCCCGTACTTGACCCAGCGGGGAAGGATGAAATTGCCTTTCTGATGATATCGGTGGTGTAAACCGGTCTCGAGTATTCTGGTGGTTCGGGCCAGTGTAGCTGATCATCTGGGGGTGCCGATGGGTGCTTCTCTTTCAGAGGACAGAGAAGAGAGGAGACAGACAGCCTCTTTAATGTCAAATTCGCTGAATTTGGCATTGACCGCTCGCTTGAGGTCTACTGTTGTCTGTTGGTGGATACCGGGCTTGATGTCGAACTGAGGTGAGACGTGGTTGGGGTGGACTCAAACAGCTGGAACTGCCGCCTGAGAGAGGACGTGAGGGAACCCGAGTTCACATTGTGCACGTGGAGAGAGATGAGAGGAAACAAAAACAATTTCTGCCAGTCAGACCTATTGTTGGACGAGCAAACGTTTTTCAGTAAATTAGAGAGGGCACGTGCAAAGCTATTCCAAGCTCCCTTAGGGATCCGGTTAGCGAGCTTTGATTTGGAGAAGCCCTGGAGGGCTGTGACAAAGTCCTCAGTAGAGAGTAGGTCATCAAAGCGTGGGGAATCCCCACGGAATACGTCGGAGCTGAAGTGGCACCGATTACAGGTCCAGTGTTGAAGCCTTTCAGCTTGAATTTTGGTGATGCCGATACAGCTTCTGTGGTAGCTTGCGTAGCATAGGTGACATTTAATTGTCTTTAAGTACCGACTAGTGCGGGCACAGAGAGCGCAATCAGGTGGTGGGCTGGCAGCAGCTGGCAGTAGAGGGCCAGCGTTGGAATTCGGTGGAGGGACTGAGTCAGTAAAGGAGACAGCAGAGGTTCTTAACGGTGGGACTAGAGTGGAGCTGGGTGGTGGGCTAACAGTTGTGGTTGGCCGGATTGGATTCGTTCGGAATCTGCCGTGAAGAGGAGGAGGGGGTAGGTGGGGGCAAGTTAGCTCCTCTCGTGCGTGCCACAGTTGGTGGAGAATGAGAGGTCGAAGGCTGACTGTTTGTCACATAGTCGTTCCACCAAGCAGGTCTCTTGGTCGTTCGACGCATGCTAGAGTGGACTAGGTTAAAGTGGTGGCAACTTTAGCTATCGGCAATCACCGGTGATAGTTCGGTCGAAACATCGGGCCACCGATGGGTTGAACGAAGACATAGGTGAGGTGAGCAGAGGGAGGGATAGAAAGTGGAGAAGGGGGGGGGGGGGGGGAGTATGAGTGCATGGAGATGAGTGTGGTCATGTGAGAGGCAGGTAAATACAGTGGAAGAGAAAGAACACTGAACATGCAAAGAGAAGGAAAATAAAAACGTTAGAAATACAAATCTGATAGTCATCTGTATCTATTTTAGAATAAATACACCATAAGAGATGGTTGGCATCAAGAAGAGCATCAGGCATTAGAAATTACCTCAAAATGAACCCTATGATCAGTATGATTAAGCCTATCATAGGGCCAACAAAGCAAACTCCTGCTTTAGCAAACAAACTGGCCTTAAAAAACTTGTTTTACTTAAATGTATGAAAAAAAGAGTTGTTGTACAATTACAGAGGGACAGCATCTTATGCTGTCAATTGCCCCCGCCTTTTGCATTATCTTTATTTAAAAATGCGTATATTAAAGACTCATATAAAAGTGCTTATCTACATCAATGTTTTGAAGGGGCACAAGGGCAGATTTTTTCTGGGAGTTATAAACACTCAGGAAAAGAACAACAGCGGAAGGGAATAAAGTTTTCTCCATACATCAAGTGATGCAGTCTCACATAGTAAGGTATAAAGCGTTTTACAAGTTTTTAGATTTTTTTTTTTTTAACGACCGGATATGTTCAAAACCGCCATATTCTCAACAACCGTGTGTAAGATACGGAGATCACTGTATGTTTTTTTTTTTTTTTCAGTCCATTAACTACCCTCATTGTTATAGAGGAAACATTTTTTTAACATTTACATTTACACTACAATTTAATCTCTGAAAATGAAGTTAATAGTCTAGTTACATAATGGACATCAACTATATATGACATTCTCCATTTATAACAAAAGCTGTTTTGTTTCTTTGAATAAATCAAAACTTTATTTATCTCTTGCAAGTCTGATAAAGTGTTGGGTTTTTTTGTTTTTTTTTTTGTATAGCTACTGTTTAGCGCCTCACCCCAAAAAGTGAAAGTTTCTTTTACGATTACTTGGAAATAATACTGTCATTGTTTGTGTAGTCCCATTCATTAATGTGTTTTTTTATTACTTTTCAATTGTTTGTAGCTGGGCTATTGACAGAGAAGTTCTTTCATTAACGGCTCGCCTAACAAGTGTCAGGTGATGCCTGTAAGGGTGCTTGGTTGTTTCTGCACTTTAGCCTCGCCGTCACCCGAGGTAATGCTGCCAGTGTGTTGGCTTGCCTAAAAAATGTCCATTGACCCTTGTGGTGTGTGACCAATCGACGTACTTGGTGAGGAATTGTTTTTTTTTTGTTTTTTCTCTCGCTTTGATCATATATTTTTGTGCATTCTGAGTTCAAATCCCGCCGAGGTTAACTTTGCCTTTCATCCTTACGGGGTCGATAAAATAAAGTACCAGTAATGCACTGGGTAATTGCTGGCCTTGTGCCAAAAGTAGAAACAATTATATTTATAATATCGTATTAATGATTTATTGTTATTATAAATGCAAACGAAATAAAACTAACATTTTTTTTTAATCCATCATGCCTTCCAATTTCACCAGGTGAAATTGGAAGGCATGATGGATTAAAAAGCAAATAATTTTTTTTCTTCTAAATATAATCTTAGTCTATACCTTTGAAGACATATTTCTGCAAAATGTCATTTAAAGAATATGAACAATTAAGAAAGTTATGAAGATACAATTTCAGGTATGCAGTGGAGACACTGAACTAGTTATACTTTTTTTTAAATTAGAACGGTAAATACATTAGACAACCTTAGGGGCGGTGGATTCGTAGTATCGGTAGAGGGTCAGACGCCATGCTTTGAAGCATAGAGTTACGGCCCTTTATGATCTGAGTTCAAATCTCACTGAGGTTAACTTTGCCTTTCATCCTTACGGGGTCAATAAAATAAAGTACCAGTAATGTACTGGGTAATAGCTGGCCTTGTGCCAAAAGTAGAAACAATTATTAGACAACCTTGTACATTCTTTTGACCAACACCAGCTGGCATATTTCAACTCCTATATCCTAGTCCCACAGTAGCGCATATCTGAATGCTATACACATCTTTATATATATAAAAGCGAGGATGTGTGTGTGTCTGTGTACAACTTGGCATGCATAAGGCTTTCACAATTACCAACTGAATTTGACCAAATTTTCTGTGCACGTTGCACAGGTCCCTAAGATTGTTACATCACAAATATTTTTCAAATCGACCCACGTTGAGCAATAAAAAATCGATATCAAAATTATCGGTAGAAAAATTGATGTAAGGGAGATAACAAACTTTATTGACAATCCTTATAAAAAAAAAAGGGAGATAACCTTTTCACCAAATATTAACTTTTTGTACTTTAGCAAAACTGCCTGTTTTTTTTACAGATTTACAACGTGTATTTTCTTTAATCATTTGTATAACTACATCCTGTTCAGTGTTTTCCTTCATGATCAGCATAGTTTTATGTGTACAAAGATTGCACTAAATATTCGTTTGCATTAATTATTGAAGACTTCTGATTATTTTGACAGGTTGGGGACAAATAATGTTCTTTTACTTCCTAGCTGTATATTCTTAGCATAATTTCAAACCCCGAGCAACGCCGGGTAAATCTGCTAGTGCAGTCTAAACTAAAACCCAGCTGGATAACGACTGTCTCAGAATCAGAGTTTCGCTCAGACTTCTGCTCAATCTATGGCAGGTAAAAATACCACAAAGTTCTAACTTCAATAGGAAAATTGCAAAAACAAAAAAAATCTAAAGTTATGGCACATAGTTTCTCCGACCCATGCCAAACGTAAAATGGCTTCTGATTTAGACACAATGCTAAAAGTAAAATGATGACAATCTTAATCATATAGAATATTCTCTTTTATATTTCCAAACAAAAAATCACAAAAGTTAAAAAAATATATTCGTTAATGAATAATTAAATTTATTGACTTTGAGGAGGGAGAAATAGATGCTGTGACATTCATATCAAATAAGTATGTACGTATGGAGTGGTAGGCGTGCTGTAGACATATGGCATGTCTTGGTACTTTAAACATGGTAGAGTTCATCCCCTCTCCTGTTCTAAACATACCTGATTTGAGAGAGGGAGGGGTGATATAGACGAAGAATCGACCCCAATATTAAATTGGTATTTTATTCATTGACCTTGAATATGATTGGAACTCAGAGCCCAGAGAATAGAAACAACACCTCATAACTGAAGTAAACAATTATATATAGGAAATCAAAGCTAGGTCACAGTAACACAGCCAAGCTCTTGTCATGTACGACATTATTTTTTCTTTTTGTAAAATGGTAATCTATATATATAAAACTGTGGTTGTCTGTCTGTCTATCGATTTTTGGCACACATCTCCTCTTAGAATCTCTCACGGAATTGCACCGAAATTGCTATACTTGTACATTGAGCCCTAGCGAAGACATCGGAAAAAAAAAAATTTCAAATCGACCCACCCTATGTGACGAAATCGAATATAATGTATCGATTTTTGAGCGTAAGTTATCAGTTATTTCCCTTTGTTCTGTTTACATTGAGCGTCTTACGTAAAAAATTACGCTGGCTTTCTCAGCGTTTAAAATGACATTAACACAATACACGTTCGAACACTAAGCTTCCGTTTTGCTTCATTTCCATTTAAAAGCCTTTTAAAACAATATTTTTACTTGAAAACAAGTCTATTTAAAGACTACGTAAAACAAGCAAATATTTCGTAAAAAAAAGCAAAAATTATATAAGTTTATTTAAAATATATGTATCTGTAAATTTCGTTAGGCGTGCAGACAGACGGTCGTGCAGACAGACAGTCGTGCAGAGTGGTGACATAGGCGTGCAGACAGACAGTCGTGCAGAGAGGTGATATAGGCGTGCAGACAGACAGTCGTGCAGAGAGGTGATATAGGCGTGCAGACAGACATAACTGATAACTTGGTTACGCTAATGTTTTTCTCTGCGTTGCAGTGTTTACATTTTCGATCTTTGTTAATAAATAACCAGTGCAGTTTTTATCCCCAACATCCTCTTTTGTTATAACATTTGGGTTATCGTTATGTTTTCTTAACTTCATAAGGTATATTGTTGGTTGAGGGAATATTAATCAAAAACACCACATGCAAGTCTGCACAGTAGACACTACAGTTTTTAAGCCAAAAAAGAAACTTAACATTGTAACTTTAACACAGCTACTGAGCGACCCCGAGCAACGCCGGGCTTTACTGCTAGTAATGATTAAAGTGAAAGACAATCTCACATAATAAAGAGAGTGAAACTATTAGCTTTTATCTAAATTTTCCCATTGAAACTTCCATTCTGTTTATCTTGCCAGAAAATATAGACCATATGTTTCCTCTTCCACTGGTATAGGGGACTTACTAGTTACCCCATATACACAGGGTTTTCTTCATTATTTATAGATCTACCTCTTCACATAACTATTTACAGCCATGTCAACAAACGTGGGAGACTCTAAGTGGTCGCTGGAAATAGCAGCCATCTCTTTGAAATTACATTCGATAGTCGTAAAATAAGGAAAGACGATATTAGTTAATGTCGTCCTACATATCCCTAATGGTGAATTAGCAGAGTCGTTAGAACATCAGATAGATTGCATTGTAGTATTCGTTCTGGCTCTCTGGATTTAAAACCCATCAAGGTCAACTTTGTATTTCATCCTTCCGAGGTTTATAAAAAAAGGTACTATTCCAGTACCAGAGTCGATTTTTCCTCTATATCACTTCCTCACTATAACCCCCTCTCTCCTTCTCTGGAAGAAATCAGCTGAGTTCGGACCTTGAGAGGGTATGGGCTCCACCAGATATAAATGTGTCCAAGACATGCTGTATGTCACAACGGCGCCACTACGTCTCCATTAGGAGTTATGAGTCCATACAAACATATCCTTAAAAATGTCAACCCCTAAATAAATGGGATGGTAAAGGCTTACTCAATCAAAGTTAACATGGAACTAAAGAACAATGACTATCTAAACTATAATAAAGCAAGGAGCGCGTGACTGCGTCCAGAATATAATTATTTTATCCCGTTTGTAAAATAAGTTGCATTACTTTGAATAAATAATTGTTTCTACTTTAGGCACAAGGCCAGCAATTACCCAGTACATTACTGGTACTTTATTTTATCGACCCCGTAAGGATGAAAGGCAAAGTTAACCTCGGCGGGATTTGAACTCAGACTGTAAAGGGACGAAACATGATTAAACATATATGTCAATACTTCCGGTATATCTATACTATAGAGAGTGAAAGAGAAAGATAAAGCGATTTTGATTTTTTTCAACACGCTGATGTGTTGTTGTTCTTTGATTTCATAAAATTGCTAGAGCGAGAAAGAGAGATTGTATGTGTGAGTATATAAAGAGAGGAATGTACATCCCAACACGTAAACACAAAAGCCTTCCCTAGTGAGGAATGTACATCCCAACATAGCTTAGTTGTCAGCGACCTCACGGTCAGAACTAGACGAACCTGGAAACAGAGGCCAACCTGGAGAAGAAAGATCTGGAAGCTGAAGGTCCCCTCAACCAGTAACAGATTTAAAGATATTTTACTCAACGCCTACGGCAGTAAAGAAGAACAGATACAGACATTTAATGTAGAAGAGAACTGGGAGTTCCTAAAAAATAATTTACTAGAGGCGACGGATGAGGTCTGTGGCTGGAGTAAGACCTCAAGCAGGAGGAGAGTAACTTGGTGGTGGAACAATAAGGTAGATGAAGCAGTTAAGGCCAAGAGACAGGCATGGAAAGAATGGAAGAACGGGGGGAGCAGGGTACATTACATAGAGACCAAGAGGGAAGCTAGGCGACAAGTATACTTAGCTAGGAGGGAAGCAGAGGATAGAAAATTCAAGCATGTTTTGCAATGTGAGGACCAGAAACAGGAGGTATTCAAGATTGCGAGGCAGCGTGTCAGAGATAGTTGTGATGTCAAGTGCTGAGAAGAAAGATGCATGGAAGAGTCATTATGATAGATTACTAAATGAGGATAATGCATGGGAAGAAGAGACCCTACCCCAAGTAGACCCTATAGAGGGGCCAGCAGTACAAATCAGCAGCAGCATAGTAAGTAAGGCAATCAAAGATATGAAGATGGGGAAGGCAACCGGTCCATCGGGTATAGCTGCCGAGATGCTGAAGGCATCTGGGTCTGTAGGTCACACTATAACCACACGTATTGTTAACCAGGTAATACTAGAAGGTGTCATACCAAAAGATTGGTGCAGTAGCATCATTGTCAACTGCTACAAAGGTAAAGGCGATGCACTAGATAGTGGAAACTATAGAGGTATAAAGTTGATGGACCAGGTCATGAAAGTAACAGAAAGAGTTATAGCACAGTTGATTAGGGACCGGGTGAAAATAGACAAGATGCAATTTGGGTTTGTACCAGGAAGAGGCACCACTGATGCCCTCTTCCTTGTGAGGCAATTACAGGAAAAGTACCAGGAAAAGTACCTAAGCCACTCTACTTGGCATTTGTCGACCTTGAGAAAGCCTTTGACAGAGTTCCACGTGCTGTAATCTGGTGGGCTCTTAGAAAACTAGGAGTAGATGAATGGCTTGTGAAAGCGGTACAAGCCATGTATAGGGGAGCAGTCAGCAAAGTTAGGATTAGCAATGAGTATAGCGAGGAATTTAGCGTACAGGTTGGGGTCCACCAGGACTCTGTTCTTAGCCCCCTCCTGTTCATCATAGTCCTGCAGGCAATAACGGAGGAGTTTAAGACCGGATGCCCATGGGAACTCCTGTATGCTGATGACCTCGCACTCATAGCTGAATCTATGGTAGAACTAGAGAATAAATTCCAAACTTGGAAGCAGGGACTAGAAAGAAAGGGTCTCAAAGTCAACATGACAAAGACTAAGGTCCTTGTAAGTAGACGAGAAAACAGAACCCAGATCCCCTCAGGGAAATGGCCTTGCTCAGTATGTAGGAAAGGTGTAGGTAGGAACTCCATTCTCTGCCCCAAATGCAAACAATGGGTACACAAGAGATGTAGCGGGATCTCAGGAGCTTAATTAAGAATGTAGGATTCACATGCAGCAGCTGTGCTGAGACAGCAAGCAGCAAACAGCCACAGGAAACAAGTACCACCAATCTCTGGGAGGGCTCTGTAGAAACAGTAGACAGCTTCTGCTACCTAAGTGACCGAATTAGCAGCGGAGGTGGGTGTTCAGAAAGTACAATAACTAGGGTAAGAACAGGATGGAAAAAGTTTAGGGAACTACTACCACTGCTAGCTGCAAAAGGCTTCTCCCTCAGAATGAAAGGCAGACTGTATGATGCGTGTATCCGAACAGCAATGTTGCATGGTAGTGAGACCTGGGCGCTGAAGGTGGAAGACTTACGTAGATTAGAGAGAAACAAAGCCTGCATGCTCCGATGGATGTGTAACAGTAATATACGTGAACGACAAAGCATAAATGAATTGAGAGAGAGACTGAGCATAAGAGGAATCAAATGCTGTGTGCAGGAGAGGCGGTTGCGCTGGTATGGACATGTGATGCGTATGAAGGATGACAGCTGCATAAAAAGGTGCAGAGCACTAGAAGTTGATGGAAATCGCGGAGTGGGGAGACCCAAGATGACCTGGGATGAGGTGATAAAAGCCGACCTTACCCAATTACACCTCTCAAAGGCAATGACACACGACCGTGACTTCTGGCGTCACGCAGTAATACAGAGTACCCAACCTCCCATGGGTACAAGCTGAAGCATATAGACAATATGCCCCCACACCCCCCACCGCAAGGTGGTCGTGGAGGTGCCACGGCACGAAAGCACCCAGCCCACACTGTAAAGTAGACGTGTAGGCGCCACGAAAAAGCACCCAGCACTCACTGTAAATGAGGTTGGTGTTAGGAAGGGCATCCAGCTGTAGAACTCAAGCCAGATCAGCTCCTGGAAGAACGGACGTAAAACAGTGATGATGATGATGATATATATATATATGTAGAAGTTATATTTAATTTGTTGGAATTCCGACAAATATAAATGTTTATAACTGATACAGAGCACTCAACAAATTACTGGAGTAGATATTAATAAATGGAAACTATATTTATAAAACCATATTTATTTTATTATATATATTTCAAGGGCGACCAAGCAATCTTGGTGCACTTTCATCAGATAAAATACAAAATTATCAGATAAATACAAAATTAGTTTTATAAATACCGACGTATCCATGGAAATCAACCTTAACGGTCGGAAATTCGCTGGATAGTATATATATATATATATATATAGTTTTGATACACGTTTTGCTGCTACCACTGTTGTTATGACTACCTCATACTACTCTCTCTCTCTGGTGTTCGAATAGCAGACGATAATACATATTTCAAGCATACGTTTATTTCAAAGATTTCTTTTCTCCGTGTCACCTATATATATATATATATATATATATATATATATAATAACTAGAAATTGATTAACATATAAATAAACATGAATAATCACAGGAGATAATGTCTTTCTGGCATGACACCCATAATTTTGATTTAGATTAAATTCATTTTGATTTATCTTAATTTGGGATATATATATATATATATATATATATATATATATGTGTATATATATATATATATCATCATCATCATCATTTTACATCCACTTTTCCCTGCTTGCAAGGGTGGGACGGGAACTGATTCTGGCTTGATTTCTACAGCTGGATGCCCTTCCTAACACCAATCTCATTTACAGTGAGTGCTGGGTGCTTTTTTACCGTGACACCGCCATGACCACTTTGCAGTGGAATGATAGGGACCCCAGTCCCTATCATCTCATTTCTACAGCTGAGTAAACTGGAGCAACGTGAAATAAAGTGTCTTGCTCAAGGAAACAACACATCACCCGGTCTGAGAATTGAACTCACAACCTTTCGATTATATATATATATATATATTTATAGTAATAATAATAAATTTGAAGACTAAAATCCAAAGAGGGCTCGATAAGGATAAATATATATCAAATATATAAGAACCGTAGAGCAAATATTTATTAAAATAACAGATTAAAGTTTAAGCAAAGAATCGCTGCTTTCACCCTTAACGGGATCTTCTGAAACTAACAAAGTCAATCTGTGAACGCAGAAGTGAATATTTCAAAAAACGTTGCAGCCGGAGGAAGACAGGAAGACGATACTTTGGTTCGTGGAAACGTTCGCTGGCAAAGAACGGGAAAAAACGAATATAATACGTCATTAATAGGTGCGGTGAAAAACAATTACGTGCAAAGACAGAACCACGTTACTGGTATAAAAGAGGTCGTAGACTAATGTTCTCTTAGGTGGTTCATAGAGACGTTCTCTGGCAATGAACGAAAAAAACGAAGATAATACGTCATATGTGGAGCGTTGAGAACAATTGCACGCAAAGACAAAACCACGTAAATGGTATAGCAGAAGTCATAGACTAAAATACTAACTAGGAGACCGAATGAATCTCCGCTTCAATACAATAGAGGTAATAGAAATTAAATAAATACATACACACCCCCATATACGTACATACACAAGCATACGCGAAACCACTTACCATAGGTATACAAAACCACGCACATATAAATATGTGTGTGTGTGTATGCGTGTATACAAATAAATAAATAATTAAATAAACGTATATAAATAAATAAATACGTATATAACAAACACACACACATACATACATGTAAATACACTTATGTTCGGAGACGTAAGTCAACCAAAACATGAAGTACACATATACACACACCCTATATACGTACGAACCTGCATACTCACACAGACGCAAAACACCCGTATACACATAACCAAACCATATGTACCAGAAAATATAAAATTATACGCCATAACATATTCAATCAAATATACGTACGAGAAGGTAATCGTACCTTCACAAAACATACAGGTAATATATACTTACCTATGCAAATAAGTAATGGTATAAACAAAACATATACTTAGCTACCACATCAAGACGTAAAATATCCACATATAGATCGACTATCCGTTAGGGTATAACGTGGGGCTGTAATACAGGAAAGTTTTGTGCAATTTATGTTTACAAGCCGAAATTTCCTCAGATTTTTTGTTTAAGATGTGGTCTGTGGCGTAGAGTATTTCCAGGGCCTCAGCGGCGCAGAGGTCACATGGTCTTTTATTTCCGTTATACGATCTAGCCCTAGCTAGGATCTCCCAGTGTAACTTATATTGGGTGTGGTTGTCTTTTAGACTCCAGATATAAAATTTTACTATATTTATGTGTAGGGGGAAAATGCTTTGTAATAAGGGAAAGAAAGATGTTAGCTAATGGTGTGGCCACCTCCATATTATTAACAAATATAAATGTTTATAACTGATTCAGAGCACTCGACAGATTTTCTGGAGTATAATATTCAATGATATTACAGATTGACTTTGTTAGTTTCAGAAGATCCCGTTAAGGGTGAAAGCAGCGATTCTTTGCTTAAACTTTAATCTGTTATTTTAATAAATATATATATATATATATATATATTACACTGTAAATGTGGTTGGTATTAGGAAGGGCATCCAGCTGTAGAAAACCCGCCAGATAGTCCTATGCGAGCAAGATAACCACTCTTGCCTCAAGTGGGAAAACCCTCCGTCCAAACCCATGCAAGCATGGAACACGGACGTTAAACGATGATGATGATGATGATGATGATATATATATAGAAAAGAAATCTTTGAAATAAATGTATGCCTGAAGTTGTTGTTTCCTTGAGCAAGACACTTTATTTCACATTGCTCCAGTTTACTCAGCTGTAGAAATGAGATGATAGGGACTGGGGTCCATATCCAGCTGTAGAAATGAGATGATAGGGACTGGGGTCCATAGCATTCCACTGCAAAGTGGTCGTGGAGGTGCCACGGCAAAAAAGCACCCAGCACTCACTGTAAATGAGGTTGGTGTTAGGAAGGGCATCCAGCTGTAGAAATCAAGCCAGAATCAGTTCCTGTCCCACCCTTGCAAGCAGGGAAAAAGCGGATGTAAAATGAAATGATGATGATGATGATAAGCAAAAGGGATATTCAATTTGTTGGTAATTCAACAAATATAAATGTTTATAACTGATTCAGAGCACTCGACAGATTTTCTGGAGTATAATATTCAATGATATTAAATTAATGGAAACTATATTTATAAAACCATATTTATTCTATTATATATATTTCAAGGGTACCAAACTTTGGTACGCTCTCATCAGATAAAATACAAAGTTTGTTTTATAAATGTTGACTTAACTAAGAAAAGATACCTTAACAGTTCAAGTTTTTCTTGGATAGTGAAGGAAAAGGTAAGAAAAGTCAGATATTTCAAATTATTAAGATGAGTATGCAAATGCGGTTGAGGTATAGGGATGAAAAAACGTTATTTTTAGACGCTATGCAGAATTTAAATAATTAGGATATATGTATGTATAAGTAGGAGCACTGCAAAGTTTATCGTTGGCCGCATGAACCCAAATCTCTGTGTTGCTTCCAGGTAAAAGTGAAACTCCCTCAACTTCCTCCTCATTCACCAAATATACTGAAATATTTCGATATCACTCAAGCAGGAAATTCTTTTCTCCATAAGATACGGGCATATAACAATGTGCTTGCCTTAGCTTCAATTGGTTGCAAAGAGCTTAAAGCACCAGGATTTAGTCCCACATTTAAGATCCAAGGTAAGATTTGTCATATTATTGGATCACTACTTCCAAGTGATGCTTCACCCAAGTTTGCACAGCTTTACTTCTTTGATACAGTTCATGAGCTTCAGAATCGCTTGCATCATGCTAATTTAGATGCTGCTGTCCTGCAGGACCTGCAAGAAGACTTGCACTACTGTAACACCTATATAAGAAGCTTCAAGTCAGTCATTGAAATGCCAGTCTCAGAAAATGTGAATATTGTCCTACATGCTGACAAAGTAAAACCCACTGATTTTCATTGTCACACATATAATCATCCCATGGCATCTGAGATTGCTGTTATTCAACCTGATACAGCATTAGGTCTTTTGGATGTCATCATTCATAAAAGAGATGGTGGTCTTCAGAGGATTAATCAGTTGCACCGTTCTTATGATCCTCTGCATTATGTGCTACTGTTTCCTTGGGGGAATGATGGGTTTCAGGTTGGTTTGAAAAGGATTGACAACAACCACACACTCATATTCACTGATTTCTACTGTTATCAGTTTCAGGTTAGGCAAGGTGACTGTAACATTATCATGAAGAGCAGGCGGCTGATGCAGCAATATGCTGTAGATGCCCAGGCAAAAATAGAATATTGTCGCCTCAAATGCGCCCGCAACAATCAAACCATGATACGAACTGAAAAGTATGAGGGTTTGTATGATGCTGTGGCTGAAGGAGATTCAGTAAATACAGGCCGGAGAATTGTTCTTCCTCCTTCAATCTATGGTTCACCTCACTTCTACAGTGAGTGCTTTCAGAATTCGATGACTGTGGTTCGACACATGGGAAAGCCATCTTATTTCAACTCGGTAACAACTAACGCTAACTGGGATGAAATAAAAAATAGTTTGCACCCTGGTGAAGAACCTAGAGACCGTCATGATATTTGTGCAAGAGTCTAGGAAAAGTTGTGGCTCATTCTGCTACAATAGAGTGGCAGAAATGAGGCCGCACTCATGCTCATATTCTGCTGATAATGGCTGAAGATAGCAAACCCAAAACTGCTGATGCCATTGATCCGGTAGTGTACTGTGAGATTCCTGATAAAGAGACCAATCCAATTCTGCATAAGATCATCAAATCCTGCAACATTCATGGCCCATGTGGACAAGCTAATATGATGTGCCCATGTATGGAAGGGCTAGGACAACAACGCCATTGCTCAAAAAGTTAACCTAAGTCATTCAGACAAACCACATTTGTTGCCGAAAATTCCTTTCCAGAGTATAGAAGAAGGGAAAAACAGGATGGTGGTCACCCCCATACAATCCAACTTAAAAGTCAAGAATTTACTGTTGATAATCGTTGCATTGCTCCATACAACCCTTTCCTCTCATTGAGATAGCAGTGCCACATCAATTGTGAGGTTGTCCACAGTGTCAAGGCTGTTAAGTACTTATATAAGTACATCACGAAAGGATCAGACAAGATCACTTTCACTATTAAGGATGATCAAGGAAATTGTGTCCATGCCCAAAATGAGATTGAGACCTATATCAATGCACGGTACATCTCAGCCAGTGAAGCATTCTGGAGAATCTATAAATTTCCATTACATCATCAAAAACCGCCAGTTGAAAAGTTGCCTTGCCATTTACCTGGGGAACAAATGGTCGTGTATGAGCGAGGGCAGGAAGAAAGTGTTTTTTCTAGGGGACAGTCAATGACTAAGTTGACGGAATATTTTCAACTGAATATTAGAGATCCACTGGCACAAAACATATTGTATATTGATATTCCTAAATATTTCACTTGGACAAACAAAAAGTGGCAAAGAAGAAAAAAGGGACATCTGGATGGTGATCAACAATTTATGAGTGAATCTCTTGGACGCATTCCAACAGTATCTCTCAGTAGACATCAATCTGAATTATATTACCTCAGAATGATCCTACATCACAAGGCTGGGTCAACTTCATACAAAGAATTGAGGACAATTGAAGAGTCGAATTTCTAACATTCCAAGAAGCATGCAGGAAACTTGGTCTGTTAGATGAAGATGGAGAAAAAGACAAAGTTATGGAAGAGGCCTCATCCATTACACTTTGTCTTTAGCTGCAAGAGATCTTCTGCACCATTTTATTGTACTGCATGTTAAATGACCCTCTGCAGTTCTGGGAGAAATGAAAGAATTGTCTTGCAGAGGATATCATGCATGAACGTCATGAGCAAGTCATGTCCATGCAAACCGTGCAGATTGTACTACAGAAGATCCAACAAAGACTTCAACATGATGGTTTGGACATTCATGCCAACTATGGACTTCCTCAGCCAGATCCAACTATTGTTGCCATACCAGAAATCAACAGGGTTCTTCTGGCAGAAACTGATTCCAATACATACTAACTGCAAGCAAACATAAATGAACTTCTGCCAACATTGAATCCTGAGCAACTGGTTATTTTTCACAAAGTAATCACCTCTGTAAATGAAAATGAAGACTGAATTTTCTGCTTGATTGCAAGTGCAGGTACAGGAATGACCTATGTCCTAAACACCCTATTGGATTACCTCTGATCTAAAAAATAAATTGCACTTGCCACTGCCATATCTGGAATAGCAGCCATTTTGCTTCACAAAGATAGAACTCTTCATTCCAAGTGCAAGATTCCTCTCAATGTGACTGCTGAATCAACTTGCTTCTTCACAAAGAGGGATGACACAGGTAAACTTATGCAGCAAGCTGACCTGCTAATCATTGATGAGATAGGTATGGGACATAAGCATATCTTTGAATGCCTTGACAGGAGCTTCAAAGATGTTCGAGATTGCAAAAAGCCATTTGGTGGTCTAACAGTATTACTATCTGGTGACTGGAAGCAAATTCTTCCAGTTGTATGCCATGGTGCTAGACCACAAATAGTTGAGGCAACCATCAAGAGATCCTATCTCTGGGACTATGTGGAAACCATGGAGATGACAACCAATCAACGGCTAATTAATACAGAGGATTCTGATGAAAGACAGTTTGCAAACTACCTTCTTGATGTGGGAAATGGTAACATTCCAACTGTAGGTGCATTCACAATTCTTCTGCCAAATGAACTTTGTCTGGAATATGGTAATGTGTCTGGACTGTGTGATTTTGTGTATACAAATCTTCCAGGAAACTACACAAACCCACTATGGCTGGCAAATAGAGCCATTATCACTCCAACAAATGATGCAGCAAAATTGGTGAATCAGTTCATGGTCAACAAGTTCCCTGGTCATGAAATAGTCTGCAGAAGCTCTGATACAGTAGATAATGAACTGCAATATCCAATTGAGTTCATCAACAAACTTACCCCATCAGGCTTCCCAACACACATACTTAAACTGAAGAAAGGCAGGTGCATCATGCTTCTGAGAAATCTGGATCCTCTAAACGGGCATTGCAATGGTACACGTTACATCATCATGAGTTTACATAATCATGTAATTGAAGCTGAAGTGGCATTGGGTCCCAATGCTGGAACAAGGTTGCTAATCCCAAGGATACCACATGTATCTCAAGAGCTTGAGTTCCTTTTCATCTTTATTCGCAAGCAATTTCCTGTCAAACCAGCCTTTGCCCTTACATGCAACAAGGTACAAGAGCAGATATTTGAAAAGATAGGTGTATATCTACCAACACAATTCTTTTCACATGGTCAAATGTATGTTGCATTATTACGAGTTACAAAAAAAGAAAATATAAAAATATTAAATGAAAGGGGTCTGTTTGCTGACAACTGTGTCGACAAAGAAATTCTACAGTGATGTGAAACAGCTATCACTCTCTTTTAGTTGAAATGCATTTCAGTTTCTTTTTAACTGCTAGAAAAGGGACACTACAAAAACTTAAGAAGTCTATATGTGAATACAGTAAAACAACAATATAGCGAAGGTTAACTATTCATATTGTTAAATGTAATTCATTCATTCATACCAGCAGCATCTATTTTCAAATTCACTGCTTGAAGCTTCCCATCGACATTCTCAAGTGAAGATTCAGGAACATTTTCCGTCAACGGTTTCATCGCTTTTCCATCTCCGTTATCGCTTTTTTTTAAATGTATCATGGATTACTTTACTGATTACAGAAGTAAGTGTAACACAGTCTTTGTTCAGTTTATATACATATTGTCAATTTATGTATCATATCTATGTGCATATCTATGTGCATATATAAATATGTACACTATATATGCTAGCAGAAAACCACCCGTGGGGTGGTTCTTCTGCTAGTTTACTGCAATTTTAACTAAAATAACAACAATAGAAGCAATTTGCAAAGTATTAGTAGGCAGGAAGGTGAAAAGAATTCACAATATTATTATAGCATGAAAATTATTTACATTAATTAAGTTGACAACATACCTTACATTTTATATCAATAAGCTAGCTCATTTTCAGATATTAATCTATCTTACTTTCCCTCTACAACAAAATTTGAAAAAAAATTATCACAAAAATATACTCTAGTCACTCTAGTCAGTGAGAAAACCCTCTACATGGTTGTTTGACCTGTTAAAACAGCAGTCAAATTTACTTATAAATGGCTAAGAAAAGAAGAATAAAAATTAAAACAAATTGACACTTTATCAGATTTGCAAAAGATAGAGTGGTTTGTGGTATTTATTTCTGCACTCTGAGTTCAAAATCTTCTGACATCAGCTTTGCCCGTCATTCTTTTGAGGTCATTAAAAAAGTACCAGCCCAGTCTGGGGTTAATTCTCTCTCTCTGGAAGAAAGTAGCAGCGTTCAGACCTAAAGAGGTGATGGGCTCCACTAGATTTAAAAGTGCCCAAGACATGCCGTATGTAATGACAACACCCCTACAACTCCATTGGGAGTTACAGGTCCATACGTAGATAAATACTATTAGATAGGCAGCAGGGTGACTGTGTAGTCATGGCTTTTAACAAGTAACTCAGCTTTAAAGAACTATAGAAAAATACCCAAGAATACACTCTGCTCAAAAACTAAATCTATATAGCTCTTAAGTCATCATTGTCTGGCAGGATTATACTTCACTGAAGAGATCTAATAAGACTAAAACATTTCCAGAGTTATCACAGTACTGCCAAAATCTGATCTCATTTCTTACTAAATTGCCCATATTCTATTTTTTAATTAAAATGGGTGGAATATTAATTAAAGTTTCTTTAAGCAAACTTATGATCATAAGCATTCCAGTCATGACCTGACCATCCTGTCTTTTATTCAAACTCTGTATATCTAGGACTACATTATCCCAAGTGGCTTTTCACATTTAAGATAGTATGGTACAATTTGAGGAAATTTAGTTTCTATTTCTAGCAGGTCAAGCAACCACAGAGATACTCTTTCATTGGTTCAAACAGAAGATGTGTTATTATTAGGTGATACTAGGGCAGTGGATTGGCAGTATCGGACGCCATGCTTTGCAGCAACGAGTTACGGCCCTTTACGGGATCGATAAAATAAAGTACCAGGGATAATTATTGGCCTTGTGCCAAAAGTAGAAACAATTATTAGGTGATATATTAGTTTTGGAGATGAAGTAACTGAGTATGGTTAATCCTTTAGCATTTAAACCAGCCGTATCCAGACAGAATTCTCTCACCTCTTTCTGTTCAAACCAGCTGCTCATTCTGATGTTAAGATATTGTTCTCAAAATAAATAATACCAAAATCTCATAGATTTGATATCATGTGAGATAATTATGGTAAAGCCTTTATCATGAAAATATAATAGTAAATATAGAGTAATGTAAATGCTAAAAGGTTATGGTTCAGAGTAACTGAAATAAGTTCATGCATGAAATGAATGTACTTGCTATAAAACTGCATCCAAAAAACTAGGACTCTCTTTCAGGATCAAAAAATATTTCAGATGTGATCAACAATTGACCCACTACAAAGATTAAGTATTACACATATTAGAGTACCCCACACATATTTGATACAGTGCTGCTGCTGTTATACACAAACATCAAAGACTGTACCCCAAAATAGACCATCCAGCTAATTGGCAAAGACACTGACCAACATGCTACAATAAGTATGTGGTATCTACTCTCTCCTATTGCTACTTCAATGGCCTCAGCTCTTCTGAACCAGCAGACTGGACATCATCTCTGCTCTGTGGTCTTTCCTTGCCAGCAGCAGCCGATGTGCAAATGGCTTTCAACCCAGTCACCTGAAAGACCTGGTGTCCCCCACCCCTCACTTCCAAAGCCAGGCGCTGCTTATTGAGCGCCATTGTCTTGCTCACCAACAAGTTCATTCACAGCACCCTTATTCCCAAGGCCTCTTCTTTTCAGCCCGCCTCACCACTCTCAGGGAGAAAGGTGGTGGAATATGCCTCCCTTGTGGTAGGAAATGTCTTCTGGAGGCTTACAACCAAGATCATCTGCAAGTCTGTTGCACCTGAACTAGGAAAGGAACTTAGCCCAGTGCAACTGGAGGTCGGTGGGTGCAAGGGGGCTACCCATACGACTAGACAGTTCATCAACAACTGTTCTCCCAAGCTAGTGCCGAGTGATTCCAGGCATCTCATCGTCAAGCTTGATATTACAAACACCTTTAATTGTCTGCACCACGACCCCATGCTTGAGCCTTGCCTCAGCCATACCCCATCCACCGACCAACTGGCCTATCTGTCATATAGGTCTCCTAGCATGCTCCTCACTGCAGATAAGATCATACCATCCTCAACTGGTGTCCAAAAGGGTGATCCATTGGATCCCCTCTTCTTCGCTCTTGGGGTGGACAGCGTTCTCGGAGCATTACAGCTCTTCTCAACATCTGGTACATGGATGATGCAATGATAGGCAGGACCTCTTGCCATGGCTTCATCAACAGGGTTCTCCACAACACAACTGAACCTACTGTGATCGGGGAATGTGAGGTGTCCTACACAACATGGAACCACCTCAACTTCTGTTTTGTGAACATCCATCACCCTCTCCCCTCCGCGAATGCCCAGTCCCCCTCAAAACAAATGGCATGCCATCCTTTGCAACATGATTTCAGATGGGCTGGTGCGCCAGCTCAGCCAGTACCATCAGGCATGTTTCCGTTCGGCCTCCCAACCTCACAGTGGTGCCTGGCTCAATGCAATTCCTTCATTTGCAACTAGGACACAGCTGGATAGCGACTGCTTGCACATCAGTGTATCCCTGAGGTTTGGCCCCCACATTTGTGAGCCTCAAAAACGCCACTGCAGTACCACTTTGGATCTTTTCGGTCTCCACCCACTATCATGCTAATAGTGTTGGCCACCTCTCAACCATGCTGCTCTCAACAAGATCTTAAAGCATGGCCTAAACAGCGCAGGCTTCCCTTCCCACCTTGAGCAAGCAAGACTGGACCGAGGGGACGGTATGATAATCTTCCCATTCTGTGGGGGTAGGCCCTCATCTGGGATGCTACATGCTGAGACACCTTCTCTTGTGGCAACTTAGTGTGTTCAACTAACAGCCAAGGGTCTGCTGCCAAAGAGGGCAAACTGTCCAAGTATCGGCTGCTCTCTGGTAAGTTTGTGGTAGAGTCTGTAGCAAGGGTGACTTCTGGTGTTCTTGGCCCCCAGACCACATACCTGCTCACTGCTCTAGGAGTGGAGTTAGTTGGCCACAGGTGTAAGCCCTGCAAGGTGTAATGGTTTTTCCAGCGCATCGCCCTCGCCTTCCTCTGAAGCAATGTGTTCTCCATATTCTTGGCCGGGACCAAGAGGTAGAGGGTAAGTTAGTTGGAGGATACTCATTCGAGTGTCACACAAAATAAATAGTGACATGCTGAAAGTGTCCCCCGCCTGTCTAGACGGCGCTATATTTACCTTTTTCATCTTGCTTACATCTTTATTTACTGCCATACATAATATTGCTTCTGACATTGCACAGTAGAGTATCTGAAGTAGTACTTCAGCACATTGTACGACTAGTTCCCTATATATGCGAGACAATAAGGGTGCCTTGTTGAAATAGCATCCAAGTCAACCCTGCTTGAGCAAGTTGAGCGGGGCTGCACAAATGCTAGGATAGATGTTGCACTCTAGAAAGCAAAATCCCTAATTAGGGATCGAAAAACAAAAGGTAGATTAACAATTAACATTATTGGGTAGGTTGTGTGCTGTGTTCTTGAGTAAAACACTTCACTTCACGTTGTTCCAGTATACTCAGCTGAAAATGAATGCCAGCAATAGCTGGGAGAGGGTTAACCTTGCGATGGACTAGCGTCCTGTCCAGGGGGAAGTCTTGTACTCTCAGTCGCTTTATGCCACGGAAACCGGGATAAGCACCCGCTTGATGAGCCTCCGGGGTCGAAACTTCAACTTTTTTATATACATACATATATATATAAACAACATTAAGTATATAAATATATTGGAGTTAATAAAAAATAAACGTATATTTCAGATTATTTCAGCCAACTACAGTTTTGAAAGTTTACCGAATGTAGTGTTTATTTTTTGTTGTTTTAGTTTCAGTTCTTTCAAACTTATTTATTCTACACTAAACACTGGACAACATCTACATACTCTAATTTTTAAAAATCTATTAAAGATGCTTAATGTTTACAACAACAACAAAAAAAGAAAGAAAGAAAAGAAAAGAAAAAAAAACGAAGATCCATAAATTGGTTACCTGAAAATTCCTTTCGGAATAACAAACTTCGTTGGAAGCGCGCAACTTTCTGCAGTCAACCATTGTCCTAACTGGTTCGCTAAAAAGTTTGTTTGACTGAAGTTTCATTACGGCGGGATAATTACTACGTAGTAGTAGTGTCAGTGAAATGAACACATGATAGCGCATGTTTTGTTCAAAAGTTCGTGGCAAATCAACACAGAATGATAATTACGCCTTATCTTTTCAAATTGTCCTCTTTCATAGAAAATTGTAGTTTATCTATTTTATAACAATTATAATTGAACTTACTTTATACATTGATGTATTTATAAATATTTATATATTTTGTGTGAAATGTAAAGATGTATCATTTTTAACTCATGTTGTGGTTGACTTTATAATATGACTTTTCTTGTCAATGTTTCCCTGTCTTGTGTTTATATATGATGAAATAAGAGGAAATATTTATTTTTTAATCAAAATATTATTATTGATCGTTCATGCCGTCTTATATATTATTAAGTAAATTCAGTAAATATTCAAGTTATCTTACGGAAAACATTGATAACTTTGTCTTCGTAGTTAATAATCGGCCAAAATGGCGACAAGGAAGGTCGCTTGACCACGTCTTGACCAAACAAAATATAATATTTTCACCAAAAACTGCCCTTTAAACACATGTCAGATGGATTACAATATTCATTATTACAATTACTTTCACTGTTCCCTGACAACTAGTACCAGTTTCAAGATAAAATTATCTTAACGAAGTATATATAATTTGACTTGATTTTCGCCAACGAACCACGTGTGGACATGGACGGGGAAAAAAGGAAAAAAAAAAAAAAAAATCACTACATCCCTTAAGGATCGCAGTAAGTACTCCACAAAACATATAAACAACAATATAACGCAGATTTATATACAGATACATACCATATGCATATACATACACGTGAAAAGAAACCACACTATTGCGTGTGAGACACTATACCGGCCAATTTTACCAATTTACATTGGTAAAATATTTCTTAACATTGACCTCGCTTCTAACCCACATACACCTTTTAATTATATATATATACTAGCAGCTGAAAGTTAATAATTTGAAAAAAAAATATTATTGAAAGTTTATTATAAAGAAGCAGTATCAGGGGGGAAAAAAACAAAAAAACGTTATTTCGCTGTTAATAAACAACTGCCTTCTACAGTACGTTTCATTTAACTTACGCAGCATATTTATTTGTTTACATGCACAGACTCTTCTACACACACACAACATTTAGGAACACGGAAACAAAATACACAAAAAACAGACATTTTATTTCTATCGTAATCAAGTGCGCTAAACCTATATTGTTTACATTCTGTGTTTTTCTACGGATGGGTAGAAATAACAAAATTGCCATGGTGATATCCATCGATGAAATTTGCGACAAAACTGGTCGATGTCCAAAAATAGAACATTGCCCGGAAGATCACACCTGCCATATCTGTACGGAACCGGAAAACTCGTTCCGTAATAGTTGGGTCGAATGTGGAACCTGTCGCATCTCTGTCTGCCTTCAATGCGCCACAGGCTTCCGGAAGATCCCAGGCCAAAATAAGAAACATCATATTGCTACGATGGATAGACTCTGGGAGATGGTCCAGCTAACAAACTGGTCCTTTCAGTGCCTGGACTGTATGCCTGCTTCTCCCATTGCTGCGGAACAACAACAAAGACCGAAGATCGTGTCTTCTACCATTGTTCCTGAACAACAACAAAAACCGAGGATCGTGTCTTCCTCTACCATTGTCGCTGAACAACAGCAAAAACCAACGACCGTAGCTTCTGCTACTACCCCCGTTGAAGGACTTCATCAACAACAACAACCGACGACTGTGTCTTCTACCATGCCTGTTGAAGGAGAAGAACAACAACAAAAACCGACCGTCAATACGGAGTTTGAGGAAATACGGCAAATGATTTTCGCTTCAAGTCATGAAATAGCGGAAATAAAATCAAGCGCTCGTGTAGAACCCCACAATGAGGGATCTTACCGGAGTGCCTTGTTAAAAAATCTCCGCGTACCTCATGTTGAACCTAGACGCATTGAGAATGCCACTGAATCTGCAAACCACGAAGTGATTGCCATTGGTGTGCCGGAAGACATAGTTGATCTTCAGGCATTTGCTGCCAGTTCATCCAAAGACCTGGGCTGTGCTCCCGCAAAGGGTGCTCTACGCCTTGGCCGACCAGGCCCGAAACCCAGGTTAATTAGACTGTCGTTTTCAAACTCAACTGAGGCACGTTCATACCTTGTAGCCTCTGATAAAGCTAGGCGTGAAAGTCGGATTGCTTTCCGAACACGTCCTGGTCTTCCACCTGATGTCCGCCCAAAGTTGCGTGCTGCAGCTTCCCTAAACCGCAGCTCGGCAGAACATGAAAGCTTCAGCCTACGAGATGATGGGCAGATATGGAAGTTTGTTAAGGCTGGCGAATCATGGAAAAGAGACACCAGCTGGTCTGAAAACACTGTACCCACAACAACTGACAATAAAGAAACTGAAAAAACTCTGGGAAACTAAATCAGAACAACCTGCCATCCCCTGCACATAATCATAGACTGGAATCAAAGTACAAATTGTTGTCCTTGAATGCACGTAGTCTATGCAATAAGATTCATCTTTTTGACTCCTACGTCAAAAGTATCAACCCGGACTTCATTACAGTCACGGAAACTTGGGCACATCCCTTACTCTGTGATGGGGTTTTCAGCATGACTGGCTACAACCTGTTTCGTAAAAACCGTATTAATCGTCGTGGTGGTGGTGTAATGGTCTACGTTCGGTCAAATCTGTCGGCAATTCCTTGTGCTGATTTGAACCAATCACAGCAGGAAGTTTTTTTCTGCGATATACGTATGACCATGTCAACACTGCTACTTGGAGTCGTTTACCGTCCCCCAAATTACCATCAGGACACTCAACTTTGTGATATCCTCAGAGCTGCTGCCAGGAAGACAGCCACTTATGTTTTCATTGCAGGTGACTTCAATCACCCTGAGATTGACTGGGAGACCTTTCGTTGGCCGCCAAGTGCAAATGACTTCCTTGAGCTGGTGCTGGACTCGAGTTGGTCCCAGGTGGTCACCTCCCCAACGAGAGGTGACAACACTTTGGACCTACTCTTCACCACTACTCCTGAAACGGTCATTAGTGTTACTGCTGAGGAACCTTTAGGTGACTCTGATCATGCTATGATCATTGCCAATCTATCCCTCATGGGCAGTAACAAGAACCACAACCATCTCCAAACTGCTCACTTTGACTGGAATAAAGCAGACTGGAACTGTTACTGCACCGAGTTGCAACGGCCAAATTGGCTTGAGTTCTATGACTCTGGAGATGTCAACACTGTACTCCAGAACATCCTGAGCTCAATATGGACAGCATGTGCAGCAGCGGTGCCACGTAAGCGCAAAAAACATCCTAAAAGCGCAATTTGGGAGACTGCAGCAGTCCGTCTTGCCAGAAAAGAATGGCGCAATGCTGAACGTGAGTACAAACTTCACAAATCAGACATTAATAGGAAGAGGCGAAATAGATCGTCCAACCACCTCAAACAGGTGACAAAAAAGGCAGTGCTTCAATTTGAGCAGCGCATAGCAACCAGCCCTGACAGTAAGGTGTTCTGGAAGTATGTTCACTCAAAGCAGAGGCCTCACTCTCCAGTTGGTCCTCTTCGCAATCCCCACACAAGCCAGGTTACTGACGACCCCAAGGAATGCGCAGAGCTCATTGCTGAATGCTATGCAGGCATTTTCACCATTGAAGACCAGAGTGTACCATCTCCACCACCTATGACACCGGCCTCTATTACAACCATAGAATTTACACCTGCAATGCTGCGACGTCACCTAAAAAATAAACGCAACCATGCCTCTCCTGGTCTTGATGGTGTTACGTACCTGCTTCTTAAACGTGGTGGGTACTTCCTTCTACACCAGTTATCACGCTTCTTCCAATTCTGTCTGAACAACAGTGCTACTCCAGAACAGTGGAAAACTGCCAGTGTCATTCCTCTGTTCAAAAAGGGTGACCGCACATCACCTGTGAACTATCGTCCAGTCAGTCTTACTAGTTGCATCGCCAAACTGATGGAATCCTGTGACAGAGAAACACTTTGGAACTTCTGGAGCTCTCACAGTCTTATCCGGCCCTCGCAATTTGGATTTATCCCCAACTCCAGCTGCTGTGATCAACTTATAGAGTTTCTTGAGGACATCACCCGGATCACTGATGGCGGCTCATGGGTGGATGTTGTTTACCTTGACTTTGCGAAGGCCTTCAATTCTGTGCCACAAAAGGCTTATGGCAAAACTCTCTGCAATGGGTGTGAAGGGTGATCTTTTTAACTAGTTGAAGTCCTTCATTCTCAGTCGAAGAGAGGTAGTCACGGTTCTGGGACAGCATTCCTCACCATATGAGATGTCATCTGGTGTACCTCAGGGATCTGTTCTTGGCCCCCTTTTGTTTGTGGCATATATTAATGACATAGATGCCAACTTAAGGAATGCCACAGTACTAAAGTACGCAGACGACATCAAGCTGTACCTTGAGATAAAAAGGACAGATCCTGAACACTATAGATCTTGCTTGCAGTCTGACCTGGACACAATGCAACAGTGGATCTCAGACTGGCAACTCAAGCTAGCTGTGGACAAGTGCACCACCATGCATTTTGGGAGTAAAAACCCAGCGTCCACATACTCCCTCCACAGCACTAATATCAAGAAGTCTTCCTGTGAACGTGACCTGGGCATTACGGTCAGCAGCGATTTGCGTTGGATGTGGCACGTCTCTAAAATTGTCAAGAGGGCCGAGGGTGTCTTAGCATCACTCAGCAAGACCTTTGTCAGCCGCTCTCCAGATATCTATTTAAGGCTGTATACAGCTATGGTGCGACCACACTTAGAATTTGCATCACCAGTCTGGAACCCCTATCTTGCTCAGGACATTGACCGCCTGGAAACTGTTCAGAGACGTGCAACCAAGCGAATACCCTCCATCAGGCATCTACCATACTCTGAGCGCCTTGCTTCCCTGGGCATGGATTCATTGAAGCTCTGACGCCTGGCAACTGACTTGGTAAACACCCACAAAATTGTTAACCATGTTGCCAACAACAACCCTGAGTGCCTTTTCGATTTCCATGTGTCTAACACACGTGGACATGCCCACAAAGTAAGAAAACAGCACAGTTCCCATGACTTTCGGAAACATTTTTTCACGCTCAGAGTTGCTGAAGCATGGAACAAACTACCTGCATCAGTTGTTAGCTGTCGAGACACTGCATCCTTTAAGGCCTCCATGCTTCCCGAGATCCGCCAACACTACAGCTAACACATACACACATGTACTTCCCTGACATTTGTGTATTATTCTATGTACTATATTGACGAGTTGTAGTGCACCTGAGCACTTTACACAATAATTTCATTATTATTATAGTTACCTCCCTTTCGCTTTCGTCAGGTGTAAACAAAAGTAAGGAAGATTTTTTGGGGCACCATTTGTAATACATTTCATGAAATATTATGAACAATCTAATACGGTGGATTGGCAGTATCGGTAGAGAGTCGGACACCATGCTTTGAAGCATGGAGTTACGTCCCTTTATGGTCTGAGTTCAAATCCCGCCGAGGTTAATGTAGTTAGAAAAAGCTATCTCACTTACCGCTTTTCACAGGCGCCGCTAAATTCCACTGCAGGTACTCCTCTTCCACGTGCGTCCGACTGCTTAACACCGGGAACTGCCCAAAACGCGTCCACACTGTATGCTGGTCACCACTAGAGAGAGGCCCTCTCCTGGCCCTTCCGGTCGAGCATACTTCCGGCCAAAGACCCCTTCCGGTCGAGCACTCCTCCGGCCACCGCACGCCACACCATACCCACAGTTAACTCTGCCTTTCATCCTTACGGGGTCGATAAAATAACCAGTAATTGCTGGCCTTGTGCCAAAAGTAGAAACACTGTCAGTGCTAGATTTGCTTAGAAGGAAGAGTATATCCTACAGAACTCGTGTTCTCAGGGGTTCCACGCTAAATGTTTTAATCATATCATACTATACTGCCAATACTTGAAAGTATTCCGAGATCTAATGTACTTTAAATAAAATAAATATCTATAGTCAAATTGAATGGCAACAAACAATAAATAAACAGATTGAATTTTTGTCCGATGCTAATTCATGCACTTGCCATTTTACTTCTCTATTTTGGTGTACTAAACTTGCCATACGATGTGCTTAAGTTAGTGTATTTATTCGTGTATAAAACACTTTCATTCTGTTTTTTCTAGGATTTTTTTAGTTGCATTAGTGTATGGAAAATACAATTAATTATTGCTAGGGACCTTATAAATATAATATACGAAAATATATAAACAAAGTGAGAAAAGAAAAAAAACATCAATTCAACACTAAGTGTTGTGTAATCGGTCACACATCACAATGGACATTTTTAAGGCAAGGCAACACGCTCTCAGCATTAGCGCGGGTGTTGGCAATGCTAAAAAGCAGAAACAACCAGGCACCCTCGTGTGCATCACCTGACGTCTTGGTAAGGCGAGCCACTAATGATGACAGGAACCTCGCTGTCAGCTGCTCAGTTGTACCAACCGTCTCGAATACCAGAGGCTGGAAAAAATAGTTATTTAATAATTCCCCGTATTTTAGGATTTTATTCCGTTCGGCTACGAAAGCAGTGACCCTCACATTTACCGTGACATCCGGAATGTGGGAGGGAGCAAAAGAGTCACTGACTGTGACATCTGCCTCATACCCAAGGACAAAGGGTAAAACCATCTGGCCTCTTCCCATCAATTCTGGATAATCCAGCCAGCTCCAGAACTGATGGGTTGTTACCCAAGATAAGGCCCATTTAATTAGGTTTAGCACGGTGTGGTCGGCAAAGTGACCATCATTCAGGTGGCAAGACAAACCATGGAGGCCTGTGAAGGTGAGAGACCTCCGACAGCGACATATCTGACACCCACTGAGCGCAATGGAGATGCAGAGCTCGTCCAGACTGAGAAGACCACCAATTTGGCATCAACCCAGTCTCCCGAGAATGTTGCACTTTGTATGTATGTATGTCACTCCCAGAGTGATATGCAACACATTATGGATTCTTATTCTAATGCGTGCAGTGCTTTGAGACTGACAATCAGTCTGAAGAAGATTGTCGTCATGTGCCAACCTGCTCCGGATAAAGTTTTCAATGAACCCTCCATATATGTATACGGTCAAAAGCTGAAGGTTGCTGACAGATTTGTGTGTTTGGGGAGTACTCTGAGTGTAACCTCTCTGGATGCAGAAGTTGGTCTACGTGTTAGTAAGGAAAGTGAGTCATTTGGAAGGCTCAGCGACCGTCTTTGGTGCAAGCGAGGAATCACAATGAAGACCACGGTGAGAGCGTATGCTGCATGTGTACTGTCAGCTTTGCTGTATGCGTGTGAGACACGTGTTACCTACAAACGGCATATCCAAAGGCCGGAACGATTTCACCAGCAGTGTCTCAGAAAGATGCATGTGAGTGATGTTGAGGTCCTTGAGAGAAGTGAGTGTCAGAGCATTGAGAGTATCATCCACCAACGGCGTTTGTGATGGACCGGACACCTCTGCAGAATGGAGGATGATCAAATCCCAAAACAACTTTTGTATGGCGAGCTTTGTAAGGGTAAGAGACCACCTCACAAGCCAAGGCTCCGATTCAAGGTGGTGGCTGACTGGGAGATAGAAGCTCTTAAAAGAGAAATTTGGCGTGAGATGGTGAATGATAGGGTCCATAATTTTGAGGACAGACGAATAGAGTAATGTCCTGGTGTATCTCTCGAAACGATCAGTGTCTCCATTGAATTGAAGTGCCCTAAGTGTGGAAAAATCTGCTCTCAGACCCACTGTCGCAGCCATGTTCAAAGAGTACCAGTGAACTATGATCTCCACGGTGTTGTGAAGGTTCACAGGCAACCTGAGACCAGGGAGATCCATAGTTGTCGTCAATGTGAGGAGTGCAAGTCTCTAGCAGGCTTGAAAAGCCATATCCGAGCATCACACATCTGAATCTGACAAGCGACTGCAATACTATTAGCAGAGTTTGCAGCCATCATGTATGTATGTCGCTCTCAGGTGCTACTTGTAACATGTAACCCAGTACAGCCTGTCTCATGGTCGGGTCGTCGGCGACTAAACCGGCAACCCCACTAAGCCTGCTTGGATGAAATACAAGACCCGACAAAGGGCGGAGGAACTAAGCAAAGTCAACGGCCATCCAAATAGCACTTTTTTTTTTCACCTGGGAGTGAAAGGCCCCCAGTTGTTGTCATACCTTTCTAGGAGAGGGAAACTGAAAAGAACCTGCGGCTTCGGAAGCATCCGATAATGTTGACTAGTTCTCCTTTTCGGATAGTGTTTTCGATGCTCAGAGAGTGGGATTGGTCGAGTGCAAGGCCTTTCCCCACTTAAAAAACCTTCAAAGCACTCATCATCATTGTCGTCGTTTTTACGTCCGGTTTTCCACGCTTGTATGGAACAGATGGGAGTCTCAATTGGAAATAATTATTAAGCTAGTGTTTGAAGTATACCTTCCCAAATGTTATTACATAAAATTTATGGTGGAAAGTTATTAGATAGGTATATAGCGATTCCTATAATGGAGTGTGATTGATGCTGGAATGAAATGGTGGTGTGTGGTGTTGTGATGTTGATTCAGTTGTTGTGTACTCACTTGTGAATTGCTCAGTTGTGTGGTCACTGTGGTGTAGAATGTAGGCAAAAGAAAATTGGTGTGTCTTATACAGTGTGACCAGAGAATGTGGGTGTGCAAGTAAGTAAGTGTTCATTATGATGATGATGATGATGATGATGAATCCTTGGGTAAGTGATTTACTCTGATCATAAAAAATAAAATATATCAACCAAAATGATGCACTGTTCACATGAATTTGTGATCTGGTTAAGAAGCCTCACGGAATTAGGTCACACAAGTATTTGTTGCTCTTGATATAGAGAAAATAAGCTCAGTTCTGGAGAGCGACAAAAGTATTGATAAAATCTGGAAAATGGCTTAGCACAGTGGAGACTTATATGATGGATAAGGTTAGGGATAACCACATTTGGATAAGAAGTTGCATCTAGTTTCCCTTGAAATGTAAGAGAAGAAAATGTATTAGTAGCATAATTTATGGTGATGAATATATTGTGAAATTAGATGGTACTTTTCATGAACGATAAGACTGGTAAGAGTGTGTGCCGTAAGTCATTCGGCAAAAGTATTTAGGGGGTTGTTGTTAATAGAGACAATCTTGTAATCAAGCCTGCTAACCTCTAAAAACCCAAATAGGGAGTACCATGAAATAAAGTGGCCCAAAACAAAAAGAAATGAGGCAAAATGGGGCGATTTTACATAATTATTTCTACTTTAGGCACAAGGCCAGCGATTATCCCAGTGCATTACTGGTACTTTATTTTATCGACCCCGGAAGGATGAAAGGCAAAGTTAACCTCGGCGGGATTTGAACTCAGATCATAAAGGGACGTAACTATGCTGCAAAGCATGGCGTTCGACCCTCTACCGATACTGCCAATCCACCGCCCTTTGGGGCGATTTTACATAATGAAAGCTGTATCCATTTTCATAAGAGAAGACATCTCTCACCCACCCCAAAGTGGGTGGGAGATCTCCCAGTCCGACAGGGAGAGTTGACAGGTCTGGTGTAATGAAGAGATATGGATGTGTCAGAGATTAGACTTAATTAGTTTGGCGATAATCTAATTTTCGACATAACATACAAAAAAGTTGGCACATTTATAGCCCCTTCTCAGTTTCTATGGCTACCCACATTGGTTTGGGGATAGAACTCGTTTGAACACTGTAATAACAACTTCATTTAGTCGGAGTACTGTAGTGGTGCTTGGGTAGGTGGTCAGGTGATAGTTGAGAAAATATTAGTGTGATTAAACAAAAGACAAAAGCATTACATCCTTATTTAGTTCTCTTCTGTTTTCTTTATGTCCTTTATAACCTCTCTATTATTCCCTTTGCCCCTTCATTTCTTACTTCCTTTTCTAAGTTTCATTTATTTATTTTAACATGGAAATGTCTACTACTATACTTTTTATTTTGACATTCTCATCACTATTTTCTGTAAACTACCCATTTGTTTCCTTGTAGTTGCATGCACATCTCTCTGGGAAAATTTTAACTTATCTCTTCTCTTATTAGATCTACCAACTGAAACATTTGTTTTTACTTCATTTCATATCTTATAATTCTTATATTTTTATTTTCCATCAGGTATATGCCATTGTGTGCGGTGAATTAGCAGAACGTCAGATAGAATGGCAGAGTCGTTAGAACGTCAGATAGAATGGCAGAGTCGTTAGAACGTCAGATAGAATGGCAGAGTCGTTAGAATGTCAGATAGAATGGCAGAGTCGTTAGAATGTCAGATAGAATGGCAGAGTCATTAGAATGTCAGATAGAATGCTTTATGGTATTTGTTCCGGCTCTCTGCTCTCTCAGTTCAAATCTCGCCAAGATCAACATTGCCTTTCATCCTTTGGAGGTTGATAAAAAAAAGTACCAATCTAGTACTGGGGTCAATTCTTCCTCTATATCTCTTTCTTTTCACATTCTATCATTCTGTGGAAGCAATCTGCTGTACTCTGGAGAGAGATGGGCTTCACCAGGTTTAAAAATGCCCATGAAATGCTGTATGTCAATACGATGCCCCTACGACTTTATCAGAAATTACAGGACCATCTCATGCCATATACCAATGTAAAATATAACTAGTTTCTCAATTCTTGAGACTGTCCTGCATAACCGAGTCTGTTTTGGCGTTGTATGTAAAACAAACTTAGGTAGATTCTCTATTGCTGATGACTAAATTTGCAATAAAAGTTGTCAAACACGATTAATCTTTTCATCAAGTCTTACTAATGGGTTAACAACACTTTGGAGGTAGTCATTTTACAAAGTAATCAACATAGGCTTAAATATTTCTTTGTTGACAAATCTTTATAGCAAAGAATATGTCAAGTGACAGATGATTATGAATTTCTCAAGTAAACAAACATAAAAAAATTAGTTCACAACTGTGTCATCACAAGATAAAATTTGATGTGTCACTGAGAAAAATCTGAATGTATATTAAAAGGCTACAATGATGTAATGCCACCACTCCAGGCCATTTGTTAGTCTATATATTGACCTTCATACCATCAAGAATAGGAAATCAAAGAAGTTGTGTTTACAACATATTTTAATGTAATATGAAGTCCCATGCAGATTATGTGGATTGTACTTGTTTTTCAGATAACTTCAAATAAAGCACTACTTCGATTATTTAAGATTCTTAAATTGCTTCATTATTTCAAATCCCGCCGAGGTTGACTTTGACTTTCATCCTTACGGCGTCGATAAAATAAAGTACCAGTAATGCACTGGTTAATTGCTGGCCTTGTGCCTAAAGTAGAAACAATTATTGCTTAGGTTGATTTCCGAGTTAGCTAAGCCATGTTTTATTATGTCTTGTGGTATTTAGTTGCATCTCTTTACATCCACGTCCCACAAGGATCAATAAAATAAGTACCAGTCACATGTAGGCATGGACTCCTGGTTGAGTTGTAGTGGTGCTGTCATTATATATGGCACGTCTTGGGCATTTAGAACTGGGGGAGCCCATCCCTCTCAAGGTCGCGACTATGAATAAACAAAGTTAATAATTTTAACCTGTTGACTTACACTTCTTGTTTATGAACATAGTCCGGAGTAAACAGACCCACATGCGCTCTTCGTCGAGTGCTCTACCCTGCATATTGAAGTGTCGGGGATTAACCAACACATACTCGAATTAATATATATATACATATATACACCACCACCACCCCCCCGCCACACACACACACACACACTGAGCGGTTTTCTGCTAATGTAGGAATGGGTGATCAGGTTTACCACGGTGTGGCAAGTGAAGCGACCAGCGTTCAGGTGGCAAGAGAAACCAAGGAGACCTGTGGAGTGCAATGGAGACGAGGAGCCTACCACAGCGATATTTCGGACTGCCATAGACACCCCCACTCAGAGTGCAATGGAGACGAGGAGCCTACCACAGCGATATTTCGGACTGCCATAGACATCAGCTCCCACTCGGAGTGCAATGGGGACGAGGAGCTCGTCCAAACTGAGAAGTTTACCAATGTTGGCCACAGGAAGGGCATCAATCTAATACCCCCCTCCCCCGAGATCTTTGCGCTTACAGAAAGTAAGTGGCACCTAGAAAATCAATCAGAATGATCAAAGTGAGAGTTAAAAGTTTTGCTCAAACGAAGAGGAGGAGGCAGTAGTGCTGTTGTTCAGAATTCAGGAATCATAAAACATCAGCTATGCTGATTTCTTGTCTAAATTTTGTCAGACTCAGCTACTAAACAGGAATGTTTCAGTTAAATTATTAGATTCTTTTTTTCTGATCACTAAGACCTTATATTTTTATGGAGAGAAATAGAACATTAAGACGTTTTCTTTGGACAGTTAACAACATTAGTTAAGTGAAATAGCTTCTTCATCTTTGGATCAAAATCAAGCATGCTCAACTTTATCTATTAACGCTGGCCATCTCTTTGAATTATTCTATTTTCAATGCACACCAAAATAAATTATATTTCTGGGAGACAGAAAGGTGTCAGCCTAGTACTCACAATTAATATCATCCTACTAAAGAAGTTTAAGTGTAAGATAATAATTGTTTCTGATTTAGGCACAAGGCTAATAATTTTGGCACATGAGAAAGTTGATTAAATCAATCCCAGTGTGTTACTGGTACATTATTTTATTGATCCCGTAAAGATGAAAGGTAAAGCTAATCTCAGCAGGATTTGAATTCAGAATGTAGATGACAGTAACAGTAACACAATACTACAATGCATTTCATCCGACGTACTAATAATTCTGCCAATCCACTACAGACCTGCCAACCTCTAAAAACCCAAACGAGAAGTACTGAGGTGAAATGGGGAGATTTTACATAATGAAAGCTATACTGATTTTCACAGGAGAAGTCATCTCTCACTTACCCCAAAGTGGGTGGGAGATCTCCTTGTTGGGGAGTGTTGACAGGTCTGCCACCACTCTACTAAGTATCAGATAATGTTTATTTCTCACAATGGTACAAGGCCACCAATTTGATGTATGAGTGAAATTCAATTACATCAATCCCAGTACTTAACTTATACCTTATTTTATTGACATCTAAAGAATGAAAAGCAAAGTTGACCTTGGCGGGATTTAAACTCAGAATGTTAAGGGCCCAAACAAAGAACTATAATGCATTTCCTCTGATGCACCAATCCACCACCCTACTAAGTATCATAATAACAGAACTCCAGATATTCAAATAAACTGTTTCTCACAATGAATATATTTTCATTAGAAACTGGAGTATTTCTTATTTTCTTTTGTTTTATTTCTCTCGGGTTTATTTCCTCAAGATTATTATTATCATCGAGCCAAGATATTTTTTGTATGATTTAATCAATAAAATATGTAAATCTGTCCTTGTTTTGTGCATATCTACAAATGTTCGTTTCCCACCTTAATAGTTTTCCAAATTAGCGTTAAATCACATTTGTATACACATTTTAATGAAATTATTAGCAGAAACAAGCTGGTAATGTCTCTATTTCCGGTTGGTGTCAGATGGACGGACTAGGGAAATGTTCAAACTGTTCAGCAAATTTGATTAAATCAATCCCAGTAATTAACTGGTATTTTATTTTATCGACCCCGGAAGGATGAAAAACAAAATTGACGTTGTTGGCATTTGAACTGAGCACATAGAAACCCGGAACAAATACTGTAATGACATTTTATTCAATGCTCTACCAATTCTGCCAATCCACCACCCATGGACCATAAACTTTGAGTATCCTGGAGTATAAAATAATATCTTGAAATATTTCAAACACAGCACTTCACTTATATAGTATAATCTACTTATATATATAACCAGCAATTTCTCTGTCTGTCTGTCCGACAGTGGAAACACGTGCGTAGAGAGAGAGTGAGAGTGAAAGAAAGAGAAAGACTACGAGAGGGGGATAGCGGGAGGGTGAGAGGGAGAGAGAGAGAGTGAATAGACGCTAAGAGAAACACTGTCGTTATAGAAACATTACCTTCCCCTCTCCACTGACTTTGGTCACTGAGGCCGAGGGAATTGCTGGTTGCTATAGAAACACCTTGCACAAGCCAGAAGTAACCAGTTCGAGGCGGTTCTGACTTGACACCATGCAAGGACCATTTGAAGAAGGTTTCTATTGAATTTGTGGTTTGAAGAAGGTTGCCATTGAATTTGTGGTTGTTGCTGCTGATAATAAGGACCATTTGAAGAAGGTTGCCATTGAATCTCCTTATAATATATAACCAGCAATTTCTCTGTCTGTCTGTCCAACAGTGGAAACACGTGCACGCGTGGTTGCTATATCTCTCTCTCTCCAGCTATCCCTCTCTTTTAGTCTGTCTGTTTCTCTCACTCTCACTCTTTCTCTTTGTAACACACTAACATTCCTCCCCTCTATCGCTGTGACGAATGGGGAGATGGAGGAGGAGAGAGTCACTTTGTCACTTCACCTCTGCCTTTCTTTCTCTCCCCTCTCACTCCCTCATTACGTACAGACATTAGGGCGGTGGATTGGCAGAATCTGTAGAGAGTCGGACACCATGCTTCATAGCATGGAGTTACGTCCCTTTACGGTCTAAGTTCAAATACCGCCGAGGTTAACTTTGCCTTTCATCCTCACGGGGTCGATAAAATAAAGTACCAGTAATGTACTGGGTAATTGCTGGCCTTGTGCCAAAAGTAGAAACAATTATTAGAAACATTGCTTCATTTTTACATATCTAAGCATTAGTAAAATAACTAATAATTTCAAAAGTAATTTTTCAATTCCAATTGTTATGAACAGCAAAACATTAATAATAATTTTGTTCTAAGAAATATATATACATTTCTGTGTGTGTAATATATATATATATACACACAGAAATATATATACATTTCTGTGTGTGTAATATACATATATATACACACACAGAAATATATATACATTTCTGTGTGTGTAATATATATATATATACACACACAGAAATATATATACATTTCTGTGTGTGTAATATATATATATACACACACAGAAATATATATACATTTCTGTGTGTGTAATATATATATATATACACACACAGAAATATATATACATTTCTGTGTGTGTAATATATATATATATACACACAGAAATATATATACATTTCTGTGTGTGTAATATATATATATATACACACAGAAATATATATACATTTCTGTGTGTGTAATATATATATATATACACACACAGAAATATATATACATTTCTGTGTGTGTAATATATATATATATACACACAGAAATATATATACATTTCTGTGTGTGTAATATATATATATATACACACACAGAAATATATATACATTTCTGTGTGTGTAATATATATATATATACACACAGAAATATATATACATTTCTGTGTGTGTAATATACATATATATACACACACAGAAATATATATACATTTCTGTGTGTGTAATATATATATATATATATATATATATGTCGACTTGGAGAAAGCCTTCGACAGAGTCCCCCGCTCCATTATCTGGTGGGCTCTTAGAAAACTAGGCGTTGACGAATGGCTTGTGAGGGCTATACAAGCCATGTATAAAGAAACAGTCAGCAAGGTTAGAATTAACAACGAATATAGTGAAGAGTTTAGCGTAAAAGTTGGCGTCCATCAGGGCTCTGTTCTCAGCCCCCTACTATTTATTATTGCCCTTCAGGCTATAACAGAGGAGTTCAAGACAGGCTGCCCATGGGAACTCCTATACGCAGACGACCTGACACTCATAGCGGAATCAATGGCCGAGCTAGAGAAGAAATTCCAAACATGGAAGCACGGCCTAGAGTCAAAAGGACTTAAAATTAACCTGGCTAAGACCAAAGTTCTAGTTTGTAGGAAAGAAAACAAGGCGGCGATCCCTTCTGGGAAATGGTCGTGCTCGGTGTGTAGGAAAGGTGTAGGTAGAAACTCCATTCTATGTCCTAAATGCAAAGTATGGGTGCATAAAAGATGTAGTGGGATCACAGGTAAGCTAACTAAGAACATAGATTTTACATGTGGCCGGTGTTCTGGTGCAATAAGTAGCAGCAAGTGCCCACAAAATACTAGCTCTTTCAATTGCGCAGAGGGTTCTATAGAAATAGTGGACAGCTTCCGTTACCTGGGCGATAAAATCAGCAGTGGGGTAGGGTGCTCTGAAAGTACTGTAGCTAGAGTCAGAACTGGTTGGAAAAAGTTCAGAGAGCTTATACCACTATTAGCTGCTAAAGGGTTCTCCCTAAAAATGAAAGGCAGGTTGTACGATGCCTGCATACGAACAGCAATGCTGCATGGCAGTGAGACCTGGGCATTGTGTGCAGAGGATATACGCAGACTAGAGAGGAACGAAGCTTGCATGCTCCGCTGGATGTGTAACAGTAATATACGTGAACGGCAAAGCATAAACGAACTAAGGAAAAAATTAGAGATAAGAGGGATCAGATGTTGTTTACTCGAGAGAAGGCTACGTTGGTATGGACATGTGATGCGCATGAAAGTCGATAGCTGTATAACAAAGTGCAGGGCAATAAAGATAGACGGTAGTCACGGAATAGGCAGACCTAGAAAAACCTGGGACGAGCTGATAAACTCCGACATCACACACTTACACCTCTCCAAGACAATGTCACTGGACCGAGACCTTTGGCGGTACTCAGTAACAGAGAAGACCCGCCTTACCTAAATATATAGTAAAACCTACTCCAGCCAGTAGGCATCTCTAACAAAATACACCCCGTCCCACCCCCACCACCCCCACCCCATCCACACCACCCCGTTCTATGTAAAGTTATGTTGGTGCCGCGCCTTCCAGGCCGAAACAAATGAGATTGTGTAGGTGTCACGACAAAAAACACACAGTCCACGCTGTAATGTGGCCGTGTAGGCAACACGGTAAAAACCTCCCAGACCCACACTGTAAATGTGGTTGGTGTTAGGAAGGGCATCCAACTGTAGAAAACCTGCCAGACAGTCCTATGCGAGCAAGACAATCATTCTTGCCTCAAGTGGGACTACCCCCGTCCAAACCCATGCAAGCGTGGAACACGGACGTTAAACGTTGATGATGATGATGATGATGATGATATATATATATACACACACACACAGAAATATATATACATTTCTGTGTGTGTAATATATATATATATATATATATATATATATATATATATATATATATATACACACACAGAAATATATGGGCATTTCTCTGTTTGTCTGTCTGTCTGTCTGTCTGTCTGTCCTTCCCTAAAACTCAAATGTAGGTGCTACAGAAATATTACCTTCCCCTTCCTTTCTCCACTTTGGTACTACCAAGAGAAACACTGTCGCTATAGAAACATTATCTTCCCCTCTCCACTGACTTTGGTCACTGAGGCCGAGGGAATCGCTGGTTGCTATAGAGACACCTTGCACAAGCCAAAAGTAACCAGTTCGACTTGACACCATGCGAAGAAGGTTGCCATTGAATGTGTGGTTGTTGCTGCTGATAATAAGGACCATTTGAAGAAGGTTGCTGCTGATGAGGTAATTTATTAATCAGATTGCGCAGTTCCATAACCTACGTTTGATTTGTTCAATTTTTTTCTTCGATTTTTTTTTGTTGTTTTTTCTTATTTCTTATTGAAAAAATATAAATAATAAAATAAGGTTAGAAATTTAAATACGATTTAATTTCCATTTCCAGCAGCCAATGTCCAGTGTTCAATTTCATGAAAAAATTGGAAATAATTCTAAAAATTGAAGTTTAACTTTTGAACATTTGTTTTGACAATAAAAAAATATTTCCTTATTCACACCTAATGGTATGATTAAAATTTCATAGGAATATTTTTTTCTAACCGCCAGTTATTTATTTTCTCCTTTTTCGTTTTACCATATATTTATTTCAAAGATTTCACCGTATAGATAACATATATATTTATACATGCATAAAAGACACACCGAGAGACGGTGAACATGTGGTGCCGAAAACATTTCTCATCCAAATCTCAACAATATCAGTATATACACTAGATTTGCTAGCAGAAAGCCGCCCACCAGGTGGTTTTCTGCTAGTCTATATATATAAAACTGAGGATGTCTGTCTGTGGGTGTGTGAGTTTGAATCCCTAAAACTAAAGAAGCACCCAACCGACCGTTTTCAAACTTTACACATGTAATACTTATGTTTCAGGGAGTGTTCTTTTCTTTTCATCCTTCTTCTATTTTGGTTGTCCTCCCACTCCTTCAAATTGATTACTTAGAAACACTAACTACAACAACTACTACTACTGCTGTTGCTGCTGCTGATACTACTATTACTACTACTACTACTACTACTACTACTACTACTACTACTACTACTACTACTGCTGCTGCTGCTGCTGCTACTACTACTACTATTTCTATTACTGCTACTGCTGCTGCTGCTACTACTACTACTATTACTACTACTGCTGCTGCTACTACTACTATTACTACTGCTGCTCTGCTACTATTACTACTACTGCTGCTGCTACTACTACTATTACTACTGCTGCTCTGCTACTACTACTATTACTACTACTACTGCTACTACTAGACAATACAAGATAGGTTTTCCGCCCCATGACCATTATCTGGACATCATTTTACAAGAATGATGCCTCTGTCCCATCACTATTTAAGCGTAACAAAGTTTCTTAAGGTGGCCAGACAGGAGGTAAACAAACCGTTCGTATATGAACGAAAATATCTGTAGCGGTTGTCTCCCTTGTTGTGACTCACAACCCCAATAGATTAACATCTAGACGGGAAGTAGAACCCTTTCTGTAACTTCCGGCAGAGCCCTATAAAACGAATAGCCTTCGGCTCTCTCCCTCTCATTTGCCCTTCCGGCGCCTGGCGAAGGCCAGGCGTCTCGCGTTTGCCTGGCAATCAAAACGGTAACTACTAATTTTGCTTCATTCTATCATCTATTACTTTGACATGGCAACTATACTGTTCTATATATATCCATGATTGTTAATTAAATATTATACACACAAACCATGTCTCGTTTTGTTACATTCATACACACGAGTTCTTCGCTATATTGGTAACCCTGACGTGATACGAACACGCAGCCGTTCATCGCTATAAGTGGTCACCCCAAATAAAGAAAAAAATAGCAGATTCTGGTGTTGTGTGAGTAACATTACGAATACACAGCAAATTTATCGACAAACTATGAAAATACTCAAAGAAACGCACACACGCACATGTGAAATTCGCGTTCAGACAGACTTTTTCTCTCACGCATCAACTAACTGTCGCATTTCACGATATATATATATGTTTCTCGTTTCTTACAACGAACACTTTCAAAACAAAAAAAAAAAAGAAATTTGATATTTTTTAAAAAACATTTCAACAGGAAAATTTATTTTCGATGAACCCTTGCCTTTTTTTTTTTTTTTTCATCGTTTTCTTCATCGTTCAAGTTTTTTTTTCAAAGTTCACACCAATAAATATGCTAAGTGAAGCCTTTCTTTTTCATCATTGTCACTTTCACACTTGCACTCTCATTTTCTCGCGCTTTAGAAATATTATTTTTTCAACCTAACTTAACCTTGTATTTGCACGTGTAGGCAGCATAAATTCTCGACTCACAGAGATATCTCGACTCACAGAGATAGCCGCACGCCAGAAATAACGTTTCTCGTCAAGGATTCTTCAGCCTTAAGCTATATTCTCCTATTTGCCGGTTTAAAAATTTACCACCACGTAAATTTGCCGTTGAAAACTGCGCATTTATTCAGAATGCTTATTTCTTTGGTCGCTGGCCTCTTGACCATTCCAGGTCAACGCATTCTCAACATCGACCATCAACTTCGGCTGCTATTTCTAGCACTTTGCGCAACTCATTTTTTCTTAAAATTTTTTTTTTACTGTGAATTTAAACACCGAATACGCTCACTCCGCGAGACAACATCCACAGCAACACAGCTTCACCAACAACCAAAACCAGTAGAACAAGCCAGAGAATTTATTTTTGCAGCACTCTTCCTGTGAGAAAATCCATTCGGAGGTTGGAAATTTCACGATATACCACAGAACAGAAACCACCTGCATTCATTCTCTGGAACACACTTTCTCTCCTGCTGTCATGTGATTGCACACCTGTGAACTATATTTTGTACATTTGAACTTTGAGCTCTTCTCTTATCTTATTACATTGTATCTTTGGGTGATGGATAGATAGATGTCCAGTCGTTCTCTGGCCAAGAGCGGTTGGCTACCTTGATATCTATCATTGATTTTTGCAAACATTCTTTTGTCGTAATTTTCATGCCTGTTACAACATTCTCGCCAACTTGCTACATATTTCATTCAATTTTTATATTCTAAAATTCTGGCGGGAGGTTATGTAGCGGTTGTCTCCCTTGTTGTGACTCACAATCCCAATAGATTAACATCTAGACGGGAAGTAGAACCCTTTCTGTAACTTCCGGCAGGGGTCACCAATATAGCGAAGAACTCGTGTGTATGAATGTAACAAAACGAGACATGGTTTGTGTGTATAATATTTAATTAACAATCATGGATATATATAGAACAGTATAGTTACCATGTCAAAGTAATAGATGATAGAATGAAGCAAAGTTAGTAGTTACCGTTTTGATTGCCAGGCAAACGCGAGACGCCTGGCGAAGGCCAGGCGCCGGAAGGGCAAATGAGAGGGAGAGAGCCGAAGGCTATTCGTTTTATAGGGCTCTGCCGGAAGTTACAGAAAGGGTTCTACTTCCCGTCTAGATGTTAATCTATTGGGGTTGTGAGTCACAACAAGGGAGACAACCGCTACATATCGATTTCGGAGCTGCACCAAAGCCTTAAGGCTCTGAGACATTAAGGCGTCGAGGTGTAGCTTACGAGATGCTCCCGAGAAATACTGACGCTCACGGTGACCGTCATACCGACCGAGTTCCTGACTATATTAGTAGGCTTCGGCCTCTTGGTTCGAGTTTGCGATTGATGGCTTTTATTCATCTTTTTCGCCATGTCCGAGTGACCGCCTTCTTGAAGATATTTTTGCATTTGATCTCGCCTTACTCCTAGATTGTGTTTTAAGGGTTGCATTCGTAGTAGCTTTTGTTCGTAACCAGCATTCGATACGCGTCGCTGTCCTTCCATTAGTGAGTCCAACACAACCCTTCGCATCGAGGCCAACCTTCCGCCCTAATTTATTTTAAAAACACTTTAGTCTTTATTGTGTTGTATCAAATGAAAGAATGGTATTTAACTAATGTATTGGTACTCGACGGGGCCCACCCACAGCCCCGGCGGACAGAATGGAGAAGGCCTTTCCCCGCAGGACGGCAAGGGAGATGCGCTGGAAAAGTCACTTCAACTCGCGAGGCTCACACCTACGGCTGGCCAGCTCAGCGCCTATGGTGGTGAGTAAGGAGGTAGCCCTGAGGCCGAGGACACCAGAAGTCTCCACTGCCAGGGGAACGACCGCAAAACTGTCGGAGAGCGACCGGTATTTGAGGAGTTTGGCCCCCTCAGCCCGACGTGCAGCAGAACCCGGGTCAGTCGCAGACTGCACCAGGTTGCGGCTGCAGAAAGTGTCGGTGCAAGTGGCATCCCAGACTAGGGGTTTGCCACCGCGGAACGGGAAGATGGTCATGCCTTCTGGCCTTTTGCCGTCCCCTCGATCCAGCCCCACCGGCTCGAGCTGGGAAGGGAAGCCTGCAGCGTCCAAGCCATGCTTAATGACCTCGTTGAGGTCAGCATGGCGTGTAATGCAGGCGACAGGAAAGCGGGTGGAGGCCGAAAGAGTCCACGATGGAACAGCAGCGACATTGGTGTGGCTGGCAGATCCGGAGGTCGAGCCTCAGGGAAACGCCAATTCGCAGGCTATGGTTGTCTAACTGCGTGCCAGTGGAGAAGGAGGACAGGGCATGGAGCCAGGCACCACTGTAGGGTGTGGAGGCCGCACGAAAACAAGCAAGGCGGTGCTGGTCGAGCTGGCGCGAGAGCCTGTCTGAGGCCAGGCTGCACTGGATGGCATCGCAGAAAATGACAACAGTTCAATACTCCGCCGCAATAGCCACGGATAGCCTCTTCGCTAGACAAAAATAGTAAAACAGACGTGTAGCAAGAGTTGCCTCCCTTGTTATGACGATCACATCACCAATAGATTAACGCTCTCTAGACAGGAAGTAGCTGGAGTTACTTCCCGTTGGGGTGACAGAACCCTTTTTGTCACTTCCGTCTTGAGACCCTATAAAAGGGATACTCAGAGCGATCTCTCTCTCATTTGCCCTTTCGGCCAGGTGCGTTCGCCGAGTCTCTACTCTCTGGCAACCCTAACATGGTCTCTTGCGAGCTAACTTCAAAGCGGTAACAAATAACTTTACTTCATATTTCATCTACTCTTGGCATGTCAACAATTCTATACTACATAACTTCAACTTGTTAATTAAACTTTATATACACAACCTAGTGTCTTGTTATATTCATACACACCAGTATTTTGTTATAAGTGGTGACCCCGAGAAAAAATGATAGGATCTGGTGTTGTGTGAATATATATAAAAAATTAATTAGCAGTACCCCATTTTCGTTGGAATGTGTCGACCAACATTTCGAATACGCAGCAAAATTTATTAACGAACTAGGAAAATACTAAGACACAGAAACGAACTCACGCACATGTGAAATTCTCGTTCAGACAGACTCTTCTTCTCTCACATAGCGTGATATTTTTTTTTCGGACTAAGAAATCCCTCCGACCTCGTTAGACAAGGATTTCTCTCCGCATACACTGTCTTATAACGAACACATCAAAAAAGAAATGTTTTCTCAGCAAGCAAAATAAACAGAAAATTTTGCTTTTCACGCACGTGTCGCACATCAACTATGTGTCGCATTCCACTGGATGTATACATATGTTTTTCGTTTCTTCTTACAACGAACACTTTTTTAAAAAAAAAAAAAAGAAATTTGATTTTTTTTTTTTTTTACACATTTCAACATGAACATTTACTTTCGCTGAATCTCAACTATTGCTTATTCTTTCCGCCAAGCTTTTTTCAATTTCATAAAAAAGTTGAACACGCCATATTTGTTATACCAAGTGAAGCCTTTCTTTCTGTTTCATCATATTATCACGTTCACACACGAGTTTTTCAAAATGGCTGCCAACAACCTTGTTTCGGCACGTGTGGGCAGCACACATCTCGACTCACTGAGATACCACACGCCATAGAAATATTTTTTTTTCGACTTGACTTTAACCTTGTTTCGGCACGTGTGGGCAGCACACATCTCGACTCACTGAGATACCACACGCCATAGATAATGTTTCTTGCCAAGGATTCTCCAGCCTTAAGCTATATTCTCCTATTTGCCGGTTTAAAAATTTACCACGTAAATTTGCCGTTGAAAACTGCGCATTTATTCAGAATGCTTATTTCTTTGGTCGCTGGCCTCTTGACCCTTCCAGGTCAACGCATTCTCAACATCGACCATCAACTTTGGCTGTTATTTCTAGCACTTTGCGCAACTCATTTTTTCTGGGAAAATTTTTACTGTGAATTTAAACATCGAATACGCTCACTCCGCGAGACAACAACATCAACAACCAAATCTAGCAGAACAAGCCAGAGAATTTATTTTTGCAGCACTCTTCCTGTGAGAAAATCCCTTGGGAGGTTGGAAATTTCACGTTATACCACAGACCAGAGACCACCTGCATACATTGTCTGGAGGACACACTTTCTTTCCTGCTGTCATGTGATTGCACATCTGTGAACTGTATTTTGAACTTTGACCTCTTCTTTTACTTTGATTACATTGTATCTTTGAGTGATGGATAGATAGATGTCTAGTCGTTCTCTGGCCAAGAGCGGTTGGCTACCTTGATATCTATCATTGATTTTTGCATGCATATATTTTGCTGTTTTCCTTTTATTGCAAACATTATTTTTTTCGTAATTTTCATGCCTGGACTTTGGTGTTACAACATGCTCGCCATCTTACTTCATACATGGTTCATTCGATTTTTATGTTTTAAAAATCTGGCGGGGGATAATGTAGCAAGAGTTGCCTCCCTTATGACGATCACATCACCAATAGATTAACGCTCTCTAGACAGGAAGTAGCTGGAGTTACTTCCCGTTGGGGTGGCAGAACCCTTTTTGTCACTTCCGTCTTGAGACCCTATAAAAGGGATACTCAGAGCGATCTCTCTCTCATTTGCCCTTTCGGCCAGGCGCGTTCGCCGAGTCTCTACTCTCTGGCAACCCTAACATGGTCTCTTGCGAGCTAACTTCAAAGCGGTAACAAATAACTTTACTTCATATTTCATCTACTCTTGACATGTCAACAATTCTATACTACATAACTTCAACTTGTTAATTAAACTTTATATACACAACTGAGTCTTTTGTTATATTCATACACACCAGTGTTTTGTTATAGGCGTTTCTTTTTCATTTGTGTGGAACTCGTTGATATGAGCCCGGTAAGAGAGTGTAAGCCAGCAGAGACCAATGTCGTATGTCAGTTACGAGCGAAAGTTACCTTTCAAACACTGTGAAAAAAAGGCGAGCGCTGATGGCTGAGATTTGTTGGAACATTGTTCGGGAGGTCAATGTCTGCGGCGGAAACGAGGGCTGAGGCCCGTATCGAATATCAGTTTCGAGTTAGGAATACAACTCTTAAAACGCGCAAATAATATATATAATACTTAATGAATACTCCTTACAAAATGAAAATATAAACACATATAATAAATGAGAGCAAGCTATCTGGCCAGAGGCATAACTAGGGAAAATAGCGCATATGGCAAGCAGTGAAATTGCGCCTGTGTCCAGCATTGTATTTTTACCTATGGACCTAATCATTTATATAAATGGTTTAATGATCCAGCCATTGGTGTTCTCACCTGTGATAATCAGAGACAGATTATACACCTGAAAGAGTTTTTTCACTCTCCGACGAGTCTTATTTGACTTTAATAGAACGGGCTCCGAGTCCAAGTGGCGCCTCCTTCATGTGGTGCCCATGGCACCTGCCATACCTTAGTTACGCCTCTGTATCTGCTATTCTTGCCACTATTGAGATGGTTTCGACACGATAACATTTTCATAGCGAGACTCATATATGTTTATTATACATAAACATATCGTACATGCTTTCATATATATACACCCCTATGGTGAACCTCATACATTTGTACCACTTCTAATTATATACATCAAATGATTATAAATAAAATATATTAAATTGAAACTTCATTTTCTCTAACTTAATATAAACACTCTTCATTTTATGCCAATAACAAACCGATATCTGTGAAAATGCACATTTTCAACGGGGAACAGCCAATACACGGAATAGCCTTGAGTGCTTAAATTGGTGCCACCTATCGTAATATAATATTATCGAGAAACAGTGTGTGTGCGCAATCATACACAACAATACGTTTCGATATAAATCCTTGACACACACTGAGAGAATAAACATACACACCCACCCATACACTCTCACACACACACACATACATATGTCAACCTTCTGCTATATTAGAAGACGTTCACCCAAGGTGACATACTGTGGGGTCGAACCTCAAATCATCTGCTTGAAAAACGACTTGGTATCACATAAGGATTATCATCATAGGGTGCTATACAGATTCCAGTTTTATCAAGGGAGATAATCTTGAAGCGTTGAAAGCACGAGTAATCTCCTTTATAAATGTTTTTGTATTTGATTTTCAACAAGCATAAATTAAATCTATATTTATAATAAAAACAAAAAATAAAGAAATTCAATAACGGTGGTAAGGTGAAAAGGGAAGAGAAGATTCTACATCCACCCAAATTCATCCCTCCATTGAAATTTTCGGGAAGGATAAAGTCGATTACATGTACTCCAGTACTTGACTAATACTTTATTTTATGGACTTTATCGACCCCAGAAGGATGAAAAGCAAAGTTGGCCTCGTTGGGGGGTTGAACTTCATATGTTAAGAATCAGAACAAATACCGCAATGGTATATTATTTGAGGCTTTACCAATTCTTCTCGACGTCGTGTTGTTAAGCAGAGAATAATTTATTGAAGTGGAGAGGAATGTTACACAGTTATCTCCCATCGACCATCAAAACTTGACAGTGATGAATGATACACTAGAAAAATTTCTTTTTTTATTGTTGTTGCTTTCTCAATTAATTGTTTTGGTGTGAATTTGAAATCTTGTAAGCAGGAAATTTATTAGGAAATAATCAGAAAAAACGTTATAAAATTTGATGCTGAATTTCAAACCTCTTTGTAATCTGTATAGTTGAATCTTGACAAAACTTCTGTTTATCTCATAGACAAAGATGGTGTGTTTGCTAAAATAACCGTAACTTGGTGGTAGTGGATCTGATGACAGAAAAAAAAACAATACATGTTCATTGATCTGGTAGGTGAATTTTCTAGAAGAAACATCTGCGTCAATGAAATGTATTATATCTGCTGGATCTGATAGGTCCCAATAAAGCTCAGATATTTTCAACCCATCGTTGTTTGAAAGACACAGAATCAGTTGTCAGTGGTAGTTATTTGCGTTTGGCTGTTATCACTGAAAATATCCTGATTGCAATAGATGATAGAAATAATAAAAACATTTGATGGTCAACTTTGATAGTTGACAATGAAATCAAATAAACTGGTCATTATCACTATGCATTTTGTTTTGTGTTTTTCATCCGTTCGACTCACCGAACGGTGAAAAGCCACTGCTTGTGAGCTTTGTTTTCCCTCCTCGTTTGAGAGCCGCTGTTGTCCAGCTGGACTGGATCGCCATGTACTTTTTCGCATCCGTTCGAAGCAGTTGCAATAGTGTCGGTTACCGCTTTGCAGCCTCTGTGCCTAAAGACAGAGAGTAGGGAGGGATAAATTGCCTATCGAATGCGAGACAAGTATATAGATCTGAAACTCCCATTTTGCATTGTTTAGCCTTCTATCTCTTTCTACGTTATATTTTATATACAATGCTTCAAGCAAACTACAACATTTTATTAGTGGATTAGCAGTATCGGTAGAGTGTCAGACACCATGCTTTCCAGCAAAGAGTTAAATCTCTTTCCGGTCTGAGTTCAAATCCTGCCGAGGTTAACTTTGCCTTTCATCCTTACAGGGCCGATAAAATAAAATACCAGTAATACACTGGGATAATTGCTGGCCTTGTGCCAAATGTAGAAACAATTATTACAATTTATATTTTATACTTATTAGAATACATTTCATATTCTTCAGAATTCAATAATTGTTTCTACTTTTGACACAAGGCCAGCAATTCTCCCAGTGCATTACTGGTACTTTATTTTATCGACCCCGTAAGGATGAAAGGCAAAGTTAACCTCGGCGGGATTTGAACTCAGACCATAAAGAGGCGTAACTCTTTGCTGGAAAGCATGGCGTCTGACCCTCTACTGATACTGCCAATCCACATTTTCAGAATTCAATAATGCTGGCATACTTTTATATGTTTAATTTGTTGTAAAGAAGAGAAAAGTAGTACCATTGACTCTTTTCAGAGCTTCAAAGATTAGTAGAAGAGAGATGGGGGAGGTATTTTCAAACCAGTAACATGGCTTAGATGCTTGTATGAAATTGAACGTTGCCAGAGGAATCAAAGGGTTGAGCGACGTTGTTAATGAATTAAATGGATTAAAGCAATTGATTAAAGCTATTACTGAAGTAGGCCAAAATGGGATTTGAACTCTAAATGCAAAGAACTTAAACAAATACTGCAAGGCTCCAACAATTCCACCAATCAACCACCTTGGACTGGTACTTTATTTTTCGATCCTGAAAGATGAAAGGCAATGTTGGCGGGATTTGAACTCAGAGCTTAAAGAACCAAAACAAATACAGCTCAAGCAACACTGCCAGTTCACTACCTTGGTGTGTGTGTGTGTGTGTGTGTGTGTGTGTGTGTGTGTGTGTGTGTGTGTGTGTGTGTGTGTGTGTGTGTGTGTGTGTGAAATTGATAGAAGACCCTGATAATGTGACGGAGACATCTAAGATACTATCCAAAATGGCTTTCTTCGTGAATGAAAAAGTCTAATCTCTAAAAAACTATCTTTATACAGTGAAACTGTGTCGTAGGCAGCATCCCAGTTCATGCATAAAACTAGTTTGCCTCTCAACTGAAAAACACTAAGTTTTCCTATTTATCGCTACAATTTACGTATATTTTTTCATTCTCTCCTTCTCTCTCTCTCTCTATATATATATATATATATATATACATATATATATATATATATATATATATATATTGAGAGAGAGAGAGAGAGAGAGAGAGAGAGAGAGAGAGAGAGAGAGAGAGAGAGAGAGAGAGAGAGAGAAGGTAATGAAATAGTAAGCTATTTTTATGCACAACTGTACTGAGTATGAAACAGCTGTCAAAGCCATCCAATTATAATAACTGCAGAATAAATATTCTTACCGCTAGAGCAGGGATCCCCAACCTGTTGCCCGAGAACCGCATGCGGCCCTCGGAACAAGATAAGAATTATGCTTATATCAAGCAAACTGGATGACAGGATTTTTTGGAACGTTTCAAATAATTGCCAAAAGTAGAAACAATTATATATATATATATATATATATATATATATATATATATATATATATATATATATATACTTGTGTAAAATGGTAGCTATGGTGCTTCCATAGGCGGTATGCCAAAATTAGCACTCAATATTCAACAGAGTAGTGTGTGGATAGTATAAAAAAACGAAAAATCAGTGATGCATCTGGACTCAATTTATTGCGTGTTACAATTGTTTCGCCGGCAGGTAGCTCGAGACATGGTCCCTGTATGGATCTGGCTGATTCTACGGCTGCAGGTTCCTTCAGACACGGGTAGTTCGTGATAAAATTTGCTCCGAACGAACTACTCGTGTCTGAAGGAACCTGCAGCCGTAGAATCAGCCAGATCCATACAGGGACCATGTCTCGAGCTACCTGCCGGCGAAACAATTGTAACACGCAATAAATTAAGTCCAGATGCATCACTGATTTTTCGTTTATATATATATATATATATATATATATATATATATATATATATATATATATATATAATAAATGTGATCTGAGTTTTTCGAATATTAATAATAATATTCGATTCGTTTGCAATTATGCAAACAAGCCTCTTTTTAAGCCAGTCTGCTAATATGCAGATCAGGCCAATCAGTCACTGTATATTTTTTAAAATATCATATATTTTCACTAGCTCTGACAGTTGGCAGGTGAACAGTAAACTGCACTGATGAAGGGTAATCACCCAGAAGCATTAGTGCCTGCAGTTCTGTTTACATAACAACACGGGAGCAAGAATGAGGGGCTCATTCTACTGACATGGCTTAAAAAGAGGCTCGTTTGCATAACTGCAAACGAATCGAATATTATTATTAATATTCGAAAAACTCAGATTACATTTATTGTATTCAGCCATGTAGAGCGATAACTTTCTTTTTAGTTATTATTATATATATATATATTATATATAATAATAACTAAAAGGGCGGATTGGCAGTATCGGTAGAGGGTCGGACGCCATGCTTTGCAGCAAAGAGTGGCCTTTATGGCCTGAGTTCAAATCCCGCTGAGGTTAACTTTGCCTTTCATCCTTACGGGGTGGATAAAATAAACTACCAGTAATACACTGGGTATTTGCTGGCCTTGTGCCAATAGTAGAAACAATTATATATATATATACTATATAAATTGGAAGTGGTCGGACGTTGTATATGTAGGTGTAGTCGGATATGTAGGTGTAGTCGGATAAACGTCGAAACGGCTTGGTCGAATGCAACGAAAATTTACACAGTTATGCAGAATGACCCGAGGAAGGAGGCGTTGCGTCGACTTTTAAGCTACAAGCTTCCATGGTTACGGAGAAAATCGATGAAACAGGAATTTTCCATTCAAATTGAACTGAGAGTAATCTGTGAACGCAGAAGTAAATATTTAGAGAAACCGAAGGAAAACAGGAAGACGATATTTTGGTTCGTGAAGACGTTCCTTGGCAATGAACGGAAAAAAGGCGAGGATAATACGTCGTTATGTGGAGCGAGAAGAACAATTTCATGCAAAGACAAGACCAAGTTTATGGTATAAATGGAGTCGTTAGACTAATATTCTATTTAAAATAACCAAATGATTTCCAGCCCCGGAGTTTAAGAATGGTGTAAATAAAATTGAAAACGAAAACGACGGACATACACATACATACGCACACACAAATACATACACACCCACAAACACACACACGCGTGCGCGCTCGTATGTATAAACCTTATGCATTTCTACAGTATTTTCACCAAACTTAAGACATAGGTTACTTATGTACTCCGGATAGTCATGGGCACTTTCATTTTTCCATATATTGATTATAGGGCCTCCCGGCAGATAACCCCCTTTAACCACTTCCTTGGAGTCGACTGAAGAACTGCAGTGCAATGCAACAAAACGTCATAACTTCTGGAGTTCGCAACCAATTTTCACAAAACTTGACACATGGGCTACGTTTGTCCTACAGATGAATGTGAACTCTCAGAATTGGCACATATTGAGTAAGGGACCCCTAGGGGCAGGAACCCCCTTTTGGAAAAAGCCGATGATTTTGTAAAAGTATAGTTTTCGAAGTAGCGCTGAAGTATTGAAATAAATGGTATACACAACTGCTATTTAATACCTGAGCAACGCCATATATATATATATATATATATATATATATATATATATATATATATATATATATATATATATATATATATATGTAGATAAATCTACCAAAATAAATCTACCAAAATGTACGGTAGTGTCCAATCCGTATGAAGAACTCAATGTAATCAGAATATCATGAAAAGAGAAGATGAATTCAAAAAAAAATTTTCAGATGAAAAATACAGGAAAACAGAGTCAAGATAAATTCATAAAAAAATAATGAATAAAAACAAAGAAACAGTTCCTTATATTAAAAAATTCATCATTTTACGATCGTTTCTAAGATATATATGTTTGTGTTGGTATTTACAAACTATCAGAGGGAATATACATACCTACACATATATATGCTGTCTTCAGAAATAATGATATTTGTTTATTGAAAAAAACCAACAAAGATTTAATATAATAGGCTAGACAAACACTACTGGGATTTCAAAAAGAATACTGGACCAGAAACACATATAGTAATCTATTCGACATTACTATGGGCTCAAGTGATTCTGCCCAAATTACCGATCTTGTGGGCCTCTTTCTTCTATTTAACATAAATGCTTCTTTTCCCCACCTTAAAGGTGGTTCATATCGTGATGACTGTCTTCTTCTTTCCAATAACATTAGCCTATCAGAAATTGAAAAAAATAAAAAACTTATTAGAACTTTCCTCAAAGACTATTATAGTCTAGATATTACATTTGAAAAGACAAGTAAAGTAGTTAATTTCCTTGATATAACATTATCTACGGGTATCTACCAACCTTACAATAAACCTAACATTACATACACTCACAATCTAATCACCCTAAATCTATCCTTAAAAACCTAGCATATAATATCTCACTCAGAATTTCTAACCTTTCGTCTAACCAGGATGTATTTGATAAAATGGGACCTTTTATAACGAAGCTTTAGCTAGACGTGGCCACAAAAACAAATTAGTATATATATCTTGTACCAATAACACTACAAACATACAACCTAATATTACCAACAAACACCAAATGAAATATACACACCTAAATGCCACTCACACTATACCCAAAAATACCAACATAAAACTTAATTTCTCTAACTCTTCTAATATACAATATAGTAACTTTCAAAAAAAAACTATTCATCCTAATACTCCAATATATGTTAATAATAAAATTCCTAATAAACAGGCTAAAACACCTAAATCAATGAATCTAACTAAAAATATGTGTAATAAAATCATTAACAATAATTCTCTTAATAAACATCAGGATACATCCTATAAAAATAATAAACAACATCGAAACCGTAATAGACGAGTTACTTGGTATAATGCTCCATTTAATCTACAAATTAAAGAATATATACCTAAACATTTTTTTTACTATCCTAGAGAAAAACTTCCCGCCAAACCACAAATACCATCAAATTTTAAATAGATCAACGGTTAAATTCTCCTACTCAACAACCAAAAATATACAACAAAATATAAGTGCCTATAATGCATATAAATGTAAAAAAAAACCATGAATATACCACCAATACATCAAACTAACCATAATACTAAAATAAACCACAGCAAACCACCATCTCATTCACATACAACAAGTCGTGAAAATTCCACACCTAATTTGACTATCTCCTCTGATACAGCATTCACGAAAGGTTGTAACTGTAGAAACAAAGCAAATTGCCCATTAAAAGGAAACTGCCTTATTAATAACATAGTATATAAATGTAAAGTTAACACTAAGGACTCAACTTATTCATATATAGGAGCTACTTCTAACTAATTTAAAGTAAGATTTAATACCCACAAACACAGTTAATACAACATCTTTAGCTGAAATAATTAATAATTATAGAAAGAGGAATATAGATTATAACCTGACCTGGAGTGTGCTCAAAAAGGCCACCCCTTATCAAAATAATAGATATGAATGTAGATTATGTTCCCAGGAGCTTTTTGAAATAATGAAATCTAAGGATACCCTATTAAATAAACGACAGGAATTAATTATATCATGTAATCATAAACTGAGAAGAACTTTTAAATATTATAAACCTAATTAATATACACTTTAGAAATTATTATAATAACACTTTTTTTAAATTAGTTAACCTATAATTAATATTCTACTACTAATGAACTGCATAATTTTATTTCCCTTTTACAGCTATCTTTTCCTAAAATTTATACCAATAAGTATATATATAAACTATTTTAATTTCAGGTTATGATCCTATGTTCCTTATAATCTATATAAATTTGTTATTTCTCACTAATAAATTTACACCCCCCCCCAATAATAATAATAATTATTTTTTTATTTCCCTTCGTTTTTAACAGCACTCTTCAATTACATCTAACTCTTATTTATCATATCTATATGAATTAATATAAATTTATCAATATAAATATACCTATCAATTTAATTTATTTTCTTATTATAGATGTAAATTCCCTATATTTTAAATAAGATTGATATTTTTCACTAACACATTTATCGTAAAATTTTATTCTCCTTAGATATTTACATTAGCATTATTCTTTTATAACATCAATTCTTCGTGTACCTTTTACCGACTTGACCTATTTTCATCCCTAAAATAATCTTTTCATTCATCTTACTCTTTCCATTCAAAACTGAAATCTGCTTTCCTCTACCTCTAAATTAAAGTTCTATTACTACTATTCTACCATCTTGACCATTTACTACCTTTCTATTGGTCAATTCAAAACCTGTTCCCAAACAGACCTATTATATTAAATCTTTGTTGTTTTTTTTTCAATAAACAAATATCATTATTTCTGAAGACAGCATATATATGTGTAGGTATGTATATTCCCTCTGATAGTTTGTAAAAATTTTACATAGATCTATGATATACATACCAACACAAACATATATATATCCTAGAAACGATCGTAAAATGATGAATTTTTTTTTAATATAAAGAACTGTTTCTTTGTTTTTATTCATTATTTTTTTATTAATTTATATATATATATATATATATATATATATATATATATATATATATATATATATATATATATATATATATAGAAAGGATGAATATAAAATGAAAGTGCTTTTTTTAAAAAGGAATTTATTAGGTATTGACATATGTTTCTGTAACAGACGGAATACCTATGTATCGCTGCTTGCGTAATCATATAATGTTAGCAAGTATTCGATAGCAAATGTATAATCAGTTGTCACTTCTTCAGAGATTTTGGATAAATTGGATAAAATCAGAAAAATTGAAGTATTTATATTAGTAATAGATGAAGAAAAAGGGGCGATAGTATATGACAGATGGTAAATCAATTTACTGCTAAACAAGTATATAATGGGTTTCTAATGAGAATACCATGAGTAAATGGTTCATTTTATCTAAATATGAATTTTTGGGAGTGCCAATATTAATCTCTACTTGACCAATTGGACAGTGGACAGGGCTGGTCATTTGGTGTAGTAGTATTAATTATAAAGTGTCAATTGGGGAAGGGGGAGATTTCGATTGCTACTGAATAACATCAATCTTAGTAGCCAGCTGGTATATGCATTAGGGAATTGAATCAAGAAATCAGAAATCTCATTTTATCTATATTAAAAGGTAAATAATAGAAGAGTTGATAGAATTAAGACTAATAAAGAATGTTAATATCTATTTTGACAATCAAACGGAGATAGAGACAGGCGTTCAATCCTGGTAGTATTTATAATATGAAAATGTAGATTTTAAGCGATGGTTACAGTATAACGATCGCTCTATTCTGTTATTTAATAAAATGTTTTTGGATTTCATAATACAAAATAATTCTACATTACATAATTTACAAAATTCCTGTCCATGGAAATATGGGGGGGGGGGGGGGGGGGCAGATGCTATTATATCCCATTTTAGGTGAAATTGTTGGTTATTTTCACGCAGCTGCCAAGCCTTGTCTGCGAGTGTTGTTACATAACGCTGGTTTTCATGTTTTATCGAGTAACGATGTCTATAAAGGCGTGATTTGAAGGAGGTGGCTGTAGATCCCACATAGTACCACTTCTGTCTATCCGATTCGATAGTACATTTGTATACGATGTTGCGTTCAAGACACTGATTGTTCAACGGACACATTCCTGGTTGGACACAGTTGCAATTATAATTTTGCGTTGTTGTATTGTCATGGATGGGTTGATGAGGTTGCTTATGTAGGACAGGATGTTGTTTGTTGTTTTGTGATGTTATAGCTAATGTTTTACGTGTATTGTTATGTGTTGGAAGGCGTTTATACAACCGTTTTGCGTTAAGCTTTTTTATATGTTGTTCAATATTAGGGGCGGTTGAATATGAAAGTCGAATGGTGTTAGGGTTTAAGATTTTATTATATTTATGTGATGTTGGAAAGTGTTTTTTAACTAATCGAAAGAATTTTGAGGGTAGATTGGTTTTAATAGAGTTGTTATAGACCGGGTTGTACCAAATATACTCCTTACATCGCCTTCTGTTTGGTGGTGTGCGACTATTATTGTGTCTATTGCGGTAGTGTATGTATGGTGGTGATTCTGTGCTATTTCTACTCCTATCGGATTTATTTTGGGTGTTTTGGTGATCTTCGACTATATACTCTATATTATCTAGGTGACCGGCTTTCCTAAGTGCATCATCATAATATTCGGCATGTTCTTTGAAGGTTTGTTGGTTGGACGACAGGCGGGAGATTCTAAGAGAGACATTTCAAGGGATGGATTTAATTATAGAGAGTGGATGGTTAGAACTCGTATTTACATATTTAAGGTTCTCATTAAGTTTATGGAACGGTTTAATCGTATCTGTATTGAGATTCAAAGTAACATCAAGGAAATTGACCTCTTTGAGGTTATATTCAAATGTAATATTTAATCCTAGTTCCTTAAAAAGCTTTCTGATATTTTTACGCATCCTTTCTAAATTCTGGTTATTCATATGCTTAACTAATAGGAACGCATCGTCACGGTAGATTCCACCGTGGAGATCCTTGAATTTTCCTTGTAATCTGTGGGTGATATAAATTCCCACAAGATCTGTTACTTCCGCCGAATCATTAGAACCCATAGTGATATCAAAATTAGAAGGTCTATCTTTGCGAACCCAGTAGCTATCATCGAATTTAACTATAGTTTTCCTCGCTTCCATAATAATTTTAATTTCAGCATCCGTAAGGTCGGAATTATCCTTAGCGAACGAAAGAGCTTCATGTAGAGTATCAGGTGAAATTGAGGAATAATATTCATCAATATCAAACTGAATAAATTTTGATTTTTTTCTTATCAGTAATGTTGTTAAACCATCTTATTGTTTCATGAGTGTTACCCCATAGTTTAATTTCTACTTTAACCTTAACCTGGGGGATAATTCTGTCTAGTATATATTTGCTAATTTTGCCTATATCAGATTTAGAGGGGCATATAAGTCTAATATTAGGGTTAGTATCGAAGTTTACCTTGTGGTCCTTCAGGTTGAAGGATGGTGTAGCTGGTGTTAAGGGTTGCGTTCTATCGTCAATACAAAGTTTTTTAACAATTTCACATGCCGAGTTGTTGATGTTTTTAAGTGTAGCTTCATTAGTTTTCCTGTATTTTTTATGCAATTCCTTACGGATGAAGTTATTGTAAGTGTCCACATCCATGGTATATACGTTTGATGTTTTGTCTGCTCTAACAATAATTCCATTGGCGTTTTTTAGATTATTGAGCAGTGCCGTGATGTCATTCTGTAGTTTATTGTTCTTCCGTTTTGTAAATTTGATCTCCATGATCATATCCATTAGGTCTTGTTCAAATGCATCCAAAAGTGGGTTTGAGGGTGGGTTCTTGTAAGATTTAAATCCAAATTCGAAACTTCGGCTCCACCTCACACATAAATCAATTTATTTGGTTCAACTTTTATACTACAATAGAACCTATCATTGCACATCAAAGGAAAAACGATGGCCACTGACGTCGTCTGAGCTTTTAGTTGTGTATTTGAGAATTCATCGGTTTCCAATCAAGTAGCGTGAGGAAATTTGGCTTAGTGTTAGAGGTCATTACCTCCCTCCCCCACCATGCCCCTTCGTCAGTCACCCGCGTTTCTCAGTGATAGAGGTCATCACTACCCTCCCCCGCATGGCCTGTGTGTGGCCATAGATGAGTCATCGAGAAGCAGTCGCTAAGATCAACACCTTTTCATCAAAGCAGATATTATTTTACCTACCCAGGCAACGCTAGGTACTGCTGCACTTTAGGAGATTAGTATCGGTGTACATATAAAATTATTACAAAAGACAGTAAATACCGGTGTGTGTTGTGATAATGTTTTTACTTCATAGAAGTCAAAGGTATTAAATATAAATGAGTCGTTACCCGATGGTCACAACTCCAGGCTGAAGTGTGTAGAGAAAAGAAGAGATCTTTTCTAGCTGGTGTTAACATCTTAGGCTCTCAGGCTGCAAGTTGCATTGTTCTTGGTGGCGAAGGATTATCAAAAAGGAATCATCTCATGCTAAGGTCGCAGGTGTTACCACTTCGGAAATCAGGAGGCGAGAGAGAGATATCGTGGTGACCTGTTCCTTTTATAGGAGGTGACCGGAAGTGACCAACAGGGAGTCTGTCAATCCTAAAGGGAAGCAACTCCAGCTACTCCCTGTCTAGAGAGCGGTGATGAGATTGTCATGACAAGGGAGGCAACTCTTGCTACATTATCCCCCGCCAGATTTTTAAAACATAAAAATCGGAAGAAGCATGCATTGAGTAAGATGGCGAGCATGTAAGAGGCATGAAAATTATGATACAATGTAATAAAAGTAAGAGAAGAGGTCAAAGTTCAAATATCCAAAATACAGTTCACATGTGTGCAATCACATGACAGCAGTAAAGAATGTGTTCCAGAGAATGAATGCAGGTGGTTTCTGGTCTGTGGTATAACATGAAATTTCCAACTTCCGAAGGGAATTTCTCACAGGCAGAGTGCTGCAGAAATAAATTCTCTGGCTTGTTCTGCTGGTTTTGGTTGTTGATGAAGCTGTGTTGTTGTTGTTGATGATGTTGTGAATGCGTTGACCTGGAAGGGTCAAGAGGCCAGCGACCAGAGAAATAAGCATTCTTAATAAATGCGCGGTTTTCAACGGCAAATTTACGTGGTAAATGTATAAACCGGCAAATAGAAGAATATAGCTTAAAATGTTCGTTGTAAAGGAGGTGACCGGAAGTGACCAACAGGGAGTCTGTCAATCCCAAAGGGAAGCAACTCTAGCTACTTCCTGTCTAGAGAGCGGTGATGAGATTGTCATGACAAGGGAGGCAACTCTTGCTACATATTTATACACATACACATCTATGATGCCTTTGTATACACCCACGTTGCTCTTGTATTGACAAAAACTCACCTACCGACACACTCATTCTGCATTTGTACATACACACGCACACACAAAGACGCGCGCGCGCATCTACACGTATATCGCTTGTATAGCTATTAGATATGGAATCATGTGATGAAACAAGCCTTGTTTTGTTTAAGGGGATTGTCATATGTGTTACGTGGCTAATTAAAAAAAAAATAGAGTATAATAATAATACTTTTAAATAGCTGGCAACAAAATCTATGTACAGTGTATAAAATAGTGAAACATTATTTTGTTTATCTTTCCCAAGCTAGAGTCCCTGGCATAATTGCCCGTCTGTGACCCTAGCTTGTAATGTTGTGAAGATTTTGACACCTCACACACACATTATATGGTGGATTGGCAGTATCGGTAGAGGGTCGGACGCCATGCTTTGACGCATAGAGTTACGCCCCTTGCCATTCTGAGTTCAAATCGCGCCGAGGTTAACTTTGCCTTTCATCCTTACGGGAGTCGATAAAATAAAGTACTAGTAATGTACTGGTTAATTGCTGGCCTTGTGCCAAAAGTAGAAACAATTATATATATATATAATTGTTTCTACGTTAGGCACAAGGCCAGCAATTAACCAGTGCATTACTGGTACTTTATTTTATCGACCCCGTAAGGATGAAAGGCAAAGTTAACCTTGGCGGGATTTGAACTCAGAATGGCAAGGGGCGTAACTCTATACGTCAAAGCATGGCGTCCGACCCTCTACCAATACTGCCAATCCACCACTAGCTAAATTAGCCGGCGTTGCCCGGGTTACTGTTGTTCTTATTCTGATTAGTAAACAATAAATATGAATATGTTTTTTTTTCTCATAATTATTTCCAAATATCTATATTTTAAAAAAATATATAAAAATGGTAATGATAATAGAATTTAGAAATGAAAATCTGTCAATCTTGAAGCACCTTAGGGTAAACAATATTCATTGTGTAATTCATGTATGTGTAGATGTGTGCGTGTATTTAATAACGTACCTAATGAACGTGCTCACACACACATACATATACAAAATGTGACGTCCTATTGTTTTAATCCAAATGAAAACAAAAATCATCACACATACACTCTTACACATATACTAAGACAGGCACACAGACATACATTCACCACACCTGTCTGTCATCACATATGTATCTGTATGTGTAGATGTGTGTTTAATTCTGTGTGCACACTAATATGCAAAAATGTGACGTTGTCGTGGTGGTTTACTATAGTTGACTAAAGAAAATATTATCAGTCAACACACTCACACACATACACTCTAACACATTCACATACATATACTAAGACAGATACATACACATACAAAGTGTGACAACTACACTCACACACATTATGTGAATGTATGTGTAGATATGTGTGTGCGTGTTTAATTCTCTGAGGCCTAACATACATAAACGCACAAACACATACAGACACATACACTTATATACAAAATGTGAGTCGTCGTCGTCGTGGTTTACTATAGTTGACTATAAAAATATTATTTTAGATAAAATCTTATTGTTTTAATCCAAATAAAAATAAAGATTACATGTTGACACTCTCGGGGGGGGGGGGGGGTAATACCTTGTAAAATTTGATTTGATTTGGTCCAGCCGTTAGAGAATGCATAGGAACAGACAGATAGTGAGAGAAAGAATTTTTTATATAGAGAGATTATATATTAGGTATAAACATAAGTTGTAGCTACCATAGAGCAGGTATTATTCGAGTTGTTTGAGGCAATCACAAAGCACTCAATGGAGCGAAAAGTTAATACATTATCGTCCAGAGTAAACAAAACAGTTAAAAAGTGTGACACTAAAAAAAACGACCGAAGGCAGTGGCCATACATATACCACAACAACGATTTATATATATATATATATATAGTAATAATAATAAATTTGAAGACTAAATCCAAAGAGGGCTCGATAAAGATAAATATATATCAAATATATAAGAACCGTAGAGCAAATTTTTATTAAAATAACAGATTAAAGTTTAAGCAAAGAATCGCTGCTTTCACCCTTAACGGGATCTTCTGAAACTAAAAAAAATCAATCTGTGAACGCAGAAGTAAATATTTACTTCTGCGTTCACAGATTGAATATTTTAGTTTCAGAAGATCCCGTTAAGGGTGAAAGCAGCGATTCTTTGCTTAAACTTTAATCTGTTATTTTAATAAATATATATATATATATATATAGGAAGAGAGGGGGGCAATCACCCGCCTAGGACGTGCTCCAGTGCCAAGTTATGTAACGTCTGTCGATATTACCTAACTACAGTTGGAACTTTTGATGACAGAAACTATCGACAGTCCAGATTTATATGATATACAAATATCATTAGCCACCTGTAGTTGTTTATCTTAATGATTAACATACAGTATGTGTGCACACTGAGTTATAGGTTTGTATTTCTAAGTTTAACAAATTTTCGAGGCAAACACCTTGTTATATGTGTATATATATATATATAATAAAATAATCGAGTATCGAAAAATCAGCTCACGAATTTACGATAAACAAAATCCGACATGAGTGGCAGAGGGCTCAATAATTCAGATAAATCAGAGCTATAACTATCGTTAAGATACCAACACACAAAGATTATGCCTAAAATCACCCGTGCAGCCGAAAAATTACGACCAAGAAGATTCGGGTCACTCAGATAAAATATCAATAAATCAATAAATCATATGAATGTAAAAAGCTTACCCGGACCCACTAGAAAGGTGGTAAATCTAGCTTCTTGGGTTTCTGCTATTCCTTAATCCGCCCCCTATCAGCCCACATAAAAATATATAAGACTTCTAGGGAGAAGAGGGACCGGAATAACTTTATCAACGGGCCATTGTCCGACGAAAGAAGAAATTAACTATAGCTAAACGCACATGGAGTCTAGCAAGGGAGATAACCTCTATATTCGCGAAAGATAATCGAGAATGTGTAATACACATATCGAATAAGAGTGCTCGATAGACATGTTAAAATAAACAGGAGCTATTCATCATTATATATATAAATTTGAAAATTTCTGTATGTATGTATATGTGTGTCGACATTCTTTAATGAGGGCTCATATATTCTAAACCATTCATGCGATTTCTTTGAAATTTTTTACAGAGTTTCTCCTTGCACAAAACCCGTACATGATCTATAAAGGCTTTCAAAAATCGATATTGGGGCCTTTGGAGACATAAAAAAAGTTTCGGTTATGTGTGTGAATTTTCGTGATTAAGTAAGACAAGAGTTATCTTTCTTAATTCGACTCATAATTTACTCTTTCTACTTGAAACAAAGAGAAATAACAATATCATTTCGTATATTTCACAACCAGCAATTTCTAAGTTAAGTTATAGATTTGACATTGTATAATTTATCGTTTCAAGCTTGATGTTCATATTAACTGATCTCATAACTTTTACAATATTATGCTTAAATTTATCTAAAAGATGGTTTAGAATTATTCTATTTTTTCGCATTGATTAGACTACGTTTCTGACACATAATTTAATTATTAACTTACATACCTGTACATTTCCAACGCTACATGTACTTCAAATACATTTTACAATTAATCTTTATTTTTACATTCGATTGTGTTATATCGTGTTTCTTCTATATATTCAAATTTACTTTGTTTAGTTTAATGAGCTACATCGAAAGCTACTTGAACCGTCCAAAGGACGAGTAGTTTAGCTAGTGTATATATATATACACACCATTTAAGTTAGTTTGATTACCAATGAGTAAGACTGGTGGTTCTGGTTGACAAATCATGATGTAACAAATCAATCAAACTACTCAACGTTATGCAAGTCATCCATCGATGTGGTATCCAGTGGTTGGTGCAGGAACAGACTTATACTTTTTTGTTTACTTATATATTATATTTATACCCTTTTCTTTATATTATATTTATATAGTATCGATTTTTCCAGCCTCGGAGATTTCTTCTGTGGAAGTCTTTTTCTTTTCTAGGATTTTTCGTTTGTTTTCGAACGATCTGACATTCGACTCATTTTTTTCCAAAAAACAGGCAAAGAGTGAGGGGGGGGGGGGTTTACAAATAAGCACTTCTCAGTCATTTAAATTTGTAGCAAAGCACCTGCTGGGGATCGTGAAGACATTATTTTTCCAAGTTTTTTTCGTGTGAGTTCAACTAATCTGATCTCCAACATGCTTGCATTTGCCTTCTTTTCCAAAACCAGAATGGGAGGAAACCCTAAAATGTTCCCAGCTTCGGAGATTTCTTCAGTGCAAATAACAGAGGCAGGAAGGGGGAACACTTGGAGTTACAGATAAGCACTTCCAAGCCGTTTAAATTTATAGAAAAGCAATCCCTTGATACTAAAGGATGTTTTGATCCTTCATTTTGTTCTGTTGTAGAAAGTGTAAGCTTAATTAATTAAGTGTTCCCCAATTTCGAAATCCACCATTCCAATGAGGAATGGCTGTGTGAAGGAGCAATCTTTGCCCTGCAAAACATCACAGTGAATGCCATCCACACAATCTCTCACAAACAGTACCTGAAAGTAGCCAAATTTGTTGATGAGGACGATGTTGCTCATTATCCCGTTGAATTTCTCAATCTGGAAATGTCCGGTATGCTGCCACACAGCCTTGAATCAAAGAAGAGCACAATCATCATGCTTCTTGCCAAGATTGTATATGGGACACACATGGTTGTGACTGAACTACAGCCTCACATTATCGAAGCCAAAATCCTCTCTGGAAGTGGTAACGAAGACATTGTATTTCACCCAGAATACCACTAATACAAACTGATGTCCCTTTTCATTTCAAATGATTGCAATTCCCAGTGAGAGTCAGTTATGTAATGATCATCAACAAGTCACAAGCTCAAGCCCTGTAGGTTGTCGGTCTCCATCAAAAAGAGGGTTGTTTCTCATGGTCAACTGTATGTAGGTTCTCTCTACTCTATGGTGAATAGAGGGATGGTAAATTTGATGTCAAGTGTGTATGACATGTGTGGTGGGTTTCTATTTCAGCAACTACTCATATTTCCATGCTTTCTTCTTGGTATCACTCAGGTCAACTGAGTCATTATGACCCTTAATGTATTTTTTTTTTTATCACAACATTGCTTTGTACTCCAGAAAACCTTATGCCACAGATCCTCTCATCTGGGAACATTGGCAAATCTCATGCTTTCAGCTTCTTTCCATGCTATATAAATCCGTTTTTCCAATCTTCCTAGGCCTATCTTTTAGCCTTTGTGGCTTTATTTACCGTATCTTCTAACACCATGTTACTGTTCATCTGACTAGAACCTTGTTTGATCCATAGATTTGGTGTATGACAGCAGATTGTTTTGTAGAAACTCACAGTAGTCCTCTATGCTGTAAGTCTCTATGTCTTCCCCCTTATCATATACATCAACTAGTACGTCTATGAACCTACATCCAGCCAAAGATTCTTCTAACTTTCACACCTTCTCCAGTTTGTTTCATGTCACTGTGTCCATCCAGCTCTAAATGACAGGTTGCTGATCACTAGTCTATGTTTAGTGGTACATTTATCACACAGTAAAGACTTAGTATTCATAAGTTGTTTATGCCATTTCCTAGTGAGAATGAAGTCGATCTGACTTGTGCATTCACCTTATTGAAAGGTAATCAAATGGCTGGACAGTTTCCTGAAGTTAATGTGAATAGTTAGATCATTTGATCCCTCTTCATTCCTTGTAATATATCCATCACACATTGGAATAGTCATCAGAATGTTGCTCAACATATCCAGTAAACTTACTGATTATGAAAACGAGGTGACTATCCTTCACTATTGACGTAGTTTGTAAGAGTACTGCATAGAAAGTCTTTTTGCTCAACTGTTAGTCCTAATTGGGTTGTAAATGTAGAGATCAATGTTGCTGTCATGTTAACTACAACTAGTCTAAGCTTAATTATTCTGAAACATACTCTTGGCTACTTAAATTACTTTATAGGTTTTACACCTAACAGAAATAATAGAATTGTTTGATTCTGTTTTCTGCATCTGAAAGGTAGAGAGCTGGTGCTATCATTTGATGATTATCAAGCAATTTTCATACAAGGCCAGATATTCCCACTTCATCATCCTGCTAGTATACGTAGCACTAACATGATAAAATGTCAATCTGGTATACACAATCAGTTTTTCATTTTATTTGACAATGATTATTTTGGTAAGGTTTTATTGGATGGATACACTTCCTATTACAAACCAGTCAACAAAGGCGAGACCCTGCTACCAGCATTAGTGAGGTTGTCAGGACTAAAGTGTTTCAACTATTCTGTGTCACGTTTTGTTCAGAGTTACTGTTTTCACTGCAACATGTGTCCATCTTTTTCTTGTACAGAATTTAATTTCGAGTTACCAGTCAACAGTCAGGTCACATTCATCACTGACAAGCTACATCAGTCTACATGGCTGCTGAAGGTGCTCACAGTGTGTAAGCAGAAAAGGGAAGGGCTTTATATGCTGTTATTTGATTCCAGATCAATGCATACTAAGCTGATGCACATGCTGTCAAGATAGCTGAGTAATTGGTGTAATGGTAGCTGGTCACACTTCAGTGTGGGATCCACTACACCACTGAGCAGATAGGGCTTAGATATTGAAATATTTAGGGAAGAGAGAGAGAAAATTAGTAGTCAAGGAAGAAGTATGACAGTGTTTGGTGACGAATGTAAAATAAATAAACAAACAAACAAATAAATTATTCTCTTAGCTTAATTTCATGCCTCTATTTTGATATTCACAAAAATCTGTGATGTCATTTTTCACTTTGATTCACTGAACCTATGAAAAAATGGATGTTAAAAAATGATGATACATAAAGAAATAATTCAACAAATAACCCAGGGAGTTTTCCTAGCTTGAAAGATTTGTCAATAGAATATTTACAGAAGAGAGGGAAGAAATATTTGTCAACGAAAGGAGTCAGATGCGAGTTTGAAGAATAGTGATAATATCAATGAATAATTAAAAGTTTAAAATCATATCTTCATTTCGATGAAATAAAAAAAACAGCAATTTTTTTCAATAAACAAAACAAACAATTATTAATTTTTTAAAATATTTTATTTAATAACAATAAAAAGAGAAGAAAATAAATCTATTAAAAGAACTATATTTCTAGCAATGGATTCATAGAATTCATATGAAGGTTTTGATATCTCTTTGCATCCTCTTAATAGTTTTTCAAAACTTTCTTCAACAAAGAAACATTAACATTTTCTATTAATAAAAATAGTGAGAGTATAATGAGGCAAATAGGAAACAAAAATGTTAAGAAAATTATCATCATACAACTAATAATCTCTTAAAAGGTTATGATAGAAAAAGAGGTCAAGTTTTGCATGTGTGATTATACATTATATATATATATAAACACACTCTTACATACAATTATTTTAATTAACAAGTAGAAGAAAATTTTTTTTTTAAAGTTTAAAAATTAACAATCGTTATGAAATCCATGGTTGTGTATGCTAATTATCAAAACTATTTTGTAAATACTAAGTAAAATATAATTGTAAAGGAATTAAAAAGCAAAAGAAGCAATAGAAGAATTCTGATTTAGTAAGAAGCCTTGTTGTATATGGGTATATGGAGAGTTTACTTGGTACTATAGAAGGAATGTCACCGATTTTTAAACTGATTACTCTTTGCGGACAATAACAACTGGAACCGCAGAATTGTGGACCACATAGTCACTAACACTGCCCAGTAGAGTACGACCTATTTTTCCAAGTCCTCGGGTTCCTGTTACAATCATGTTTACATTTTCATCTTTCGAAGCTTGAATAATAGCATCCTTAGGTTTGCCATTGAGTCTTAAAACTTTCCCTTTAATCTGCAACATAATAAGGTAAATGGAAATATAACTAAATAAAAAAAAAGATGGAGTTATATGAAAAGGTGAAAAAACTTGAAAAAGAAAGCTGGAATGTAAATCAGTGCTGCAAAGACTCATCTCAAGGAAGCCTGCACAGTGCACTATGCATGTGAATGGAGTTCCACTGAAGCAGGTTCAAGTATCTCAGGGTCATGTTCACAAGTGATGGAAGGCAGGAGGCAAAATTAAGTGCAAGAATTACAGGAGCTGGTGCAGTAATGTGCCAGCTTCAGCACTCGATAATCAAAAGGGGTGGGGGGTGTTAAAGCCAAACTCGCTATCTTCAATTTGGTATTCATGCTAACTCTTACCTGTGGTCACGAATCTTGGATAATAACTGAAAGTATATGATCACTAATACAAGCAGCCAAAATGGGATTCCCCTGGAGGGTTTTGGAGTAACGTTACCCGATAGAGTGCGTAGCTCGGAGATCAGAGTTGCTCCAAGTAGAGCCGCTACTCTACTTCTCTGAATTGAGAGATCACAGCTCCGACATTATGGGCAAAACCAACCAGCAGGAGATGAAAGAGTAGGCCCCGAGCAAGATGGTTGGATAACATCCATGAGCTTGGCTGGTCTTGCTTGGGGATCCAGCTGGTTCAATTGGAGACGGTTGCTTCTGACAGGACCTGGTGGAAGGAGTGTTTAAGGACTCTTCCCCCATGACCCCCTCAGGAATAAGTGGATGAAGAAGAACAACAACAAAATAAAGAATAAGCTTATAATGAATGCATTGTTGCAGATCTATGGTGAATTGAAGTAGACAATTGTGTACTACGTGTTTGTTTCGGTAAATTCCAACACCAGGGGAAATTAATAAGAGTATATTTGCTTGGTATGTCTTTTTGAAACAATATAGTTTCTAATGCAAGAAATGATGTTTTAAATTATTAGCTTAAAAATGGTTTGATGAAGTATATTCTGTAATTACTTTTGGCAAATCAAGCAACTAAATCGGAGTATAATTTTAATTACCATAATTACTATATATACTTGTGTATATACATATTCAACTTCAAGTAGCAGTACATCAGGGTTCGGTCCTCAGCCCGCTCTTGTTCATTATAGTCCTCCAAGCCATAACAGAGGAGTTTAAGACTGGCTGCCCATGGGAACTTCTCTATGCTGATGCTCTCATTCTTATAGCAGAATCAGTAGAGGAGCTAGAGAAGAAATTCTGGCTATGGAAACAGCAGTTGGAATCAAGAGGACTGAGAATGAATATAGCTAAGACAAAAGTGTTGTTAAGTAGAAAAGAGGACAAAACTGATTCCATCAGGGAAATGGCCATGTTTGATATGTAGAAAAGGAACTGGCATAAATTCTATAAAATATATGCAATGCAGATCTTGGGTATACAAAAAATGTAGTGGGATAGCAGGCAAACTAACAAGTAGGGAAAACTACATATGCAGTAGATGTACAGAGAAAGTTGACAGTAGTAATCACAGTGATAGACACATTTTTCAAATGCAGGTGGGTTCTATAGAAGTGGTTGATAGCTTCCGATACCTAGGTGATCAGATTAGCATGGGAGGGGGGGGGGGCATAGTATCTAGAATAAGGAAGGGTTGGAAGAAGTTTAGGGAGCTGCTTCCTCTGTTGACAAAGGGTTTCTCCCTGCATACGAAAGGCTGGTTATATGATGCCTGTGTGAGATGTGCAATGCTGCATGGTAGTGAGACATGGGCAGCAACTGCAGAGGATATGCGACAGCTGGAGAGAAATGAAGCAAGCATGCTCCATTGTATGTGCATGAACGACGAAGCATAGATGAGTTGAGAGAGAAACTGGGTATAAGAGGGATAAGTTGTGGTGTGCAGGAGAGAAAGCGAGATGGTAAGGACATGTGATGCGCATGAAGGATGACTGCTGGGTAAAGAAGTGCCAAGAATCCCAATAGAAGGAAGACCACGAAAAACATGAGCGGAGGTGGTGAGAGCAGACCTTAGATCGCTGAAACTCATGGAGGAGATGATGAAGGACCGTGACAAGTAGAGAGATGCTGTGCTGAATAGGATCTGTCCCACCCTTGCAAGCAGGGAAAAGCGGACGTAAAATGATGATGATGATGAAAGATGTATTGTCATACAAGAAACTGAATGAAGCAACAAAAAAAGTTGGAATACCAGAATTTGTGACAAAATGCAGGATGGTGCTTTAAATTTGACAAGAAATGACTTTGCCCTAAGACAAATCAGAAATTGCTCAAATAATTACATAAGGAAATTGAAGATTTCCACAAATTTATCAGAGCTCATCACAAAATAAGTGATTACAATTTATCCTGTATAGAAAACATGGATGAAACACCTATGAATTTTTGTATGTCCATGAAGATACAATAGATAAAACTGATGCAACATCTGTTCTCATTGAAACTAGGCCATAAAAAAATTCACTTGATGGTTGTCAAATGTATTGACAGCAAGGTCCAAATTAAATCATATAGTAATTTTTAAATGAAAAAAGTCATCCAAAGAAAAATGTTCAAATACATCTTAATATATGTTGTGTGGTGTGATATGGAATAGTGCTTAGAGCAACAACTGAAAAAAATGAAAAAGATGAAAGGCAAAGTTGGTCCCAACATGAACTGATTAAACATGGACAAAGCTAACAAGATACCCTAGAGCAGGCATGTTAAACTGAGGGCCACACACGACAACTAATTGCGCACATTACAACTAATTTTTTTCAATTTATATTACGAAGATAAATCATGCTCGCACTGTAAAAACCTTTGTGCAGGCCGCAGGTGTGCTTGTAAAGGGCCGCATGTTTGACATGCCTGCTCTAGAGACAGTAATCAATGTCAATATCATTTATACCAAGTACTTTGCTTTGATAACAATGTTATAACATCTTTGTGTTTAAACTTAAAATGATCATAGCCAGCAAACTACAGTAACCCTGCCATCAGTTAAGTATGGTACTAGTGACTTCAGTTAACTATCCCTTCCAACAATATCACAATCTTCCTAAAAGTATTTAATTGAAAACTTACAGAACTTTTCTTCAGAATCTCGGCATAATTACCAATGAGGTTCTGTACACCATCTTCAATTGCTTTAAATTGGTTACTGATAGCAACAGGGTCACCTGCTTGAAATAAAGAACATATATTTAAGGGGAAAATTTCAACATTACCTTCAAGTAAATCATATAAAAACAACGTAAAACAAGGTGAAAAAATATACAAAAGCAATTTACAAACAACCAAAAAGTGTGAATTTTTAAATAGCTCATGATGGTGGTAGACTTAATCTGTGCCTTGATTAAAAACTACCACATATCCCTAAAGGATAATTTCATCTGACCAGTCATGGTGGTCTGAAAAAGGTGCAGAGTTTTGCATTTCCTCCTCAAACACAACCAGACAAAAACTCCTTGGCTATTATAGTTTATATGAAAATATTACCTATGTCTTGTGTACATGCATGTATGAGAGTGATGTGTGTATGTATGTAAGCTAAAATATGTATATAAAAATGCCTGATGAGTTGTAATAATGTCATTTTACTGATAATGTAATCACTGTGAACTGTGTTGTATCAATATTATAATGACTATAAAATTTTATCCATAATTTTAATATCATTCAGCATTATATGAAAACAAATTTACTTGCAGTCAATTTAAAATAGAATTATTAAGTTGCCTAATCGTTATTTTCTCTTAATGTTCTGCAATCTAAAATAGTTTAAAACACAGCCATATATAAGTAACAACTTTATTGACAAAGAACTTTAAAAGGGATGAGGGGAGAAAATCACAAGAAAAACGTTTCAATAGATGCCAAGAACACACAAGATTCCAAGTCCGTTACAACTAAATGTAGACAATCTAAATTAAGGGTTCTTAATCATTTTATGATTCCAAGCTCCTAAGAATTTCCCAATACGCCCCCATACTCCACTTCACTAGACTGTTGAAATCATTATCACCAGTACATTTTCAAAAGATTTCAATAGCTTAGTTTTACTAATTTGAAAAACAAACTGTACATAATTGGCAATTTGGCCATATAATTTTGATGTTGGTAATGTATTTATAGAAAAGTAGTTTATAAAGTGTTTTTATATTTATTTCTAAAAATGTTATGTAATTCAAAAGAGACTTGAAAAGAAAACATCAATTAACTCAATAGGAAATGTGTAGACCTCTTCAAATACCACATCCCTATAGTTGGCACACTATAGAGCAGGCTTCTTTTCAAGTACTGTACTGCAATTGATGCACAGTACTCAAATATCTTACAGCCATTTCCAGACTGTTGCAGTCAATTCAGTTGCTGTTCAACTTAAACTTCTGCAGATCAATGTCAGATGGTGGTGGTGAAAAGCAGGAAGGATTTCAAAAAGTTGCAATTCCAAGAAAAGGATTAGATCAAGTGCTTAATAAGTGTCAGAGAAGATAAAACGGAAGGTGGCATTAAAATGGAAGGCTGACTTTGGTAGCATAATAGCAGATTGTTGGTCTACTAGGTGTAACAATTTCGTGAGTGAGGGCCTTTACCTATTAGTTTGATGGTGATTTTGTTGGAAGTGGTCTAGATTGTTTCTGTATATAACTTTACTATCCAGATATGTAGAAAATACTCTAATACAAAGCATATTTCTGCTTTGTAGTACGTCTGCAAAATATTCAGAACTGATATATATTCTATTTCTAAAGCTGAAACAATCAGCTTTTAATGAATAAGAATAGTATTGTTATAGCTATATATTTACAATGTAAAGTCAGAAATCGTGATGCCTAATATTTCTAGTGTTGCTTTTTTTTTTTTTTTAAAGTTATTCATGAGAAGAAAGAGTGTAGTGAAACAGATGCACTTTCTTTTATATGAAATGCATAAGATTCAGGATATACAAATGGGAAACTGCCTTGGTCAGATCAAAGAAGTAGTTTTAGTTAGTAACTAAAACCAGAAACCAATAGTTGGGTCACTAACAAGTTCCCACCACTATTAACATAACTGTTAATTGCAAAATTGGGAAAGCATTCACTGTGAAATCATAATATTGTGGCTAGGTTGGATTAAGCCCTTTTGAGGCCATAAACACTTAAAGAATTAGGATCCCCCCCCCCCACCCCATATAAAAAGTCTACAAAATTTGTTCTTGAATGACAAATACATTTAATTTGAATAAAATGATACCCCTCTTCCCTTGATGTCTTAAGCATATGCTTATTTTCCTTAATGGTTAATCCTGAAAAAAGCAAAAGAAAAAAAAGGAATCCCTACTCACCTGAAGACATAGGTATTGGCTCAGGACAGTGAGCACAAATCAAGCAATCATTTTCCTTTAATAGATTATCAATAGCCCCTGTAACAGAAGAAAAGTATTTACTGAATTATTTCAAAAGAGGACAAATCAAAGTTTAATAAAGTATTTACTGAATTATTTCAAAAGAGGACAAATCAAAGTTTAATTGAATTTATTTTTTACACACACATAATCAATTTGAGAAATTACTACCAATAATTAAAGCCTACAATTTCTTTGAATGTAAATTTCAGACAAATGAAATTATTTCAAGGAACACAAATGGTGGCAGATGCAATAAAGTACAGGACTAAATTCCTGGCAATATTCCATTTCTTCACACTGTTTAAGTTCAAATTCTGCTATTCAACCTTTCAGGGACAATAATATATAAATACCAGACATATAATGAGATTAATTTAATTGACAACACCCTTCTAAAATCTGTGGTCTTATGCTAACGTAAGAAGTATTCTTCTGATAATATTAACTACCAGTGATCTCTAGTCACCACTTGATAAAAATCAATAGAGCACATTTATTTTTTTCTAACCCTGAATCTCACATAAATGGTGAAAGAATGCGACAAGTGGAAGACTGCTGTGCTGAAAAAAGACACATGCAACTCATGCAAGCATGGAAAAGTGGATATAAAATGATGAAGATGTTCATTCAAGTAAAGATTTACTATCATGAAATATTTTGGTACATGAAGCTTGCCAGAAACTGGATGAAGAAATTTGTCACAATTTAGTTTTAATGTGATAGAACTTGATAATAGTTTTAGAAATGCTGAGGTTGGCCAGAATAATGTAAAATAGTTGGGAGTATCCCAATCTTTGTGAGTCAAGATTGACATTTTTGCTACAATGAATGTGCCCTAAATTGTAATGTGATTCGGATATTATTTGTAATAGATTTTCATACATTATCAATATAATAAATTTGGTCATTCAAGGAGATGAAACTGTTATGCTTCAAGCAGCTGTGAAACTCAATTCTACCATATCTTGTTATTTTTCCAGTTTCCAATACTTATTATATAAAAATGTCAGTATATCTGTAAAGGTAGTTGGCATTAGGAAGGACATCCAGCTTTAGAAACCAAGCCAAAATCAGTTCTGTATGAGCAAAATACGGTCATCTGATCTGGCTTGTCTCACAACAGGACAACTCGTCTAACCCATGCTAGTGTGGAAAAATGGAAGTTAAACAGTGATGATGATTTCTCAGAATTTATACCAAATATTTCATGTTCTTTATTGAAATAAGCACAACTCTGTATAAACTCCGAGTTAACATATCCACAGAGAAGGAGCCTCTCTGTGGTCACTCAATTAACTAGAAATGACATAAAAATCCCCCTCAAATTACACCCTAACAAATTTAAAAGAAAAAACTCATTAATAAATGTAACCTTGGATATAGTATTATTTTAAGAGTTTCAGTGGTCAGACAGCAACTTTGCTGTGGTTCCACATTGATCATATTGACATCTAGAAGTTATTTTTTCAAATCTAGTACATATTTTATTGATCCTTTTTTTGTTGAACTGTTAACCCTTTAGCATTTAAACCGGCCATATCCGGCCAGAATACTTTCACCCCTTTCTTTTCAAACCAGCCTTAACTGGCTACTCATACTTATGTTAAGGTATTGCTCTAAAAATAAATGATATCAAAATCTCATACATTCAATATTATGTGAGATAAAGCTTTACCACAAAAATACAATAGTATGTATAGAGTAATATAAATGTTAAAGGGTTAAGTTACAGGACATAATCAGTCTCTGACACAAATGTAAACATAGACACACATACTCATCATCTCCACCGACATTTAAAGTCTATTTTTCATGCTTGCATGGGTCGGATAGGTTGTCAAATACTGAGACTTGACTAGTTAGGTGACCATGTTTTGCTGATGTACTCTATTTTTGGCTCGTATGATGGGCTTCTGCAGCTTCCATCAACCAAATTTCACTCACAAGACATCAATCAACTTGAGAAGACACTTGCTTTAGGTGCCACATTGGGATTTGAGCCCAGAACCACGTGGTTGTGAAGTGAACTCCTTAACCACACAGCCATGCTTGCACCTTTATCTAGAAGAAAGAAGAAAGGAAATGACTGGATGGCTCATAGTAGCTGGCATACTTTTAATTATAATTTTTATCAGGACTGAACTAGGTCTAAACAACAACATACACTAACGGCTCTCTCCTCTTCATGTCCAGTATTAATGTCAATTTAACTTACAAGTGACTTGATTTGATAAGATTTCTCATAATAGTAGTATTCCTTCTAGGATACCAGTGATAAAAAACTATATTCAAACTAACAATTTCAGGGGCCTGGTGACATTTTTCTAAAGCATTACTTCCATAAACACACACAACTGAGAATTAATTAATAACAGAGGCTAAAATTAAAGCTACACTTTTAAAAATTAGGTTATAAGTATTATTCACAAACTTTATAAAATCAAACTAATAAACACACACTAAGAAAATTTGTATATGGGTCATTTATAAATAACTACATAGTAACGAGTGTCATATACAAGTTTAAGAAAGAGAAACCAAAATCTAGATCTGTTTTCTTATATTTTAACAAAGTAATTCTTACCCATAAAAACAAATACAGTCTGTTCGCTTTTTGTGAACTTGAAGTACGCGAATTTGCTTTAATGCATCTTCAAAAAATATTATTAAATATTCACTACGCGAAATAACACATGTGGTTTTAATTTTCTTTTATTTATCAGAAATATAATATAACATTAGACTTGAATTACATGAATTTGCTTTAGACCTTTAATATTTACATAACTCTATATATCTATATATATATATATAAAACTGCAGTTGTCTGTGTGTGTCCCCTCATTTTTGCAAAATCTATACAAATCCACATTTCTACTCCGATTGACTTCAAACTTGCATTTATACATTCCTTACGGTCTAAAGATATTAACTGCAGCTTTTATTTTTTAATTTTCTGTTGTTAAAGGGGTGTTAGGCGCCAGTTATCCATCTCCGTCGCGCCCCTATAATATCTGTCTGTATGCCTTGCTGTCTGCATTGCGACATTCTGACAAACATTGATGGATCGGGTGCAAATCTACACCAAGCCTACGCGAGAAATTCGCAAGGGACTGCATCGAGAGGGATAGAGAGAAAGAGTAACTTAGTGGAAAGAGTGCGAATGAACTTTTGAGGTAAGTAGCCTACGCCTTACTGCTATGACACTGGAACCTTCTGCCAACTTAACCTGCGACTTTCCCTTTCACATTTACTCCAAAAGGCCAAAACAGAGGAGTATGAAAAGAAGGGGCTCAACAATATTTCTATGAACAATGCACGTAGACAGCTAAACTGTACTTTCAACTTCTTAGTTTTCTCCAAATAAAACAAGTTTCCTGTCGGTATACTTTCGTGAATTTTTAACAGGCGCTCACAAATAAACGTTTCTCATTCGAGGTGCTATTTACCAATGTTCTTAACTGTGCAATGCCGGGATACACTGCTAGTACTATTATATTTTCATAGTAAAGTCTTTACCTCACATATCAAGTCTATGAGATGTTGATATTATTTATTTTGAGAACAATACCTTAACATCAATACGAGCGGCCAGTTACAGCCAGTTTGAACAGAAAGATGCGAGAGAATTCTGGCCGAATACGGCTGGTTTAAATGTTAAAGGGTTAAGCACCGCGTTCATGAACGCATCTTTGTGTAAAAAGCAAACAGACTGTTTAAGATACCAATTAAATAATTTGATGGTACCGAGAAATAGAACTATTTTACAATCTAAACAGAAATCTGGCACAAGTTTCAACAGTCTTTATTTTGAGATTGGTAATTATTAAAAAAAAAAAAAAAAAAAAAAAAAAAACTACCAACAGCCTATTCTTAATTTATTAGTTCTATAACAACTAAGTTAATAGTTTATATCTTCATTTACTAATTCAAATCTATCTGCTGTTTGAACTAGACAAAAGCTAAGTCTGGAATTGGAAGTGACAAATGAGAAAAACAAAATTATGTTAGAAAACTGCATTTAGAGTAAATAAACAACTTAGTAGCAATAAAATTAAGAGACACCATAGCCAAAGTTCTCAGAGAATCAATTCTTCAACAAGGTTTTGATACTCCAATCACTTTAGTTACATCACCAATGACTTTAAAAAACAACTTAACATCTACCTAAAACTCAAAACTTCACTACATAAAACAAATCACCCTGAAACAGTTGGATTTATATAGTGTATAATACAGAATATTATTACAATGTCGTCTTTAAAACTATCTCTGCCACTATGCCCAGATAAAAAAAATTGCATTCACAGAAATAACTGTAATATCAATAGTCTCATCAATCCACTGAGTTAGAATGCATACCATCCATGATAAATACAGAGAAACAGCAACTGTCACACACTTGCCTAACATCAAAAGCTACAGGCACACAGAAATAGACTACACATTGAAAAGAATAGAACCCCTTACAATTTGTCACTGTATATTAGAATCATCATCATCATCAACGTTTAACGTCCGTGTTCCACGCTTGCATGGGTTTGGAGGTGTATTTTGTTAGAGATGCCTACTGGCTGTTGTAGGTTTTACTTTGTATTTAGGTAAGGCGGGTCTTCTCTATTACTGAGTACCGCCAAAGGTCTCGGTCCAGTGACATTGTCTTGGAGAGGTGTAAGTGTGTTAGGTCAGAATTTATCAGCTCGTCCCAGGTTTTTCTGGGTCTGCCTACTCCGTAGCTACCGTCTATCTTTATTGCCCTGCACTTTGTTATACAGCTGTCGTCTTTCATGCGCATCACGTGACCATACCAACGTAGCCTTCTCTCGAGTAAACAACATCTGATCCCTCTTATTTCTAATTTTTTCCTTAGTTCGCTTATGCTTTGCCGTTCACGTATGTTACTATTACACATCCAGCGGAGCATGCAAGCTTCGTTCCTCTCTAGTCTGCGTATATCTTCTGCACACAATGCCCAGGTCTCACTGCCATGCAACATTGCTGTTCGTATGCAGGCATCATACAACCTGCCTTTCATTCTTAGGGAGAACCCTTTAGCGGCTAATAGTGGTATAAGCTCCCTGAACTTTTTCCAACCAGTTCTGACTCTAGCTACTGTACTTTCAGAGCCCCCCCCCCCCCCCCACTGCTGATTTTGTCGCCCAGGTAACGGAAGCTGTCCACTATTTCTATAGAACCCTCTGTGCAATTGAAAGAGCTAGTATTTTGTGGGCACTTGCTGCTACTTATTGCACCAGAGCACCGGCCACACGTAAAATCTATGTTCTTAGTTAGCTTACCTGTGATCCTACTACATCTTTTATGCACCCATACTTTGCATTTGGGACATAAAATGGAGTTTCTACCTACGCCTTTCCTACACACTGAGCATGGTCATTTCCCGGAAGGGACCGGCGCCTTATTTTCTTTCCTACAAATTAGAACTTTAGTCTTAGCCAGGTTAATTTTAAGGCCTTTTGATTCTAGGCTGTGCTTCCATGTTTGGAATTTCTTCTCTAGCTCGGCCATTGATTCAGCTATGAGCGTTAGATCATCTGCGTATAGGAGTTCCCATGGGTAGCCGGTCTTGAACTCCTCTGTTATAGCCTGAAGGGCAATAATAAATAGGAGGGGGCTAAGAACAGAGCCCTGATGGACACCAACTTTTACGCATGTGCAGTATAATTCACAGCTAGTTTGTTGTACTGAACAACAAATCTTTGGATCATGCTTAGTTGCTCAGCTAATGAGATACATGCCACAAGTCTACTCAATCTGAGCTGAACCAGAGATATTTAACTACTTTACATATTTATGTCTATGTGAGAAAAAATTAGAAGAGATAAGTAGACTGACAAAATGCTGTGTGGTATTTGGTTGTGTCTTTTCAGTTGAGATTGACTTTGTCTTTCATCCTTCCAGAGTTGATAAAATATACAAGTACTGTCAAGTATAAACTACTATACTCTTCTGCCAAATATGTGGACTTATATTTATGTTAGACATCAAATTATTATCTCTTTTGATACAAACATCCTGAAACCACTCTTGGTTTTTTTTTTATTATATAAAACTAATTTACAGTGCTTATATTTACGTCAGAACCTTTTAAGTTATGTTCCAAATACCAGTTTAATGATGCAAAAGTTCATTCCAGCTAACAAGAGCACCCATGAAGTCATTCGACCAGCTAGAAATAACAGCCAAATCCCCATCAAACCAACTCTACTAGCTCAAATAAGAATAAATTGGCTAAAATAATCCTAGGTACAATATGCCTAAAAAGAAAAAGATGCGATGGTTGTGCCAGGAATACCTATGATCATAGTTCTGCTTTATCAGAGCTAACTTGAGGCTAAACAATAACAGTCATTTGTAATGTCGCTCCCATGAAACAAAGCTCAAACATACCACAGTTCAGCTAGTTAAGAGAACCTAATATTCAAGCCTTTCATACACACACTGAGTGAGTGAGTGAGTGAGTGAGTGAGTGAGTGAGTGAGTGTGTGTGTGTGTGTGTGTCTGTGTCTGTGTGTGTGTGTGTGTGTGTGTGTGTGTCAACAGATATGATTCAGTGAAGAGCAATTGTTCCACTTCAAAAAGTACTGGTGGGCCACTTATGTGTTATTTCTTATACCTTCTCTTGAAGAAAATATTAGTCACTATTTAACATTCATATTTTATTACTTTATAAACTTTGATCCTAATCTTTTTAATGTACCAAGCATTAAGCATGTTTTCACTCACTTAACTAGCAAATATATTTATTCTTAAACACAACCATCATAATACAGAATTGGAGTACTGATGTACTTGTGTGCCTCAATATTTGGATTTGTTTACATAGACACCTCAGTGTACTACCATACATTCCCTTATATTGGTAATCACTGATAACCATCCTTATATCCTATTGATTAACCCTTTAGCATTTAAACTGGACAGAATTCTCTCACCTCTTCTGTTCAAACCGGCTATAACCAGCTGCTCATATTCATGTTGAGGTTTCTCAAAATAAATATCAAAATCTCGTAGATTCGATATTATGCGAGATAAAGTGTTTACCGTGAAAATACAATAGTAAATATAGAGTAATGTAAATACTAAAGAGTTAATGAGCTCGATTAAGAACTCCTTAGTTCAGGACTCTCCCACCCCCTATCAAGACCACTATGCTCTTTCAATCTTTAACCCTTTAATGTTCAAACTGGCCAAAACCAGCTAGAATTCTCCACCTCTTTCTGTTGAAACTGGCTGTAACCAGTCGCTCAAACTGATGTTAAGGTATTGTTCTCAAAATAAATACTTTCAAAATCTCATAGATTCAATATTATGTGAGATAATTATGCGAGGTAAAGCCTTTACCATGAAAATATAATAGTATATATAGAGTAATGTGAATGCTAAAGGGTTAAAAATGGTTTGTATATAAGTATTTAGGTTTATTACTCAGCATATTATTTGTAAAATATTGAAAATCCTACCAAAGGGGGAAGTGCTGTCATATTAAAATACACCCAGACCACTTAGTAAAGTAGTAGTGCTGGTGCCATGATAAAATACACCTAGCCCACATTATAAAGGGGCAGAGCGGGTGTCACACAAAAAAAGAAAACACTCAGTCTACCCTGTCAGGTAGTAGTAGTGGTGTCATAAGAAAAAAAACTGGTCTATGACATGAAGTGGCTGGTGTTGAGAAAGGCATCTAGCCATAGAAACCATGCCAAAATGGAATATATAAACAAACAAGACAAGCATCTGACCTGCCTGTTTAACCTCTGAACATCTAATCCATGTAAGCATAGAAAATAGGTGTAAAACAATGATGATCTTGAGTAATTCTAATCCATAAAATAGATTGCTTTTAACAGAATTCTTATGCCCATGTGATCTTCCAGATTCACCATCCTAACAACCTCTTCTACACCAACAAATATACTATAAACTGTGGGTATGGTGTGGTGTGCTCGACCGGAAGAGTGCTTGACCAGAAGGGTGCTCAACCGGAAGGGTGCTCGACTGGAAGGGCCAGCAGGTCGGCCTCTCTCTAGCGGTGATCAGGAACGTGGTGGACGCGAGTTTGGCAGCTCTCGGTGTTAATGAGTTGGATCGTACGCACATGGAAGAGGAGAAACCAGCCATGGGATTTAGCTGTGCCTATGAAAAGCGGTAAGTGAGATAGCTTTATCTAACCACAAGCTATTTCGGCACTGGAAACTGAGATCTGATAAAAAAAAAAACTTTCTCGAAAACAAAGCTACTGGAAAAACAGGTTTTTTTTTTTATTATATACCGCAAGACAAATTAGGATGGCGATGAGACTACGAACGAGCAAAACGATTAGGGCATTTACCGGTGAAGGCGATGTCGCTTGGCTGCGAAAAGTCCAGCTGGTCGCAAGCTTACAGAAGATTGAAGATGTGGCTGGCCTCATGGCACTGTACCTCGAGGGGGACACGTTGGTACTCTTCCTTGAAATGGATGAACACAGCCAAAGGGACAGCAAAAGATCGAGAGGTGCATGATAGAAGCGTTCGCGGAGGGACCGTTGGCCGCTTTTGCTAAGCTGGCAAGAATTAGATGGAACGGTGAACGCGTTGACATTTTCACAGCGGAAATACGGCGACTGGCCATGTTGGCTGGATATCAGGCGGAATGCGAATGCACGGTGCGGTTGGCATTCATAAATGGATTTCCAGACGACATAGCGGTAAAACTACAGCAAGTCTCGGGTTACAAAGAAATGGAGATGCGTGCACTGGTGGAGCAAGCCCGCATCATAGCAGAAGATGCCAAGAAGAGTGTTGCGGCGATGGCAACTACAGAGGCCCAAGACAGCTGGCAGCGAAATGGTGAAAGGGAGGCACCACGGCACGCGGTCGCCCGCGAACGTTTAGAGGTCGCTGTTTTAGGTGCCAGGGCCCGCACATAGCGAGAGACTATAGAGAGTCAAGGCCGGAAATAATATGCTACCGGTGTAAGTGACCAGGAAAACGATCCAAGGGGAACTACTGCACCGGTAGTTGCCCCTTACGAGTAGAGGCGCTGCCCGTGGTGGAAGTCTTCGTGAGGGGAAAGCCACAGCGAGCCCTCGTGGACAAGGGCTGTACGACAACACTGGTGACCGCGGGGGTGGCGCAGAGGTGGAGAGGGAAGAGCAGCGTAAGGGCAGTCAACGGTAGGAAAATTGAATGCCGAGGTCACAGCGAGGTGGAAATGGCGGTAAGGGGAAGGAAAATAAGGCTTTTTGCCATCGTAGTCGACGTGGTGGATGGGATCGGCGTGGTTATGGGCATGGATGCAATTGGCCGTCTAGGAGGCGTCACAGTGAACAACGTCGGTGTGTCGTTTGGCAGCGCCGCATCGGTATGCGCTGTGAGTACGCGACAGGAGAACCAGAAGGCCCATGAGGAGAAATACCCCGCTTACACTGTGCAGGACAAAGACTTCAAGGCTGTGTTCAATGGGCAGCGATGGGTTGTTGAGTGATACTGGAAGGGAGAACCACCAACACTGAAGACCAAAGTGGGCTGCTATCAACACACATTGAAGGGAGACATTAGGAGCGAGTTCGAGCGAGAGAGATGAATTGAGGAGGGCATACTGCTTCCCTGGAAAGAGGAGGTGAAGTGCGGAGTATTGCCGTTAATGGCGGTGGCGCAACCCACGAAGAACAAGGTGAGGCCGGTACTGGACTTTCAGGAGCTGAACGAGCACGTGTCATGCCACACGGGTGGCGAGGTCACGGATGTCTATGGGGAAACCCTGCGTGAGTGGAGATGCATGACGGGGGGTTCCGCAATCGTAGATCTAAAGTCGGCATACTTGCAATTGCATATAGATGAAAGCTCTGGCAGTATCAGCTGGTCAGGTATAAGGGCCGGACTTATTGCCTGACCAGGCTCGGTTTCGGGCTGAGCTCTGCACCGAAGATCATGGCGGCGGTCCTCAAGACCATTCTGGGAAAAGCCGACAAGATGAGGAGGCCCACTAATTCCTACATTGATGACATCCTAGTGGACGAGTCTGTAGTGTCGGCGGCGGAGGTCACAAGCCATTTACAGGGGTATGGACTAGCTGCAAAGCCGTCAGAAGCGTTGGAGGGAGGAGCCGCGCTGGGACTTAGGCTACAGCGAGACAGGACGGGCGTCTTAGTATTCCAGAGGGGAAATGAAGTTCCAGAACTGTATGAGTAGGTGGGAGCTTTTCTCGGTGTGTGGAAAGTTGGTGGGTCACTACCCGATTGCTGGGTGGCTCCGGATGGCATGCAGCTATGTCAAGAGACGAGTGGGAGAGGTGACTTGGAGTGACAGAGTGGGAGAGAGGATGGTGGCCATGATACAGGAGATTGTGGAGAGGGTGAAGGCAGACGACCCAATGCGGGGACGCTGGTATGTTCCCAAATCGCAGAGCAGGACCGTATGGTGCGATGCCAGCAGCATAGCGCTGGGTGTCACGTTGGAGGTAGGAGGTGCTGAGGTCGAGGATGCAGCCTGGCTTAGGAAGAAGGATGACTGCAACCACATCAATGTGGCCGAGCTGGACGCGGTGTTGAGAGGGGTGAACCTCGCCCTAAGGTGGGGACTGTGCACCATCGAGATACGCACCGACTCGGCTACTGTACTTGGATGGCTGAATCAGTGCTCACCAGTGAGAAGAGAGTGCAAACGAGAGGGGCGGCAGAGATGCTGATAAAGCGCCGCCTGGGAACTTTAGGCCACCGAGTTCGACCTGAGGCTGAGCGTAGTTTTCGTGCCCTCAGAGAAAAATAGGACGAACGTCCTAACCAGGATGAAGAAAGCCTGGATGGAAGCGCTGGAGGAGATAGCTGCCGTGTGTCGGCTGACCGAGTCGGATCTGAAAGGGTTGCATGACATGCACCACATGGGAGTAGATAGGACTCTGTTCCTAGCCAGGAGAATTGACTCGGACGTTAACAGACACAGTGTTCAAAGAGTGGTTAGAGGCTGCGTCAGTCCATTGATCCCGCCCCGGGTGTGCACGAAACGGGAAGCCTCCCGGTGGATCGCGACTGGAAGCGATTGGCGGTGGATGTAACACACTACCGACAGGGAACGTACCTCTCGATGGTCGACTGTGGACCGGTACGGATGGCAATATGGAGGGAGATGAAGACTGGAACGGCCGAGGAAATCATTTTGTGAGAGGTGTTCTTGGAGCGGGGCCCTGTGGACGAACTGCTGATGGACAACAGTGCAACATTCCGCTCGGAGGCGCTGAGGGAGATGCTCAATGGATGGAAGGTGGACCGTTTCTTCAGAGCAGCGTACAGGCCGAGCGGAAATGGAATCGTGGAGCGACACCTCCGGACGATCAAAGCAATGGCGGAGCGGGGCCACATCTCACCAATGGAGGCAGTGTTCTGGTACAACATGTCCTCTCGGGTAGGACAGGTTGAGGAATCGGTGCCACACAGAGCAGTATTCAGATATGAGTGGCGGCACCCGTGCACGCCACCACAACGGCCAGTGGAGAGTGAGAATGCATTTGTGCAGGTGGGCGAAGAAGTCTGGGTTAAGCCCCCAGATGCACATTGCACATCTCAATGGGGAAGGGGAACGGTGACGGCCGTAAATTCCCAGAACAATTTTTCCGTGGACAGAGTACCACGTCATGTCCTGGACGTCCGTAGAATCACTGCGTCAACGGACTCCGAGGAAGAGGAAACTCAAAGTGCCGCCCCAACACTGCGGAGATTGCAAAGAAGTCGCAAACTACCAACCCGGACAGCAGACTTTCATATGCAGAAGGACGAGGGGGAAATTGATCCTTGAGATCAGGGGGGCGTGTGGGTATGGTGTGGTGTGTGGTGGCCGGAAGCTGGGGAGTGCTCGACCGGAAGGGCCAGCAGGTCGGCCTCTCTCTAGCGGTGATCAGGAACGTGGTGGACGCGAGTTTGGCAGCTCTCGGTGTTAATGAGTTGGATCGTACGCACGTGGAAGAGGAGAAACCAGCCATGGGATTTAGCGGCGCCTATGAAAAGCGGTAAGTGAGATAGCTTTTTCTAACCACATAAACATATACCAAAGTTGAAAGAAAGTCACTGTAGAAAGCAAATAACTAACTACTTGATAATATATTTTGAGTTCAAATTTTATTGAGGATGTACTTTGCTTTTCATTCAATCAAAAGTGATAAAATACTAGACCACCCAAGACCCAACGGGTCACATTCACTTTAAAATATTTTTAAAAAATCATGCTCACTTAAAAATAATTTTGAAATAATTAAAATATATATAGACATTTATATAATGTAAAATGAAATTTTCAATCTACTCTCTCATAACCACTATCTCTTTCTCTCTATTTATGAAGGTACACGGAAAAACACAGTATCTAGGCCAAAACTTGTTTTATTCCATTTGTTTTCCCATTTCAGGGGCAACTTCCTTTCAAAGTATTTCCCCATTATACGTGGTTTTGGCTGTATTACATTACAGACAAGCACACAATCAGAGTTTTAGCAGTATATAGATTAGCATTAATTGTATATATAAATTTAACTCTTTAACATTCCATACCACATGAAACCACATTAGCAAGACATTCCAGCACGATGACTGCATCATACTATAAATTAAAGTCTTTACTTTTAATTTACTGCAATTTTTCCCAATGATCTATCAACTAGTAAAGATACTAATTGAATTAACAAGCCTGTTTTTAGATATTTTCTGCTAAATCAGGATGTTAAGAGTTAATCAAATACTAAATACTCGCCTATACCTTCTCAAAAAAACTAAATTTGGTTTCATAAATTATATATGCTAACATGCCACATGAGAATAAAGTAGGTTAATTTTAAAAACGAGCTGAAGGCATAACTAAAATGTAGTCGTCCTTGAACTACTTAAAAATCTTGTTTATTTCCTCTACACATGAGCATACATAGTTTAGTATGTAATATACTTATGTCAACCCTTCAGGTGAAATAGTAAATAACATGAGAATAGTAAGCAAAACAAAAATAAGCCATGAATTATTTATAAGAAAGGAAGGTTTGATCTAAGTAAGGGTAAGTAAAAAGATATTTTAACAAGATTAAGCAGAGGGGAGGTTGACAAAACAATCTTTAATACAACAAATCAACACCTAAAAGTTTTTCCAACAAAGTATATTTACTATTCATTAGAAACAAGAGTAAGGAAAAAAGCCACAACTAATTTTTTTTATGTATGCTGTTATCGCTTGTCAATTAGTTGTCTCTTATCACAGAGAAAGCAATGAAAAGTTAGAACAATCTAATATAAACATGGATCTTGTAGTTTATATATATATATATAAACTATAGAGGTATAAAGTTGATGGACCAGGTCATGAAAGTAACAGAAAGAGTTATAGCACAACTGATTAGGGACTGGGTGAAAATAGACTGAGATGCAATTTGGGTTTGTACCAGGAAGAGGCACCACTGATGCCCTCTTCCTTGTGAGGCAATTACGGGAAAAGTACGGAAAAGTACCTAGCTAAAAGTAAGCCACTCTACTTGGCATTTGTCGACCTTGAGAAAGCCTTTGACAGAGTTCCACGTGCTGTAATCTGGTGGGCTCTTAGAAAACTAGGAGTAGATGAATGGCTTGTGAAAGCGGTACAAGCCATGTATAGGGGAGCAGTCAGCAAAGTTAGGATTAGCAATGAGTATAGCGAGGAATTTAGCATACAGGTTGGGGTCCACCAGGGCTCTGTTCTTAGCCCTCTCCTGTTCATCATAGTCCTGCAGGCAATAACGGAGGAGTTTAAGTACAGATGCCCATGGGAACTCCTGTATGCTGATGACCTCGCACTCATAGCTGAATCTATGGTAGAACTAGAGAATAAATTCCAAACTTGGAAGCAGGGACTAGAAAGAAAGGGTCTCAAAGTCAACATGACAAAGACTAAGGTCCTTGTAAGTAGACGAGAAAACAGAACCCAGATCCCCTCAGGGAAATGGCCTTGCTCAGTATGTAGGAAAGGTGTAGGTAGGAACTCCATTCTCTGCCCCAAATGCAAACAATGGGTACACAAGAGATGTAGCGGGATCTCATGAAGCTTAATTAAGAATGTAGGATTCACATGCAGCAGCTGTGCTGAGACAGCAAGCAGCAAACAGCCACAGGAAACAAGTACCACCAATCTCTGGGAGGGCCCTGTAGAAACAGTAGACAGCTTCTGCTACCTAGGTGACCGAATTAACAGCGGAGGTGGGTGTTCAGAAAGTACAATAACTAGGGTAAGAACGGGATGGAAGAAGTTTAGGGAACTACTACCACTGCTAGCTGCAAAAGGCTTCTCCCTCAGAATGAAAGGCAGACTGTATGATGCGTGTATCCGAACAGCGATGTTGCATGGTAGTGAAACCTGGGCGCTGAAGGTGGAAGACTTACGGAGATTAGAGAGAAACGAAGCCTGCATGCTCCGATGGATGTGTAACAGTAATATACGTGAACGATAAAGCATAAATGAATTGAGAGAGAGACTGAGCATAAGAGGAATCAAATGCTGTGTGCAGGAGAGGCGGTTGCGCTGGTATGGACATGTGATGCGTATGAAGGATGACAGCTGCATAAAAAGGTGCAGAGCACTAGAAGTTGATGGAAACCGCGGAGTGGGAGACCCAAGATGACCTGGGATGAGGTGATAAAAGCCGACCTTACCCAATTACACCTCTCAAAGACAATGACACACGACCGTGACTTCTGGCGTCACGCAGTAATACAGAGTACCCAACCTCCCATGGGTACAAGCTGAAGCATATAGACAATATGCCCCCCACCCCACCGCAAGGTGGTCGTGGAGGTGCCACGGCAAAAAAGCACCCAGCCCACACTGTAAAGTGCACGTGTAGGCGCCACGAAAAAGCACCCAGCACTCACTGTAAATGAGATTGGTGTTAGGAAGGGCATCCAGCTGTAGAAATCAAGCCAAATCAGTTCCTGTATGAGCAAGGCATGGTCAGCCGACCAGACACTGTCCACAACAGGACAACCCGTCTAACCCATGCTAGCGTGGAAGAACAGACGTAAAACGGTGATGATGATGATGATGATGATATATATTGTTATACTTGGGGAGGGTCATATTTGTGTAATAATATTGCCAGAATTAATAACAGAAAACACTCACTGTTTGGTTGGTTTTCGTTTCTGTGTCTTTTATATCAGTTAATTTAATTTATTCGGTCCTCAATGTTACCAATGACTGACCAACGGTCAAAAATACAGATACAATATAGACACAAACACATATAGTCTAACAAAGTTCTTTCGTTGCACATCTGCAACATCGTCAGTGGTGCTATTATGTTTCCTCCTGTTGTATTGTATGCCTTTATATATATATATATATATATATATAGCTTCTACAGGACTAGAACTGTTTCATTCGAAGGAAATCATCAGGAAAGCCGATCGTCGATGTGATATGGTGGTATTTATACATTTTCTTGTTGTAGAGGAAGGTGGTGATTGGAATGGGTGAAGATCATTGGCAAAAAACTATACTCAGAGAAAAATATACAGTGATACAGAATGATACAAATGCAGGCATTCCTTCCCCTGCCACCAGAAAATGTATAAATACCACCATATCACATTGACAGTCATCTTTCCTGATGATTTCCTTCCAATGAAACAGTTCTAGTCCTGTAGAAGCCATTTCTATATTAAATATTTATACTCTGCTATGTATTGAGTACATTACTGTGATTAATCCCGATTGAACCCGGCACACACACACACACACACGCACATATATTAGTAAACCAAAGCAAGGGATGACAGAATACAGTGTTGTGTTGGAATGTGATAACTCAAATGCAAAGAAATAAGTATGGAATGGGACAAAACAGGAACAAGCGACAAAATAAATAAATATATATAAATATAATGTGAGGGAGGGGCAGATTCTGTTACTTTTTTTATCATTATTAGTGGACTAGCAGAATCCCCAGTGTTGGACAAAAATGCATTAAGGCACTTTACATTCTGATTTCAAACCCCGGAAGAGCTCAAGTTTACTTTTCATCCTTCGAGATAGGGGGTGGGAGAGTCTATAAAAATAAAGTACCCTAAACTACTTGGATTGATATAATCAACTTCATCCTCCTCACAAAAATTGCTTGTCTTATGTCTACATTAGAAACAATTAAAGGGTCTACTTGACCTGTTAGAAATTGTATATTTGCTTTCTTTCCCCACTACAAATATGCCATGATTGATGTCAAACATATTGACAGGTCATACCTGTCACAGTGAGGTAGCTAGCTGGTGGCTTATAATAATAATAATAATAATAATAATGAAATTATTGTGTACAGTGCTCAGGTGCACTACAACTCATCAAAGGTGCATGTATAGTACATAGAATAATGTACAAATGTCAGGAAAATGAACAGTGTATGAGTCATGATATAATAATAATAATAATGAAATATTGTGTACAGTGCCCAGGTGCACCACAACTCATCAAAAAGTGCATGTACAGTACATAGGGCAATGCACAAACATCAGTAAAATGAACAGTGCACGAGTCATGATACACACGTGTGCATGTGTATGGAAGAGGTACATCAGGTGTAGTTTTGACGTATTTCGGGAAGCATGAGTGTCTTAAAGGATGCAGTGTCTCGGCAGCTAACAACTGACGCAGGCAGTTTGTTCCATGCTTCAGCAACTCTGAGCGTGAAAAAATGTCTACAGAAGTCATGGGAGCTGTGCTGTTTTCTGATTTTGTAGGCATGTCCACGTGTGTTAGACACATGTAGATCAAAAAGGTGCTCAGGGTTGCAATTGGCGAGATGGTTAATAACTTTGTAGGTATTCACCAAGTCCATTGCCAGACGTCGGAGCTTCAATGAATCCATGCCCAGGGAAGCAAAGCGTTCAGAGTATGGTAGATGCCTGATGGAGGGTATTCGCTTGGTTGCACATCTCTGAACAGTTTCCAGGAGGTCAATATTCTGAGCAGGATGGGGGTTCCAGACTGGTGATGCAAATTCTAAGTGTGGCCGCACCATAGCTATATACAGCTTTAAATAGATAGCTGGAGAGCGGCTGACAAAGGTATTGTTGGGTGATGCCAAGACACCCTCGGCCTTCTTGACAATCTTAGAGACATGCTTTGTCCAACGCAAATCGCTGCTGACAGTAATGCCCAGGTCACGTTCACAAGAGGACTTCTTGATATCAGTGTTGTGGAGGGAGTATGTGGACGCTGGATTTTTCCTTCCAAAATGCATGGTGGTACACTTGTCCACAGCCAGCTTCAGTTGCCAGTCTGTGATCCATTGCTGCATTGTGTCCAGGTCTGATTGTAGGAAAGAGTTGTAAATTTCAGGATCAGTCCTTTTGATTTCAAGGTACAGCTTGATGTCATCTGCATATTTCAGTACCGTGGCATTCTGTAAGTTGGCATCTATATCATTAATATATGCCACAAACAAAAGGGGACCAAGAACAGATCCCTGTGGTACACCAGATGACATCTCATATGGTGAAGAATGCTGTCCTAGAACCGTGACTACCTCTCTTCGACTGAGAATGAAGGACTTCAACCAGTTAAAAAGATCATCCTTCACACCCATTGCAGAGAGTTTTGCCATAAGCCTTTTGTGTGGCACAGAATTGAAGGCCTTCGCAAAGTCAAGGTAAACAACATCCACCCATGAGCCGCTGTCAGTGATTCGGGTGATGTCTTCAAGGAACTCGATAAGCTGATCACAGCAGCTGGAGTTAGGGATAAATCCAAACTGTGAGGGCCGGATGAGGCTGTGAGAGCTCCAGAAGTTCCAAAGTGTTTCTCTGACACAGGATTCCATCAGTTTGGCCATACAGCTAGTAAGACTGACTGGACGATAGTCGACAGGTGACATGCGGTTGCCCTTTTTGAACAGGGGAATGACACTGGCAGTTTTCCACTGCTCCGGAGTAGCACCATTGTTGAAACAGTATTGAAAGAAGAAAGAAAGATGGAGCAAAAGGAAATACCCGCCACGTTTGAGAAGCCGGTATGTCACACCATCAAGACCAGGGGAGGCATAGTTGCGCTTATTCTTAAGGTGACGTCGCAACATTGCAGGTGTAAATTCCATAGTTGTTATGGAATTTGATGTTAGAGATGGTGGAGATGGTACATTCTGGTTTTCAACAGTAGAAATACTTGCATAGCACTCAGCAATGAGTTCTGCGCATTCTTTGGGATCGTCAGTGATCTGGCTTGTGTGGGGATTGCGAAGAGGACCAACTGGAGAGTGAGGTCTCTGCTTTGAATGAACATATTTCCAGAACACCTTACTGTCAGGATTGGTTGCTATGCACTGTTCAAATTCAAGCACTGCCTTCTTTGTCACTTGCTTGAGATGGTTAGAAGATTTATTCCGCTTTTTTCTGTTGGCATTTGATTTATGCAGTTTATATCCCCGTTCAGCGTTCCGACGTTCTTTCCTGGCAAGTCGGACCGCTGAAGTTTCCCAAATTGCACTTTTGGGGTGGTTATTTTTCCGCTTATGTGGCACCGATGCTGCACACGCTATCCATATTGAGTCCAGGATGCTCTGGAGTATAGTGTTCACATCTCCAGAGTTATACATCTCATGCCAGTTTGGGCGCTGTAGCTCAGTGCAGTACAAGTTCCAATCCGCCCTCTTCCAATCAAAGCAAGCAGATTGGAGATGGCTCTGGTTTTTGTTGCTGCCCTCAAGTGCCAGATTGGCAATGATCATAGCATGATCAGAGTCGCCTAGAGGTTCCTCAGTAGTACAACTGATAACCACTTCAGGAGTAGTGGTGAAGATCAGGTCCAAAGTGTTGTCACCTCTTGTTGGAGAGGTGACTACTTGTGACCAGTTTGAGTTCAGCACTAGTTCAAGGAAATCGTTTGCACCTTGTGGCCAACGAAAGGTTTCCCAATCGATCTCAGGATGATTGAAGTCACCTGCAATAAACACATAAGTGGCTGTTTTCTTGGCAGCAACTCTGAGGATATCGCAAAGCTGTGTGTCCTGATGGTAGTTTGGGGGGCGATAAACAACACCAAGCAGAAGTGTTGACATGGTCATACGTATGTCACAGAAAAAAACTTCTTCCTGTGATTCGTTCAAATCAACGCAAGGAGTTACCGAAAAGTTTGAATGAACGTAGACCATCACACCACCACAACGGCGATTAATGCGGTCCTTGCGGAAAAGGTTGTACCCAGTAATGCTGAAAACCCCATCACAGAGTAAGGAATGTGCCCATGTTTCTGTGACTGTGATGAAGTCAGAGTCGATGCTTCTGACGTAGGATTCAAACAGATGTATCTTGTTGCATAAACTGCGAGCATTTAAGGACAACAATTTGTACCCTGCTCGCAGTTTATGATGGTGTGTAGAGGGTGGCAGGTTGTTCTGGTTTAGTTTCCCAGAGTTGTAGCAGTTTTTACGTTGCCAGTTATTGTGGGTAGATCACACTCAGACCAGCTGGTATCTCTCTTCCACGTTTCACCAGCCTTGACAAACCTCCAGATCTGCCCATCATCACGCAGACTAAAACTTTCATGTTGTGCTGAGTTCCGATTCAAGGAAGCTGCAGCACGGAGCTTTGGACGTACATGGGGTGGTAGGCCTGGGCGTGTTCGGAAGGTAATCCGATTTTCACGCCCAGCTTTAACAGAGGCCAGATGGTATGAGGTTGCCTCAGCGGGGTCCGAAAAAGACAGCCTGACAGGAGTACCTGAAGTATAACCAGTCTAAGAAATCAGACACTCCAAACAAAACCAACAATAATCTACAGTAACCCCTACATCTATCACCACACTTTAAGAAGTGAAATGCTGCATCATAAGCATAGAATGTGAAGTATGTGCCTCGTATTGAGGCAAGAATGCTATGCTGGATATGTAATGAGAGTGTGCATGAATGCTGGAATACATAGGATATGAATGCTGGAATACATAGGATATAAGAGGAATATCAGATATATGCAAGAGAAAAGATTGAGCTGGTACGATAATTTGATGTGTATACAGGATCTGATTAAGTCCTTTTCAGATTGTATGCATTTAAAAGATTATAGTAGCTCCCAATATATAATGGTCTGCAGGGGATGGGGGAAAATATATTTAATCTAGTTCTGTATGTAGAGAGAATGATAATTGAGTAAAGAAGTACCAAGTGATCCAAGTGGAAAGAATCTGAAAGAGAGTCAGACATGGGAAGAAATTATGAAATCTGATCTAAGAAGGCTGAACTTCACTAAGAAGATGACAAAGGACCATAAGAAGTGGTGAGATGTTGTACAAGAGAAGCACCATCAAACCTAAGCTGGCATGGAAAATATATAAAGCAATGATGATGAGAAAGAACACAAAACTACAATTCAATAAATTCTAGTCATCAATTTCTGAGGTGCCAAATTTAGAATATAAATATATATTGGAGTTGAGACATTAGAAAATAATAGACATTTTGATTATAAATATTACATAATAATGACTAAAAGAGTGGGGGAAGATCTAGTTTTATAGTGAAAGCTTTCAAAAACTTAATATTCCATGTATCTTTAATGAAGTGAGAATATAAATATATTTATAGTTCTACATTTTCTTTTGTTTTTAATAAAAAAAATAACACTGTTAGTAAGCTTCACAGAGCTGTTTAAAGAAAAACAACCAGTTAATAAAAGTAAAAGCAAATCCCTCAGGAAAAAATACAATATGCATAAATGTTAAGTTATTAGATTTTAGGTGACACAAAAATCAATAAATCTGTTAAAATGGTGTAAGAATAACTATAGATAGAATTTCAGTTTCTGTTTTTATAAAGATTGAAATAGGAAAATATTAAAATTTTCTGTTTAATGTCAAGGTATTATTATTAAGATTATACAACACATCCAGGTTGTATTCTATCTAAAGTACTTCACCAATCACATACAGCTGCCTGTAGCAAAAGAAAATGTCATTGGTCCACTATTTTGTAAATAAGCACATATACCACAAAATTACAAATTGATTGCATGGTCATAACATTATAGCTTAAACAACAATATTCAGTATATGGTTCAAATCCAATAGAATATTGAAAAACATTAAGCTAATAATTGTTTCTACTTTTGGCACAAGGCCAGCAATTACTCAGTAATTACTGGTAATGTATTTTATTGACCCCCGTACGGATGAAAGGCAAAGTTAACCTCAGCAGGATTTGAAGCTAATAATAATAATTTCTAATATTGGCAAAAAATAAATTTTGGAGAAGAACAACAAACAGTTGATTAAATGAATCCCAGGTTAAGTTGACTCTAGCAAAATTTAATTTCAGAATGAAATGGGGGTTATAACTCAATACTGTAAGGTATTTTTTCCTGCAATCTACCTAGTCTGTCATCCACTGCTCTTCCCAATAATAATTGTTTCTACTTTTGGCACAAGGCCAGCAATTATACCAGTGTATTACTGGTACTTTATTTTATCGACCTCGTAAGGATGAAAGGCAAGGTTAACCTCGGCGGGATTTGAACTCTTCCCAATAATAATAATCTCTAACATTACCACAAGGACATAATATCAGTATATTAAAATATATTACAATATATTATTACCTTTTCTATTGACACTAGACGGATAAAAGGCTGCCAACCCAAGTAGTGTTTGCACTCAGTATATAAACATACATATCACAATACTGTAAAGCATTTCAGCTATCACTCTAAAAATGATGATGATGATGATGATGATGACAGACATCAATATTGATTGCTAGATTATCTTTTAAATAAAGCTATCTCTGAAGTCAAAATGCTTAACAATTGTTGACTGAGTATTTCCCTATTAAAAAGGGGAAAAAAAAAAGACAAAAAATTACCACCTCTCTCTCTCAATTCAAACCATTTAGAATCGTTAAATTTTTTACTCTCTAATTTCAGTTGTACTTTAATCACGTAGTATTATATTTATTGTAGTTTCAATGTGCTGCTAATCAACCTTTCAATCACAGGATGGAAACCAACTGATATATGCTGGAAATGCATTTATACAAATATTGATCAATGACAACTGTGTCAAAAAAAAACAAAAAAACTAATGATCCTTGTATGAGTCAGTATTTACTGACATCATTCACAAGATCATTAATAGTTTAAAATAACTTCAAAAACAGGTCTGCACTCTAAGGTTTAAAACTGAACTTTCAATGTCACAAATTTTAAAATATTCTTACACAAGAATAGAACGAAAACACTCAATATATGACATGAATTACTCCAAAATGCTGACATTCAATATCACAATTCTAAGAAATTTGAATGAAATTCCCTTGAAAGAAGATTATAAAGTGCAAATGAGTTGTGTTGTTATATGATGATGATGCAGCCTTAGTTGACACTTCCTTTCAGAAGATTCTACAGAAATAACAAGGGAATTAAGAATACAGGCAATTAACACAAGTATGACTAATATTGCAATCCGTTATAATTGCTCTTTAAAGCCACAATTTTCCAAATTACAAACTGGTAGAATATTGATATTTAGAAATTTGAAACCACTGACATGGGAGTATAGAATATGTCAACATAGCTAAATGGTAAAATCCTTTATAGTTAACCCATTAGCACTGAGAAATGTGTATGCATGTATATATACACCCAAGATTCTTAGGTGGAGTTTGTTATTGATTAGTCCCAAAGCAATTTTTCAACCAATCAATTATTTCACAGAGAGCTATAAAATCCCCAGAGATCATGACAACATTCTCCAAACAGAGCTGAGAGAGAAATGTGTATATAAATAGATAGACCTGGTGTCAAGAAAGGCATCCAGCTGTAGAAGGTTCTGTCCAACCCATACCAGCATGGAAAAGTTAATGTAAAAACGATAATGATGCACATTAATATACTTTAAATATGGTTATGAGGCATTCATCTTCAAAAATACTTTAAATTTCATGGGGCTTTATCGTTTGGAGGAAGGGCATCCAGCTGTAGAAAACTTGCCAGATAGTCCTATATGAGCGAGACACGGTCACCCAACCAACCTTGCCTCAAGTGGGACAACTCCTGTCTAACTCATGCTAGCATGGAAGATGGACATTAAACGAAGATGATGATGATGCAAATTTCATTATTTGAGATCTTACACATACTGGCTTCCTTAATCAGCAGTATATATATATATAGAGACATAGATATACCACGCCAGTATAGAAAGCAGACACAAAACGTATACACTCTATATACTAAGCATTTATTTTCCCCCCTTTCAACTAGATGCGTTCAATCACCACCTTTTAAAACAAGATTATCTTGCACAAAACGCCAGCATCAACAGTTTTCCTACAGATGGCGATGTGAATAGGCCTGTTTTTTCTCTAAAAAATGTTTATTTTGTTTCTGCTACAGCCGATCTCCTCAATTTTTCTATTTCTTCTTTAATTTCTCATTCTATTTTCTGATGAATGACTAGCATCCAAAACGTTAAGACTCTTTTTGTACTATATCAAGTGTAAAACTAATAATGTATTTCTTCATTGTACTGTGCCGTTCGGTTTGTTATTTCTGTTTGCCGTTTGTATGTATGTATGTATATATATATATATATATAACAGGACCGTAACCTCTGGCGTCCCACAGTAATACAGAAGACCCGACTTCCCACAGGTACAAGCCAAAACTGAAGCATATAGACAATATGCCCCCATCCCCTTCCACCGCAAAGTGGTTGTGGAAGTGTCACAACAAAAAAGCACCCAGCCCACTCTGTAAAGTTGCCGTGTAGGCGCCATGGTAAAAAAGCACCCAGTACTCACTGTAAATGAGGTTGGTGTTAGGAAGGGCATCCAGCTGTAGAAATCAAGCCAAAATCAGTTCCCGTATGAGCAAAACAACGTCACCCAACCTGGCATTACCCACAATAGGACAACCCGTCTAACCCATGCTAGCATGGAAGAATGGACGTAAAACGTTGATGATGATGAATATATATAAGAATGGGTGCTTTTTTTTCATAATTGTCAAACACATCTGTTCTTCTGTTTGCAGCAGAGATTGTGGAAAGCTGCCAAGGTAATGAAATCTAAAGTTAAGTGAAATAAACAATATGGCATTTCTTCAAGTTAATAAAGAAGTTGAATTATTTTCAAAGTTCAGAATCTTCCATTAAATCAATTCATTAGCTATAATTCAGCATAAAATATTCTTCTAAGTAGTTATTATTCAACATTTAGTAAGGAAAAACGACTACTAAATGCACTATAATTTACTCAAATTTGCCAACTATTAATGTTTTCTTTGGCACAAAGCCAATAGCTGATTAAACAATTAGAATGATATCTATCATTGGAACAAACCCACACATATTGCGTTGAAACAATTTAATTGACACTGGTTTTTATCAACCTCGAAAAAATAAAAGTCAACTTTTGTAAGACTTAAACAAACACAACTAAAGTATACACAAAGAGTCCAGTGCTCTTTGGTTATTATATATGGGCTAAAAATAAGGAAATACAATTGACTAAACTGATTCCAGTATATATTTTTTATTCTTTTTATTTTATCAAACGTATAAGGATTTGATCCACTGCTATTGTTCAATGTAATCTCAGTTATCTGTGAAGGACAAAGGCACAACAACTTCTCCCAACTAAGCTTTAAAAATAGGAAAAAATACAAGTGGGCATAATAATGATTTCTTATATTGGTAGGATCTATACATTTCGAGGGGAAGGTTTAGACAGTATTTAATTTAACTCTTGACATCTTGTACAGCATTTGCAAAATACAAAACAACATTATTGAAAAGTACAAAACAACATTATGACTGCATCACATGAAAAACATAAGTCTTTATTTTAGTTTACCACCAAATTTCACAATGATTTGTCCACTAGTAAAGATACTATAAACATTTGAATTAACAAATCCATTTTTAGATATTTTCTGTTAAATCATAACAGAATGTTATGAATTAACTGTCAGTCATGGAAAAATGGAAAACATATTTGACTTTGCAGAAGATGAACTCTGAACATAAAATAGCAGTGGATTGGCAGAGTTCAAATCTCAGCATGGTTAACTTTGCTTTTCATCTTCAGAAATTGACAAAAGACACCAATCAAATACTGGTATCTACTTTTTATTCTTATAAAGCATCCAGGATATAACATCTACCTCCTTACCAGCTTAACAAGAATAAAAGTAAAGTAGTGTTTTCACAAAACAATTGTGGAATGTTAAATAATTTTACAGAGTAAAAGCTCGAGGTAATATAATCTATTCATACAAACTCACTAATAAATATTCAACAGTCTATTGCAATAAATTACAATAATGTGTTGTTTTTTTTATACCGAAATACTAAGCTGCACTCTTTTTTTTATATAATATATTCATTTATTAAACTGGTTGTATTAGATTTTGTAAAACAAAACAAAGCTAAATATCTGTTAGCCTGACCTTGATAACAAAACCAGTGTCATAGACAAAAATACCTCAAAATTAGAATTTATCCAAAGACATGTATCAATATTAAAAAATCCATCAACAAAACACTAAATGAACTAAATGCCAGCTTGATGTTATTTTCCTTCTTCTGTAGCGGACATATTTGGAAATTATCAGGTAGTATGAATGCCAACAGGATATTGCAAATTGTATAAACACATTTCACTGTGTGTGTACTTGTGTATTTGTTAGGTTTAGTGGCAATAGACATGTCAGACAACATACACAAAGAGAGAAATAATGGTGTGACGTCAAAACACTGGACAATCTGAATCTTTACGTTAACACAATTCCAGTATTAGAAAAAATACAGAACAGTATGGGATGTTTTACTTGAGGTATATAATATAGCAGACAATTTTCTGTTGACCCTTGTGGTGGGCGGCCGATTGTCGCACCTGGTGGTGAATTGACGGTTGGCTTTGCTATTTTTTTTTATTTTTCTCTCGCTTGGATCATATATTTTTGTATATTATATTGGAGCTTTGACAGTATTGGTAGAGGGTCGGACGTGATGCTTTGACGCATAGAGTTATGGCCCTTGCCATTCTGAGTTCAAATCCCGCCAAGGTTAACTTTGCCTTTCATCCTTACGGGGTCGATAAAATAAAGTACCAGTAATGTACTGGGTATTTGCTGGCCTTGTGCCAAAAGTAGAAACAATTATATTGGAGCTTCCTATCAATAATTAGATGTATTCATTTTATGTTTATATTTTCATTCTATAAAAACATTATAAACAAATTGTAATGTTATTCATACAATTCTACAATTCATGACTAATAAAAAGCGTGTTACTGGATACACTATCTATATATATATAAAACTGAGGATGTCTGTCTGTGTGTGAGTTTGAATCCCTAAAACTCGAGAACCACTCAACCGACTGTTTTCAAACTCTACACATGTAATACTTATGTCTCAGGGAGTGTTCTGAGCAAAGGAAATTTCAAATTTTCAATGCCCTAAGAATCGCATTAGGCGATTTAGCAATTTCTATAATTCTTAGTCTTTCTCTTTTTAGATATTATACGTTATATGTATGTATCTATCAGTCTGTATGTCTGATGTCTGCATCCCTGAGGATGTCTGTCTGTGTGTGTGTTTGTTGTCTCGAGAAGTACCCAACCTATTTTTTTCAAACTTTACATGTATTACTTATGTTTCAGGGAGTGTTATGCACATAAAAAATTCAAATTTTTGATCTCCTAGGGCCCACATTAGGTGAAAAACTGCATTTTTAAAGCTTTTTAGGGCTTTTTTTGAGGCGTTACGTCACACCGATTTCCTTGTAATTGTAACTATGTATTAGTCAATCTCTTCTTCATACCGTGAGCAAAGAAAATCCAACTTTTTATGGCCTAGGGCCCGCATTAGGTGAAAAACTTCATTTTTTTCCAGCTTTTTAGGGCTTTTTGGAGGCGTTACGTCTAGCCGATTTTCCCAAAATTTCAAGGCATATATGCACATAAAAAAATTTATTAGATGAAAACCTGCATTTTTCCTGATTCATTGAGGAAAATCTTAAACATATTGTCCAGGCATGCAGTTTTTTCACGATTAAGTCTGTTGGCAGCCCGCATTCCAAAAAAACTTATCCTGTGCAACGCTGGGTACCACTGCTAGTAAAAAATAAAATGAAGGTTTCTTCGAATTGAGAGATCACAGCTCTGATACTATGGGCATGTGGTTAGAATGTCTCAGGAAAGAATCGCTAGACAGATTTTACGGGAAAAACCAATCAGCATGAGACGCAGAGCAAAGGGTTTGTATAATCCATGAGCTTGGCTGGTCTTGCTTGGGTATCCAGCCTGATCAGTTGGAGACAGTTGCTTCTGACAGGACCTGCTGGAAAGAGTGTTTCATGACTCTACCCCTTCGACCCTCCCAGGAATAAGTGGGCGAAGAAGAAGAGAAGGAAATGAGAACCCGCTTTTCATTGTAAATCTTTGCCTCTTGAATTGTTTTTAATCGATAAAGAATCTTTTTGAACAATTTTTCCAAAAAGTTTTATTTATTATTATTATTTTAATCTATACACTGAAAGAAAATTATTTCGACGCGCCGATCTAGACCACTACTCAATTCCTTCGACAATGAATCATATGACATCACGAAAATAGTTGTACCAACTCATTATCGATTTCCTTTCAATAACAACTGATCCTTACTACAAACTATAATAGTCAATAACGTACCCATCATTAAATTAGCTCTACAAACCTAGGCAGTAAAAAAAAAAAAAAAAAAAAAAAAAAGAATCTTGCTTAGAGCTGCAATTTTCATTTCTTTTTGGTTTTGCTTTTCCTTTCATTTTAATTCATGTTCATTTATTGTCTGCCATTTTATATACTTAAAGCCAATGATACCTAAATAGCTTTTAATAAGATTCTTGGAAGAAGACATCCTCTAGGGTAGGTGCTACAAGAGGAGGAGGAGGGAAATGATACAAATTGATACCAGAGTGGAAGATAAAGAGGCGAACAAATGTAGACTGATAAAATTTAAAATTTGTACATACTACATCATATATATATATATATATATATATATGTATATATATATAATCATCATCATCATCATTTTACGTCCGCTTTTCCCTGCTTGCAAGGGTGGGACGGGAACCGATTCTGGCTTGATTTCTACAGCTGGATGCCCTTCCTAACACCAACCTCATTTACAGTGAGTGCTGGGTGCTTTTTTGCCGTGGCACCTCCACAACCACTTTGCAGTGGAATGATATGGACCCCAGTCCCTATCATCTCATTTCTACAGCTGAGTAAACTGGAGCAATGTGAAATAAAGGGTCTTGCACAAGGAAACAACACATCACACGGTCTGAGAATTGAACTCACAACCTTTCGATTGCAAGGCCAATGCTCTAACTACTAAGCCATGTGCCTCCATATATATATACATATATATATCATCATCATCATCATCATCAGCGTTTAACGTCCGTGTTCCACGCTTGCATGGGTTTGGACGGGGGTAGTCCCACTTGAGGCAAGAGTGATTGTCTTGCTCGCATAGGACTGTCTGGCAGGTTTTCTACAGTTGGATGCCCTTCCTAACACCAACCACATTTACAGTGTGGGTCTGGGAGGTTTTTACCGTGTTGCCTACACGGCCACATTACAGCGTGGACTGTGTGTTTTTTTGTCGTGACACCTACACGATCTCATTTGTTTCGGCCTCGATGGCGCGGCACCAACATAACTTTACATAGAACGGGGTGGTGTGGATCGGGTGGGGGTGGTGGGACGGGGTGTATTTGTTAGAGATGCCTACTGGCTGGAGTAGGTTTTACTATATATTTAGGTAAGGCGGGTCTTCTCTGTTACTGAGTACCGCCAAAGGTCTCGGTCCAGTGACATTGTCTTGGAGAGGTGTAAGTGTGTGATGTCGGAGTTTATCAGCTCGTCCCAGGTTTTTCTAGGTCTGCCTATTCCGTGACTACCGTCTATCTTTATTGCCCTGCACTTTGTTATACAGCTATCGACTTTCATGCGCATCACGTGTCCATACCAACGTAGCCTTCTCTCGAGTAAACAACATCTGATCCCTCTTATCTCTAATTTATTCCTTAGTTCGTTTATGCTTTGCCGTTCACGTATATTACTGTTACACATCCAGCGGAGCATGCAAGCTTCGTTCCTCTCTAGTCTGCGTATATCCTCTGCACACAATGCCCAGGTCTCACTGCCATGCAGCATTGCTGTTCGTATGCAGGCATCGTACAACCTGCCTTTCATTTTTAGTGAGAACCCTTTAGCAGCTAATAGTGGTATAAGCTCTCTGAACTTTTTCCAACCAGTTCTGACTCTAGCTACAGTACTTTCAGAGCACCCTCCCCCACTGCTGATTTTATCGCCCAGGTAACGGAAGCTGTCCACTATTTCTATAGAACCCTCTGCGCAATTGAAAGAGCTAGTAGTTTGTGGGCACTTGCTGCTACTTATTGCACCAGAGCACCGGCCACATGTAAAATCTATGTTCTTAGTTAGCCTACCTGTGATCCCACTACATCTTTTATGCACCCATACTTTGCATTTAGGACATAAAATGGAGTTTCTACCTACGCCTTTCCTACACACCGAGCACGACCATTTCCCAGAAGGGACCGCCGCCTTGTTTTCTTTCCTACAAACTAGTACTTTGGTCTTAGCCAGGTTAATTTTAAGTCCTTTTGACTCTAGGCCGTGCTTCCATGTTTGGAATTTCTTCTCTAGCTCGGCCATTGATTCCGCTATGAGTGTCAGGTCGTCTGCGTATAGGAGTTCCCATGGGCAGCCTGTCTTGAACTCCTCTGTTATGGCCTGAAGGGCAATAATAAATAGTAGTGGACTGAGAACAGAGCCCTGATGGACGCCGACTTTTACGCTAAACTCTTCACTATATTCGTTGTTAATTCTAACCTTGCTGACTGTTTCTTTATACATGGCTTGTATAGCCCTCACAAGCCATTCGTCAACGCCTAGTTTTCTAAGAGCCCACCAGATAATGGAGCGGGGGACTCTGTCGAAGGCTTTCTCCAAGTCGACAAAAGCTAAGTAGAGGGGTTTACCTTTAGCTAGGTACTTCTCTTGTAGTTGTCGTACTATGAAAAGAGCGTCTGTGGTACTTTTGCCTGACACAAACCCGAACTGCATTTCATCTAGGTCAATTCTCTCTCTGATTAGCTGCGCTATTACTCTTTCCGTGACCTTCATGACCTGGTCGATTAATTTAATGCCTCTATAGTTACTCCTATCTAGGGCGTCTCCTTTACCCTTATAACAGTTAACGATGATGCTGCTATGCCAGTCCTTCGGAACAACCCCGTTTTGTACGACTTGGTTAACTATGCGGGTGACCATGGTGTGTCCCACCGTGCCAGATGCCTTCAGCATCTCAGCAACTATTTCCGAAGGCCCAGCCGCCTTACCAGTCTTCATATCCTTGATTGCCTTACTTATTATACTCCCCTCGACTAACACTGCTGGTCCCTCTATTGGGTCGATATGGGGGAGACTGCCTTTCTCCCAATTATTCTCCTCATTTAGAAGCCTTTCATAGTGACACTTCCAAGCTACCTTCTTATCAGCGTCGGTGATGGCAAGTGTGCCATCGTCGTTTAGTACACACTTCTCCCCGACAATATCACGGTTTTCCTTGACGCATTGCCTAGCAATCCTGAACACCTCACGTTTTTGGTCATCGCGTTGTAGAACATGCTTGAACTTTCTTTCCTCAGCTTCCCTTCTTGCTAAGTACACTTGTCTCCTAGCTTCCCTCCTGGCCACTTGATAGTCCTCTCTACTTCCCCCATCCCGCCATACTTTCCAAGCCTGCTTTTTGGCCTTAATTGACCCCTCCACCTTACTGTTCCACCACCATGTTACTCTCCTCCTGCCTACAGGCCTGCTCCAGCCACAGACCTCGTCTGTCGCCAACAGCAGGTTTGCTTTCAGAAATTCCCACTCTCCCTCTATATTGTCCGACTCTAAATGTTCTTCCTTACTGTCGAAAGCATCAAGTAATATGCTTTGAAATTTATTCCTGGCTGTGGGGTCCTTTAACTTCCATATTTTCCTCCTGAGGATAGTCCTCTTCTGTTGTCGAGTACGTCTCGTCCTGACTATGAGGTCGCTAATTATCAGTCTATGTTGGGAGGTGCATTCTTCATGGGGGAGGGATTTAGTGTTAACAACAGACACTCTGTCACGTCTTCTGGTAAGGATATAATCTACCTGGCTTGTGTGTTCCCCGGATCTATAGGTGATCAGGTGATTGTCACGTTTTTTGAAGTTAGTGTTACAGATAGTTAGGTTATTTGCATCACAGAATTCCAGGATTCTGGAGCCTTCCTCATTTCTAGTACCAAACCCATAGCCTCCATGGATTTCGTCGTAGCCGTCACAATGTTGTCCAACGTGACCATTTAGGTCGCCTGCGATAATTATATAGTCACTGTCGGATATTTGGGAGGTAGTTAGCATCAGTGTCTCATAGAATCTGTCTTTTATAGTGCCGGGCAGTCCGGATTGGGGTGCGTACGCAGATATTACTGTCACCGTAGTTCTATTGAGGACAAGTCGTATTTTAATTATTCTGTCGTTCACTCTATTTACGTCTATTATCTTATCTGCCCACTTTTCTGCTACCATGATTCCTACTCCACCCAGCCCATCGTCGTTTCCCACCCAGAAAAGCTTATAACAACGTTTTTTACCCTCAATGAACCTAGCAGACCCACCCCTCCACCTGGTCTCCTGAATACAACAAACATCGACCTCCTTACGTTCAAGCATTTCTACAACCTCGTTAGCGCGACCCTTTAGGGTGCCTACATTTATGGTACCAACTCTGAAGTTTTGGATTGCGTTTGGGGGTTGGGGGCGGTGAGGGGCGGGGGGCGATGGTGTTATGTTAGCCGTCCGCGGTCGAAACAATGAGGAGTGCTCGCATTCTCGTCCAAGGGGTGAATTTGTCTTTATCTTTGGCATTGTCGCTGAGCGTCCAGATTTTTCTCTCTCACCTCCACTCTCCAGGATTCCGCAGTCCATCCATCCATCATATATCGTATATCGAAAGGCAACCAGGCAAGCGATAGTATAGGCCTCTGGTTTCTGATTGGTCCGCGTAATAATACTGGTGATACGTGGGGGCTGTTTTATGATTGGTCCACGTAATAGCAATGGTGGTGTGTGGGGGTGGGAGGGAGGGGTGTTGGGTAGCTAGCAAGAAGGTAATGATTGAGATGGGTCTATGCATTTAACAAGCGATTAACAAAAATACAAAATTTGTTCAGTTAAATACGTCCAAAAACCTAAACGTATTTAGCACTTAATAGGAACAGAAAATGTAGTTTGTTTTAGCGATAGAATGGCTATTTGGACTTGAAATACGAAATGAGAGAGAGAGAGGAGAGAGAGATGAAGTCTGTATATATATGTATATATATAAACACACACACATACATGTATTGGACCTCCGTTGGTTCCAACGGCGTGTTCCAGTTCGAAAATCGGCTGCTCGTGCAATCAATGTGCATGTAACTGGGCATTCCACGGAGAGAGAGAGAGATTTGTATACAAATAGTGATGACCAATTTTGCTTTTCATCTTACCAGGAGCCAATATAATCAATAATGCATGTAACTGGGTATTCCACGGAGAGAGAGAGAGATTTGTATACAAATAGCGATGACCAATTTTGCTTTTCATCTTACCAGGAGCCAATATAATCAATAATGCATGTAACTGGGCATTCCACGGAGATAGAGAGAGATTTGTATACAAATAGCGATGACCAATTTTGCTTTTCATCTTACCAGGAGCCAACATAATCAATAGACACACTAAATATATAGGTATTGATGTCTATATATATTTTCGATTACGTGTATTCACTACATGATACTTCATTGATACATAAAGAAAGGTGATTTGGAATGCTGGATAGTAGAAGTTGCTTAATTTATCACTTTGGGATGAAGCCTTTTCGATGACAATAACCAATGGATAATATTAATCAGAGAATAAAACAATATTCTGAATATATCCGAGATATTCTAAATTTGATAACAATAACTGTTTGATAGATTGGGCACAAAGTCAGTAATTTTTAGAAGGGACAGTCGATTCCAAACATGAATGCCGCGGTAAATGTGAGGGTCACAGCTTCCATTGCCGAACGGAATAAAATCCCTAAAATACCGGCCTGTGACGTTCAAGAAGTTTAGTGGAGCTGGGCCACTGACAGCAAAGTTCTTGTCATCGTTGGCGGATCACCTCGCTGAGGTGTCAGGTAATACTCGTGAAATGGGCCTGGTTGTTTCAGCGCCTTAGCCTTGCCATCACTTGCGGTAATGCCGAGAGCGTGTTGGCATACCTTAAATTTTTCCTTTGACCCTTGTGGTGTGCGACCAATTGTCGCACTTGATGGTGAATTGATGGTTGTTTTTGTTTAATTTAAAAAAAATTATTTTTCTCTCGCTTTGATCATATATTTTTGTGAGGTTCCTAGCAATAATAGTATTTATTGTGTTTATATTTTCATTATGTAAGAATTATAAAAAAAATTGTAATGTTATTTATACAACTGTGAATAATAATAAAAAATTGTATGTATTTGACTGCAAAAAATAAAAAGTAAAATTGACCAAGACAGGATCTGAACTAAAAAAGTAAAACCAGAACAAATGTTGCTTAACATAAATGGCCTCCATTGTAATTCCTTTATAGACAAGACTTTTATCACAAATTATTTAAGTTTGCAGATATAGAATACATAATTGGTTTTAGGAGGGGGCGGGGGATAGTGTTGTTGTTTTTCTTCTATTCACTTAGTGAGAATAAAACTCCTTAAAAAAAATCAACAATGTATAACATTCATTCATTTAAACAAATCTGATATATTCAAATTAAAAAACAAAAATCTTCAAAAGTTTTAACTATATCTGATGTAATACAATTTTAAAGTATCATTTTGTGCTAGAAATAGTAGCCAAATCTTAAAATCACCCATTCGTTATATAAAAAGGTAAGTCACATCAAATAATTCCAGATACTCCTAAAAAATAAAAAAACCGAATCATCATGGGTGGAACACTTTTTATCATAGATCCTATTCAATTCGTGTTAACTTGGGAATAAACAATCACCATGTGGTGTAAACATACACCTTTAAAAAAAAATCCTAACACCTAGCTGTCCATACCTAAGTCCATACTCAAATCGCCACGCAAAACGTTAAATGACGTTTTGGACGTGACCCACCCACCCAGTACCGAAAACGTCAAGCATGACAAAGATGAAAAACAATCAATTGACTTTGGGTTAAAAATTAGGGATGTTAATCAATCTTCTTTTGTCGAAAAAAAAAGCTCATGTAGACAAAACCTTTTGGAAACAAGACCTAGTCTGATTCGATATTTATAAATTTATTAATTTTTAAGCCCTTACGTCACTGCTTTGCTGTACGTAATATATTTTCTATATGGGAATTACTTGCAATTTAAAGCAAGTTTCAGAGGGGGGGGGGGGGGGGGGGGGACAAAATAAATTTACAGGCTCGTGTTGGAGGTGAGCCAAAGTTCTTAATTTATTATACGCAAAACGTCACAATCTTTTCTGAAAAGCCACCCACCCAAAACGTCATTTTGACGTTTTGGGTGGCAATTTGAGTATGGACGTCGCCCCTAATGGGATTGAGAGTGGGTGTCTTCCACTTCCTTTTTAAATATCAAGTGTGTTTATGTACTCCTTCACCCTAGACACATCACACATCTGAAGTCTTCAAACAATTAAGATGCTACCTGAAACAGAACAGTTGACATTTTCTTTTTGGGTTTTATTATCTAACCAGGATTAAAAAGAAACCATTGGTGGATTGGCAGTATCGGTAGAGGGTCGGACGCCATGCTTTCCAGCATAGTTACGTCCCTTTACGATCTGAGTTCAAATCCCGCCGAGGTTGACTTTGCCTTTCATCCTTACGGGGTCGATAAAATAAAGTACCAGTAATGCACTGGGTAATTGCTGGCCTTGTGCCTAAAGTAGAAACAATTATATATACGACACATATTCTATCAGCCCATTCAATTCGAACGATTTGTCAACCCATGTCATCTGCAAACTATATTTGACCTCAATTATTCTTGTTATCTACTATATAAATTGGAAGTGGTCGGACGTTGTATATTTAAGTAAGTAGGTGTAGTCGGATAAACGTCGAAACGGCTTGGTGGAATGCAGCGAAAATTTACACAGTTATGCAGAATGACCCGAGGAGGCGTTGGAATGACTTTCAAGCTACAAGCTGCCATGGTTACGGAGAAAATCGATGAAACAGGAATTTCCCATTCAAATTGAACTGAGAGTAATCTGTGAACGCAGAAGTAAATATTTCGAGAAACGTTCCAACCGAATGAAAACAGGAAGACGATATTTTGGTTCGTGAAGACGTTCCCTGGCAATGAACGGAAAAAAAAGCGAGGATAATACGTCGTTATGTGGAGCGAGAAGAACAATTTCATGCAAAGACAAGACCAAGTTTATGGTATAAAAATGGAGTCGTTAGACTAATATTCTATTTAAAATAACCGAATGATTTCCAGCCCCGGAGTTTAAGAATGATGTAAATAGAATTGAAAACGAAAATGACAGAAGTTATTAAAATAGTAAAAGTAAATAGTGAAGATTTAGGCCAGTACATACGTATGCCCCGACGGACATACACACACATAAATACATACCCCCCCCCCCCCCCCCACACACACGCACACGAGCGCTTGCGTGTATAAACCTTATGCATTTCTACAGTAGTTTCACCAAACTTAAGACATAGGTTACTTATGTACTCCGGATAGTCATGGGCACTTTCATTTTTACAGATATTGATTATAGGGCCTGCCGGCAGATAACCCCCTTTAACCACTTCCTTGGAGTCGACTGAAGAACTGCAGTGCAATGCAACAAAACGTCATAACTTCTGGAGTTCGCAACCGATTTTCACAAAACTTGACATAGGCTACGTTTGTCCTACAGATGAATGTGAACTCTCAGAATTGGCACATATTGAGTAGAGGACCCTGGGGGCAGGAACCCTCTTTTGGAAAAAGCCGATGATTTTGTAAAAGTATAGTTTTCGAAGTAGCACTGAAGTATTGACATAAATGGTATACACAACTGCTATTTAATACCCGAGCAACGCCAGGTACCTCTGCTAGTCACAAATACTCTAACTAATCATAAATACTCTAACTAATATGTATTTCTAAAGAGGTGTGTGTGAATAATATACTTTATCTTTGATGTGTTAATTTCTTTTTTTTTTTTCATTCATCCATATTCAATAAGGTAGACCAGTCAAGCTACTTAATCATATATAACTGGTGAATAGCGTCGTTGGTAACAAGTTTCCAACAACCTATCACAGATTTATTGCATATATGGCGGCGAAAAAGACAATAGGGTGTCTATAACTCGGTGCTGAACAAATATACCAACGAACGGCACTTCGGTTTTCGCTGATATTTTACATTAATCATCGATATCCATCGGCAAAAAACGATTGGCTTCTGAACATTTTCTGTCGAACAAATTCCACTCAAGTTTTCTGGTTAACATGAATCTTGCCCAATGTGGGGTTGAACCAATAAAATGACAATGTCTAAGAGAACAGCCACAATATATAGTGGCTGTTAATTTGAAGTGCTTAATAACTAACTTCGTAATCACTTGTTCACACCTTGCTAGAGGCCAACACTTTATCAAATTGAAATGAGCCAATCTGATCTATTGGTTAGATCTGTGATCAAAGATATCCCAGTCGTGGCCATCCTTTCACTTTCCTCAAAGCAGAACTAAATCATTCAATGTGCCATTTTCTAGTACAGTATATCGTAATTTGAATGCTATTTCAATTAGGCGAAAGGGCTACGAAGAGGCTTCGCTCAGACAATTTTTAACCACTAGATTAACATTGATCGAGCAGACCGATTATCAACCTCATACATAACCATCCCATCTTTTAGTGGTATGTAGGACTACATTAACTAATTGTAGGCGGTAGCGTGTGGTATAAGGATGTTTTGGCTCCAAGTCGAGCGACAATGTAGAGGCTATTTTGTTGGCTCGGAGAACATGTTTAAGGAAAGTGAACAATGGTTCTTAAAAGTACATATTAGCATATGCAGAAGCAAGAAAGGGGAAGTGAGTGAGGCATTCTCATAAACATACACAATATTCTTACCCCCTACAACTCTCACTATTCTAAAATGTACCAGCCGCGTTCATCTACAGAGTATGTTGCAGTTACGTGCATCTAGGCGATAAATGCAATTCTGAAACAACAAGCATGTGATGAAAGAAATGTGTGGAGAGCGAGAGAGGTTGGGGTTCGCATGAAGTGCAAACGTCGCGTATTAATATACCGCAAGTTTTATTATGAATGACTACTTGTATGTGGGAGTGAAAGATTGAAACAAAAAAGAAAACCATACTTTAATAAATCATATAATTCAATCAGTATAATAAATTTTATTATATGAAGAAAAGAAATTGAAATATCATCTAACGTCTCGGACAACTATATAGACATTTTTGTAAAATAAAAAAATCAAAAAAAAATCACATGAAAAACAGTTTTTCCCTGTAAACACCTCCTCCTCTCATATCGTTTCTGAAATATGTTGGTGATATTTTTTATTTTCTCCTCGCCCCTCTACTAATGTGATAACCTTTCATTGACTGGTTCGTGCTGTTACCGTTTGCCACTGCATAATGCGTCTAATGATTCTACCATTGAACTAACAAACATAAATAAACAAATACTAGTTATCTCTCACTACTCCCAATCTACTTTACACCAATTGACAATTCATCTCCCTCTGATAAGGTTGTAATGCGGAACATTAGTATTACGAGATGAAATTCATTCTACTGACTTCACTATTGTTTCTCCGATGGCAGACCTGCCAACCTCTAAAAACCCAAACAGGGAGTACCGTGAAAAAAGTATCCAAAAAAGGGGAGATTTTACATAATGAAAGCTATACCTATTTTCGTCTAATTGGGAGAGTTGATAGGTCTGCAACGGACTAGTATCACATGAACCCACAGAATACTTTTTTTCTAAGCACAGAACTCATTCCAGTTCATTTTAGATAAACGTTTAAGCTGATCGACAAATTCCCATATATCATTTTTCACCCCTTTCCCATATCTCTGGTGTTATCTGCTCGTCGTGTATGACACCCTAAAGGATCTTTGATTCAAGACTGAGAAACGCGAACATATTTTCCAGAAGTTCAGAACAAGATGATTAAAAGGTACATGCAAGAAAATAATGTCATGTGGCACATAATGGATATTGGAAAATCATGTTGTCCATAAATTATATAGTTGGTGCAGTTAACTGAAGCGTGAGAAGGCGCACTATCTTTTCAACTAATTTGAACTCAAATGAGTCTTTACATGGCGATTGGACCTGCTAGAAATAATAGTCAAATCCTTCTCAAACCTAACGTAACAAAGGCTAACGTAGTCCGAGATGCACTATGCATGGATAAAAAAAATGGAATATCTGATCAAAAGTCAGTTCAATCAGCTGACTTTTTAACGACCCCACGTTTATGATCTATATATAATTAGTTTTTATTGTCTATTCTATATTGTGTTAACTGATTTAAGTTTTTACATGTTTGTGGTCGATGAGGTATCAAAGATTGCATGAAGGGAAAGATAGATACAGCAATGTGATTTGAGGGAAATTTGGTTGTGACGGGTGGTTTATACATTTTTAGTATATCTCTTTGATTAGAGTTGACATGAGACCTGAGACTACAAAAACAAAATATTTTGTCTTGGCACATTGCATATTGGCGAGACGGAAGTAGTCGATATAATCGCCTTGTATGATAAGTGTTCATGTTATTGATTTCTGATTCATGCGGAAAAAAAGAGACCGGCTTCGATACTACACAGCATCCTATTTTTCTGTCTCGACTTTTACACAACTCTGACAATTAGTTAAATAGAAGACTAATCGCTTTCCCTGATATAAGAGGTGGTCAACTCGACCTCAAATCACACACTGCCGCCTTTAAAAAAATGGAGGGACACATTGGATAGTAAAGTTGGAGATACACTGTTTGGATAAAAGAAATGGGATGTCTTTGATCATATTCTCGATTAAGGTCATAATATTTATTTCTTTATTGATCACTGATAGCCGAAATTGAAGAACCATAACAATGATTCGTATTTATTTTTTACAAAGAGAAAGCTATATAATCGATATAACCTAAGGAGATTAAAAGCAAAAAACAAAAACAAAAAAAATTCCCGATCTCTCTGATACTCAAGCGTATTCATGTTAGTAAACTTATCGAATATGTGCATAAGAAAACGTCCTTGACCTCTGCATTATAGGTATTATTAAAAGTGAAAAAGATATATAGAGTATTGGTTTTTGACGAATGGAGTATAGCCCCTAACTACAGTTATAAAATGGCAAATTCCCAATATTTACCAGTATCAAATTACAATTTAGGGAAAATTCATTTGAAAAACTATGCAATAATTTTTTTTAAAGACTTCAGATTATTTTCTCGTCGAATGTGTATGCATGTAGTGATGAAATTAGTTAATCAAGGCAAGTTGGGGTGGTAGATGTTTGCGTTGTTATCGAAAAATTGTCGCGAACAAATATCAATAAGTTGGAATACATTCTTTGAGGACAGTAAATGTAAACTGGAAGGAATAATTGAGATATGTACATACATACGAATTTACATCATCTAAAGCAATGGTCAGTAAACTTTTTTATGGGTTGGCTGGGGTGTTTTTGTGTGTTCCAACGCAAGTAGAATTTTTAAAAATGAAAGTATTATTCATACAAAGCTATAAAAAGCAGTTGTTTTTTTTTGGCACTTCAGAAGTGAAAGTTTTGTCAACCTTCTCAATCGTAAACATCGTTTATTTCCGTATTACCACGCGTTATTTTAATAAAGCATATCGATGTAAGTGGAGTTACTTAAATGAAAATATATTTAAGTTAATTAGAAAACAAGTCATGGTTATCAAATAAATTGGATTTGATCATTTATATTTTCAGTCATGGTTATCAATGTAGAAAACAAGTCATTTTCACCAACTTAAATGAAAATATAGGTGGCCCTTAAAAGGGCCAAATTAGAAAACAAATATATGGTTATCAAATTTTTTTCACCAACTCTATACATGAAATTGATAACCATGACTATGAAAATATAAATGATTAAATCCAATTTATTTGATAACCATGACTTGCTTTCTAATTTGGCCCTTTTAAGGGCCACCTATATTTTCATTTAATTAACTCCACTTACATCGATATGCTTTATTAAAATAACGCGTGGTAATACGGAAATAAACGATGTTTACGATTGAGAAGGTTGACGAAACTTTCACTTCTGACAGCTAATAGCATGGTAGTGCCGTTTTTTTTTTCTTTAATTTAAATTTTTCATTGTACAACTAAATAAAAGCTGTTCACTGGTGATATAAAGAATAACCAAAAGTGCAAGGTTATCTTAATACTTTTTATAATGAAAATAATACGGAGATCAAGGGTGTTTCTTAGACACGTATTCTGCAAGATTACCTCATATTTTATTTTTATGAGAAAGAAAGAAAAAGGTTTATTTTTATTTGGGTTAGGCAGATTTCCAATTTTTTTTTTTTTTAAGGAAAAATATAGTGGAGTGTATTTATAAAATGCATGCATGCACGCAGGCACACACACATACAAGTATATTACTATAACTAATTATAATGACCCTTAGTAGGAGACATTTTTCACTGATTCTCACACACGGACACACAGAGACTGATAGTTTAGAAAGGTTGTAGATTAATTAAACATAGCAATGTGATAAATGAATAAAAGATAAGCGTTGATAATTGTAAACTTACACTTTAAACAATAATCAGCATCTTCACTGCCATCTAAAGCGACCAGAACCTTTCTTCCTGACATTTTGCTAATATAGTGTTTTTAAGGCCTCGGGTAATCTACTTTAAAATTTTTTTTTATTTTTTTAAATGTGATTTTTCAGTCTGAAGACGACAAAATATCTTTAGCTACAAACACCTAGCAGGCGTTTAGAGTTATAGCGTTTGCCTTGCTTCCTCCTAATTCAGTCTGAGCTTATTGAGTGTGTGCGTCTACGTGACTTTCACTATGTAACGTGGTCTCATGATAGTGGCGGCGTCGGTACAGTGAAGTAGAAGTCAAGAAGCATTTGTAGCAAACAGTGGGTTATTGAAGGGAGTATGAATTGTGGTGGTGACGGGGGATAATATGTAACATTACATTGTAAGAAGGGGTTGGAGATACAGTGGTGGTGGATCAGTGTTAACAGACAGATGGTGGGATCGTCAAAGAGGTGGTAGTGGTTAATTAGAGCATAGAGGTGGGACGGTAGTAAAACACAAACGGTGATTTCCGCAAGTATGTGGATTGGCGGTATGACATTATATTAGAATAATAGTATAGAGAAAAGCATTAAAGAAGCAGCTATGTAGAGCAGGAGGGAAAGAGTGAAACAAAGTATCCAATCAGATTGCAGTATTTCAACGCGGGAGAAAGAGGGTGGGAAAATGCTTGTTCTTCAATTCACGATTTTCTGAAATAGCTAACAGTCATTTACAATTTCTTCTCTTTAAAAGAATAACTCGAATATATTCTTCATTGTAATTACAGAAATTTTGACTTCGGAGGTTTTACCTATCTTGCTCTCTCCACTCGCCCAAGAATTGGCTAAGATTGCCTTTTCTGCATCCATCCGGACACATTCTGACGAAATATATATGTAATTCAGCAGGGTTTAGTTTCTCGATCTTTATAATATACTAGCAGTAAAGCCCGGCGTTGCTCAGTAGCTGTGTTAAAGTTACAATGTTAAGTTTCTTTTTTGGCTTAAAAACTGTAGTGTCTACTGTGCAGACTTGCATGTGGTGTTTTTGATTAATATTCCCTCAACCAACAATATGCCTTATGAAGTTAAGAAAACATAACGATAACCCGAATGTTATAACAAAAGAGGATGCTGGGGATAAAAACTGCACTGGTTATTTATTAACAAAGATCGAAAATGTAAACACTGCAACGCAGAGAAAAACAACGTAAGACGGTCAATGTAAACAGAACAAAGGGAAATAACTCGTCACTTACGCTCAAAAATCGATACATTAGATTCGATTTCGTCACATAGGGTGGGTCAATTTGAAATATTTTTTTCCCGATGTCTTCGCTAGGGCTCAATGTACAAGTATAGCAATTTCGGTGCAATTCCGTCAGAGATTCTAAGAGGAGATGTGTGCCAAAAATCGATAGACAGACAGACAACCACAGCTTTATATATATATATATAGATAGATAGATAGATGTAAACACAGCAACGCAGAGAAAAACAACGTAAGACGGTCAATGTAAACAGAACAAAGGGAAATAACTCGTCACTTACGCTCAAAAATCGATACATTAGATTCGATTTCGTCACATAGGGTGGGTCAATTTGAAATATTTTTTTTCCGATGTCTTCGCTAAGGCTCAATGTACAAGTATAGCAATTTCGGTGCAATTCCGTCAGAGATTCTAAGAGGAGATGTGTGCCAAAAATCGATAGACAGACAGACAACCACAGCTTTATATATATAGATTTACATATATTGAGAAGAAAGAATGGGATGTAAAATAAGGAAATTAAAAAAAAAAACGGAAAAAGAAGGGAAAGGCAAGGATCTAGTGTGACAGAAGAGTGATGGTGTATGTGTGTGTGGAGGGGGTGATGAGCTTTGAGCCTAGGGCGCGGCGGTAATGGAGCTGCGCCTCGCAGACAAGACCGCAAAAGCATTCCCGCAGAATCGATATTAATAAGAAAAATCCTTTTTTATGTGTTAAGTCACTGTAATTTTGTTCAGACTATTTCAATCTTTCTATTCTGTATTGATTAGTTGTAAAACGAAGCAAGGAATCGCAATTCTACAGAGGTCAGTTCTTATCACGTTGCATTTACGAAATCTACGTTTTCGAGTAGCATTTAAAGGGGGAAAAAAATCAATATAGAGTCTTTCACTTTCTATCTTGCTCTATCTTTCTCTTAGTGTCCTCTATTATCTCCATTATTCTATTTAGAATTCATGAAACATTTAAAGAAAAAATAGGTAGGGGGGTTAGAATAAACTCTTATCTGTCCTTCTTTCTTTTGCATTCTCTCTCTTTCTCTCGCTTTTAAGATTCTTCTGACACTTTAATTTTCTAGTTAAAACTGAAGAGAAAACTTACTGGTGTAGATTAATAATTGATGCAATGAGCCGCATATTTCAATTGCTTATAGCTTCAGAAATCAATAAAAACTTGACAGGGTCATCGTACTCATTTGTGGTAACATTGACTATATGGTTCGAAATAAGAAAACCAAAATATTTCATCGGATTCGTTGGATTCATTGCACATGCAAACACTCAGTTGTACAAATAAGAGAATTTGCAAGAGTTTAGTAGAATTTGAAGAAGAAAGTAGTAGTGCTGGGGGCCACAATAAAATGCACCAAGCTCACTTTGTAAAGTAGTAGAGCTGGGTGCCATGACAATATGCACCCAGTAAATGCAGTAAGGGCATCCAGCTGTTGAAATCATACCAAAATAGAATGTATGAGCAAGGCGTAATCATTTGACTTGTCAAATTTCTGAATGTAACAACATGTCTAACCCATACTATCATGAAAATAGGCATAAAATGGTGATGTTGGTGATGATGCAATTTGGGTCCCTCATGTCACAATATGATTTCAAATTTATTTACATGCATGGTAAAACTAGTTACGTAGATGCTATCAGGAGACAAAAATATGACTCATCGATTTGATAGAGTGCTCTTTACAAAAGCATGAGGTAATGTTGCATTGCTGGAAAAATTGACTAAGATCACTAAAGGGCTCCACACTGTCCCTTGCTAGGTATTAAGAGCAAAGAAGGAGATGGTGAGCAAAATTATATTACAAAAAAAAAATTGAATTACAGAAGACTATTATTGAGTTAGGAAATGATTCAAGGTTTGTGTGGAATGTTGAAGACAGTGCAGTATGAAATTGTCTTTATTGTGGAATGTTGAAGACAGTGCAGTATGAAATTTGTCTTTATTGTGGAATGTTGAAGACAGTGCAGTATGAAATTTGTCTTTATTGTAGAATGTTGAAGACAGTGCAGTATGAAATTGTCTTTATTGTGGAATGTTGAAGACAGTGCAGTATGAAATTGTCTTTATTGTAGAATGTTGAAGACAGTGCAGTATGAAATTTGTCTTTATTGTGGAATGTTGAAGACAGTGCAGTATGAAATTTGTCTTTATTGTGGAATGTTGAAGACAGTGCAGTATGAAATTTGTCTTTATTGTAGAATGTTGAAGACAGTGCAGTATGAAATTGTCTTTATTGTGGAATGTTGAAGACAGTGCAGTATGAAATTGTCTTTATTGTAGAATGTTGAAGACAGTGCAGTATGAAATTTGTCTTTATTGTGGAATGTTGAAGACAGTGCAGTATGAAATTTGTCTTTATTGTGGAATGTTGAAGACAGTGCAGTATGAAATTTGTCTTTATTGTAGAATGTTGAAGACAGTGCAGTATGAAATTGTCTTTATTGTGGAATGTTGAAGACAGTGCAGTATGAAATTGTCTTTATTGTAGAATGTTGAAGACAGTGCAGTATGAAATTTGTCTTTATTGTGGAATGTTGAAGACAGTGCAGTATGAAATTTGTCTTTATTGTGGAATGTTGAAGACAGTGCAGTATGAAATTGTCTTTATTGTGGAATGTTGAAGACAGTGCAGTATGAAATTTGTCTTTATTGTGGAATGTTGAAGACAGTGCAGTATGAAATTTGTCTTTATTGTGGAATGTTGAAGACAGTGCAGTATGAAATTGTCTTTATTGTGGAATGTTGAAGACAGTGCAGTATGAAATTTGTCTTTATTGTGGAATGTTGAAGACAGTGCAGTATGAAATTTGTCTTTATTGTGGAATGTTGAAGACAGTGCAGTATGAAATTTGTCTTTATTGTGGAATGTTGAAGACAGTGCAGTATGAAATTTGTCTTTATTGTGGAATGTTGAAGACAGTGCAGTATGAAATTTGTCTTTATTGTGGAATGTTGAAGACAGTGCAGTATGAAATTGTCTTTATTGTGGAATGTTGAAGACAGTGCAGTATGAAATTGTCTTTATTGTGGAATGTTGAAGACAGTGCAGTATGAAATTTGTCTTTATTGTGGAATGTTGAAGACAGTGCAGTATGAAATTTGTCTTTATTGTGGAATGTTGAAGACAGTGCAGTATGAAATTTGTCTTTATTGTGGAATGTTGAAGACAGTGCAGTATGAAATTTGTCTTTATTGTGGAATGTTGAAGACAGTGCAGTATGAAATTGTCTTTATTGTGGAATGTTGAAGACAGTGCAGTATGAAATTTGTCTTTATTGTGGAATGTTGAAGACAGTGCAGTATGAAATTTGTCTTTATTGTGGAATGTTGAAGACAGTGCAGTATGAAATTGTCTTTATTGTGGAATGTTGAAGACAGTGCAGTATGAAATTTGTCTTTATTGTGGAATGTTGAAGACAGTGCAGTATGAAATTTGTCTTTATTGTGGAATGTTGAAGACAGTGCAGTATGAAATTGTCTTTATTGTGGAATGTTGAAGACAGTGCAGTATGAAATTTGTCTTTATTGTGGAATGTTGAAGACAGTGCAGTATGAAATTTGTCTTTATTGTGGAATGTTGAAGACAGTGCAGTATGAAATTTGTCTTTATTGTGGAATGTTGAAGACAGTGCAGTATGAAATTTGTCTTTATTGTGGAATGTTGAAGACAGTGCAGTATGAAATTTGTCTTTATTGTGGAATGTTGAAGACAGTGCAGTATGAAATTTGTCTTTATTGTGGAATGTTGAAGACAGTGCAGTATGAAATTTGTCTTTATTGTGGAATGTTGAAGACAGTGCAGTATGAAATTTGTCTTTATTGTGGAATGTTGAAGACAGTGCAGTATGAAATTTGTCTTTATTGTGGAATGTTGAAGACAGTGCAGTATGAAATTTGTCTTTATTGTGGAATGTTGAAGACAGTGCAGTATGAAATTTGTCTTTATTGTGGAATGTTGAAGACAGTGCAGTATGAAATTTGTCTTTATTGTGGAATGTTGAAGACAGTGCAGTATGAAATTTGTCTTTATTGTGGAATGTTGAAGACAGTGCAGTATGAAATTTGTCTTTATTGTGGAATGTTGAAGACAGTGCAGTATGAAATTTGTCTTTATTGTGGAATGTTGAAGACAGTGCAGTATGAAATTTGTCTTTATTGTGGAATGTTGAAGACAGTGCAGTATGAAATTTGTCTTTATTGTGGAATGTTGAAGACAGTGCAGTATGAAATTTGTCTTTATTGTGGAATGTTGAAGACAGTGCAGTATGAAATTTGTCTTTATTGTGGAATGTTGAAGACAGTGCAGTATGAAATTTGTCTTTATTGTGGAATGTTGAAGACAGTGCAGTATGAAATTTGTCTTTATTGTGGAATGTTGAAGACAGTGCAGTATGAAATTTGTCTTTATTGTGGAATGTTGAAGACAGTGCAGTATGAAATTTGTCTTTATTGTGGAATGTTGAAGACAGTGCAGTATGAAATTTGTCTTTATTGTGGAATGTTGAAGACAGTGCAGTATGAAATTTGTCTTTATTGTGGAATGTTGAAGACAGTGCAGTATGAAATTTGTCTTTATTGTGGAATGTTGAAGACAGTGCAGTATGAAATTTGTCTTTATTGTAGAATGTTGAAGACAGTGCAGTATGAAATTTTTCTTTATTGTAGAATGTTGAAGACAGTGCAGTATGAAATTGTCTTTATTGTGGAATGTTGAAGACAGTGCAGTATGAAATTTGTCTTTATTGTGGAATGTTGAAGACAGTGCAGTATGAAATTTGTCTTTATTGTGGAATGTTGAAGACAGTGCAGTATGAAATTGTCTTTATTGTGGAATGTTGAAGACAGTGCAGTATGAAATTTGTCTTTATTGTAGAATATTGAAGACAGTGCAGTATGAAATTTGTCTTTATTGTGGAATGAAGCCAAGCTATTTTTTAAATTGTTTTTCCATCATATCTAGTGCAATAACCTAAATTTTAACCAAGAATATATACCAAATGGAAGTAATGCAGCATAGAGATTTATGAACTTTTATTTATTTATTTTTTAATCACTGTTAGAAGCAAATATTACAAAACTTGCTGTTGGTCATCAGCAACAGGGATTTCATTAATAAATAATGTCTGCTATCTTAATTATCCTCACTTAAGGCATATTAATATACAATCATATAAATTAACAATATACCATTATAAGTAAAATAATTGTTTCTACTTTTTGGCACAAGGCCAGCAAAATACCTAGTACATAACTGGTACTTTATTTTATCAACCCCGTAAGGATGAAAGGCAAAGTTAACCTCGGCGGGATTTGAACTCAGATCATAAAGGGATATAACTATGCTAGAAAGCATGGCGTCTGACCCTCTACCGATACTGCCAATCCACCACCATTATAAGTAAAATAATTGTTTCTACGTTAGGCACAAGGCCAGCAATTATCCAGTGCATTACTGGTACTTTATTTTATCGACCCCGTAAGGATGAAAGGCAAAGTTAAAGTAAAATAATGGTTTCTGATTTAGGCACAAGGTCAATAATTTTGGGGATGGGGAAAGTCGTTTAAATCAACCCCAGTGCATTACTGGTACTTTATTTTATCCATCTCGTAAAGGTGGGATTTGAACTCAGACCATTATGCTGCAAAGTATGGTGTCCGGCGCATTTATTTAAAATTCTATTATGGCTACTACCTTTTTTTTACTTACAGGATAAAAGTCTGTGGTAAAAGTAGGTATCCAAGTGTTTTAGCTGAGCATTAAGCAAAAAAAGAAGATTGAACTTACTGTAGAGAATAGTCTTATCTTTTATAAAAGAAAAATAGGCTAATTATTCCTGGACTTTATTGTGTAAAAGTTCTTTTTACAGTTCATAACACACAAATGGATGTTCAGCAAACACCGAAAAAACTTGTGTTTGACCTAATTTTGAAAAAGATACTAGAAAATTTGTCACATTAATCAAAGGCACCCTTTGTACTGAGAAGTAGCCTGAATCATAACCACAGAATGATTTCATATGGACTGGAGATACAAACAAAATACTGGGAATATGTTGATTATAGTCAACTCAGCCACTACTTGAATTAAAGCCTTTTTTATGTTCCAATAGAATATCTCAAAACTTAAAGTACTGTCTACTTAAAATTTGGCATTCTATTTACAGTACTGCTGACACTGGAACAGAAATCACCCAATTAAAAGACTGGTTAAATTGGCTTTGTTGCAATTGAAAGTTCTACTTACATTCCAAAATTTCATGGGGCAACAGAAAAACTATACAAACACTAAAGTCTGCATTAAAATTGTTGAAGATTCTTTTCAATCATCACAGTTCATATGGTGCATGCTTAGTTTTCCCTAGCTGAGAAATTACTTAGCAAATAATTCAGAGTAGCAGTAAGCTCTTTGTACAAGGCTAAACAATTGGTTCATTACAAGAACGAAATAACAAAATGAAAAAGTTCAGCATCAATTGAACAAATAGCTCCTATGCTCATCTATTAATAATAATTGTTCCTACTTTTGGTACAAAGCCAGCAATTATCCCAGTGTATTACTGGTACTTTATTTTATCGACCCCATAAGGATGAAAGGCAAAGTTAACCTCAGCGGGATTTGAACTCAGACCATAAAGGGCTGTAACTCTTTGTTGCAAAGCATGGCGTCCTACCCTCTACCGATACTGCCAATCCACCGCCCTTTTTATTAATTATAATAATGTTAATGTGCGTGAACAACCAAGCATGGACGAGTTGAGAGAGAAACTGTATAAGAGGAATAAATTGTAGTGTGCAGAGGAGAAGACTACGTTGCTGTGGCCATGTGATGCGTATGGATGATGACTGCTGGGTGAAGAAGTGCCAAGTAATCCCAGTGGAAGGAAGACAACAGAAAACATTGGCAGGGGTGATGAGAGCTGGCTTCAGATCGATGAAGTTCACAGAGGAGATGAAGAAGGATCATGACAAATGGAGAGATGTTGTGCTAAAGAGGATGCATCCCACCCTTGCAAGCAGCGAAAAACAGACGTAAAATGATGATGATGATGATTAGCATTGTGCCAACATCACCAACTTCTCCTGGAAAGCTGCTACCTGTTTATGTGATCCCTTGTAGTAGTATTGTTTTTAACAGGACGATATCATCAATTTCTATAACTACTGCTGCTGCCAATATTCAGTTTCCAATATCTCTCACATTGACAACGCATCTAAATTATGTTAAACTTTACAGCAACTTAATGAGAAGTATGGCATCACTATGTAGGGGCTGCACAACTGCAAAGATGTATTTGGTGGATTGGCAGAATTGGTAGAGTGTCAGATGAAATGAAATTGTAGTATTTATTCTGACTCTTAACATTCTGAGTTCAAATCCTGCTGAGGTCAACTTTTCCCTACTCACAAATTTGCTGGCCTTATGCATAAATTATAAATCAATATGTAAATGCAACTGGTCAAAATCTACACATTGTATCTACGTGGGCTGTAATATCATTGTTATGCTTATAACATTATGGAGTTGCATATGTTTTGTACGTTTGTACATAGTAAGAACTGTTCAAGCTATGAATTTGATGTCAAAAATAGTTTTAAAGTGTCACTTAAATACAATTGGTGAACTACAATATTTATTTTAAAAGACATCTTTTTTACAGTTATGGCTTAAGTAATTATTGTAACCACAACAAAACCCTTACCCTCACTTAATCACAAAATGATTAGTATTAGTGAGTTGGTGTTGTTTAACTCCATCCCTGACTTAGCAGACTTGTTAGGATGAAAGGCATGTTCTCTCCGGTATTGCCTATCTTCAATCTTGAACTACATTACCCAGTGGGTTGCACTCTGGGAGAAGACTTGACTGCTATTTCTAGTCGAACAATCAAATAAGTTTCTTCATTTTCTATTCATCAACTTATATATATATATATATATATATATATATATATATATGTATGTTCGCACACATATAAGTATATATATATATATATATATATATATAAGTATGTATAACAGCCGTACTAAGAGTGAGAAATTTCGTTTCATTTTTTCCCTTTATATATATATTCTTTCTAGATACCTAACACCATTGTTCAGAGAGCGTGATTGGTCCATGCAAAAAGCTTCAAGCACAGACATCGCTTGAGCTAAACATCTTTTACGTAGCCACGAAAAGACTTTTTTTTTTATTATTCCGTTGCAGCATATGCAGAAAGGAATGTAAGTCCTTGGGAGAGCTAAAAAAATCATGTTCGTGCCATTCATGTGTGAAAAAAGAATCAAGTGTGTGTTTGTGAACTTGCTTTAGTTGGTATGCCATTGTGGGGAGAGGCGCCAGCATTTTAGACACAATCCTCGTGGAATGAGAGCAGTTTACTCTTTCCATACTGCATAGGAGAGTGGACACAATAGAGGAAGTTGCGAAGTGGCAGAGTAGTAGTTATGTAGTTGCATGCATGTGTGAGAGAGGAGTGGTCGAGGAGAGTGAGTGAGTGAGCGTGTGTGCGTGTGTCAGGGCATCTCCATTCCATCTCATACAACAATCAATGAATCTTAAACTATCCGACAGTCAAGCTCTAGAGAGCAGAACTGTTGGATCATAGAACCAAATGCTGTGAACACATATTTGTAGGCGGGGCGAGAGTGCAATAGAACTACAGGGGAATCATTGGTAGCATTGACAAATTGATTAAGCTATCAGGGAGTGGAATATTGTTGTGACAGTTATAATAACAGTTATGTAGGTTAAAACGTAATGGTAAAAACACTAAAAAAAACTGGAAATATACTCAAGTATGTATGCATTAAAAAAAGAATAATTTCATTAAATATAATCTTCACCTGCTTAATTGTCTACCAGACAGATGACGTTATATGTTAGTTTGTTTTGTTGATATTTTCGTTATACTTGAGTTGTTAGGCTGTTAGTTTATCAGTGTACGAAGATAAAACTTTGTCACCACTAAGTAGGTTAAGGAGAGGCAATAAAGAAGGGCGATAAAATTTGTCATTCATAGTCTATTTTGTTTTTACTAAATTGAAAAGTTACTACAATAAATAATAAAACAAAACATTAAATGATTGACAGAAAAACAAACGAGATTAATAGATTTCATTGGAAACATGAGAGACTTAATATAGCTCACTGACAATAATCTACATTAGTTTAACTCTTAGACATAAATCTTAACACAAAATAAATGTGTAGTAAACCCAATGTTTATGTAATAAGTATAACAATTACATATAATAAAAAATGATTCGTAACACTTGTTACGAATCAAACAAATATTTCAAATATTCCAACAAATATTTCTCAGTGAAAGAGTGTGGTATTTGTAAAGTGGTAGTGCTGGTGCTATGATAAAATGCACCCAGTACACTCTGTAAGCGGTAGTGCTTGGGCCATGATATATGCAATACATTTTGTAAGTAGTAATGCTGGGTCCACAATAAAATGCATCCAGTATATTATGTAAGTGGTCATGCAGGTGCCACAATAAAATGCACCAAGAACACTTTGTAAAGTGATAGTGCAGGAGTCATAATAAAATGCACCCTGTGCACTCTGTAAGGTGGTAGAGCTAGATGGGTGAATGGTGCTAATTTCTAGCATATGACCAATCTTAGCCATAGCAATCTTAACACATATATGAGCCAGTCATTGAGGTTTTGAAAAAAACAGTAGTTAGTCAATGACAATATTGTTAAACACAGGTTGAGTGATACCAAAGTACTCAAAAAGAACAGTGTTGTCTCTGCTTGAAGAAAGCAATTTCAAGAAAAAGAGCTAATAGAAGATGCCCAAGTACAGACACTACACACAACATGACTTGTAGAATCAACAAGTCTTGTGTGTTTTTTATATCCACTAAAAGCCCAAAATGATGTTTAAAAAAAGCACTTGGAGTTGGCAATTTAGTAATGACAAAATCCTATTGAAACACTCTGCAAAGACTGGGATCAAGTGGAATAGATTTCTCATTGAATGTGGCAATTGGAGAATAGCCAACAGCCTGCAGAAGAATTACTGTAGGTCTCTTGCTACCTGGCACCAGAGCAGATAATAGGATACTTACCTCTACCCGAATTGCCCCCAAGAGATGATTCATTCATCAAAGAAGTTAATTGGGAGTTTTTGTTTATCAACAAGCTTTTCAGTGATGAAAAGTTTGTGAAACTTCTTTTCTACTGTGAAACAGAAGTGCATTTAATTAGCTCTTTTTCATTGTTTCATATGAGATGATATTTGTTGGAACCATTACTAAATCTCTGAGATGTTTAATTTCCAACAGGAGTGGACTGACAACATGTGCAATTGTAAGTTGTGAAAGAATCTAGGTTCCAAGGAGCACAAATCATAAGGTAGGAGCATGAGTCCAAAACGAAAATGCTGACTGAGTGGATGCCATTTCTGCAGATGAAGATGTAAACAGTGTTTTCTGTATCAGAAAAGATATGCATAAATTGCAGTGACTTCAGGGATTGTTGTACAAACAAAATATAAGTTGCACATAAGAGATTGTATGATGCATGTATACGAACAGCAATGTTGCATGGCAATAAGATCTGGGCACTGTGTGCAGAGATGAAGCTTCCATGCTTCGATGGATGTGTAATAGTGAACACCAAATACATGAACAACAAAGCATAAATGAACTGAGAGAGAAATTGAGAATAAGAGGGATTAGATGCAGTGTGCAGGAGAAGAAATTGCGTTGGTATGGACATATGATGCGCATGAAGGATGACAGCTGTATAAAAATGTGCAGAGTGCTCAAAGTTGATGGAAGCTATGGTATGGGAATACCCCCCCCCCCCCAAAGACTTGGAATGAGGTGATAAAAGCTGACCTTGCACCATTGCAACTCTCAAAGACCATGATCTCTGGTGATATGCAGTAATTCAGAAGACCCACCTTCCCATATGCAGGGACTGAAGCATACATCTAGTATGCACCACCTTCCCTCCCATCACTCCTCCCATGTTGTAATCACCCCATCCATGTCCTAACACTCCACCCCTAGATTTACCTCCCCAATCTTCCAATCCACACTAAAGTGGGTGTGTAGGTGTCACGACAAAAAGCACCCAGCCCACACAGTTAAGTGGACCTGTAGGTGTCATGACAACAAGCACACAGCCCACACAGTTAAGTGGGCCTGTAGGTGTCATGACAAAAAGCACACAGCCCACACTGTAAAGTGGTCATGTTGGTGACATGAAAAAATGTGCTCAGCCCACACAATAAAGTGGTCCTGTAGGTGTCATGACAAAAAGCACCCAACCCACACAGTAAGGTGGTCATGTTGGTGACATGACAAAAAAAGCACCCAGCCCACACTGTAAAATTGTCATGTTGGTGACATGACAAAAAGCACCCAGTCCACACTGTAAAGTGGACCTGTAGGTGTCATGACAAAAAGCACCCAGCCCATACTGTAAAATGGTCCTGTAGGTGTCATGACAAAAAGCACCCAGCCCACACTGTAAAGTGGTCCTGTTGGTGACACGACAAAAAGCACCCAGCCCACACTGTAAAATGGTCCTGTAGGTGACACGACAAAAAGCACCCAGTCCATACTGTAAAGTGGTCCTGTTGGTGACACGACAAAAAGCACCCAGCCCACACTGTAAAATGGTCCTGTAGGTGACACGACAAAAAGCACCCAGTCCACACTGTAAAGTGGTCCTGTAGGTGTCATGACAAAAAGCACCCAGCCCATACTGTAAAATGGTCCTGTAGGTGTCATGACAAAAAGCACCCAGCCCACACTGTAAAATGGTCCTGTAGGTGACACGACAAAAAGCACCCAGTCCACACTGTAAAGTGGTCCTGTAGGTGTCATGACAAAAAGCACCCAGCCCATACTGTAAAATGGTCCTGTAGGTGTCATGACAAAAAGCACCCAGCCCACACTGTAAAATGGTCCTGTAGGTGACACGACAAAAAGCACCCAGCCCACACTGTAAAGTGGACCTGTAGGTATCATGACAAAAAGCACCCAGTCTACACTGTAAAGTGGACCTGTAGGTGTCATGACAAAAAGCACCCAGCCCATACTGTAAAATGGTCCTGTAGGTGTCATGACAAAAAGCACCCAGCCCACACTGTAAAGTGGTCCTGTAGGTGACACGACAAAAAGCACCCAGCCCATACTGAAAAATGGACCTGTAGGTGACATGACAAAAAGCACCCAGCCCACACTGTAAAGTGGACCTGTAGGTGTCATGACAAAAAGCACCCAGCCTACACTGTAAAGTGGACCTGTAGGTGTCATGACAAAAAGCACCCAGCCTACACTGTAAAGTGGACCTGTAGGTGTCATGACAAAAAGCACCCAGCCCACACTGTAAAGTGGTCCTGTAGGTGACACGACAAAAAGCACCCAGCCCACACTGTAAAATGGTCCTGTAGGTGTCATGACAAAAAGCACCCAGCCTACACTGTAAAGTGGTCCTGTAGGTGTTATGATAAAAAGCACCCAGCCCACACTGTAAAGTGGTCCTGTAGGTGACACGACAAAAAGCACCCAGCCCATACTGTAAAATGAACCTGTAGGTGACATGACAAAAAGCACCCAGCCCACACTGTAAAGTGGTCCTGTTGGTGACACGACAAAAAGCACCCAGCCTACACTGTAAAATGGACCTGTAGGTGTCATGACAAAAAGCACCCAGCCCACACTGTAAAATGGACCTGTAGGTGACATGACAAAAAGCACCCAGTCTACACTGTAAAGTGGTTGAGTAGGAGTCATGGTGATAAAATACCCAGTCTACACTGTGACCTCTTCAGTCACTACTTTTGTTTCTTTATGTCTCCTCTTTTTTCTCTTTTACACCATTGTGTCTTTATGTGTTACATCTAGGTGTGATTTTCGTTTCTTTTTTCTTTTTCTTTTTCTACTTGTCACTAGTTAGTTGTTATCCTGATTCTTGCCTTTGTATCTTATTAGATTTGTTCTTGTGTGTCTTTATATTGTACTTAGTCACTATGTTGTGAGGTTGTTATTATTCCATTAATGCTTTCTATTTAATTTTGGTCGCAGTTCATTTATATTTGTTGCTTCTGTAATCTGTCGGAACATTGCATCTGTTCAGTGTAGATATCTACACTCTGAACAGATGCCTGTGTTTTACATTGGCAGCATGATCCTCCCAAAGTATAACAATATCAGTTTCAACAAATGTTTTCACATAAAAAAACAAATACAAAAACGATGTGTGTGTATATATATATATATAACCTTATGTATGTCTGTGAGATACAGTTGCTTTTGTGTATGTATAACAAGATATTGTGAGTAGAAAATTCTGTATATACATTTTGCTATGACACACGTGTGTATGAGTGTGTGAAATTATCAGTGAAAGCCAAGTGGTAAAATTAGAAAAAGATAAATGAGAGTGATAAAAGCAATGACAGGAATTTATTAAAATGACCCTTCACTGAAAGCAATGTCAAGCAGGCATTGAAATAACTATTTTATACTCCTATCCTCCTCTTTTGCATCACCACCATCATCATCCTTCAATTTTTTGGCATGCTTTCTGCAGCTGGATGCCTTTCATAATGCCAACCACTTTACAGAGTATACTGGATGCATTTTACCATGACACCAACACTACCACTTACAGAATGTACTGGGTGTAATTTACCATGACACCAACACTACCACTTACAGAATGTACTGGGTGTAATTTACCATGGCACCAACACTACCACTTACAGAATGTATTGGGTGTAATTTACCATGGCACCAACACTACCACTTACAGAATGTATTGGGTGTAATTTATCATGGCACCAACACTACCACTTACAGAATGTATTGGGTGCCTTTTATTGATCAATGCTGTTTCCTTGGTGACACCACGCATTTCGATAAGTTAAAATTAGATTTCACAGAAAGTTTTTGTCATACAAGAAAAGTAAACAAATGAAAAACATCAACTTTATTTTTCAAAGAAGTTTTACCAATGTCATGACTTGGTCACAGAATTCTAGCCAATGAACTAACAAGTTCTGGATTCAAATCTGCTTGGCATGCCTGTCAAAATCTTGACAAACCAAATGTTCAAAATAGGCACATATATATAAATAGCATTATTGCAGTATTGAAAGGGCGGTGGATTGGCAGTATCGGTAGAGGGTCGGACGCCATGCTTTCCAGCATAGTTACGTCCCTTTACGATCTGAGTTCAAATCCCGCCGAGGTTGACTTTGCCTTTCATCCTTACGGGGTCGATAAAATAAAAGTACCAGTAATGCACTGGGTAATTACTGGCCTTGTGCCTAAAGTAGAAACAATTATTGCAGTATTGAAAAACATTATCAACATATATAATAGGATTGCTGTTTGTGTTAATAATCACTTAATCTATTACATTTTCCTCAATCCACTTAGCCCTTTTATATCAACATCATCATCATCATTGTTTGTACATCAACTTTTTCCATGCTGGATGTGTCGGAGGGGCCATTTTGAGGCAATGTTTAACAGCTAGATGCCCTTCCTGACACCAACCCTTTTAACTGTTCCTAATGACACTCAGAGATATAGTCTAGCCATTCTAAACCAGATACACACAGCATAATATATTGTATTCGCATAGAGGTATACGTGCATCTGAACACGTATTGTGTGATTCCTTATATGTACTGCTTCCACTAAAATAAAATAATATTACTCGCATAACAAATAAACGTCAAAGAGATATATATGATTTATAACATTGAGATGTGTCACATCATGCGAATGTGAGTGCTCCTTCAGTTCATCATCATTATCATTGTTGTTAAACGTCCACTTTCTAGCATGGGTTAGACAGGTTGTCTCATTTGAGGCAAGTTGGGTCAGGTGACCATGTCTTACTCCTATAGAACTGTTTCTGGCTAGGTTTCTATGGCTGGATGCCTTTCCTAATGCCAACCACATTTACAGTGTTTGTGTAATAATTTTAATATATATGTAAGATCATCTGTGGGTCATGAAAGATTTTCTTAATTTTCACTGATTCCCATTCCCCATGACAGATTTAGGTGAAGTTCATCATCATCATCATCATCATCACCATTCTTCCACGCTAGCATGGGTTAGACGGGTTGTCCTGTTGTGAGCAGTGTCCAGTCGACTGACCATGTCTTGCTCATACGAGAACTGATTTTGGCATGATTTCTACAGCTGGATGCCCTTCCTAACACCAACCTCATTTACAGTGAGTGCTGGGTGTTTTTTTTCTGTGGCGCCTACAGGTCCACTTTACAGTGAGTGCTTTTTTGCCGTGGGGGGGGGGAGACATATTGTCTATATGCTTCAGCTTGTTCCTGTGGGAAGTTGGGTATTCTGTATTACTGCGTGACGCCAGAGGTCATGGTTGTGTGTTATTGCCCTTGAGAGGTGCAATTGGGTAAGGTCGGCTTTTATCACCTCATCCCAGGTCATCTTGGGTCTCCCCACTCCGCGGTTTCCATCGACTTCTAGTGCTCTGCACCTTTTTATGCAGCTGTCATCCTTCATACGCATCACATGTCCATACCAACGTAACCTCCTCTCCTGCACATAGCATTTGATTCCTCTTATGCTCAGTCTCTCTCTCAATTCGTTTATGCTTTGCCGTTCGAGTATATTACTATTAAACATCCATTGGAGCATACAAGCTTTGTTTCTTTCTAATCTGCGCAAGTCTTCTACAGACAGCGCCCAGGTTTCACCACCATGTAACATTGCTGTTCGTATACACGCATCATATAGTCTGCCTTTCATTTTGAGGGGTAAGCCTTTTGCAGCTAGCAGAGGCAGTAGCTCCCTGAACTTCTTCCATCCCGTTCTTACCCGTTATTGTACTTTCCTAACACCCACCTCCGCTGCTAATTCGGTCACCTAGGTAGCAGAAGCTGTCTACTGTTTCTACAGAGCCCTCCTAGAGTTTGGTGGTACGTGTTTCCTGTGGTCGTCTGCTGCTTGCTGTCCCAGCGCAGCTGCTACATATGAAGCCTACATTCTTAGTTAAACTTCCTGAAATCCCACTACATCTCTTGTGTACCCATTGTTTGCATTTGGGGCAGAGGATGGAGTTCCTACCTACACCTTTCCTACATACTGAGCAAGGCCATTTCCCTGAGAGGATCTGGGTTCTGTTTTCTCGTCTACTTACAAGAACCTTAGTCTTTGTCAGGTTGACTTTGAGACCCTTTCTTTCTAGTCCCTGCTTCCATGTTTGGAATTTCTTCTCTAGTTCCATCATGGATTCAGCTATAAGTGCGAGATCATCTGCATATAGGAGTTCCCATGGGCATCCGGTCCTAAACTCCTCCGTTATTGCATGCAAAACTATAATGAACAGGAGAGGGCTGTATGCTAAATTCCTCGGTATAGACATTGCTAACCCTAACTTTGCTGACTGCTCCTCTATACATGGGTTGTACAGCTTTCACAAGCCATTCATCTACTCCTAATTTTCTAAGAGCCCACCAGATTATAGCACGGGGGACTCTGTCGAAGGCTTTTTCCAGATCGACAAATGCCAGGTAGAGTGGCTTACTTTTAGCTAGGTACTTTTCCTGTAACTTCCTCACAAGGAAGAGGGCATCAGTGGTGCCTTTTCCTGGTACAAACCCAAATTGCATCTCATCTAGTTTCATTCGGTCCCTAGTCAACTGTGCTATAACTCTTTCCGTTACTTTCATGACCTGGTCCATCAGCTTATACCTCTATAGTTTCCACTATCTAGTGCATCACCTTTACCTTTGTAGCAGTTGACAATGATGCTGCTGCACGAATCCTTTGGTATGATACCCTCTAGTAATACCTGGTTAACAATTTGTGTGGTTATTGTGTGACCTACCGACCCAGATGCCTTCAGCATCTCGGCAGCTATACCCGATGGACCGGTTGCCTTCCCTGTCTTCATATCTTTGATTGCCTTACTTAAGCTGCTGCTGACTTGTACTGCTGGCCCCTCTACAGGGTCCGCTTGGAGTAGGGTCTCTTTTTCCCATGCATTCTCTTCATTTAGTAATCTTTCATAATGGCTCTTCCATGCAGCTTTCTTCTTGGCACTTGTGAGGGCAAGCTCACCATTATCACTTCTCTCCAATGACATCACAATTCTCTCTGACACACTGCCTCGCAATCTTGAACACCTCCTGTTTCTGGTCCTCATGTTGCAAAACATGCTTGAATTTTCTATCCTCTGCTTCCCTTCTAGCTAAGTATACTTGTCGGCTAGCTTTCCTCCTGGTCTCTATGTAATGTACCGTGCTACCCCCGTTCTTCCATTCTTTCCATGCCTGTCTCTTAGCCTTAACTGCCTCATCTACCTTATTGTTCCACCACCAAGTCACTCTCCTCATCCCTTTGTAGATGCATTTTCTTCTTTGCACTCCAGACAAACACTTAGATAAATAATATGTCACTTATTAGATAAATAACATGACATGTAAAACAAACAGTGAGGACTCTATAAATTGTAGTGAAGGCAACCTGTCTAGAGGGCAGTGACTCCAATTTAAAAATGACTGCATGGGGCAGACATGGACTCTATAAGCTGTAGTAAAGGCTCTCAGTCTAGGAGAGTAGATGTTCCAAATAAAAACTGATACAGTGTGGAGAGGACTGTTCGGTAAGACAATCTCTCTAGTGCTGGTGGCACAAACAATGCACTCAATGCACACTGTAAAGTGGTTATAGTAGGAACGGCATCCAGCCAGTAAAACCCAGCCAAAATTATGAAAAACAAGACCAATATGATTTCCACTAATTGCAAAGTCCAACCTATGCAAACATGGAAAAGCAGACGTGATTTATTCAAATATTTGTGCAAATATAATTTTTATCTAACATTTATATAATTTTGTGTTTTTCACAAATTAACAGCTAAACAAAGATCCATTTTGAAAAAATAAGATAACACCTTCCCCAGTCAAAATCTTGGCTACGCCCATAAACACAAACTTATATGTATATCTACTATATATTTCAAAATATTTGTTTGTGTGTATGTTCATTTCTCCTCCCCCTCTCTCATTTTTATGTACGAATTGTTTGTCTCTCTCCTTCTTCCTCAATTCAGATGGTGTATGTTTTAATTCTCTTCCCATTACTCATTCGTTTTCATTTATCATTTACTCTCTCTCTCTCTCTTACTATCTATTTCTTTTTCATATATATATATATATATTTCTTTTTCTATATATATATATATATATATATATATATATATATAAAGAATGAATAATTGTTTCTACTATTGGCACAAGGCCAGCAATTATCCCAGTGCATTACTGGTACTTTATTTTATCGACTCCGTAAGGATGAAAGGCAAAGTTAACCTCGGCGGGATTTGAACTCAGAATGGCAAGGGCCGTAACTCTATACGTCAAAGCATAGCGTCCGACCCTCTACCGAATGAATAATAACAGGTAGACATCATAAAAAGGTAATTTATTCCAAGTGCTTACAAATGTTTCAACAGTAGTTATACAGCCTAGTCATGCTATGTGCAATTGATAATTAATAATTATTTGATTGCAGAAACTCAATTTTCAAATGCTGCGACTACCATTTCCTCAGAGCAGAATGGTTAAAATGTAAATACCCTTGTATTTCTTAGAGGAAGTTATTGGAGAAGATAGAGTAGAAAGGAAGAGAGAAAGAAGGAAAGAGAGAGAGAGAGAGAGAGAGAGAAGGAAAGAGAGAGAGAGAGAGAGAGAGAGAGAGAGAGAGAGAGAGAGAGAGATTAGTTAGCGAGAAAGCGATGTTGCAGTCTCGGGTTCAAATGTTAAGTTATTTTATAGTGAGAGAATTTAGCCTTCAGTTTGTGGTTGCAGTATGTAGTGACCTACATTCCGTGGGCTCACATACATTCTCTGTGCGTGATTTGGCTCAGCTCAGCCAATCAGCGCCAGTAGAAGAGGATGTATCCCCACGCGTTCTGAGGGAGAAATTCCCCGCGAAGATTTGAAGAATCTTCCTCTCGCACAAGGAACTTCGAACCAGCAACACGTACATGTGACGGTGAGATTTTGCACCTTGGCCTGCCGGCTTTCCGGCGCAATGGCACATTCCCTTTTGTAACCTCATTTTATGTGTAACTTCAACTATACAAGTTAACCAACATTATTTGTGCTACAACTGGGTTCAAATCCCGCCGAGGTTGACTTTGCCTTTCATCCTTACGGGGTCGATAAAATAAAGTACCAGTAATGCACTGGATAATTGCTGGCCTTGTGCCTAACGTAGAAACAATTATTTGTGCTACAACAAAATAAACATACATTTCATCTCTAATTTCTGCTGCTGACATCATTATTGTGTTACTCGTGTCTCAATAACATTTATAAACCATGCTGCTAAATTGGAGACCCCGACGTGAGGAATATTGTAAATACAAAATATTCCTTTTAAAATTAAAACGATCGTTAAGTCAATTCCGACCTAACAGGACGAAATTAATATTATTCTAGAGGCTAGGAAAACTATTATCAAGTTTGATAACTGCTACTGGGAACGTAGGGACAGACGCACAAACTTCGACATCACCATGGGCTCTAACGACTCAGCAGAGGTCACGGATCTTGTGGGAATTTACATAGCCCTCATACTACATGGAAAATTTAGTAATCTACATGGGGGAATATATAGAGATGACGCACTTTTATTAGTTAATAACTTAAATAACCAAAATCTTGAAAGGCTACGGAAAAACATTAGAAATTCTTTTAGTGAACTGGGTCTAAAAATAACGTACAAATACAATCTTAAAGTGGTAAATTTCCTTGACGTAACTCTTAATTTGAATACTGGACTGATACGACCCTTCCACAAGATAAATGAGAACCTTACCTATATTAATTTTAATTCGAATCACCCACTCTCCATGATCAAATCGGTTCCCCGTAGTATTTCTCTCAGAATCTCTCGCCTATCGTCTAACTCTGAGATTTTCAGTGAACATGCTGAATACTATAATAACACATTAAGGAATGCAAACCACCGTGATAAAATAGAATACATTGATAAAAATTTCCATAACACACATCGCTGCACACGCAATCAAAGAATATATAACCGGGGTACAGAAATACAAGCGCACACATACAGTACCACCAGACATACTAATAGAAAATCATCACCAAATAAATCACGTTGTAGAAAGTATATCTGGTATAATCCCATTTTTAATGCTTCGATTAGTACAAAACTATCTCTTTCATTCTTTAAGTTAATTAACAAGCATTTCCCTAATTCCCATAAATACAGTAAGGTTCTAAACTCTAAGACTGTTAAGCTATTATACTCCACTGCACCAAACCTTGAAGCATACATGAAAAAAACTTACCTTAAAGCAATTAAACAACACTACAAAATAAAATATTTTAGTAACAGATGAGCATAACGTAATATCGGCCTCCCAACCACTAAATGGGAGACAGGTATTACACAACCCACCTGAACTGTTATCCCAACCTATCCATGGTATACCTGCTACCCACAACAAAAACTGCAACTGTCACCTACCCGAAAGATGCCCATTGAAGAACAAATGCCTAGAGTCCAACATTGTTTATCAATGTACCGTTGAATCAAACGACCAGAAATGGTACTACATTGCGTCTACTACTACCTCCTTTAAATCTCGCTGGTATCGTCAGCGATTTTCGATTAAACATCCTAAACACCGTCTTGTGACTACGCTCGCCAATAAGACCTGGCAACTCTGAGAATGCAACCGACAGTTTACCTTGAAATGGGATAAATTATCCAGCGCTAGTGCATATCAGACTGCATTGAACTATGGCAGATTATGCAACCTTGAACTCTTTTAGATCATAAAATCCAAAAACAAATGACTAAATAACAGAATCGAACGATCGTTATACTGCAACCACAAACTGAAGGCTAAATTCTCTCACTATAAAATAACTTAACATTCAACCCGAGACTGCAACATCGCTTTCTCGCTAACTAATTCCTCTCAATAACTACTCCCTAACTGTATCCCTCACCCCCACACTACAAGCCAATACCCTGCTTATCATTATAAATGGGTACTTGAGTGTGATTTGCAGATTACAACTATGAACTCGATGTATTCCCCATCTCATAGACTTCAGCTGTCTCCTCTCTATCTCTCTTTCTTTCTCTCCCTCCCTTCCCCTCTCTCTCTCTCTATCGCCCTCGGTCTACCACACTCCCTCTCCACATCTATGAACCTGATCTCTGTGGCAATAAATAATCCCAATCTTGACCACATCAACACAATGCCTAAGGGCTGTCACCTTGAGAATAAACAGTAAAATAAAACCCCTACCACAACATTTAGATTAAAGCTATTTGTATTCTTCAAACCACTCTCTCCCACCCCTACATCTCTCTCTCTCTCCCCTTCTTTCTCTCTTCCTTTCTACTCTATCTTCTCCAATAACTTCC
>OZ024740.1:399005777-399013277 GCA_964016885.1 Eledone cirrhosa | reverse complement strand
TATGATAACAAAATTTTAAGGTGAGGGAATGTGGTTTGAAAATCCATGCCTGTTTTCAAAGACTAGCAAAGTGAAAAGAAAGAAAAGGTGATAAAAAAAAAACGTTTTATAAAATCACAATGGAGTCGGATATTAGGGGCCTCAAAAAATTACCACCAAGAGGACGGACGTACGACCTAATCGATAATTTATTGTCTATAAATATGATTTACAGGCCTAAATGCGATTGTATGGGATTTATAGCATTTCTTCAAAACAAAATGAAATCATTTCATCGAAAATCGAAACTGAGTAGGTATCATTGTACATCAGTAAATCATGGGAGCTATAATAATAATAATGATTTCTTTATTTTAGCTTGACACAATCTAATATTTATAACAGAATGTAACTAGGGTTTTACGTCATTCATACCTCTTTCCAAAGCATTGGCTTGGCGTTTTAAGTAAAGTGAAATAGGTGTAAGCTTCATCAGAACAGCGACAGGTTTCGGCTCGGGTGGTGTTTATTTCGGCTCTACGTTACCAACGCCGAAAATAGAATAACTTACAATGTTGTAAAGGCATTTAAACTATCTTGTTTAGAGATGTGGATGTATAAGACTAATTAAGAAGGTTGAATGCGTTAAAAGTAGTTTACTTACACTTAAACGCATACTCGGAATCACTGCTACCGTCAACAGCTACCAAAATGATTCTTCCTTGTGCCATTGCGAAGGTAGTCTTTTTTGTGATGTTTGAATGAAGGTCAGGAGCGACTAAGTTAAGATTCTTCGTCTATAGGCCTGACTATTTGTCAGAAGATATACAGGACAAACTAGTCAACGGCTAAACGAGAATAATATATTGTGTGGAAGACAGAGAGAGGAGGGGATGGACAAAATCATTTAGAAGTAGGCAGAGGTGGTGAATAAGGTAAAGAGAAATAGAAATAAAGAGAGGTAGAGAGACACGAGAAGAGATAGAGATGCAATGAGAGACAGGGATACAGAAGAGGAGGAGTTATGAGAAGATAATATATTTATATTTATATTTTTAAAAAAACCAGAGATGAAAGGCGGGAGTCTTGCCAGAATAAACAAGAGGGGAGGGGAAACAACAGTGTGAAAGGGGAGTTGGGGAATAAGAAGGTGTTAGTAAAATATATTGAGAGAGAGAGAGAGAGAGAGTGGGGAGAGAGATGAGGAAAGAATGATGCACCGATTTGATAGTTTATAGAGAAGGTGGGAGTCGGGAAGCATACTAAGCAATAGCTTTAAGAATCAATAAGGAAAATTGTGGCAGACGACTAGCTTACGTGTTGCACGTGATAGTTATGAAGCCATTTCATTAATAAAAATACAATTTCTGAATACCTCATAATGCAGAAGGCGTTACTATGGAAAAGACATAAATATTTTCTTTATTTGCTATATGCATGTGCTTCGATCAAGTGTGTGTGTGTGTGTGTGTGTGTGTTCATGCTGGAAAACACCCTCTAGGGATTTAGTCTCGATCATAGTACTTTACTAAACTGTATCGTCATTAGTTTCATAAGACAAACAAATATGTCGAACTCTTCGGATTGTGTTGATGTATGTATATATATACAAATATATTTAATATTTATATATATATGTGGCATAGGTTAAGTTTAACGTCCGAGATAATGAAAGTAGATTTTCTGACAAGTGAATGTGTTTGTTTGTTTGTTTTTTTTACAGTGACAGTTACGATACAGTTTGTTTATTTACAACAGGTCTCTATAGTGATATGGTGTTAATTAGTATTGCGTGTGTGATTATTTTTTCTTTTTCTTTTTTTGTGTATTGTATGTACGGAAAATGACATTGTGTGTTGAAAGAAAGAAATTTTTTAAAAATAACTAGCTATTTATACGGTCTAATAAGGATGTTGATAAGGTACGTCAATTTATATGTTATATGCAACAAACGTCTAACTATGTAGTTATTTTTAAAAAATGTCTTTCTTTCAACACACAATGTCATTTTCCGTACACACAATACACAAAAAAAGAAAAAGAAAAAATAATCATACACGCAATACTAATTAACACCATATCACTATAGAGACCTGTTGTAAATAAACAAACTGTATCGTAACTGTCACTGTAAAAAAAAAAAAAAAACACATTCACTTGTCAGAAAATCTACTTTCATTATCTCGGACGTTAAACTTAACCTATGCCTTATTAGAATGTAGTTAAAGTGTGTATACATTTTTGGGGACATTATATATATGTGCGTATGTATATGTATGTATGTATGTATTTATTTTCTTTTTTATTTATTTTTTTTTTTTTCTCCTCGTGCAATGGCCATACTCGATAACGAGGGGACAGCCATCATATATGTATGTATGTCAGGTCACCACTTGGTGCTACTGGTAACATGTATCCCAGTACAACCTGTCCCATGGTCGGGTCGTTGGCGACTAAACTGGCAACCCCACCAAGGTTTCTTGGTTAGGAGGGTGACTTTGGACATCCTGCAGGACTAAAAACAAAACCTGTAAAAGGGCAAAGGAGCTCTTAAGAGTCAATGGCCATCCAAAATCACCAGTTGCTGTCGCGTGTAGGACTGATCCAGTTGTCGACTGAGTCCATTGTGCAGATGGTCTCGCCGTCTTCCTTCGAGGAGGAAGGGCAGGCGGTTTTCATTTGCCTGGTGGCCATGGCGAAAGAGATTGTGTGGTGGACAAGGTTAAAAGGGTTAAAGACAGACACTTTCTTCTTCGGCGAATCCCTAATTAACTTTTTCAAGTTTCACTTGAAGAGGAAAATCAGGGTGGAGAGGCAAGTGGTACCTTCTAGCAAGTTTGTTGAATATACGTCTGTAGTTTGAGAGATGGAAAAATTGAGAGAAGGCGCTTGCCCTGGTGGTCAGGGTGGCCGTGGTCTTTTGTGTGGTTTTCGCCACGAGTAACCCTCGGAGGTTTCCCCCCTATTGGGGAATTTTTCATTGTTTCAATTTTCATTTTTATTGTTTATATATATATATATGTTTCTATGTCCTTTTTTTTTCTTCTTTTCTTATATAAATAATAAAAATATTTACACACACAAAACCCACATCGTACCGTCCTGTGCCGTCTGTAATGTTTTTTCTTGATGTCAGCCCTTGTGGCCAATAAAGAAATCATTAATAATTATTAATAGCGTATTATTATTATTATTATTGTTACTATTATTATTACTTTTTTTTTTTTTTCCCCTATTCAATGATGTTCCAGAACAATATAAAAGAGATAATTGGCAATTTAGATTCTGGAACAAAAAAGATAATTGGCAATAAGGGCAGGGGCCCCAGGTTATCACAGCCTGGGCCCGCTCGTCATCGTGCCATTGTAATAGAGCCAAACAAAGCATTTAGTCTTGACTTTTTCAAAGCATTTAGTCTTGGCTGCTGGAACGTACGGACGCTTCTTGACAGGGATTCCTTGGAGCGTCCTGAACGAAGGACCGCTATTGTTGCAAAGGAGCTTCAACGTTACGATCTTGACATCGTGGCTTTATCTGAGACGAGGTTAGCTGGAGATGGTCATCTTACAGAATTTTGTGGAGAATATACATTCTTCTGGAAGGGAAGAGATGAAGGAACCAGAAGAGAGGCTGAGGTAGGATTTGCTGTTAAGACTGTTCTTGTGAATAAATTAGAAGAATTCCCAGTAGGGATTAGTGAGCGTCTTATGTCCATGAGACTTCCGCTGGACAAAGGAAGATATGCGACCCTGGTGAGTGTCTATGCTCCAACTATGAATTCTGTCGATGAAGAAAAACTGTCCTTTTACCATGCCTTGAAAGATGTTTTAAGAAATATCCCTCAGGCAGACAAAGTCATCGTGCTTGGTGACTTTAATGCTAGAGTGGGTAAGGATGTTAACACATGGAATGTAATCGGAAGGCATGGGGTGGGAAAGTGTAACAACAATGGTATGCTCCTGCTGCAGATGTGTGAGGAGCTGGATCTGTGTGTTACCAACACCATGTTCCAACAAAAGAACAAATTCAAGACCACATGGATGCATCCTGCATCTAAGGAATGGCATCTTTTGGACTACGTCCTAGTCAGGATGCGTGACAGACAGGATGTGCAATGTGTTCGTGCTCTTCGTGGAGCTGAGTGCTGGACGGACCACCGCCTGGTACGCGCAAAATGTGAAGAGGACATTGGAAGAAGAGATGCAGGCTGCAGATCTTGGTGAGGATTGGCCGACCCTTAAAAAGTCGGTTTATGATGTAGGCAGGCGTGTTCTGGGATTGGTGCAGAGAAAACATCAGGACTGGTTTAATGAGAATGATGTACATATAGAAGACTTGTTGGCTGATAAGAGGCGTGCTCTGTCACGCTACTTGACGGCAAAACCACACGAGAGGAATACGTTGCATGAGGAACTCAAGGATGTAAAATCACGTGTTAGGCGGAGTCTTTCGCAGATGAAACTCTTTATTTGGCAGGATATGGGCTAATGAATCCGTACCTGAGGACTGGAGAGATGCAGTAATGCTGGTCTTGTACAAGGGAAAGGGTAACAGGGATGATTGTGGGAACTACAGAGGTATATCATTGCTTTCTGTCGTAGGGAAAGTTTTATGTAGGGTGCTTCTGGACCGTCTGCTGACACACATTGCAGATTGTGTTCTTCCTGAAAGTCAATCTGGTTTTCGTGCTGGACGCGGCACTACTGATATGATCTTCTCAGCTAGACAGCTCCAGGAGAAGTGTATGGAATAGGGTTTGGATATGTATCAGGTTTTTGTCGATCTGACAAAAGCTTTCGATACTGTTAACAGAAATGCATTATGGAAGGTTCTCCAGAAACTTGGTTGCCCTGATAAGTTCCTTGCTTTAGTTAGGTCTTTCCATGACGACATGAAGGCTTGGGTTAATGTCGGAGGTAACATGTCGGAGCCTATCTCAGTAAAAAATGGAGTGAAACAGGGGATATTCCAGCACCGACCCTGTTTGCCATATACTTTACAATGGTTTTCTGTATTGCATTCAGGAATTGCGAGCATGGTGTTTACATCCGATATCGAACCTCATGCAGCATATTTAACATCAGGCGCTTTGCTGCAAAGACAAAAGTATTTACATCAATCATAAGAGACCTCTTGTATGCAGATGATTGCGATCTTGTAGCGCACACAGAGAGTGATATGCAGCACATTTTGAATGCATTTTCTGACGCTTGCACTGCCCTAGGATTGATTGTCAGTCTCAAGAAAACCGTCGTCATTTACCAACCTGCCCCTGGTAAGCAGTACAGTGAACCAAATATCTATGTGTATGGTAAACGACTTGGAGTGGTTGATCAGTTTGTCTACCTGGGAAGCACTGTCAATCGATACAGCAACCTTGATAGTGAAATCTCACTTAGGATTAGGAAAGCAAGTGATGCTTTCGGAAAGCTAGAAAGGCGACTCTGGGGTGGGCGAGACATATGCAAGAAGACAAAGGTAAAGGTGTACAAGGCATGTGTGCTTTCTTCTCTTCTTTATGCCTGCGAGACCTGGGTCACATATCGACACCACCTTAAGCAATTAGAGCGTTTCCATCAGATGTGTCACAGACGGATCGATGGCGTTCACTGGAGGGACCACATCAGTGATATCGAGATTTTGGAAAGCTCTGTGTGACAGTATAGAAGCTCTTGTGCTTAAGGGACGACTCCGTTGGAGTGGTCACCTTGCCAGGATGAAGGATTCTAGAATACCAAAACAACTCTTTTATGGAGAGTTGGTTAAAGGAAAACGACCGCCACATAAACCAAAAAAGAGGTATAAGGATTCCTTGAAAGCCTCTTTGAAAGACGCTAACATCTCTGCTGATACATGGGAGAATATTGCTGCTGATCGTAATAAATGGAGAAAGACTGTATATGAGGCAAAAGTTGCCTTTGGGGCATCTCGAATCGCATACGAGAAAGTAAAGCGGGATGTGAGGAAGGGCATTGCTGTTGCACTTCCAGACGGAGAGGGTCCTCCTATGATGCTGACATGTAGCGTCTGTGCGAGACTCTGCCTCAGCAAAGCTGGACTCGAAAGTCATCTTCGCAGTCATAAAGTAAGACCAGTGGTTGACTACCAGGCTGCTGTTGGAGATGCTACTCATCATGCTTGCCAAGCATGTGGTAGAGAATGTAAATCAGCAGGAGGGCTCAAGCGACATGCAAAAGTACATGAACTCCAACCACAGCCGGCTATTCCCAGTGAATATTTTGGTTGCCGACTCTGTGCAAAACATTTTAGATCATTGGCTGGGCTAAAAAGCCACATTCGATCGCAGCGCTGTTAGTTGCTATCGTGTGTGTGTATAGGTATGTTTGTGTGTGTGCGTGTGTGTATATATATATGTATATGTATATTATTATTGTTGTTGTTGTCGTTATTATTATTGTTGTTATTATTATTATTATTGTTATTAATATATATGTATATATATATATATGTATATATATTTTTTTTTCTCGTGCAATGGCCATACTCGATAACGAGGGGGGCAGCCATCATGTGTATATATATATATATATAGAGAGAGAGAGAGAGGGGGGAGGTTTGTATGTTTGTATAGATGGGTTTGTTAGCAGCTCGACAACTAAAGACCGATAAAAATAAGTGCTAAACTGAAATAAGTAGTTTGGTCGTCATGACCGACTGCAAGATCAGTGTGTTCATATATATATATATATATATGGGACAGCGTGTATTTTATCTTTGGGAGGACTGCTGGATTTTCGAATCGACCGGTCTCTTCTTAGCGCTGAGGGAGACCATCACTAATCTATTAATGTCGATATAATTCTTATATCAATATTATTTGGGCATCCACTAATGAGTTTATAAGAGCCCGCTTGTGTATAAAACTATGGATTGTATACAAGTTTCGACATAACCTGGAAATTATTTATCCCAAATTGTAGAAATCTTATAACGAAACGGCCGTCTGGAAGGAAAGAGATATTTATTTAATAATGTCTCATATAAAATAATACAACCAGCTATCCACGAAATACAGATTAGTTAGCCCCCCAAACACTAAATTGGGAAAATACTTATATCCTAATGTTTGTTGAGTGAGATGGAGTTGGTCAGAGTATCGCTTAAGGCTTTCTCTGTTAATGTATTGTATATATATATATATATATATTTATATATATACTAGCATTAAAGCCCGGCGTTGCTCGGGGTCAGTAAGTTACCAAAATTAGGTTGCACCACCCATTTTATGGCAGCACTTTTTTGTCTGCCAGGCACTGGGTGAATGAATTGCAGACCTGGACTGCCGAAGCAGGAGCTGCGCCAGCAGTGACAATTGTAGTTTCGCCTACGGATATTATCTCTGTGGAAAGAAGTGTTGAAATTTATTGTTTCACAGTACTTGCGCAACACGCGCGTAGACGATGCCAGCCGAACAACAGAGCTGCGATGGAATTGTTCTGCGTGGTTGTCTAATGTGTGTTTTCTAAATTTAAGACAGTAGGGAGGGGTGTGATATGGGGG
>OZ024740.1:398975777-399003277 GCA_964016885.1 Eledone cirrhosa | reverse complement strand
ATACAATAACATCCATATCTACACATGCATACATACATAATCTACCTAGTTGATGTTGTGTAAATTCCAATGAGAGAGTCTTGTGTCTATGTTAGAAACCGACTCTCTCTCTGTTGGTAAAACTTTGTGAAATTATAAAACCAGAAGAACATACATACATACATGATGACGACTGCAACTCGATTTCCAGTAATGCTATCACTTGATACCTAAGCATGAGCAATACAGATATGGCTTTTTAGTCGTGCTAGGGATTTACACACTCTTGCACAAACGTTGCAACAATGGGGACCTCTCGCAATAGGTGTTACAGTCTTGTTTTGGTGCACTTTCAAATGACATTTCAGTCCACCAACTGAGGCACACTCTTTTCCACACAGAAATGTCATACAATGCACAATTGACAGTATTCCCGTGTACGTGGCTTCTCTGATGAGTTCCAACGTCCGCCCTACTGAGACATAACCGGTCACATTCTTTACAGGTTAAATCAACCTGCATGCCAAGAAACTTAGACAAATCAAACCCAAGGCCCTTACGAGCACACCGCTTGCGCTGTTCATGCTCAACACGGTTTCTTTCATATTCTCACTTCCCATAATGCACTGCCTTCCTCCAGGAAAGTCGATCTAGAGTGAGGTTTACCCAGTCATTCTCTGATATTTTCATCTCCCTCGGTGTGCTTTTAATGCAATCCTGTACCTCAATTTTGCTTTGTGCACCAGTCGTTTACCTTCGACCAGCTCACCATACAAGAACTGCCCAGGCATGCAATCATCATCCGTTCTCTCTACATGACCAATCCATCTTAATCGATGTTGAAATATGAGAGACTCTATACTGGTAGACCTACTGTGTTCGAGGGCTTCAGTGTCAATCACGTACATCTTCCAGCGGATGCCCTGTATATGTCGAAGAAACTGTTAGTGAAAATGCTCCAGCTTTTGCGGTGCCTTTGGTAAGTGACCCAAGTCTCAGATGCATACAATAAAGAAGACAAAACACAAGCATTATACACTTTTCTAATGGTAATATTATTTCAGACTGATTGTAAGGCCCAATGCACTGCATGCTTTCGAAAAAAAATCCATAAGATGTTGCATGTCACTCTCGGAATGAGCGACAAGATCACAGCCGTCACTATACAGGAATTGGCCTATCAGCGACGTAAATATCTTCGTTCTGGCAGCAAACCTTCTGACATTGAACCTTTTACCTGTTTTTCGATATCTAATGTAGATCCCACGGGAGCAACCTTCAAAAGCCAACAAGAAAACGATAGAAAAGTACAACGCAAATAGAGTCGGCGCCGGAATGTCTCCTTGCTTAACACCATTTTCAACCACAATGGGATCATGCATACATACATACATACATACATACATACATACATACTCCTACTTTGAAGGTAATGCTTTTGTCTAGGAACATGAAATACCAACGGAATACCTGGTGCCCCAAAGGGATAAAGATGCAAGCTCGGTCGGTCGGACTGTGTGTGTGTGTGTGTGTGTGTGTGTGTGTGTGTGTGTGTGTGTGTGTGTGTGTGTGTGTGTGTGTGTGTGTGTGTTATTTGAGATCTATTCAAGTTCTTTATCAGAATTGAAGCCGGTCACAAATAAAGCAACAAAACATTTTTATATAGTCAAACATTTCTAGGATTTGTAAATATGTGAGTGAATCAGCTTGTTTTCTTTTTGTGTGTGTTGGGGGGCGTAATTCCAGGCTTTTATGCAAATATGTAGTTACCAAGCAAAGTCTACCTATGAAAATAGGTACAAAGGAAATGTTATAGTCACGCTACAAGACCTGTATATTCCGCATTACTCAACATAGATGTTTTCCCCCTTTTCCACAACCCTAGACGACACATTTACATTTGTTGGGCAGCTGGCTTCAACAACAGTGCATGTTTTTGTTTTCTCTATCTCGTAGAACTACAACAAGTCTATTGTGTTTGCACCGGATTGTTGCTTTTATTGGAATGTTCCACCAGTAGTCCTTAACGTTTAAAGGCGTGGTTACATTCTGTTTCTGATTCTGGTGTAATGACCATTAGAGCAATCTTTTCTGCAGATATCGTTGTAAATAATTTTCGCAGTGCATTGCAGACAATTTCGGATAGTTGCTGATGGTTTGAGTGATATCTTCCACACTAATATGGCTCAATCGACATGTTCTATCACAGCCTGGACGTTTTGAGGTATCCTTGCTCTCTAATTGATCAGCTAGTTGTCTCTTGTTCCTGAATAGCGAAAGTGTTCCCTTCTACGTGAGATGTGATGATGTATCTATCACAGATCCGAGAAAAGGCTACCCTTTGGTGTCGAATCATGACTTTCTGCTGGCATGATGAGCGTCTGTCCTTCAGGTTTATGTTTAAATGGGTTAGTCTAACTAACCTTGGATCACTTGGAACACTTGCACACTCACAGTTCTTCATCTTCTCTCAAAATGTTGTTTTCACTGCAAAATGCACGTGTAATATATTCATTTACCCCTGTTCAATAGATGCTGTCTCAGTAATACGATATAACTCTCAAAAGCCATTTGGAATGACCTTATGCATGAGACTCTCCTTTCATTTAACATAGATTCTGTTAGTGTTATTGTTGATGTTTAAGCTACCAGTTATGGCTAATATTTTCCTAGTATTGGTGCCCAGGTTGTGGAACCCATCTGGTGTCCAATCTAATTGTAGTTAATTGTTTCTACTTTTGGCACAAGGCCAGCAATTATTCCAGTGTATTACTGGTACTTTATTTTATCGACCCCGGGAGGATGAAAGGCAAAGTTAACCTCGGCGGGATTTGAACTCAGACCGTAGAGGGCCGTAACTCTATGTTGCAAAGCATGGTGTCCGACACTACTGATACTGCCAATCCACCGTCCTCATTAGCAAAAAAATAAAATCTGAAAAAACTTAACGACAAAACTATGAAAGAAACTCACGACATTGAAACAATAACAACGTAGTGAAAGTATTTTTTAAAATGATTCAACACTTTCGATATGAGTTTGGGGTCGTACGACACGATGGGTATGTGGGATCTTGTCGGCTTATGTATACTAGACGTTCTGAAAGAAAACATTAATGGCCCCAACATCGGGTTATGTTGAGACGACGGAGTAGCCACAATCACTCGCGTTAATGAACTTAGATTAAATAAATTTAGGAAAACTCTAATCAAAAGAACAGCAATAAAAAAATTATAATCAACAGTAACCTTGAGCTAATGTATTTCTTAAATATCACCCTTAATTAAAATAACGGCACTTATAAACACACACACGTACACACGTACACAGACACACACACACACACACACACACACACACACACACACACACACACACACACACACACACACACACACACACACACACACACACACGTAGCAGTAATTTGATACTCTCCTCAATAGAGTTTCTTCTACACTATCAAGTGGCCACCATGAAGCTGACCTTGGTGGCCTCATAGATAAGTTTCTATTGTAAATCTGCTTCCGAGTTGCCAATTAGTCTGAGATTTTGACATATCAAACGAACGTCTGCTTATTTTCGAATCCAGGAGACAAAGGAAGCAATATTGATAAATAGCCTGCTCCCGGAGTCAACCAAAGCAATTGGAGAGTTCATACTGACTAGCCAAGATGTAGTGGTCAACAGTCTCACACATCGACCGCCCCCCCCCCCCTCTCTCTCTCTCTCTCTCTCTGCCAGGCCAGGGAAATTCATCCCACCAACAGAAGTTTAGTAAATACATTTTTAATACCTTTGCAAGCAAACACACATCATACCTGATACATCACATCACACATAATACCTGATACACCACACATCATACCTGATACATCACATCACACATCATACCTGATACACCACACATCATACCTGATACATTACATCACACATCATACCTGATACATTACATCACACATCATACCTGATACATCACATCATACCTGATACATCACATCACACATCATACCTGATACATTACATCACACATCATACCTGATACATCACATCACACATCATACTTGATACATCACACATCATACCTGATACATCACATCACACATCATACCTGATACATCACATCACACATCATACCTGATACATCAAACATCATACCTGATACATCACATCACACATCATACTTGATACATCACACATCATACCTGATACATTTCACATCATACCTGATACATTACATCACACATCATACCTGATACATCACATCACACATCATACCTGATACATCACATCACACATCATACCTGATACATCCCACATCATACCTGATACATCACACATCATACCTGATACATTACATCACACATCATACCTGATACATCACATCACACATCATACCTGATACATCACATCACACATCATACCTGATACATCACACATCATACCTGATACATCACATCACACATCATACCTGATACGTTACATCACACATCATACCTGATACATCACATCACACATCATACCTGATACATCACATCACACATCATACCTGATACATCCCACATCATACCTGATACATCACACATCATACCTGATACATTACATCACACATCATACCTGATACATCACATCACACATCATACCTGATACATCACATCACACATCATACCTGATACATCACACATCATACCTGATACATCACATCACACATCATACCTGATACGTTACATCACACATCATACCTGATACATCACATCACACATCATACCTGATACATCACATCACACATCATACCTGATACATCAAACATCATACCTGATACATCACATCACACATCATACTTGATACATCACACATCATACCTGATACATCACATCACACATTATACCTGATACGTTGCATCACACATCATACCTGATACATCACATCACACATCATACATGATACATCACATCACACATCATACCTGATACACCACACATCATACCTGATACATCACATCATACCTGATACATCACATCACACATCATACCTGATACATCACATCACACATCATACCTGATACATCACACATCATACCTGATACATTACATCACACATCATACCTGATACATCACATCACACATCATACCTGATACATCACATCACACATCATACCTGATACATCACACATCATACCTGATACATCCCACATCATACCTGATACGTTACATCACACATCATACCTGATACATCACATCACACATCATACCTGATACATCACACATCATACCTGATACATCACATCACACATCATACCTGATACATTACATCCCACATCATACCTGATACATCACATCACACATCATACCTGATACATTACATCACACATCATACCTGATACATCACACATCATACCTGATACATCACATCACACATCATACCTGATACATTTCATCACACATCATACCTGATACATCACATCACACATCATACCTGATACATCACATATCATACCTGATACATCACATCACACATCATACCTGATACATCACATCACACATCATACCTGATACATCACACATCATACCTGATACATCACACATCATACCTGATACATCACATCACACATCATACCTGATACATCACACATCATACCTGATACATCACATCACACATCATACCTGATACATTACATCACACATCATACCTGATACATCACACATCATACCTGATACATTACACATCATACCTGATACATTTCATCACACATCATACCTGATACATCACATCACACATCATACCTGATACATCACACATCATACCTGATACATCACATCACACATCATACCTGATACATCACATCACACATCATACCTGATACATCACACATCATACCTGATACATCACATCACACATCATACCTGATACATCACATCACACATCATACCTGATACATCACACATCATACCTGATACATCACACATCATACCTGATACATCACACATCATACCTGATACGTTACATCACACATCATACCTGATACACCACACATCATACCTGATACATTTCATCACACATCATACCTGATACATCACATCACACATCATACCTGATACGTTACATCACACATCATACCTGATACATCACACATCATACCTGATACATCACACATCATACCTGATACGTTACATCACACATCATACCTGATACATCACATCACACATCATACCTGATACGTTACATCACACATCATACCTGATACGTTACATCACACATCATACCTGATACATTTCATCACACATCATACCTGATACGTTACATCACACATCATACCTGATACGTTACATCACACATCATACCTGATACATCACACATCATACCTGATACATCACACATCATACCTGATACGTTACATCACACATCATACCTGATACATCACATCACACATCATACCTGATACGTTACATCACACATCATACCTGATACGTTACATCACACATCATACCTGATACATTACATCACACATCATACCTGATACATTACATCACACATCATACCTGATACATCACATCACACATCATACCTGATACATCACACATCACACCTGATACGTTACATCACACATCATACCTGATACATCACACATCATACCTGATACATCACACATCATACCTGATACGTTACATCACACATCATACCTGATACATCACATCACACATCATACCTGATACATCACACATCATACCTGATACATCACATCACACATCATACCTGATACATCACATCACACATCATACCTGATACATCACACATCATACCTGATACGATACATCACACATCATACCTGATACATCACATCACACATCATACCTGATACATCACACATCATACCTGATACGTTACATCACACATCAAACCTGATACATCACACATCATACCTGATACATCACACATCATACCTGATACATCACATCACACATCATACCTGATACATCACACATCATACCTGATACGTTACATCACACATCATACCTGATACATCACACATCATACCTGATACATCACATCACACATCATACCTGATACGTTACATCACACATCATACCTGATACGTTACATCACACATCATACCTGATACATCACATCACACATCATACCTGATACGTTACATCACACATCATACCTGATACGTTACATCACACATCATACCTGATACATCACATCACACATCATACCTGATACATCAGATCACACATCATACCTGATACATCACACATCATACCTGATACATTACATCACACATCATACCTGATACATTACATCACACATCATACCTGATACATCACACATCATACCTGATACATTACATCACACATCATACCTGATACATCACACATCACACCTGATACATCACATCACACATCATACCTAATACATCAAACATCATACCTGATACATCACATCACACATCATACCTGATACATCACATCACACATCATACCTGATACATTACATCACACATCATACCTGATACATCACACATCACACCTGATACATCACATCACACATCATACCTGATACATCACACATCATACCTGATACATCACATCACACATCATACCTGATACATTACATCACACATCATACCTGATACATCACATCATACCTGATACATCACACATCATACCTGATACATCACACATCATACCTGATACATTACATCACACATCATACCTGATACATCACATCACACATCATACCTGATACATCACATCACACATCATACCTGATACATTACATCACACATCATACCTGATACATCACATCACACATCATACCTGATACATCACATCACACATCATACCTGATAAGTTACATCACACATCATACCTGATACATCACATCACACATCATACCTGATACATCACATCACACATCATACCTGATAAGTTACATCACACATCATACCTGATACATCACATCACACATCATACCTGATACATTACATCACACATCATACCTGATACATCACACATCACACCTGATACATCACATCACACATCATACCTGATACATCACACATCATACCTGATACATCACATCACACATCATACCTGATACATTACATCACACATCATACCTGATACATCACACATCATACCTGATACATTACACATCATACCTGATACATTTCATCACACATCATACCTGATACATCACATCACACATCATACCTGATACATCACACATCATACCTGATACATCACATCACACATCATACCTGATACATCACATCACACATCATACCTGATACATCACACATCATACCTGATACATCACATCACACATCATACCTGATACATTACATCACACATCATACCTGATACATCACACATCATACCTGATACATCACACATCATACCTGATACATTTCATCACACATCATACCTGATACGTTACATCACACATCATACCTGATACGTTACATCACACATCATACCTGATACATCACATCACACATCATACCTGATACATCACACATCATACCTGATACATCACACATCATACCTGATACATCACACATCATACCTGATACGTTACATCACACATCATACCTGATACACCACACATCATACCTGATACATTTCATCACACATCATACCTGATACATCACATCACACATCATACCTGATACGTTACATCACACATCATACCTGATACATCACACATCATACCTGATACATCACACATCATACCTGATACGTTACATCACACATCATACCTGATACATCACATCACACATCATACCTGATACGTTACATCACACATCATACCTGATACGTTACATCACACATCATACCTGATACATTTCATCACACATCATACCTGATACGTTACATCACACATCATACCTGATACGTTACATCACACATCATACCTGATACATCACACATCATACCTGATACATCACACATCATACCTGATACGTTACATCACACATCATACCTGATACATCACATCACACATCATACCTGATACGTTACATCACACATCATACCTGATACGTTACATCACACATCATACCTGATACATTACATCACACATCATACCTGATACATTACATCACACATCATACCTGATACATCACATCACACATCATACCTGATACATCACACATCACACCTGATACGTTACATCACACATCATACCTGATACATCACACATCATACCTGATACATCACACATCATACCTGATACGTTACATCACACATCATACCTGATACATCACATCACACATCATACCTGATACATCACACATCATACCTGATACATCACATCACACATCATACCTGATACATCACATCACACATCATACCTGATACATCACACATCATACCTGATACGTTACATCACACATCATACCTGATACATCACATCACACATCATACCTGATACATCACACATCATACCTGATACGTTACATCACACATCAAACCTGATACATCACACATCATACCTGATACATCACACATCATACCTGATACATCACATCACACATCATACCTGATACATCACACATCATACCTGATACGTTACATCACACATCATACCTGATACATCACACATCATACCTGATACATCACATCACACATCATACCTGATACGTTACATCACACATCATACCTGATACGTTACATCACACATCATACCTGATACATCACATCACACATCATACCTGATACGTTACATCACACATCATACCTGATACGTTACATCACACATCATACCTGATACATCACATCACACATCATACCTGATACATCAGATCACACATCATACCTGATACATCACACATCATACCTGATACATTACATCACACATCATACCTGATACATTACATCACACATCATACCTGATACATCACACATCATACCTGATACATCACATCACACATCATACCTGATACATCACACATCATACCTGATACATCACATCACACATCATACCTGATACATCAAACATCATACCTGATACATCACACATCATACCTGATACATCGCATCACACATCATACCTGATACATCACATCACACATCATACCTGATACATCACACATCATACCTGATACATCACACATCATACCTGATACATCACACATCATACCTGATACGTTACATCACACATCATACCTGATACATAACGTCACACATCATACCTCATACATCACACATCATACCTGATACATTTCATCACACATCATACCTGATACGTTACATCACACATCATACCTGATACATCACATCACGCATCATACCTGATACATCACATCACACATCATACCTGATACATCACATCACACATCATACCTGATATGTTACATCACACATCATACCTGATACATCACACATCATACCTGATACATCACATCACACATCATACCTGATACATTACATCACACATCATACCTGATACATCACATCACACATCATACCTGATACACCACACATCATACCTGATACACCACACATCATACCTGATACATAACATCACACATCATACCTGATACATCACACATCATACCTGATACATCACATCACACATCATACCTGATACATCACATCACACATCATACCTGATACATTACATCACACATCATACCTGATACATCACACATCATACCTGATACATCACATCACACATCATACCTGATACATTTCATCACACATCATACCTGATACATCACACATCATACCTGATACATCACATCACACATCATACCTGATACATTTCATCACACATCATACCTGATACATTACATCACACATCATACCTGATACATTACATCACACATCATACCTGATACATTTCATCACACATCATACCTGATACATCACATCACACATCATACCTGATACATTTCATCACACATCATACCTGATACATCACATCACACATCATACCTGATACATTACATCACACATCATACCTGATACATCACATCACACATCATACCTGATACATCACATCACACATCATACCTGATACGTTACATCACACATCATACCTGATACATCACATCACACATCATACCTGATACATTACATCACACATCATACCTGATACATCACACATCACACCTGATACATCACATCACACATCATACCTAATACATCAAACATCATACCTGATACATCACATCACACATCATACCTGATACATCACATCACACATCATACCTGATACATTACATCACACATCATACCTGATACATCACATCATACCTGATACATCACACATCATACCTGATACATCACACATCATACCTGATACATTACATCACACATCATACCTGATACATCACATCACACATCATACCTGATACATCACATCACACATCATACCTGATACATTACATCACACATCATACCTGATACACCACACATCATACCTGATACATCACATCACACATCATACCTGATACATCACATCACACATCATACCTGATAAGTTACATCACACATCATACCTGATACATCACATCACACATCATACCTGATACATTACATCACACATCATACCTGATACATCACACATCACACCTGATACATCACATCACACATCATACCTGATACATCACACATCATACCTGATACATCACATCACACATCATACCTGATACATTACATCACACATCATACCTGATACATCACACATCATACCTGATACATTACACATCATACCTGATACATTTCATCACACATCATACCTGATACATCACATCACACATCATACCTGATACATCACACATCATACCTGATACATCACATCACACATCATACCTGATACATCACATCACACATCATACCTGATACATCACACATCATACCTGATACATCACACACCATACCTGATACATTACATCACACATCATACCTGATACATCACACATCATACCTGATACATCACACATCATACCTGATACATTTCATCACACATCATACCTGATACGTTACATCACACATCATACCTGATACGTTACATCCCACATCATACCTGATACATCACATCACACATCATACCTGATACATCACACATCATACCTGATACATCACACATCATACCTGATACATCACACATCATACCTGATACGTTACATCACACATCATACCTGATACACCACACATCATACCTGATACATTTCATCACACATCATACCTGATACATCACATCACACATCATACCTGATACGTTACATCACACATCATACCTGATACATCACACATCATACCTGATACATCACACATCATACCTGATACGTTACATCACACATCATACCTGATACATCACATCACACATCATACCTGATACGTTACATCACACATCATACCTGATACGTTACATCACACATCATACCTGATACATTTCATCACACATCATACCTGATACGTTACATCACACATCATACCTGATACGTTACATCACACATCATACCTGATACATCACACATCATACCTGATACATCACACATCATACCTGATACGTTACATCACACATCATACCTGATACATCACATCACACATCATACCTGATACGTTACATCACACATCATACCTGATACGTTACATCACACATCATACCTGATACATTACATCCCACATCATACCTGATACATTACATCACACATCATACCTGATACGTTACATCACACATCATACCTGATACATCACACATCACACCTGATACGTTACATCACACATCATACCTGATACGACACATCACACGTCATACCTGATACATTACATTACACACTTCAACTGTGGTTATTTGTTCTTCGTGTATTTTCGTTATAACTTCGATGAAAGTTATATTAAATAAATTAGTAACATAACGGCTCCGTGTTATTGTGGTTTATATATTTCATTATTTATGTGATCAGGGTAAATCACTTACCCAAGGAATCATCACATCATCATCATCATCATCATAATGAACACTGTTACTGACTTACTTGCACACCTACAATCTCTGGTAACACTGTAGCAGGCACATCCATCTTCCTTCGTCTACACTTTACAGAACAGTGACCACATCACTGAGCAATCCACAAGTGAGTACACACACAATAACCGAATAAACACCACAACACCATTCATCCTAGCATTAAACTTGCTGTAATTGGTAACAAGTGCTGCTATACACACACACACACACACACACAAACACACGAGCACGCACACACACGCATGGACACATGCATATACTCATACGCACACATACTCACACACGCACAAATGAATACATGGATGATGTTCAAATTTCTTTCGTGTAAGAGTCACTAGAAATTTCAAAACACATTAAGGACGATGCAAAGTGAATTTTAATCGAAATCTCTCCACACATTCTGACCCCTAAACGACATGCGGTAGTGTTTTTCTTTATCTCGGGTTGGCGCCAGTAGTCTGAAGAAACTGGCCAACTTGGGGTTAAATGAGATAAAAAATGTTAAAAGCCATTCCGTTCTCGTTTCTCGGAAGAGAAGGATATCACTTCGAGTTGCTCAAACAGTAGAGAGATGTAGCGCTTAACAAAACACACACACAGACCACTCCAGCCTTCTCGACAGGGTTGGTACTTCGATGAAGGTTAGTTCAATGCATCTTGTCAGACTACAACTGCATTCATACAAACCAACCACACAAACATAACACACAATTCACTTGGTCCTTCGTTGTTTTCTTGTTTTATCAACAATCGCTTCGACGTGAGTTATTTCATAATAAAAATTATTAAAGTAACGATTTTTGTTATTGTTCATCGGATATTGTTAATGGCAGCTTTACTTTCAGCCTTCAACTTTCAACCACTGACTATGACGATGACGACAGCCATATATCTCGACTCACTGAGACACACACACTCAATTCATTTGCCAAGTCACAAATTTCTCACAGCGCTTATATGGTGGGCAGAGCAATTTACGGAATCACCCATCAACCAACAACAATAGCGAAGCCACGAGGAACATAAACCACCGAACAACGGACAAATATCAATTCTCACCACCGACAAAAACAACATAAAAGGTAACTGGTGATGATCGTGAGGACGCTTGGTTGTTCCAGCGCATCAGCCTCACCATCACCCGAGGTAATGCTGTGAGCGTGCTGGCTTGCCTCAAACATTATTAAAGAGGTTTCCCAGTGCTCATCGCGATATTGTTATCTTTTGCTCTGGCAGCGGTTCGTTTGCCCACCCCTTTCGCCTCCCTTTTGTTGTATTTGGTCCTAGATGTATGTATTACCTGCTTTGAATAGTTGTATAAAACATATAATAATACAATGGTTACAGAACGAAAACACAAACTCATATAATTGTTTCTACTTTTGGCACAAGGTCAGCAATTATCCCAATAAAGTACCAGTGATTCACTGGGATAATTGCTGGCCTTGTGCCAAAAGTGGAAACAATTATGTGTTTGTGTTTTCGTTCCGTATCTTGGCACTATCGGTAGAGAGTCGGACACCATGCTTTGAAGCATAGAGTTACGTCCCTTTATGATCTGAGTTCAAATCCCGCCGAGGTTAACTTTGCTTTTCATCCTTACGGGGTCGATAAAATAAAGTACCAGTATAATTGCTGGCCTTATGCCAAAAGTAGAAACAATTATATTATTATATGTTTTATACAACTGTGAATAAAAGATTTTCCAGCTATAAAAAAAAATCTACATCGCTATAAAATGGCACCAATCTGGGATCGAAATTGGATTGTGAGCTTAGTTTGTAAAGCGGTTAACATGTCAGGACACAAAGCTATTTGTAAGGCGAGACAGGATATTGTTAATTGAAGTATTTGATTGATCGAATAGACATATTGTAAATTTGCCCCCGGCATGGTTTTATAAGAATAAATAGGGCAGCAGCAACAACAGCAATAACAACAGCGACCACAACACCAATAACACAAACTGATATCAAAACCAGTGGCTATCACATTTCGATGCAGAATTTATATCAAGTAATTATTTTAACTTCAATACACCCGCGTGGTGGGGTGGCTGTTGCAGCGGGTGTCGCTGGCCATAGTCCGCGGAAATGTTTTTGCGGTCTTGTCCGCAGGGCGCAGCCTTAACAAAGCCGTACCCTAGGCTCTGAGCCCATCACCCTCACCCGCCCATTCTTCTGTATCCCTAGAGCCCTTGCCTTTCCCTTCCTTTTTCGTTTTTAAATATGTGTAGTGTTGTTTACATCTCTTGTATTAATTACGACATTATGTGGAGTGAGAGGAACAATTTCTTGCTATGAAAATATATATTTTTGCTATGAAAAATTCAGGAGACTAATATTATTTCTAGAATAACCGAATGATTTCCAGATTAAAGTTCTATTTAATATTTTAAGTAAAGTCTCACGGACAACAATAACAGCACGCATAAAAAGGTATTTGTAGTAATTTAAACGAAATTAACGTAGAGAGTAAGATAGAAATAGATAATAACACTATGGTTTGCCAAGATTCATTTTCATGAAATTAGAGAATGCCTTTTAAACCATATGTTGACCTAGGAGCACTCCAAGGTGAAATAGTTTATCTTCAAGGTGAATTAACAAAATTCGGTGTGGGATTCGACACACACACTTCATAGATATGAGGTTGAATAAATTAATTATTCTATACACACAAAAACACACACACACACATATATATATATATATATATATATATAAACAACCCAAAATGTCATTTTGGGGATATACAAGCCAAATTAATTATATATATACATATGTGCCACCTTAGGTTTCCGGGTCTAGTTATGGCCACCACTGTATACCGTAATTGTCCATAGACAATTTTTCTAACACAAACATCGCCTTTCTCACATACACACACACACCTGCATACATATATATGTAATTATATATATATATATATATATATATATATATATATATATATATATATATATATATATATATATATATATATATATATATATATATATATATATATATATATATATATATATATATATATATAATATTAAGGATACTATTTATGGTTATGTATATACTAAAACTTTTTATAGTTATATATATTTTAAACCCTAAACAGTGAAGGTCAGTAATTTATTACTACCTTATTACCAGTAAGATAAATAGCTCAATGTAATAACATCAGTTGTTCTACAGAGCAGTTATATAGAATTCACAAGAATCAAAGCTATGTTCAAAGCATTTATTCACTTACAATTGTTTCATCCAAATCTAGGCTTGTAGTCTTCGGAGCATTTTTCAATGTTTGTACACATGATTGACCTCCTTTCCAACGCAAGAGACATACAGATACATATGTATATATTGATGTACTGTGGAGTGACATATATTATATTATATTTCTGTATAGCAATTCAAATTCAAAATCAAAATCACATTAAAACAAAATCAAAGCAAAATTAAAATACAATCGGCAGTTAACATAGATAATGCAAGAGGATAGTTTGTTAGTCAGATGTAGTAGTTATTTTAGTTATTTTATGCGTTAGTTACACGTGGGGCATGCACGTGTGTCTCATTTATATATGATTATTGTGCGGCAGGGTGTTACATGTAATAGAAGCACTTAAAGCGGGTAAGTAAGCGTATTATGGAGGTTGTAGTGGTAAGGTATTTTTTGTATATGATACAGAAGTATGCGTGCAGAAAAGTAGTATAAAGGAGAAGCAAAAGAAAGTTATGGTTTTTGTATCCACAACCATTTTCACATTCAAGAAACGTAATATATAGTTTATACATCCTTCACACAATTAACGATGATTTCGCATTGGATGTTTGATATATTAAATTAAATTATTTTAGCTTGCTGCAGCTCAGTGTTCTTTAATTCAATTTTATAGAGCAGGTTGTTTCTGTTGCGAGAATTTACATCGGTTTATTATCCGGAAGTATGTGTGTGATTAAGGGGAGTTAATGCGTAAGGGGAGGTAACTAGCTGATTTCTATAACTAAATTTATTATTCCAATATACATTATAAGGTGTCTCAATTGAGTCCCTTATAGAGACGGTTATATATTCAGTTTCCAATTTTAGGTATCCTATTTTTAATTACAGTCTACTCTATCATGAAGTACTAAAGGTATCTATATTAGGATGATTACTCCCTATAATAGAGTGCTACAACTGAATATTCCATACAAAGAGCCACATCTTTATATCAAAGATCTTTGGAAATGTAGTCTACTCACAGTACCTATCAGGGGACCTATTAGAACTACGTCTATATAACCCCTGGTAAGCTCTGGGGCAGCGTATGGCTCACTGCATGGCAAAGCTAAATACATCTCTAGGGCGGACCAAAAAGGATCTCTCACTTACATTGTCACTAATCCATCCATCAAGTTATACATGCATATATAACTCACATATCACTCATACACAATTCATTGCACTCAACATATAGGTTATACAGATCTCTTATGTTAATAAATAAATCTTATATATGTCCAATGATATCACTCCATACATAGGAATACATTTTCACAAATAATCCATTATCGAATCTGGTGTTTAAAGTTTACATAGACTGTATTGTACCACTATATAATTATAAGTAATTGAAAGTAATTATACTAAAAGTAGGTGTACATGGGGATATTTCTAGTGTATAAAGTTATAGATATGTGGAACGATCTGTGTTAAGATAGGGTGGATCAGTGATGGTGGAGTTGTGGTGTAAGGTGTGCCCCTGAGGTGTAGTGCTAGAAGTGGTGATGGGTTCAAGCCTGACATTGCTATATATTGGGTTTAAAGTTTTGGAAGGAGTGTCGGAAGCGGTGCTGGCACGACGCAAACACTTCCGATTTTTTATTAAGGAGGTTATGGTTTGAGAAGATTATAGTATGGGTCTCTAGTAGACAGAGGTTACAAAATTTATTAGGTGGTTTGTACGATGTCGCCTTACCTATCATTTCCCATTTAAGTGTATAAGATCTATTTTTAGTTTTTAGATAGTGTATGTAGCTAGATAGGGAAGTGGAGTTGGCTAGACTATGTTTTTTGAAAGAATGGAGGTGCGAATTGTATCTGGTTTTGAAGCAGTTTGAAGTAGAGCCTATATAGGTTTCAGAAGAGTTGCTAGTTATGACGGTGCATGAGTATATGATATCCTTGATTAAGCATTTTTTATCTAAAGGGCAGGTTCTATTAGATCTACAGTTACAATTATTTTGGATGTTAACCTGCTGGTTATTATGTTGTGTAGAAGTCTGGTTTTTAGTTGTTGCATTATGGCTATGGGGGTTTCGCTATCAGTGTTATTGCTTACACTAGTGGTATTACTATTATTACTATTGATATCAGGGTTAGTAGATATAATGTTATTTTGAAGGTTTACCCCCTGTCGTGTTTTAGTTTGTTGGAAATAAGTATTAATTTTTCTTTTATTGCTACTAGCTATGTGGTATGCTATGTTAGGCGTGGTAGAGTAGGAGATTTTAATTGTGTTTTTGTTTATAAGACTATGATACTTGTGGCCAGATGGGAAGTTTTTATCCAGGAGTGAGAAGAAAGCCTTAGGTAGGTTGGTAGAGACGTTTAGATTGAAATGAGGGTTGACATAAGTATTATTTCTTCTTCTATTTTTGTTTTTTATGACTGGTGAGATGCTTCCGTTTATGGTATTATGGTGACTTCTGTGGTGTGGGTTAGGTTTGTTGCCATCCTTCGTATTAGTGTGTGTGTGGTTGTTATTCTTATTACTATTTTTCCTTATGGACATATTGTGCGAAATATGTTGTAACTATGTGTTTTTGTAGGTAGGAACTCGATCTCCTTATTATGGCCTGATCTAGCTAATGCCTGATTATAATATTGCGAGTTTTTGCTAAATATGTTTTCGTCATAAGATAGATTAGAGATTCTATTGGATATTCCCTTAGAGATAGAGTTTAATATTGATCTAGGATGGTTAGACTTGGTATCTACGTAAATCAGTTTTTCGTTAGGTTTATGGAATGGTGTATATATCCTAGAGTCTAGGTAAAGGGTGGCATCTAGGAAGTTAACGTGTTTAGTGTTTTTGTCTATGGTGATACTTAGGTTATAGTTTTTGAAAGTCTTGTGCAATAGTTTTCTAGTTCTTTCTATATTGAATTTTTTATAGTCTATAAGGAGAAATGCATCGTCGCGGTACAACCACCTACCTAAGGCTTTCTTCTCACTCCTTGATGAAAACTTCCCATCTGGCCACAAGTACCATAGTCTTATAAACAAAAACACAATTAAAATCTCCTACTCTACCACGCCTAACATAGCATACCACATAGCTAGTAGCAATAAAAGAAAAATTAATACTTACTTCCAACAAACTAAAACAGCCTTACAAACGCTGATGAACCGAGGTTATTCTATTTCTGTCAACAAATTACTGGCGAAACATCTCTTTGGATTTGTACGTGTGTTATATAGTTATAGAGGTATTTATTTACGCTTTAATTTATATTTTTAATTATCGTGTCTATAGTCTGCCTTTCATAGGTTATAGATTCCATACACTGGTGGTTTTTCCCTGTTTTATTGATAGCGCACATTATATCTCTCTCTGGTGTGTTACCTTTTCAACATATTGTGTATATATATATATATATATATATATATATATATATATATATATAGTTAAAAGAATAGAGGTGTAACACACAAGTTATTATATATTGGTAAACGGAATAGAAAATGCTGACAAATTGTTCACAGTTGAAAAATGGTTTAATTAGGAATAAAAGAGTATTAGTGATTGTATGGGTTAGTATTCAGTTGTGGTTTTAAGTTTTTAAGTTTTTACAGGTTGCGCATTTCTAAATGCGTTTCAAAAATAATTTTGAGATAGAGTGTCCGTGTTGTTTGCTCTGATCTGATTAGTTTTGGGAATTCTACCTGTTTTTATGTTAAAAAAGTGGCTCCAGCGTTACTTTGGTGTTGCAAAAATTCTTGTGGTCAAAACAATTTTGATTGGTCGGTAGAGGTCATGTGAATGTAAAAAATTGATTTTGCGCCAAGACTGTTTTTATGTTAAAAAAGTGGCTCCAGCGCTATTTGGTGTTTGCAAAAATTCTTGTGGTCAAAACAATTTTGATTGGTCGGTAGAGGTCATGTGAATAAAAAATTGGTTTTGCGCCAAGATTGAGAAATGACTCTTTCACAACAAATATGTGTGTGTGTGTGTGTGTGTGTAGTAGTAGTAGTAGTAGTAAGGTGTTCGATGTTGTGATAATGGTTAGCAGGGATGTGTGTCAAATGGCTATTAAGATAAGTGTGTGTGTGTGTCTGTGTGTGTGTGTGTGTGTGTGTGTGTGTGTATATATAGTAGAGTAATTCGTGGTAGCAGGGATGGTCAGTAAGAATGTGTCTGAAAGCAATGGGGGGTATTTTAGCATGTCAAAAGATATTTTTCAGCTTTTGTCTTATACAGAGAAGTGCGTGTGTGTGTGTGTGTGTGTATAAGTCTCTTTGTATGTTAATGTATGTGTGTGTGTATATATATATGTGTGTGTGTGTGTGTGTGTGTGTGTGTGGGTGGACCAGTATTTTTTTCCCCCTGGTAAAATGGTGTACATTATTCGATTTTTTCAGTAAAATCGGTTCTCTTAATAGAACATCAAAAATCTTAATAAAAGGTGTGAAATGATATTCACTACATATATATACACATACATATATTCACTATATATATATATATATATATATATATATATATATATATATATATATATATATATATATATATATATATATATATATATATATATACATACACATATATATATATATACACACATACATATATATATATACACATATATTTTTTTGTGTTGCACCATAGAGCATGTGTGTTTACGTATGTCATTGTGTTTATATGTGGGTGGAGATGTGTGCTGATGTAGGTATGTATGTTAACGTGTGTATGTTGTGGGTTCGTCTTAGGGAGAAGTGTTTAGACGGGGTCCGTATTTGTTAATGAAGTAAGATTCCTTGCTGATGCGCTGGGTGTGGGTGGCATTATCTTTAAATTTGTAGAGGGGAAAGATTCTGAAGTTGGGATGATTTTGGGTGGCACAGGTATCAATGTGTTCACTCAGTGGTATTTTCCTGTATTCCCGTATTTTAATTTGGGATCTATGGACAGTCATGCGTTGGCGGAGGCTGTTTTTGGTCTGGCCTATGTATTGTTCTCGACAACCTGAGCAAGTTAATACATATATTAGATTTTCCGATGCACATGTGAAATTGTGTTTTACTATAAAACGTTGTCCATCTTTGAAATAGAATTCCGAACCCTATATTAGGTTGATTCAAATGCCACAGTTGGGTCTATCGCATTTTTTTACTGTGGGTTTCGTTGTTGTAGTTGGCAGTACTTTGGCATGTGTTAGGATGTTTTTCATTGACTTGGATTGTCTTTTGCTCTTTATGATATCGTGTGTTCGTAGAATTTGGTTCATTCTATGGTCATTTTTCAACACAGGGATGTTCTGGAGGATGGTGTCAAAGGCCTCATTGTTGAGAGGGTTGTGTGTGGAGATGTATGGAAGAGCTTTTAGTTTCGGTTGATTTACTTTAGGGTGTCTAAGGTCCTGGGTACTGAGTTTTAGGGCACGTTGGATTCCATTGTCAATTAGTGATGCAGGGTAGTCCCTGCCTATGAGTGTGTCCTTTAGTTCTTGTAGCCGTAAGTAGCAGATGTTTTTATTGGAGACTATAGTACAGATTCTCTTGGCTAAGTTGTAGGGAATATTAATTTTAACGTGTCTAGGGTGGCAAGAGTTGAAGGGGAGATATTGTTTGGAGTCTGTGGGCTTGTAGTATATTTTTAACATAAAAACAGGTAGAATTCCCAAAACTAATCAGATCAGAGCAAACAACACGGACACTCTATCTCAAAATTATTTTTGAAAAGCATTTAGAAATGCGCAACCGGTAAAAACTTAAAAACTTAAAAACTTAAAAACTTAAAACCACAACTGAATACTAACCCATACAATCATTAATACTCTTTTATTCCTAATTAAACCATTTTTCAACTGTGAACAATTTGTCAGCATTTTCTATTCCGTTTACCAATATATATATATATATATATATATATATATATATATATATATATATATATATATATATATTTATATATATATATATATATATATATATATATATATATATATATATAAAACTGAGGGTGTCTGTCTGTGTGTTTGTGAGTTTGAATCCCTAAAACTCGAGAAGTACCCAACCGATTTTTTTCAAACTTTACATGTGTATAACTTATGTTTCAGGGAGTGTTATGCACATAAATTCAACTTTTTTATCCCCTAGGTGAAAAACTGCATTTTTTCAGCTTTTTAGGGTGTTTTTGAGGCGTTACGTCAGACCGATTTCCTTGAAATTGTAACTATGTATTAGTCAGTCTCTTCTTCATAGGTGAAAAACTTCATTTTTTCAGCTATTTTTGAGGCGTTACGTCTAGCTGATTTTTCCCGAAATTTCAAGGCATATTATGCACATTAAAAAAATTCATTTTCTTGATCCCCTAGGGTCCGCATTAGGTGAAAACCTGCATTTTTCTTGTTTCATCGAGGAAAATCTTAAAGATTATCCAGCCATCAGAGTATTCGGTTTATTTTCTTTACACATTGTCCAGGTATGCAGTTTTTCCACGGCCCGCGTTCCAAAATACCTCATCCCGTGCAACGCCGGGTACCACTGCAAGTATTATTTATTTATATATATATATATATATATATATATATATATATATATATATATATATATATATATATATATATATATATATACACATGTGTGTTTGTGCTCGTTAGAAAAATTGTCAATAGACAAATAAATCCATATTAAAAAGTCCAACTAACCGATTTTGAAAATGTATTCACAATCTTTTCTTACTTTCATAACTATATGATAGTGCACATACTTATTTCATTTCATTTCATTTCATTTGAGTTTGAGTCCATGCTCAGGCCAAGTCGAAGACTCCACCCTCAGAGTCTGGTGTGGTTGCCAGGTTTGATTCTCTGTTTAATTTTGACATGTGTAGGAGCGAGTTTGAGTCAGTTTGTGCTCGTTGTGTATATCCTGGGAGATGGGGTTCATCTCTAATGGTGCTTAAGTATCTATCCAGCTGCAATTTGAATGATTCCACACTGCATCCTGATAGATTTCTGACATGTACCGGAATGGAGTTGAATAGTTGTGCCCCTCGAACCAACAGACTTGACTCTCGCAGGGTTTTTGCTACCTGGCCAGCCCTTTTGTTGATTGGTGGTAGCTGGCAGCATCTTCTGTGGCGCAGTGAGTGGTAGGTTTTGATACCAAAGTTTGGCACCTTTTGCTCTATCATTTTTCAAATGTATATAATTCGGTATCGCTCAATCTTCTTTCTATTGAGTACATCTTCAAGGTTTTGAGTCTTTGCCAATAGTCCAGGTCCCTCGTTTCTGAGAAGTATGAGGTAAAATTTCTTTGGAGCGATTCTATCTTAGATAGTTGGCCCTTTGTTTTTGGTGACCACAACTGAGAACAGTAGTCAATCCTCGGAAGTACCATACTGTTCCAGAGGGTTTTCATTGTTGAGGTATCTCTTGATTTGAAGGTGCGCAAGATCCACCCGCTGTACTTTCTTGCAGTAAGACAGACTGAGTCAAGGTGTTCTCTGAATTTTAGGCTGGTTCCCATGTGGATGCCTAAATCTTTCACACACTGTTTTTCCATTATTTGTTGTCCTGATGGGTTTCTGTAGTTTGTTGTATTTTTCAGATCTTGATCTGTTCCGTAGCGAATTAGTTCAAACTTCTTATCATTGAACAACATGTTGTTTGTTTCCTGCCATTTGTATATGGTGGTTAGGTCCTTTTGTAAGGCCTCTGTATCCACCTCGTCTTTGATTTGTCTCATGACCCTGGTGTCATCAGCAAAGGATGAGACGTTGCTGGTTGTATCTTCATCTATGTCAGAGATGAGGATGAGAAACAGGATCGGGCCGAGTACTGTACCCTGAGGAACACTGCTGGTCACAGGTGATGGTGTTGAATGGGTTCCATTCACAGTGACTGTTTGAGTTCTATTTGTAAGGAACTCATGTATCCATGTACCAACTTTTTCTCCTACTCCTAGCTTTCGAAGTTTGTGTCCCAGGATGCCATGATCTACCTTGTCAAATGCCTTGGCAAAGTCGAGGTAAATAACATCTGTGTTGTATCCATTCTCTAGATTTTCTAGGATTTGGTCATGGTGTGCCAGTAGTTGGGAAAGACATGATCTACCTAACCTGAATCCATGCTGATTGCAATTCATCAGATTGTTGGATTCCAGGAACTCAACCAGTTTTCCACGAACTATTCTTTCGAAGACCTTGATAATGTGGGATGTCAGTGAGATTGGTCGGTAGTTCTTTGGTTTTGATTTGCTGTCCCCTTTATCTATTGGAGTTATGTGTGCTTCTTTATATGTATTTGGTATTTTGCCATTTTCCATAGATTCCTTCCATATCATGTAAAGGGGTTTCAACAGTTGTACCTTGCAGTTTTTAAGTATCATGTTATTGAAACCATCAGGCCCCGCAACCGAGTGCATGGAGAGCTTGTCTATGGCTCTTTCTATGTCTTCTAGGTTGAAATCAATGTCGGATAGGGTAGGTTTAGTATGGTCGATATCCTTGAAGAATTCTCCTGGGTCATGGATCTTCATGGTTTTAGATGGCTCACTGAAGACACTTTCATACTGTTGACCCAACATTTCTGCCATTTCAATAGGGTTATTCACTACATCCCCATTTTGTCTCTGGAGAGGTCCTATTGTTGACTTGGTATTCGAGTATTTCTTTGCAAAACTGTAGAAACATTTTGGATTTTTCTTGATGTTTTCTATGGCTCTCTTTTCTGCATTGTTACGTTCTTCATCATAGTGTTGTTTTAGATTGTCTTCTAATCTGTATATTTGGTCAAGGACTTTCTGTAGTTCATGTTTTGATGTCAGCTTAGATGTTTTGTTTCTTAGTCTTGACCTTTTGCGTATCAGGATCTTTCGCTCCCGTGGTACAGGTTTTTTTGTGGATTTGGTTTTCTTAAGAGGAATATTTTTTGCACATATTTCTTCGATCTTGTTTAAGAATTTCTTGTGTTTATCTGGCCCAGTAAGGTAGAGATCCCAGTCAATGATTTGTAACTGGTTGTTAATAGTTTCCCAATTTGCCTGGTGATAATCATACCTGCATAGCTTTGGCATGTCCTTTTGTTTAAGAGTTGTGGCATTGGGCTCATTACCAATGTGTAAATGCATTTCAATAATATTGTGGTCTGAAAGGATTGTTGGGGTTGAGTGAAGGTCAAATAGCGTGTCCTCGTTGTTGGTGAAAACCAAGTCGATCGTATTATTATTTCTAGTTGCTTCTGTCATCATTTGTTTGAGGTATAATTTCTCTGTGACTTCCAACAGTTTGGCTGCCTGTATTTGTTCAGCTTTTGTCCCCAGTTTTAGTACCAGATGATGTTAGGGAAGTTGAAGTCACCAAGGAGGATAATGTCTGGCATTGGACTCGCCATGTTTCCCAGAATTTGTTGGAGCTTTGTCAGTGGTTCAGTGAAGGATAATGTTGGGCTGTTTGGCGGTCTATACATTATTGTTACAACTGTATTAAGTTAGATGATTTTTATGCACAGCAGGTTGCAGTAGGCATTTGATTCATTGACAAGTTCTATGCATGCATAGGTATCATGGATATACATGATAACGCCCCCATGGGATCTGCCTTGTCTATCACATCTGAAGATGTTGAATCCATTGATTGAGATTTCGCTGTTGCGGATGTTTTCGTTGAGATGACTTTCAGTAATTCCAATTATTTTGGAGTTGTTTTCTGTTGCTAATTCTTCCAAGAAAGGGACTTTACACTGTTTTGTTTTCGGATAAAGACCCTGGATATTTGCTGTTATTATGCTTGTTGTACCAGATACATCTGCCCTATTGTTGGCAAGACTGTTGTAGTTGCTGGGACTGTGCTGACTGGATATTCGGTCTGCTGGGCTGTCTGTATTTGTTGTATGTGCCCTGTAAGTCCAGGTGTCAGCCTTTGTATCAATGTTGCCTGGTTTTTCTGAGTCATCTGTATGGAGTACAACTGTTGTTGTAGTTGGTAGATTATGCCTAAAAAACTGCTTTCATTCATTACTGTATCGAATTTCTGCGAGTTTGGGTTTGTTACAGCTGATGTGTGCAATTGAGTAGCATGATTTTCATTCACTGTTGAGCCATGACCTGGTTTCTGCATTTTTGGGAAATGGTTTTCATACCCTGCTGAGCTTGGTCCTGGTGGTGTGGGTTCAGTAGTTTTTATGCGAATTGTACCCTTCCGGTGCATAAATTTGCAATTCTCGTCAAAACATTCTTTTTTTCTCAGCGAATTGCGGAACATCTTTGGGTGAAGCAGTTCACATTCTCGGCCATTTTGGCATCCTTTTTTTCGATCAGTACCGAAGTTGATATATGGTTTGCATGGTTTGGGGTGACTGTACGTGCACCCTTTACCTGAAAGACCATGTTTGCACTTGTTGCTCCTGTAATGGATACATACTGGCCTTTCTTCATTTGAGCGTTGGCTCTGAATCTGTTTCTTTTCGTGGGAAGTTTGGTCTTTTTCTGCAGGATCTCCTGTTTCTTGTTTTGTAGGTGTTTGCATGTCATTGTCTTCATTCTTGTCATTTACAAGAGGCACTTGGATGGCCTGTGTGTGGCAGGATTTATTTGCCATGTCAGTTTCGCCAATCAATGCCTGTTTAGAACGGCCTGTCTGTGGTAGGGTCCTAGGGTCATTCGTTATTGTGGCCCTTGGTGAACAATAACCGCATAGCCAGTGTAGGCCTAGAATATCTGGAATGGTGTGGTTATTTATCTTTTTTAAGTAGCACGCTTCGTGTATTCCTTGTCCACAGATGAAGCATGCCAAAGCATTTTTGGCCAAATGTAATGCAGTACTGTTTGTCACACATTTTACAAGTCTCCGGGAGGAAGTTTTCAATCCTTGTTATAATCCAGTTGGTGAGGTTTGATTTTGTGAGCTCAACTTGAACACCATCATTCAAGAAAGCTGCTGCTTTCTTTAACATCGTAAACTTACAGTTTGTGAAAATATTTTTGTATATTGCTCCACTTTCCTGTTTGATATCATATTTCGACAAGACACTTTTTATATCTTGATTTTGTGTTGATGAGATGATTTTCAATATGATGTCTGTGGCCAGGCAAGTGTTGCTCTCTGAGCTGGCAGTCAGTGGATTTCCGTTACCCGTCATCGTTTATGTGGGCGGTGGATTGTGAATAGCTTGAGATTTAGAATTGTTTGACTTGAATGGAGAGGGGGAAAGGAGCAGTGGTTGATTTTGTACACTGGCTGAGATAGTAGTAGTAGTAGCAATGGTACTTGAGTTGTTAGTGGAGCTATGGTGGTGGGGATATGGAGGAAGTAAGAGTGGTAGGGATGG
>OZ024740.1:398853277-398973277 GCA_964016885.1 Eledone cirrhosa | reverse complement strand
ATAAAATCGTAATTGACAAATACATAGAAATTGAACGAAGACTGCGTTAAACTGTCTTATGTAATCAGTAACGTAATCCATGATACATTAAAAAAGACGATATTATAAACTGCATTAGGAGAGAGAAAATTAGAGACAGAAAATTAGTATGTTTATTTAAGCGATGGCCAACCGGAAGTGTTGACATTTCAGAAATGTTAAAGAAGTGAATCTTTAAATAACCAAAATATATTTAATCAACAGCCACGAAATTTAGTAGATAAATTATGTAATATTCATTCATTATTTATTCATCGATAAAATAAAGTACCAGTAATGCACTGGGTAATTGCTGGCCTTGTGCCTAAAGTAGAAACAATTATTTATTCAAAGTAATCCAACTTATTTTACAAACGGGATAAATAAAAAAATAAACCGTACGCAATCCCGCAGACCTTCCTTTATTATAGTTTAGATTGGTGAGATGTGTTACTCTAAAGTTTCACCTGCGCACTCACAGGATCACCAGTCATGTTTACTTCGGTATTGAGTTTTCATTCTTACGTCCGTACTCTCAGGACTAATTATTTTATTTTACATTAAAAAAAACATTATATACGACAAAAAAAGAACATTGCAAGAAATTCCATATTTCGAACGTAAACTATACATTTACCGATTTCTCAAGCCCCACCCCACCCGTTATTCCCACCCATCCTATTATTTGGGACCCTCTCTATGCCCACTGCACGACACTCTCCCATTATCTTTTCTCCCTCTCTGCAACCACCAAATTCTCCCCCTCTCTATATCTAACATACAAAACACTCTCCCAATCCCTCTCTTAATATTAATCATCTCCAAACTGTTTGAGCGCCTGATCCTCAGCAGGTTGGCCCCAGTTGTTGAACCAGCCATCATCCTCCAACAAGCTGGATTCCGACCTGGCAAATCCACAACAAGCCAACTCCTGAATCTCACTCAGCACATTGAAGATGGGTTTCAGAAAGGACTGGTAACAGGAGCCGTCTTTGTTGATCTGTCGGCCGCATACGACACTGTGAAAAAGATCTTGGAGCTGACAAAAGACCTGGGCACTCACAGACCTCATTGGAACCCTCTTGAAAGACAGGCGCTTCTATGTTACCCTGAACAACAAGCAAAGTCGTTGGCGACGACAAAGGAACGGCTTACCTCAATGTAGTGTGATGGCTCCACTACTATATAACATCTACACTAATGACCAGCCAATGGCCCAAACACTGAGCAGTTCTTCTACGTTGACGACCTCTGTGTTACATCACAAGAGAGTACGTTCGAAGCAGTAGAAGCAACCTCAACTCAGCCCTGGATGAGCTACTCTTCTACTACGAGAGCAACCACCTGCACGCAAACCCTGCGAAGACTCAAGCCTGCTCGTTCCATCTCAGGAACCAGGAAGCCAATCGACCTCTTAACATCACATGGTCAGGACCACCACTTGAGAACTGCACCAATCCTGTCTACCTTGGCGTAACCCTGGACCGCGCCCTCTCATTCAAGGAACACATCAAAAACACCAAATTGAAAGTCAGCTCCCGGAACAACATCCTACGGAAACTGACTAACTCCAAATGGGGAGCCACAGCACACACACTAAGATGTACTGCCTTGGCCCTGTGCTATTCCTCTGCGGAGTACGCGTGTCCTGTTTGGGAAAGATCAACCCATGCCAGTAAACTAAACCCAGCGTTGAACATCACCTGCCGTTTGATCACTGGTTGCCTGAAGCCTACCAACCCGAACAACCTGCATCTCCTCGGTGGCATTGCCCCTGCAGATATGAGACGGGAAGCTGCCAGCTGAGTAGAGATCACAAAGGCTATCAGTGATGAACGCCACCTCCTTCATGGAGGTGAACCTCCGGCCCAACGACTGAAGTCAAGGAGAAGCTTCCTCAACCATGTCCAGCCCCTAACAACATCTCAGGAAGAAACCAGACTAGAGCTATGGACTAGAAAGCTAGAGAATGACTCCCCTCCTATTGACATGGGAATCCCCTCCTTCTGAAGCCCTCCCTCCTGGCTCAGAAGCACCATGGGTCCAGTGGAAGACACTCAACCACCTGAGAACAGGAATGGGGCGATCAAAAGCTGCTATGGCCAGATGGGGCTACAAGACCGGCCCAACCATCTGCGAATGCGGAGAGGAGGACCATAGGATGCAGCACTGCCTTGTTTGCCCTCTACTACCCAACCAGTGCAGCTTAAAAGATCTCGCAGAATTTAATAATAATGCAAAGGACTGTGTAAAGAAATGGGAAACTGTCCTATAACCACATGCTTCGAAGATACGAACAGAAGAAGATCTCAAAACTCTCCCCCTCGCCATCTCTACTACACTCTCTCGTAATCGTTCTCTCTCTATACATTCCAAACTCCCCCCTATATATCTTTTACGGTAGTCTCTCTCTCTCTCTCTCCTAATCCCCCTCTATATATCAATTACCACCAAACTATCCCCACTCTCTATGTCTACCATACAACTCTCACTCTATCTCATTCCCTCTCACTCTAACCATCACTACCAAACTCTCCCCCTCTCTATATCTATCAATACATATCTCTATCAATCCTCTCATTCTATTCATTACCTCCAAATTCTCCCCCTCTCTGTATCTACACGGAACTCTCTTCCACTACCCCTTTCTATATCAATTAACATCAAACTCTCCTCTCTATATCAATTACCACTTGATATAGACGTGAATTACTTCGCTCCGGACTTTTACGGATTATTGTAAAAAAAAACTGTGAGTTCATTGCTCAATTTAATAGCATTGTTTAGTTTAACCCCTTGCCTGGGTCTTCAGACGTTGAGTCAACTAATTTTTGCCCCTTTCTGGGGCGAAATTTTCATTTTCATCTCAAAATTGTGTAGACTTGGTAGTCAGCAATGGATGCCATTTCAATTTCGCACACTGTCGTGAGTGCCACGTTCACTAAGAAAAGTGGTGGAGGGAAGGTAGGAGTACAAAGCTTGCAGCCTTCCCCCCTCGCATTATCGAAAAACGTTGAAAATATTGAAACCACGAAACCAAACCCGGTAAATAATACCAGCACCAACAAGAACAATGACAATAACACCACAACCGACAACTGCAACAATAACAACACCAAGGAAAACATGAACAATATCAACAACAGTGACAACAACATCAGCAACAAAAAAGACAACACCAAAACAACGTTGGCACAGACTGTAAAAAAAACGAACTATACACGCCAATTGACATAACAAATGCTAAACAACTACTACAAGACGCAAAACAATTCGTGACTTTTGGCGAAAACGGTGCTTTTAGCATCAATTCTCCACAGGAATTACGTAGAGAGGCTGTCCTGAAAACTGTGGTTTTCAGGACAATATCGAACGAAACAAGAAAACCAGCTCAATTATCACAAAATGAAAATGAGCTGGTTCTAAAAGATGCAATGAAGGACATAACCTTCATACAAAAAGGAAAACTGTTTGGTAGCATTTCGGTGCTAATGAACAACCAGTCAACAGCACAAAAGTACTCGGTATCACCCATTGTGTCCCCCCGCTTCACCTTTTTCCCCACATACAGGGGAAAAAGGACACAAAGAATAAAAATAATGAGTATCACACCAAATGTAAATATTTGGTGGATACTATGTGGAATCCTTGACTTTGATGAAGACAAGATAATTTCAATAGGAAAGTCCTCCGGAGGTGTATTTGGTGGGACCAGCGTAGAAGTTCTGGTGCAAATGAGCCCAGAACGAATAGCGAATATCCCACAACGCGTGCCTCTGGACGGGCTAACTTATATAAACATTTCAGTGGAGGGAAGGCGGCCGTCATGTTACCACTGCTTAAGCAGGAGTCACCTGAGGGCTGCCTGTCCTCAATTAACGAGTAAAAAAAAAAGGCTCTTCTGCCAACCCCGAACACAACAACACAACCACCACCACCACCACCACCACCACCACCACCACCACCACAACAACAACAACAACCACAACAACACGGAAAAATAACAACACAAAACACTGTTCCACCCAACCCCTCCCACCTAAAACAAATACAAAAGCAACCACAACAAAACCCCAAAATATACCCCTCCCCAACAACATGGAAGAGGACTCCGTATCAACGTCACCCAGTGACGACGAGGGAGAACCCTTTCAACAGGTGAAAAGGAAAAAAAAAAGGCACCACATTAACAAAAATGCTACAAACACACAACCACCAGCACAAACAGAACAAACATCACAAACAAAAAAACCCACCCCTCCCCAAAACATAACACATACTACAAAACGCAAACACGTACAAGAACAACAAACAAAAACAAACGCAACACAACAAAAACTCTATACATACATTAACAAGAACAATAAAAATTTGATGAAAGCAATAGAAAATAACCCTTCGGTGGAAACCGAAGGATCACTTTCACCTACGCAGCGAACAAACCGCACCTAATGATGATTAGGGTCCCAACGGAAACCTATGTAACTTTGAAAAAGAACCATCCAATGCATGTAGGGACCAACTGCACCAAACCACTTAACCACGTCCTATTAAGATGTTTCCCCACCCCCACACCAGACACCCACACCCCACCAAACACCCTAATCCCACCACACACTGATGTCCTCACCCCACCACAAACCACCACCCCACCAAACAACCCTTCCAACACCACATGGAAATTGTGCAGCCTGGTCCCCAGGAGACGAAGAGGTAAGTAATTTTCTTTCCTCTTCCTTTTTAACTCTTCAGCACCAACATGGCCAATATAAGAGTTGGATGTGTGAATGCACGCGGCCTGGGGATGTCCTGGAAACAGGGCAAACTCTTAAATGACCTCAGGTCGCACAGAGTGGATGTAATGGTTATTTGCGAGTCCAGGATCAGCAGCGAGCGCCAACTAGCCCCCATCTTCGACGACTTTGAGATCTACGCATCTCTCTGTCAGTCGAGGGGTGGGGGTGGGGTTGTCGTTCTGCTGCGAAAATACCTGGGTCTTGCCACACAGAAGGTACACCTGGACCCGAAGGGTCGACTGGTGGTTTTAGACGTCGGCACTGGTGAAGGTGGAGCTTTCAGGCTGGTGGCAGCGTATGCCCCATCTGGGACACCGCGACCGGACTTCTTCCGACGCCTGGAGAATTTCCTGGGAACGTCTCGCTCCTTGCTTTTAGTGGGGGACTGGAATGGTATCCTGGATGCACGTTGGGACTATGTAGAGGCATGTCACGATAGAGGGGGGTGTAACAGCCTCAAACGATTAATCGGGCGATTTGATCTGGCCGATAGATATCGACTAGATTTTCCGACTGTGCCACTGTGGACGTGGACTAATCCCAGCGGAACATCTAGGTCGTACCTAGATAGGTTCCTAGTTAGAAATAAGGATAGGGACATATTAAGCTGTCCACGAATGTTCATGGTTGACTATTCGGATCACAAGTTGGTGACCGGAGTGGTCAACCTTGATAGAACTCATAGACAGGGACCCGGTTACTGGAAGCTAAACTTGTCTTTACCGACAAACAAAGCTTACAGTAAGCGGATTAGCATACTAGTTAAGCAGCGTTTGACGGGGGCAATTGTCAACAGCAGGTGGTGGGGCTCTCTCAAGAGAGAAATTAGAATAGAATCGATAGGTTTTAGTCGGGAATTAGCATCAGATAGGAATAGACCTGAAAGGGAATTAACAAATAGAGTAGAAGAGGCGATTAGGAGTGGCAACGTGGCCGACGTGCTGGCGTCAAGAACGGCCCTAGACCAGTTCTTTGATGCGAAGCACGAGGGCTGCGTTGTCAGGAGTAAAATACGTGCTCTGGGTAACAAGGAAGCCAAAGCTGGACCCGAGTGACAGAGGCAAAAAGTGGAAACAAGTCCACGATTCGGTCTTTGAAGGACCAGGATGGACGCGTGATCCTTGAACCTGAGCGGATGAGCGCGGCCTTTCAACGGCGCTTTGCACGACTGTTCGGGAGGAGCGGCGAGCCGGGTGGGGCCATGGATTTCGGTCCATACCTCGACGGTCTGGCGCAGCTCTCGGACGGGGAGGCAAAGTCCTGCGAGAGGCTGATTTCAGCCGCTGAAATAGGGGAAGCGCTGAGCCAATGCGGCAAACGCAAATCTCCGGGTCTCGATGGTCTACCATACGAACTTTATGTAGCGATGCCGGGCTTGTTCTCCGGTCTCCTCTAGGCGGTCTACTGCAACTGGCAACAGAACGGGAGAATTCCCAGTTCTGTGACCAAGGGCGTAGTCACGCTGGTGAGGAAGGACGAGAACAAGGGGGATGACATAGATAACTTCAGGCTCATAACTCTGCTAAACACAGAGTTAAAGATTTTTGCCAAGGTGTTAGCGAAGAGGTTGGCGCTTGTCGTCGGGAACCTGGTGGGAGAAGCGCAGACATGCGCAATCCCGTCCAGATCCATACACGACAACCCCCACCTCATGCGATACATCGTAGTGAGGGTAGGGAACGAACCCGGCTTTGGTGGGGCCCTGATAAACTTGGATCAATCTAAGGCGTTCGATAGGGTTGACCATCGGTACCTGGATGCGGTGCTCGCGGCGGCAGGCTTCGGACCCGTTTTCAGGGGCTGGATTTCTGCAATGCACAGCAGCAACACCTGCTCGAGGGTCAAGGTGAACGGCTACCTCTCGGAGCCGTTCCAAATCACGCGATCCATCCGACAGGGATGCTCTCTCTCCTCCCTCCTGTATGTGCTGGCTCTCGAGCCACTACTGCGGAAGCTGGAGCTGTTGCAGGGCATCCCCTTGGAACCGGGATTGCAGAAAGCGGTGTCGGCCTACGCCGATGACGTGACAGTAATGGTGTCGTGCGCCTCGGAAATCGGGCAGATCGGCACCTTACTGGAGGAAATGAAAGGTTCACAGGAGCCAAGCTGAACCGGGACAAGTCCGTCGGTTTGAAACTCGGGACGTGGAGGGGCATCGGACGCTGGACGGAGGGACCGGTGAAGCTGCTCGGGGTCTGGTTCGGACCGGACCTCCAGGTGGAGAAAAACTGAGACGAGGTAACGGGCAAGGTGTTTGCACTCGCCCAGAAGTGGGCCGAGTGAAAACTAACCCTGAAAGGTCGAGCGGAGGTGGCGAACGCTTATATAGCGTCCGTCATCTACTACCGCTTGACCGTCGTGCCTTGCCCAGAGAAAACACTCGCCAAAATGGAGCGCGCGCTCTTCCGATTTTTTTGGAAGAAGCGGGCTCCTTTGGTGAGAAGATCCATCTGCTGTCAACACCCTTCGAACGGAGGGCTGGGGATGCCGTGGCTGACGATGCGTAGACACGCATTAAGGCTACGGCACCTCCAGGTATTCCTCACCGGTCAGCCGGTGTGGGCCCTGTTTGTGAGGCGAGCCTTTCCGAGACTCGTCTCACTCACCGAGTTGCAATCCTGGGTCAAGCAAAGACCGAGAAAAGTGGGCGACTGGCTCATTGAATGTGCCCAGGCGCTCACGGCGCTCTGGCAAGCGGATCCGGCAATCAGTGGAGACTCAACCTCAACATTCTATAGAGGGTTGGTGCTCAGTAAGTGCGACGACGCTCTCGGAGAGGCTCTGGGCATGGAGGAAGATGAGCTGGCCAGTCTGTTCGGTAGGATCTTTGGCCCGGGACCGATGGACAACTTCCAAAAGTCCCTGGCTTGGCAATGTTACCGAGGAGCTCTACACGTTCGGGACAAGCTCTACAGACACGGGCGCCCGGGTAAGGACCCCTCGAAGAAGATCTGTCCGAGATGCGTGCGTGACGAGGAAACCGTCGCACATGCATTCGTACACTGCCCGGGCGTTGCTGAGCTGTGGGGCTATGTGGAACGACTACTGTCGCGGGTGGGACCAATCCGGTTGACCACCGAGAACATTGTCACGATCAAACCGCCTCCCCCTTTCAAAAACGAAGGAGAGGCGGTTTTCCTCTGTGTGATAGCTATGGCGAAAGAAGTTGTGTGGTGGACAAGGTTGAAAGGGCTGAGGTCAGACACCTTTCTCTCCGGCCAACAACTGGTCTTTTTTTTCAAGTACCACTTTAGAAGAAGGATCAGAATGGAGAGAGAGGTGCTCTACCCCAGCAAGTTTTATGAAAGGTGGGTGAAAGTAGCGAGAATGGCCCGAGTGAATGGGCCTTCTCTCTATATCAGCCTGTAGGTGAGAGAGGAGAAGAATGAGAAGAGGAAGGAAGCACCCGCTCTTTGTGCTCCTGAAGAGGAGGGTTGCACATTTTTTCGGGGGTGTGTGCGACCCATGTCAACGCCCCTCCCCATTGAGGACATCGATTGTTAAATTTAATTTGTTATATGTTTTTTTACACGTCTTTTTAAATGTATGTAAACTCCCCCCTTTGTATTTGTCCCAATCTTTGATGCCCTGGTGGCAAATAAATAGAAATATATATCTACCTTACGGAACTCTCTTCTAACCCCCCTCACTATATCAATTACCACCAAACTCTCTCCCTCTGTATATCTAATATACAATACACTCTCTCAACCTTCCTCTTTATATCAATTACCACCAAACTCTCCCCCTCTCTATATCTATATCTATCTCTCCCATATGTCTCTACATAGCTTGTACATAAATTGTTGCGTATATACAAATTGATGTGTGTTTTGGGTAGTTTGGGGAGAAAAATATAATTAGGGGGGGGGGGCTGCCCCTCACCCTATCCCATCACCCCTGAAATGTATCTGGAAATATTTTATTAGTCGTGGAATACGATAAAATGATATTACTAACACAACATAGGGAATCATTTTTTTTTTTTTTTTTAATCATAAACTGTTGTCATATTTACAAAAATGATACGCGATGGGGCCCCCCACCCACAGCCCCGCGGACAGAATGGAGAAGCCGTTTCCCCGGAGGACGGCGAGGGAGACGCGCTGGAAAAGCCACTCCAACTCGCGGGGCTCACACCTGCGGCTGGCCAGCTCAGCGCTTATGGTGGTGAGTAAGGAGGTAGCCCTGGGGCCTAGGACACCAGAAGTCTCCACTGCCAGGGGTACGACCGCAAACCTGTTGGAGAGCGACCGGTATTTGAGGAGTTTGGCCTCCTCAACTCGACGTGCAGCAGAACCTGGGTCAGTCGCAGACTGCACCAGGTTGCGGCTGCAGAAAGTGTCGGTGCAAGTGGCATCCCAGACGAGGGGTTTGCCACCGCGGAACGGGAAGATGGTCATGCCATCTGGCCTTTTGCCGTCCCCTCGATCCAGCCCCACCGGCTCGAGCTGGGAAGGAAAGCCTGCAGCGTCCAAGCCATGCTTAATGACCTCGTTGAGGGCAGCATGGCGTGGAATGCGGCTGGCACTGTGGCAACAGGAAAGCGGGTGGAGGCCGAAAGAGTCCACGGTGGAACTTCAGCGACATTGGTGTGGCTGGCAGATCCGGAGGCCGAGCCTCAGGGAAAAACAGAAACCAGGGAATCATTTTCCTTGTACATTACGTTTTATCGCTTTATTCATTGATAAAAATCTAAAGAAATGTACTACTTGTATAATGTCGAATTAATTACTTTTTAGGTGCAGTGCGGCAACTAGACGTTGAAGAGGGGAACTGCTTGTCATCTAAACGTTTTGTTTGTTTACAATGCTAAGAAAAATAATATCAAACTGACATAGAACAAAGAAGACGCCAGTATCCAACAGTGTCGGTAGAGCATCAGACACCATGCTTTGCAGCATAGAGTTATCGACGCCCTTTACGTTCTGAGTTCAAATCCCACCGAGGTTAACTTTGCCTTTCATCCTTACGAGGTCGATAAAATAAAGTACCAGTAATGCACTGGGGTAATTGCTGGCCTTGTGCCAAAAGTAGAAACAATTATTTGAGATCGGCTTGTAGATGTTGTATATACCTTCACTTACAGAAATATTTATACAAAGCAATAAGAAAATGAAGAATAGAAGAAAAATAAAAGAAATAAAAGAAAAGAAGAAATTAAACAACAAAAGGAAGGAAAAAGAGGTGGGGGGAGAGGTAGACTCTAAACCCCAGTCTGAACGGTATCTCTCAGCCGCGTCCAGCGGATAAAATGGCGAAGGCATAGATTCTGTTAAATAACATCGTGTTGCATAGAGCGGTGGATTGGCAGTATCGGTAGAGGGTCGGACGCCATGCTTTACAACAAAGAGTTACGGCCCTTTATGGTCTGAGTTCAAATCCCGCCGAGGTTAACTTTGCCTTTCATCCTTACGGGGTCGATAAAATAAAGTACCAGTAATACATTGAGATAATTGCTGGCCTTGTGCCAAAACTAGAAACAATTAAATTACTTCTCACAAGTGAAAGTTTAATAAACAGCCAATCAATCCATCATGAGTCAACTTGCTGTTAGAGTAATGAGAAAGAAAATCGATATGCAGTATGCTCGTGCTTTTGCGGTGTTCAATGTCGCAAAGACAACCACTAAGATCACCACTCCAGCGTTGTAGTGAATAGGGATGGAGACCAGCATCAGTCGGAAGGAAGCTCAGCAGGACTTGATGTGAACGGTTATCTACTTTAATTGTTATTCAGATTGTAAATTTAAAAGTGAATCAGTTGTTCCGGTGAAATTTGGACTGAGTCGTGAATAGTACTCTTTAGCATCAAGTATGGAATACAAGCTAATAAAGTCAGTAAGTGGTGGAGAATTCATTACAGCTTATAGTCAATTGGAATCCGGTTTGCTGCGATTAGAACTAACAATATAACGCAGACAATGAATTAGTGAAATATAGAATTGACACTCAGAACCATTAATGTTGATAGTGCATTAACCGAGTAATTGTAACAATTGCAACAAACGTTTATCGTAAGTTGGCTTATCAGTTGCATGAACAAATCACAGCAGGCAATTTACCAATATTGAAATTGGTGGTAGATTGGAATATTGTGGACGAAACAGATAATTTAGTACATAAGAAGTTTTACCGAAACAATCTGAATGGCCCAAGGGTATTTTATTTTTGTCTAATGGAATTTGTAAGAAGCCTTTCTATAGAGCGATCTTTGAGAATATGTGAAATGATACTTTCAATGTAAAAATATCCTCTAATGCCCCAATAGTACATTGGAGGAAATGCTTACATAATGTTGTATGGAAATTGCTTCAGAGTGACTGGAATATTTTTTAATGGTGTGACAATAAGAGTTGCCCATTCCGAAGAATCCAGTGGTGTTATAATTCTTTCTTCTACTAATAATCCAATACGCATTTCACAGGTTTATATAAGAACTAATTTTTACGTGGAATTTCGTTAAAAATTACAGGAACAATAATCTGGGCAATCAATGGAAATTATGACCAATGACACCATATATAGATTTGTATGTTTGGTGTAATTTTAACCCCAGGGTAAAATTTCTGTAGTTCAGCTAAACTTATCTCCCATTCGGTACTAGCAGTGTCCATAATGAAAGTATGTAAATGATCGGAAGCTAACTTAAAGGATTGTTACATGTGTGATGGAGTATGTGTCACTAAAGTTAAGGACAAATTACGATTATTGCCTGTTGAATCAGTTAAGAACATTAAACGACAAACCTTGGCGATGATACCTTTGTTTTGGCATTTATGACAAACAATATCTAAACTTACATTTTGCTCGATCACATCGTTCCCCACAGATTGACAAGATCAAAACCACTGTTAGACATTCTGTGTCATCTATCAAGAAAGAACTACTTTGACTAAGAGAAACAGTTTATGAAGTAGATGCTCGGTAGACAACTTCACATTTCCCACAATTTAGTTTTACTACTTGGAGTGTACCTTTATCTAACACTAGCAGATTTACCCGGCGTTGCTCTGGGTTTGAAATTATGCTAAGAATATACAGCTAGGAAGTAAAAGAAGAACATTATTTGTCCCCAACCTGTCAAAATAAGCAGAAGTCTTCAATAATTAATGCAAACGAATATTTATTGCAATCTTTGTATACATAAAACTATGCTGATAATGAAGGAAAACACTGAACAGGATGTAGTTATACAAATGATTAAAGACAATACACGTTGCAAATCTGTAAAAAAAACAGGCAGTTTTGCTAAAGTACAAAAAGTTGTAATGAAAGCAGAGTTATATACAAACAAAAAAACAATGAGAGTAGAATAAGAGAAAATCTATTATTTGAGAGCATCCTTTGCTGTGTATGGTTAAATTTTTAACTTATAATCCAAAATATCCTGCATGACATATTCATTGGTATGTTTTGTAATGAGTAAGGTGAAGTCAAGGTAGAGCTGTAATAAGTTTTTTGTTAACACTAAAGCACTTCAGGATAGACGATATTCTTTGCAAAACGATTATCTCGAAAAAAGATTATCTCGACTGCCAACTCGTGAGCAGGCAACGTAGAATTGTCCGTGCGAAAAGCAAGGTTCATCCAAGTGAATTCCAGCGACGGACAGAGTTTGACCTTGCGACTTGTTTATGGACACCGCAAAGGCAACACGAAGGTGAAATTGTATTCGGCGAAAGGAGAAGGGAGTATCCACGCCTGATGTAGTCAGGCTAATTTTTGTTATTATCACATCCTCGCCTTTTCCACATCCGGATAGAATGGTAGCGTCAATACTAAGTGGAGACAGTTTTTTAACCACAAGGCGTGTACCATTGCATAGTTTTGGTGGAGTGATATTTCTCAGCAAAATAACTGGTGTTCCCTCTTTCAGAACCAATGTATTAGGAGGTAAACCAATTTCTGAAAAGTTGGTTATCTCCCTTTTTTATAAGGATTGTCAATAAAGTGTGTTATCTCCCTTACATCAATTTTTCTACCGATAATTTTGATATCGATTTTTTTATTGCTCAACGTGGGTCGATTTGAAAAATGCTTGTGATGTGACAATCTTATCGACCTGTGCAACGTGCACAGAAAATTTGGTCAAATTCAGTTGGTAATTGTGAAAGCCTTATGCATGCCAAGTTGTACACAGACACACACACATCCTCGCTTTTATATATATAAAGATAAATCCCTGTTGTAAATTGGTATCATTAATTCCAGCAATCAAACGATCATGATGAACCATTTTCAACTAACCACAGAAAGACCAATTCAATCTCACGGTAGAGGGTCGGATGCCATGCTTTGCAGCATAGAGTTACGGCCCTTTATGGTCTGAGTTCAAATCCCGCCGAGGTTAACTTTGCCTTTATCCTTAAGGGGTCGATAAAATAAACACCAGTAATACACTGGGATAATTGCTGGCCTTGTGCCAAAAGTTGAAACAATTACTAAGAACAAAAGAACGAAATGTTTCACGTTCAGCTGCCTCAATCTGCATTGGCCGGAAGTGCTGAAGAATCCGACATTTAATTTCAGAGTAAGACAAGTCATTGATGGACTGTGGAAACAAGTGGATAATGCTATTTACCATGTTTTGCTACTTCTTCATATCAAGTTTTGAATCGTGAAAAACAATTCAACATGTTCAAAATATTCTAAAACATCTTCCGCTTAGATCTTGTAGCGAGACAGGATAATACTATTTTATCGCTGTGGTGTAATTTGGTCGTCTTTGGTCAGTCGCCAGCCCTGTAGGGTTGGTGACGTATGAATACAAATGACCATTTCCGACCAGCAGTAGAACGCGCTTTTTGCAAAAGTCTCCTTGCGTAATGATTTAAAACTTTCTCCTATCTGGTCTTCATGACTTATATTATACTTAGAATTATTAATATTTACTGAATATTGAGTCCGTTGTTATTATAACTGTTTTGTATTGAACTTGTAATGTGAATTACCAACAAGATATACTGAAATAATAGGTTTATTAACATACGTATACAATTATGGTTAAACCTAGCATCCGGAGTAAGCCTTATATAAGTATACTAGAAATATTTCTAAGTAGCTAAACATATCGACTAAATCTTCCTCGGATTAAACCTTACGACCTGAAAAGAAAACAGGATGATTGCTGCTGGAACGCCAAGATTTCTTTCAAAATCATTTCATCGGTTATACTGAAACACAAATTATCAAAAGCATTAAAGCGTCGGATAACATGTTTTACGGTATTTATTTCAGTTCCTTATGTTCTGAGTTCAAATTCTGCCGAGGTCAACTTTGCTTTTCATCGGTGGCTGATAAATAAAATAACAATCTAGGACAGTGAACTGGAATCTTTAGAGTGCCGGTCGGAATGCTTTACAGTATTTGTTCCGGCTCTTTGTGTTTTGAATTGAAATCCTGCCGTGGTCTACTTGGGTGGTCGTCTTAAACCATCGCCTGCTCTAACACCACCACAAGGCCCTTAGATACATTCAGTGTAGTCCACCCTGTTGTAAGCATTCTAGACAGATCTACCTTCTTTCCTTCCCATCAATCTCGGAGGCATTGAAAAGAGCCATGGGCACTGCTCTTTTCTATGGCTATGTGATATAAACTGTCTTTAAAATTGTCCCTGTTTACAAGATTATCAGTTATTTTTCTCCCTCTTATTACTTGATAATGCCTGTTTCCCAGAATTGACACTAACTTTATCCAGTACCAGTAAATAATAGACGAGGGAAAGTATTTATGGTTCCAAAATTGGGAACTCGCTGTTTTTAGCTATTACCATATCTCTAAAACTTTTGTTTCTATTGGCCCTTAATGTTTTAAATGTTAACATGCTGTGCAACTGTACACTACTGCGACAAAACCTCTCTGATGAGCAAACGAATTATTCTTTTCATCATCATCATCAGCAGCAGTATCTAATTAGAGACATCTGCTTACTAAACTAGCAGCCACTAATGCTAACTTTTGCATCAATAGTTGTCGTTGTCTAAACTTTAACAAAAGATCTTTGTACTACTCTTATAATAAAGACTGTAATAAAGAGAAATCACACACGAACACATTTACATAGATATACACGCACATATACATAGATACACGCGCACACACACACACATACATACATACATTCATGCATACATACATACATGATGATGATGGCTTCCCCCTCGTTATCGAGTATGGCCATTGCACGAGAAAAAAAACATACATAATAACAATAATAATTACATACATACATACATACATACATGCATGCATGCATGCATGCATGCATGCATGCATACATACATACATACATACATACATACATACATACATACGTACATACATACATACATACATATTTACAGAAAAAGTTGTGCATGGATACTTGAGGCATAAAACACAGACCATAGAGGGGATAAACCACTCAAAAAGCCTGGCATGGAGTTCCGACAAGTTTATGACATCACACCTTGAGGGATATCTCTATGCAATACAGGAACAAGAACTCCCTACCAAATATCTGCTGCACAAAAGAGGAGGGCCAGCAGCTGACAATAAATGTAGGCTATGTAAAACAAAGATCGAGGATGTAAGCCACATTGTTGCCAGCTGCGAAAGAATGTCATCTCGCTACTACCTCCCCATGAGACACGATGGGATAGCTAGAACCATCTGGAACGCACTTCGGAAAACAAAATTAACAACAAACGAGGAAGAATATATTGAGACAGATGGTACTAAGGAATACTGGTGGAACCTGAAAATAAAAACTGCCACCAAATTAAAGCACAACCGGCCTGATATTGTTGTTTGGGACCACACATTGAAAACGTGTTCTGTTGTGGAGATCAGCTACCCACTTGATGTAAACGTTGTCAGAAAAATACAGGAGAAGGAGGACATCTACGGACCATTGATGAGGAGTTTACAAATCCAGTATCCAAGATACACCTTTAGCTTCATACCCATCATTATTGGAGCTACGGGTTATATACCAACCCGCTTGAACCAAAGTACGACTGAACTTGGATTTGCGGACAAAAAGCGCAGCTCCCTAATTCATAGTCTACAAATGGCTTCGATAGCTGGCACCTTCAAAATTTGCAAAACATTCTTGCGATTCAAGGGATGACAATTTCTTTTCTTTTACAACCTTGCCACCAGGAAGGTGGCCGGTCAAAAAAATATACTCGAAATTAAGAGAAAGAGAAAACATACATACATACATACATACATACATACATACATACATACATACATACATACATACATACATGCATGCATGGTGGCTGCCAACTCGTTTTCGAGTACGGCCACTACTTTATATCCATGTAGGAGAACCCTTACCGATGCGCTGAACGAGTGTGACTTTTTAGTCCAGCTAGCGACTTGAAAACTCTGGTACAAACACTACACCTGTGACAATTATTGACACAAAGTGCTAGGCCCATGGTACCATGTGACGACAAGTGCAGAGAGATCTCCAGATATAAAGCAATGCCTGTGCCGTGAAGCTTTTATAGTGAGCAAAGGCACTGCACAAAGCCAGTCCCACTCTCTTAACCAAGATGATATTTACCAAAAAGAAGAACAAGTCAACATCATTGGATACCATCAGGGTTGCAGGTGTTATATCAGAGTTTTCCTTCTCCTAGAATTCTGCCTTGACAAAGGCTAAGGGGTCATCTCTCCCGGTGATTTTGGATGGCCATTGACTCTTATTAGAGCTCCCTTGCCGTTTGACAGGTTTTGTTTTTAGTCCCGCAGGATGTCCAAAGTCACCCTCCTCATCAAGAAACCTTGGTGGGGTTGCCAGTTTAGTCGCCAACGACCCGACCATGAGACAGGTTGTACTGGGATACATGTTACCAGTAGCACCAACTGGTGACCTGACATACATGCATACACACATACATACATACATACATACATACATACATACATACATACATACATACATACATACATACATACATACATACATACACACGCATACATATATCAGTAATATAATAAAAGCCTTGTGTATTTGTTCGTCATACACTAGAGATGACTGACATTTACTACACCTGTGTGTGTATATGTATAGTGAACAGGCTACACACATTGGCTATTATGATTATGTGAATGTTTGAGTGCGTGTATATGTGTTTTTGTGTGTTTATTTAGAAAGATACATAGACAATAGAATCACACACACACACACACACACACACACACACACACACACACACACACACACACACATATATATATATATATATATATACATATACAGACATGCTTAGAAAAAATAATTATTACATACACACACATCTATGTGATGACTAAGGAAGGGGGGAGTGAGAAACTATAGAAGTCCAGTGTTCTAAGATTCGTCTCAGCTGTGTTTGTGTGTTTGTATCCCTTATGTGAGTGAGCGCGAAGGAACCAACCAATCGACCAACAAACAAACATCTCTTTTTTATATTATATATAGAAAAGGCGGTGAATTGGCATTATCGGTAGAGGGTCGGACGCCATGCATTCCAGCATAGTTATGTCCCTTTACGGTCTGAGTTCAAATCCCGTCGAGGTTAACTTTGCCTTTCATCCTTATGGGGTCGATAAAATAAAGTACCAGTAATGCACTGGGTAATTTTTTTTGCTGGCATTGTGCCAAAAGTAGAAACAATTATATATTGATATTACAATTAGCTGTCATTTTTGATGGCACGGGACCAGCTAGTGCATATATATAATGTATGTATGCGAAAAGTTATCGAGGAAAATCAACACAGTGGAACGATACAGTACAATGATGTAGTTGAACGCTTGGTATGGTAGAAAAAGAGTATTATCGTTTCAGAAGAGAGATAATTGTTGTAATAGAAGGAGAAAGGACACTGTGTAGGGATCGTGGAGCGCTTTCAATATCTGATGCATTAATGTATTCTGTTATAATTCCATTCACAATCTAGGATGCTTCAGTTACTTTATTTTATCGATTCTGGAAGTATAAAAAGTAAGGTCGACTGACTAAGGGCCATAACTAAGCACCACTGGTATTTTATTCGACTCCCTAACGATTCTGCTAATCCTGTAACGTAAGAATATAGTGGAGCAGGAGTGCCACAGAAAGATGATCCTCAGTTGGTAAAAATGCACCATGTGTGAAACAACGTGTGTAGTGAGACAAAGGTATCTGTGGACAAGGCGTTAAATTTAAAATAATATTTGATTATACGTATAACATTTAATATAGTTAGTAAAAATTAACAAACGTCATTGTTGCAGAAAGCTTAAGATGTCAAACAAAAAAAGTATAGTAGATACTAGCAAGGGAAATCTAGGTTGTGTATACTACACTTCGTCTAAGGTTTTACTGGTATTTAAAGAATGGATTATTACGATATTCGTACATCTTACCAGAGAGGTTATCGCGTAAGTGATATATAAACTAAGTACTAAGGTGGCGAATTGGTATAATCGTTAGAGCATCGGGTAGAATGAGTTGTGATTTTCCGGCTCCCTGCTATTCGGGTTTAAATTCCGCCAAAATCAATTTGGGTTTTTATCCTTTAGGGGTTGATAAATAAAGTATCAATCCAGTACCAGGGTTGATCTCTCTCTATATATATGTACAGCCACCGGAAATAACATCTGTGAAATATACAGCGCCATCTACCTGTTAGCTAGCTACCTCAGCGTGAAACAAAAGAATCCTTAAAACCTACCAGAATAAACGCCTACACAGCGGCTAAACATCAAACGATTATTTCTGTATAAATAGAGTGGTTCCAAACACTTCAGCAGTCGACATTTGGCAGAGTCAACTCGCGTATCGTTGTCCCTCGCCTCTGCCACGCTTTGTCACTCACACACGCCTTGTACCTCGTATCGTCGCTTCATGTGAAGATAAATAGCTGATCGAATTTACATCTCGCCTTGCTTCGTCCTTTCAACTTGTGCTTTCGTATGTCCATCCTCAACAGTTCTTTTAAAGGCTATATGCGACAACAGTCCTTTTAAGGACTATCTTCAGATCTGATCAGACCGTATGCGATAACAGTCCTTCTAAGGGCTATTCTCGGATCTGATCAGAAGTAGTGACCAGACTGACTAACCACGTCGCTACAATTGGTGACCCCGACGTGAGTCGAACGCGCAACCAGACAGCACCTAAGAAGATACCAACATGGACATGTCGCAACCAACGACAGAGGCCGAGATTTCAGAGCTGCGGGCTATGATCAGAGAGCGGGCTGGTCAAATTAAAGCCCTCTCGAATCAAGTAGAGAACTTGACCTTTCAAACACACCGGCGACGCAGCAACACTCAATCCAGGCCTTTTCATAGTCGAAGATCCAGAAGTCCCAGTCAAAATCGTGTGTCTGGCAACCTCTGCTGGTATCACGCAAAATTCGGCGCACAGGCATCTAAGTGCAAAGCCCCGTGCTCTTTCCGGAATACCACCCAGGCCCTAGCGACGACGCTCACCCCTGGTACTGAAAAGAAAAGTCGTCTATTTTTTATTAACGACCAGGCGACAGGCATCCGTTACCTCGTGCATACAGGAGCCCAGGTTAGTGTTATTCCTGTTTCACTAATCTCGGGCAAAAGACACCCAACCCCGTCCTTTCTGCAGGCAGTGACCCGATCGTCATTTCCGACTTTCGGGGAAAAATCACTGACCCTCAATTTAGGCCTGAGGCGGCGTTATCAATGGGTGTTCGTTGTGGCAGACCTGCCGACCCCTATCCTAGGAGCCGATTTTCTCCACCACTTCAACCTTCTGGTGGATATGAAGAACCGGAGGCTTATTGACACCACCACAAACCTCAATGTGAGAGGTATATTTACCACGCAATCCACAGTGAGCCCTGTAATTTGCCAGTCAGAGCCTTCGCGGTACAACAGCATTCTCCAGCAATACCCAGACATCACTCGCCCGGTATTTAAAGATGGTCCTATTAAGCATTGTGTCACGCACCACATCAAGACAAAGGGACCACCCACAGCTGCCCGACCAAGGAGACTGCCTCCAGACCGATTGAGAATCGCCAAGCAGGAGTTCCAACACATGCTGGACCTCGGAATCATTCGCCCTTCCTCCAGCAACTGGTCTGCACCCCTACACCTTGTTCCTAAAAAAAACGAGAATGATTGGCGACCATGTAGGGATTATCGTGCACTTAACAATTCTACAGTCCCCGATAATTACCCTGTACCTTACCTGCACGATTTTTCTGTCTCTCTGCAAGGCGCACGCATCTTTTCCAAGATAGATTTGGTGCGTGCATACAACCAGATACCTATGGAGCCTGCAGATATTCCGAAGACCGCAATCACAACGCCATTCGGTTTATTCGAATTCCTGCGAATGCCGTTCGGTCTGCGCAACGCTGCACAAACTTTTCAGCGGTTTATTGACACCGTGTTACGCGATCTACTCTTCGTATACGCGTATATTGACGACGTACTGGTAGCAAGTACTTCCGAGCAGGAACACGAGAAGCACTTAGACCTCCTTTTCCAACGTTTGGCTGAGTACGGTGTCATCATCAACCCCAGCAAGTGCATTCTCGGCGTTCCTTCACTGTCCTTTCTCGGGCACATCATCGATAAAGACAGCATTCGTCCACTTCCCGAGAAAGTAGAAGCTATCCGCAGTTTTCCCGCACCTACATCACTTCGGAAACTGCGTGAATTTCTCGGTCTGGTGAATTTTTATAGGCGTTTTATCCCTCATTGTTCCGACGCAGCCAGACTCCTCACGGACCTTCTTCGTAACCGGACTCGCAAAAACGAAGAGATCACTCTAAACGAGGAAGAATTAACATCTTTTAACCGCCTGAAGGAAATGTTGGCAAACGCTTCCATGCTCGTTTTCCCCAGGTCTGGCGCTCTTCTTTCGCTGCTAGTGGACGCATCAGATACGGGGGTTGGAGGCGTTTTACAACAACATGTCGACGGCGTGTGGCAACCCGTATCCTTTTCTAAGCGGTTGCAACCGGCAGAAACGAAATACAGTACCTTTGGCCGCGAACTCTTGGCAACCTATCTTTCGGTTAAGCATTTTCAGCACATGCTCGAAGGATCAGATTTCGTGATCTACACGGACCATAAACCACTAGTTTACGCATTCCGTACCAAACCTGATCGACATTCACCGAGAGAACTCCGACACCTGGATTTTGTCTCCCAATATTCAACTGATATTCGGCATATCAAGGGGTCAGACAACATAGCAGCCGACGCCCTGTCCCGAATCCAGCTGAACGCAATACATGTGCATTCAGGCATCGACCTTCAACAGATCGCAGCTGACCAAGAGACTGACGAAGAGTTTATCAAGCTCCGAGATTCGCCATCCCTCAAGTTTCAGCAAGTTCCCATTCCTTCTTCTCCGGGACAAATTTGGTGCGACTTTTCTACCGGTCATGAACGACAGTACATACCACAGATGCATCGTCAAGTTATTTCTGCTTTACACTGCTTGTCTCACCCGGGAATCCGGGCTACACAGAAACTCATCTCTGCTCGTTTTGTGTGGACTAACATTAACAAGGACGTGCGCGACTGGTCCAGGAGCTGCATTGCCTGCCAGAAAGCCAAAGTCCACAGACACATCAAAACTCCACTCGGCACATTCGCCTAACCTGATGCACGCTTTCATCATGTGCATATCGACATCGTCGGACCTCTACCACCATCACAGAACTACACACACTTGCTCACCTGCATAGATCGATTTTCTAGTTGGCCTGAGGCTTTTCCCATAAATGATACCTCAGCTGAAACAGTCGCTAAAACTTTGGTTTTTCACTTGGTATCACGTTATGGCGCCCCAGCGAAAATAACAACGGACAGAGGACGCTAATTTGACTCCCACCTCTTAAGGGAACTGACTCGCCTGTTAGGATGTAAACACATCCGCACGACAGCTTATCACCCGCAAGCTAATGGTCTCGTGGAAAGATTCCATCGCCAATTGAAAGCTGCAATAAAAGCATATCCAGACAAGACCCACTGGTTTGAATACCTACCACTCATCCTTCTGGGCATTCGATCCACCGTTAAGGAGGAATTCGGACACACACCTGCAGAATTAGTGTACGGCACCACCCTGGTTCTACCTGGTCAGATGGTTGCTCCCATCTCTCCTCAGGATGTTCCAGACCCAGGATCATACGTACACCGTCTTCGACAATATATGTCTCACCTTGCTGCTGCAAGCACCCATCAACAGAACACAGCCACACACGTACCTTCAGACATTAAAGATTGGACACACGTTTTCGTTCGAAACGACACCATCTCAGCTCATCTTCGACCTCCATATTCTGGCCCTTATTGTGTTCTAAAAAAATATCCGAAATATTTTATTCTCGATCTAGATGGTAAACAGAATTCTGTTAGCGTGGACAGATTAAAAAAAGCCATCATGGATACTGTTACAGTCTCTACACCAGAAACTCCAACAGATTGCTGTCCCAGCGAGCCACCTGTTTCATCTCCAGTCACGAGAAATGGACGACGCGTCCATTGGCCCGCCAAGTTGGCACAATATGTGAATTACCGTTAAACTCAAGTGAGTTTCTTAATCATTCTTCGTGCAAAACATTTCCATTTTTCTTGTGTTTACTATTTCCAGTTTCAAATACAATGAACTTTCTGCTTGAACAATTGCAATTTTTAGTGACCATGTTCTCATGTCACGAAGAACATTATTTATTATGAACATTATTTATTACAAACACTATTTAAGAACAAACATTGTGTATATCATTGTGTATAACATTTTTTCTTCTTCTCTCTCTTGTTTTGCAAAAATTTTTATTTTTCTTGTTCTGTAACATTGATTGTGTAATTGCCATAATTTTTATATACATACAAGGCGTGTACATATTCTGTTTTTCATGCACACTACAAAACCACGTTTGTTTCACCTTTTGGTTCATACACGGAGCAATAGATATTTGTGTCCCTCTAACTCTTACACTACAAAATGTTTTCTCTTTGATCACGCATTTCACAAATCGCATCCTCAAAACACTGGCCTTCTTTTTTCACGTACACATTCACTCAATAGCTCGAGAATGCCTCGCTATTTTTTGTTACCACATGCATTCGCTCAAGTCATATGCTGTGGAGCAAACTGTTACTTTTAGGCAGCATGCTTACGACCATTCAGTTCACACATTACGGTTATCTTCACTGCCCAGTTAGACTTTTTGTCACGCAATTCACAGGCAGCTCAACCCAAATTGCAACAGGCTCATTCATCACGCCTGCATAAATCTGGTCAAAGTCATTTTATAGTTTATTTCTTTTTTTCTCTTCCTGACACACACATCTTGCCATATCTTTACATCGACTCTGTCCTGTACTCGATGATCACAAAATTTCACAACGTGCTGGACATTCCTGGGGCTATTGTCATGACAAATGCACCACTGGCCCATTACTATACGATATTTCGCTCTTTTGTTGTACAAAAGATCTGGCAGGGGGATAATGTACAGCCACCGGAAATAACATCTGTGAAATATACAGCGCCATCTACCTGTTAGCTAGCTACCTCAACGTGAAACAAAAGAACTCTTAAAACCTACCAGAATAAACGCCTACACATCGGCTAAACATCAAACGATTGTTTCTGTATAAATAGAGTGGTTCCCAACACTTCGCTAGTCGACTTTTGGCAGAGTCAGCTAGCGCATCGTTGTTCCTTTACTCTGCCACGCTTTGTCACTCACACACGCCTTGTACCTCGTATCGTCGCTTCATGTGAAGATAAATAGCTGATCGAATTTACATCTCGCCTTGCTTCGTCCTTTCAACTTGTGCTTTCGTATGTCCATCCTCAACAGTTCTTTTAAGGGCTATATGCGACAACAGTCCTTTTAAGGACTATCTTCAGATCTGATCAGACCGTATGCGATAACAGTCCTTCTAAGGGCTATTCTCGGATCTGATCAGAAGTAGTGACCAGACTGACTAACCACGTCGCTACATATATATATATATATATATATATATATATATATATATATATATATCAATCTATCTATCATCTATCTATCTTTCCCTCTCTCTCTCTCTATCTATCTATCTCCCTCTCTCTCTCTTGATTGTATATGTAATTGAATGATCCTAGATTGTCTGTCACATTGTGTCCAGCTGATTCGGCCTGAGAATTGTCTGTGAGAAACTCAACTGTTTCCACGTTAATTTGTAGGAAACCACTTAGTCAAACACCTGAATACTCATCATCGAGAGTGACGGAGAATCCAAAATAGCGTTCTTTCGTTTTAAGTAGACAGCAATCTCTATAATTTTATTTTATATTCATTTAAATCAATTACAATAATTTTCTTTGATATTTTCTATTTTCATTATCAAACATAGTTTTAAATATTTTCTTTCACTAATACGTCAGAATTTACATATACAGATTAATGAGGTACTTAAAACGAAAGAACGTCCCACTATCTACCGGAATAGAATGAATTAGCTGTGTCCTTCCTCTGTAAAGTTTGTCCTTGTAATTCGATGTAATGTTAAAAGCAGTACAGCGTCAAATTAAATGCCTTGCCGTGTATTGAATTTAAATTTCAGGGGCGTGGTCTTTGCCGTTTCCATCCTTTGGAATCGTAACTACATGCACTAATTATGTACTATTTCTGTTCAGACGAGCATAAATTCATAAACTCATAAATTCTGTTTTGATTATATGAATTTATCAAAAACAGAAACTGAACGCTTATGATCTTTAGGCAAAACCTTCGTGGCTGGTGAAAGGAAGAGGTGGGGAATAGAAACTATGACTACTGGGTTACCTTCAGACCAGTAACCTGTTTCGAATGTTTGCAGCAGAGTAAACTCTACTAACGGTTCTCAAGGGTTAGGAGATAGTGTTAGAGTTTATAGCAAGACTATAAAAATCAATAACAGTTGGTTTTTCACGCTAAAGACCACTTTAGTGTCATATGAAGGGGAAATAAATTTTCAAGCTCCTCCCGCTTTACTCTCCCTGCTGACTTAAAACAATCAATATTCTAAGTTCGAAACAATTTTCACAATGTATCCACTGTATAGAGCTGCTTGTCTGTACATCTTTATATTAATAACATCTAAAAAAAATTTTTTTTAAACCGGCACTTTCGTTAATTGTCCACCTATAAACTCTTCACTATTGCCACCACTACAATCATCATAAGCATCAGCATCGCCCATTACTACCACCAACGACAAAATCTCAACACGGTCACTTGTTCTGTTAGAAATTGCAGCCATCAAATTACGGCAAAGAGACATTATATAATGTAGTTCTAGATAAATTATGCCTGGAAAATATGACGGAATGGCTAAGGATAGAATGTGTTTGATAACAGGTCATTTTGACCACAGGTCTCTCTCTCATACACACACACACTCTCTCTCTCTCTCTCTCTCTCTCTCTCTCTCTCTCATTATTAAGATGATATTTGTAATATATCATAATTTAGCAACAAATCCTTGTTAAATTACGTAGAATGATTTTCATTTAAATGGGAACCCTTTAAAATGGGTGCGACTTTGGGTGGGTGTCTATGAAAAGGGTTAAGCGTAGTACAATGGCGAATCTACTATGAAACTAATTAGGCTTAAGCTTCGGGATCCTTAATCTCGAAGAGACACTAAAAGTAACTTATCGTCCTAATGTCACTGGTTGCGAAAAACTGACCCCCCCCCCCACCTAACATTTCAAGCTTATCAAAAGTTCCCCCCTCCCTTTGTGGGGGAAAGGGGAACTTAAACAGGAAGCTACAGACGAGAAATACAGTAGTTATTAACAATAAATAACTTGCTTAGTAGCCTCTGTAGCTGCAACAATTGGTGCAGTGGCCATATTATTTCAATCTTTCTCGCAAAGCGAATGCCATTGCGGTTGACGAACCAGCGGGCGAGTCTGTAAGTGGACGAATGATCCGCTAGATATAGCAGTCAAATCTCTCCCCCCCCCCTCTCTCTCTCTCTATATATATATATATATACGATATTAAATAAATGGAAACTATATTTATTTCATTATATATATTTCAGGGATATCACATTAAAAATATGATATGCCTTCCTCAGACAAAATACAATATAAACAGTCTTATAAATAGATAGATTTGACATACCTTTCAACTTCATCTTCCATTTAAAAGTTATATCAGTTATAAATATTTACTCGTTGTAACCCAACAATTTAAATAAAACTTTGCATATATATATATATATATATATAGGAAAATGTTTAACCCCGAGGGCAGAGCTCAAGCCGTTTCGACGGCTATTTCTGGACTGAAATAGCCGTCCAGAAATAGCCGTCGAAACGGGTTGAGCTCTGCCGTCGGGGTTAAACATTTTCCTATTACCCACTCTACTACCCTAAGTATTGAGTACTCTGGTGCGTTATGGTTCATCTGGTTCCTTACCACACCTCCTTCGTTATATATATATATATATATATATGTGTGTGTGTGTGTGTGTGTGTGTGTGTGTGTGTGTGTGTGTGTGTGTTTATGTATATGTATGTATGTATGTATGTATTGTTATACTTTGGGAGGGTCATGCTGCCAATAAAAAGACACGCACCTTTTGATTTTCACTTCAATTTATTATTATTATAAACTCTCAATCGGTTGGTTGTTTAATTTTTGACTACCTTTGTTATTGTGTGTCTCTTCTTTGTTGTGTCTTACACCATTTTGTTTTTGTGAGCTGTGTACTTCGGCTGCTGATGCGTTATACCTGGGTTTCTATGTGTGTGTGTTTGTGTGTGTTTTTATTTATTTATTTATACGTTTATTTCTTTGTCACTGGTTGGTTGTTTGTTCTATCTGTGTGTGCCTAGTTTATTGTATTAGTTTAGTTCTTGTGTTTCTCTGTATATCTTTATCTTGTCCTTAGTTACTAGTTGTTAGGTTGTTGCTATTCCACTTATGTTTAGTTTTGGTTGGAGTTTATGTTTGTCGCTTCTGTAATCTGTCGGAGCATTGTGTCTGTTTTATGTGTAGATATAATTTTTAACTGGATATTTTCTAGTGAGATACCATGTTCCATTTTGGCATGTTGGTGGAGTACTGATGAGTTCTTCCTATCTTGGAGTTCTCGCCAGTGTTCATTTATCCTTTCTCCTATGCTACGGGCTGTCTCACCTATGTGAGGTGTGTTCTTATTCCTACACTATCCCTCCGTACATCTTATGCTATACTCTACATTCCTAGTTTTGCAGTTAATATGTGGGCTTAATTTGCAGACTATACATTTCCTATTAGTAGGGGGGTGGGTCTCAAAAGGATATGTTCTATTAATTAGGGCTTTTACAGGAATACCTGGTTTTTTTACTATCTTAATATTTAATTTTAGTTCGTCTAGAACCCTTCTAAATCTGTATGCAAGTTCACCTCTGGGGGTAGCATTGACGACCCCACTCTGCAATTTATTGATCTTATTTGTCTTTTTCTTAGATGTATCTATCCTATTCCAAAATTTGCTCCTATAATTGGAACAAGTCCCATTCGTATCATTTTCTACAATTTTCATACATTTGGCCCTGGCTCCTTTAGACACCCTCATCCTGCTTCTCTGATTGTAGCCAGAGAACTGTATGCGGTGGACGAAGTGTTATATGTGTCTCTCTAATTCTTTAAGATTGCACATGCGGGGCACATTCTTCATCACTCTTATTAAGTCCACAATTAGTATGTTTATTTTTATGTTATCAGAAATGGCTGAGTTTCAGTGGATCAGGTACTTGGAGGCTATGGGTTTGGCATAATGCGAATGTGTGACGAAAGAGCTTTGACAATCAACAAATAAACAACCATCCGGATATTAAACTAACCAACTGAAAGTTTATAATAATAATAAATTGAAGTGAGAACAACAGGTGCGTGTGTTTTTATTGGCAGCATGACCCTCCCAAAGTATAACAATATTTGTTTCAACGCACGTTTTCAGATGAAAAATCTTGCAAAACAAATACGAAAACGAAGTACCGTAAGCTTTAGTCAAGCTAGGAAGACACTGAAAACCACCATCTTCTGTTGTCTGAAGAAAACAATAACAACTCGACAACTACACTTCATAAAACAATGTGTCTCATCCAGAATTTATACACCATTTAACATCAATGTAAGAAGAATCCAACTAACGAAAAGACAAGCTGGTAGTCTTAAACGAACATTAATCCTGAACATAAAAAAGAAAATCTACACAGAACTAAGCCAGCAAGAAAAATGGAAACGCATCCTATGACAAGAAATAAGATCACCACACCACGAGAAAAAATAGAATACATGAACATTATTCCCCAAGAAGAAAAATACATCACTCAGAAATGCAACAAAGTTTTTAGCAAGAAATTAGCATGGCTCAAACAGATAAAACTAAAACAAGAAACATCAGAGACTAGAAAGAAATACCCTGTATCCCATCACAAGCCGATGTGGCACAATTCACAATAGCAAACAAAATAGCACATGACCTGGTCTTTTATAACATTGGTGTAAGCACTGTATAAGAATTATTTATATGTGTGTGTATATTATATTAATGCGGCCGTTTGTATGTACGTGAAACATGGACAGTATACAGCCGTCATGTAAAAATACTATGTCTCTGTTACATATTCAGAATAAGCTGGTCCTCTCTCATTCATGGCACTGAGGTCTCGCTGAAGCTAGGATAACATCAACCCAAGCCATGCTTATTAGGAATCAACTACGATGGACATGACATCTTATCCAGATGGATGATTAGCGCATTCCCAAACAGATGTTTTATAGTGTGCTTTTGCTGGAAAAGAGAAAAATAGTAAGCCAAAGAAAAGATACAAAGATCTTTAAAATCAAATTTAAAATTATGTTACAACAGTTTTGAACGTCTTACAACATATAGGGAAACATGATGAGCTACGATTTTGGAGTGGTGTTAAATGTTTTGAGCTGAAACGAAAAAAAAGTTCGTAAAAATGAGATTAATAGCAATAGCGTTCGGAGTTATTCTTATTCTTTTTTTAAATGTTTCTTATACATGCACATCTCATGCTGGTCTGAGATTGCACCATGGAGGTAAGGCACGCATGAATTTTTGGAATTTTTTCCAGATGACCAGTTTCAATGCCATGTTTGTCAAAAAACCTGCAAGTCACGAGAAGGATTGAAGCAACACTTGAACAATTATTCTATCAAACGGAAAATGGAGCTTATGATAAAATGAGATATTGATGTAGTATTTGCAGTCAGCTCTTCAAGCGTTCAAAAATAATTTAAGATCTCACGCTAGAAGAGCAATTATAGTTATAAGAAGAGGTCAAGCTCTGCAAGGAACAGAAAACCATCATTTATGTATATATCAGTGGATTGGCAGTATCGGTAGAGGTTCGGACGCCATGCTTTGTAGCATAGAGTTATGGCCCTTTATGGTCTGAGTTCCAATCCTGCCAAGGTTAACTTTGCCTTTCATCCTTACGGGGTCGATAAAATAAAGTACCAGTAATGTACTGGAATAATTGGTGGCCTTGTGCCAAAAGTAGAAACAATTTATGCATATATCCAAGCAAGCGAATCTTTTCTGTATGTAATTTCAAGAAACGTAATATCCTTCTCACAACTGTGTTTTTTTAAAAACAGTTTATCGAGCTAATGATATTGGTGTATATGTATATATATATATATATATATATATATATATATATATATATATAAACCGTAGAGCAAATATTTATTAAGATAACAGATTAAAGTTTAAGCAAAGAATCGCTACTTTCACCCTTAACCGTTAAGGGGGAAAGCAACGATTCTTTGCTTATATTTTTATATATATATATATATATACATATATATAATCCTTATCGAGCCCTCTTCGGATTTTAATCTACACATTTATTATTATTACTATATATATATATATATATATATATATATATATATATATATATATATATATATATATATATATATATATATATATCATAAACTATGTCCATAGAATCATTTGATAAAATATATACACCATTTCCTCTCCCAGTTAGCATAATTAAGCACATAAAAAATCAATTAGACCAGGCTATAAGAATAAGGCTCCTATGAAGAAATATTTGATAAATAAACGACAGCAGCCTCTTCGCGGCCGACCGCAATAGAATATTTACCCAACATTTCAACAGCATGTAGAAATCGACTAAATATACCGTCAACCATACACAATCTATATATATAAAACTGTGGTTGTCTGTCTGTCTATCGATTTTTGGCACACATCTCCTCTTAGAATCTCTCACGGAATTACACCGAAATTGCTATACTTGTACATTGAGCCCTAGCGAAGACATCGGAAAAAAAAAATTTCAAATTGACCCACCCTATCTGACGAAATCGAATATAATGTATCGATTTTTGAGCGTAAGTGATCAGTTATTTCCCTTTGTTCTGTTTACATTGAGCGTCTTACGTAAAAAATTACGCTGGCTTTCTCAGCGTTTAAAATGACATTAACACAATACACGAACATTCGAACACTAAGCTTCCGTTTTGCTTCATTTCCATTTAAAAGCATTTTAAAACAATATTTTTACTTGAAAACAAGTCTATTTAAAGACTACGTAAAACAAGCAAATATTTCAGGCGTGCAGACAGACAGTCGTGCAGAGAGGTGATATAGGCGTGCAGACAGACATAACTGATAATTTGGTTACGCTAATGTTTTTCTCTGCGTTGCAGTGTTTACATTTTCGATCTTTGTTAATAAATAACCAGTGCAGTTTCTATCCCCAGCATCCTCTTTTGTTATAACATTCGGGTTATCGTTATGTTTTCTTAACTTCATAAGGCATATTGTTGGTTGAGGGAATATTAATCAAAAACACCACATGCAAGTCTGCACAGTAGACACTACAGTTTTTAAGCCAAAAAAGAAACTTAACATTGTAACTTTAACACAGCTACTGAGCGACCCCGAGCAACGCCGGGCTTTACTGCTAGTTAGGTATAAAATTAAAGTTAGAAGAAATGCGTACACTCTTACCATGATTATGTCCCTAACCTGGGGTTTCGTTCGCGTTTTGAGATATCCTATTAAGGATAAAATATCGAGCACAAACACACACAGACATACATACGTATTTACCAAATTGATGTTGTCTGAATTCCAATGAAAGAGTCTTGTTTTTATATTAGAAATTGGGTCTCTCTCTCTCTCTCTCTCTCTCTCTCTCTCTCTCTCTCTCTCTCTCTCTCTCTCTCTCTCTCTCGCTCTCTCTCTCCTTCTTTCTCTCTCTCTCTATTTTTCGATGAAAATTTATAAAATAATGATTTCTGATTTAGGCACATTTGGGAAAGGGAAAGTCGATGAAATCGACCTCAGTGCATTACTGGTACTTTATTTTATCGACCCTTTAATGATAAAAGGCAAAGCTAACCTCGGGTGGATTTGAACTCACGGTGTAAAGGGCCATAACTCTATGCCTCGAAGTTATTGTTCTACGCTCTACCGATAGTGCCAATCCACTGCAATAAAACCAGAACATACATACTTACATGATGGCTGCCCCCTCATTATCGAGTATGGCCATTGCACGAGAAAAAAAAAAAAAGATAATAATAACAATAATTATAATAATAACGACAACAACAACAATAATGATATACATATATATATACACACACACACACGCACACACATAAACATATCTATACACCCACACACACGCTAGCAATTAACAGCGCTGCGATCGAATGTGGCTTTTTAGCCCAGCCAATGATCTAAAATGTCTTGCACAGAGTCGGCAACCAAAACATTCACTGGGAATAGCCGGCTGTGGTTGGAGTTCATGTACTTTTGCATGTCGCTTGAGCCCTCCTGCTGATTTACATTCTCTACCACATGCTTGGCAAGCATGATGAGTAGCATCTCCAACAGCAGCCTGGTAGTCAACCACTGGTCTTACTTTATGACTGCGAAGAAGACTTTCGAGTCCAGCTTTGCTGAGGCAGAGTCTCGCACAGACGCTGCATGTCAGCACCATAGGAGGACCCTCGCCGTCTGGAAGTGCAACAGCAATGCTCTTCCTCACATCCCGCTTTACTTTCTCGTATGCGATTCGAGATGCCTCAAAGGCAACTTTTCCCTCATATACAGTTTTTCTCCATTTATTACGATCAGCAGCAACATTTTCCCATGTATCAGCAGAGATGTTAGCGTCTTTCAAAGAGGCTTTCAAGGAATCCTTATACCTCTTTTTTGGTTTATGTGGCGGTCGTTTTCCTTTAACTAACTCTCCATAAAAGAGTTGTTTTGGTATACTAGAATCCTTCATCCTGGCAAGGTGACCACTCCAACAGAGTCGTTGCTTAAGCACAAGAGCTACACTGTCACACAGAACTTTCCAAAACCTCGACATCACTGATGTGGTCCCTCCAGTGATGGAAACGCTCCAATTGCTTTAGGTGGTGTCGATGTGTGACCCAGGTCTCGCAGGCATAAAGAGGAGAAGAAAGCACACATGCCTTGTACACCTTTACCTTTGTCTTCTTGCATATGTCTCGCCGACCCCAGAGTCGCCTTTCTAGCTTTCCGAAAGCAACACTTGCTTTCCTTATCCTGAGTGGGATTTCACTATCAAGGTTGCTGTATTGATTGACAGTGCTTCCCAAGTAGACAAACTAATCAACCACTCCAAGTCGTTTACCATACACATAGATATTTGGTTCACTGTACTGCTCACCAGGGGTAGGTTGGTACCTGACGACGGTTTTCTTGAGACTGACAGTCAATCCTAGGGCAGTGCAAGCGTCAGAAAATGCATTCAAAATGTGCTGCATATCACTCTGTGTGCGCTACAAGATCGCAATCATCTGCATACAAGAGGTCTCTTATGATTGATGTAAATACTTTTGTTTTTGCAGCAAAGCATCTGATGTTAAATATGCTGTCTGAGGTTCGATATCGGATGTAAACACCATGCTTGCAATTCCTGAATGCAATACAGAAAACCATTGCAAAGTATATGGCAAACAGGGTCGGTGCTGGAATATCCCCTTGTTTCACTGCATTTTTTACTGAGATAGGCTCCGACATGTTACCTCCGACATTAACCCAAGCCTTCAAGTCGTCATGGAAAGACCTAACTAAAGCAAAGAACTTATCAGGGCAACCAAGTTTCTGGAGAACTTTTCTGTTAACAGTATCGAAAGCTTTTGTCAGATCGACAAAAACCTGATACAGATCCATACCTTGTTCCATACACTTCTCCCGGGGCTGTCTACCTGAGAAGATCATATCAGTAGTGCCGCGTCCAGCACGAAAACCAGATTGACTTTCAGGAAGAACACAATCTGCAATGTGTGTCAGTAGACGGTCCAGAAGCACCCTACATAAAACTTTCCCTACGACAGAAAGCAATGATATACCTCTGTAGTTCCCACAATCATTCCTGTTACCCTTTCCCTTGTACAAGACCACCATTACTGCATCTCACCAGTTCTCAGGTACGGATTCATTAGCCCATATCCTGCCAAACAAAGAGTGAAGATGTTGCAGGAGTCTCTCACCACCATATTGTTAGAGCTCGGCATGTATGCCATCCATACCTGGAGACCTTCCACTGTTCAGCTTCGAGATAGCCACTGCAATCTCCACAAGCGTCGGAGATTCTGCGAGAGCTACTTTCACGGGACTTTCTGGAATGAGACTGAGGAAATCTTCATTGACGACAGACGGCTGATTCAAAAGATCATCAAAGTGCTCTCGCCACCTTCGTAGAATTCCTTGTGAGTCACGAAGAAGTTCTTTGCCATCCTTGCTGCGAAGCGGTGTCACCAGAGAAGAAGACGGTCCATAAACTTCACGCAAGAGACTGTACAACAGCTTTGTGTTATTGGAATCTGACACAGTTTGTATCTCATCAGCCTTCTCACTCCACCACTGATCCTTCATCTGAGAAAGACTCCGCCTAACACGTGATTTCACATCCTTGAGTTCCTTATGCAACATATTCTTCTCCTGTGGTTTTGCCGTCAAGATGGTAATGAGGAATTGTAAGAGGAGACACACTGGTCTTGCCATGGGATGGATAGACTACAAAAAGGCATTTGACATGGTGCCTCATTCTTGGATCACCAAAAGCCTGGACATCTTCAAGGTAGCAGATAACATCAGACAGTTGTTGGGCAAAAGTATGAAGTCCTGGAAAACAGAGTTAACATCAGCTGGAGAATCCTTGGGGGGCGTGAAGATCAAGAGAGGTATATTCCAGGGAGATAGTATGTCCCCTCTGTTGTTTGTCCTTGCCCTGATGCCCCTGACCATTATACTGCGAAAAGTGAAAGCAGGATACAAGTTGGGAAAGGGAGAGCTTACCATCAATCACCTCCTCTTCATGGACGATCTTAAGCTCTCCGGGAAGAGTGAGAAGGAGTTGGATGTGCTTGTTGACACTGTCCGTATTTTCAGCAATGATATATGTATGCAATTTGGTATTAGTAAGTGTGGAGTCCTTGTGATGAAGAGGGGTAAATTGAGCAGAAGCAACGGAATCCAGGTACCAACAGCTGAGATGATAAAGGAAATTGACACTGAAGAAGGATACAAGTATTTGGGATTCTGGAGGCTGATGACATCAAGAACAAAAAAATGAAGGAATTGATAAGATCTGAATACATTCGGAGAATAAGGAGCGTATTAAAATCACATCTAAATAGTAGGAATGCCATAAGTGCAGTAAATTCCCGATCTGTGTCTATTATTAGGTAAAGTGCGGGAATTCTGAGATGGAATGTTGCTGAACAAAAAGAAATGGATAGGAAGACTAGGAAGCTATTGACTATCTACAACATGTTCCACAAGAGGAGTGATGTCAATAGACTCTACATAAGGAGATCTGAAGGGGGAAGAGGTCTTATCAGCATAGAGGACTGTGTTCAGATGGAGGAAAACAACCTACACAAATACGTGACTGATAGTAAGGAGCCAATGCTCAGAATTGTACTGAAGGAAAGGACAATAGACCAGGGGATGTTCAAGGAGGAAATAACAAGGAGAAAGAGCAGCCTTCATGAAAAATCCCTTCATAGTACCTTCTTTGAGAAAACTGAATTCAGAGATCCACAGACATGGAACTGGTTGAAAAGAGGAGACCTTAAAAAGGCTACAGAAGGAGTGTTAATGGTTGCGCAAGAGCAGGCCCTCAAAACGAAGTGGTTGAAACACCATATTTACAAGGAGGAGGCTAGCCCACTGTGCAGGATCTGTGGAGAGAGAGAGAGGAGACTGTGGCTAGCCCAGACTTACTATAAAGGCTGGAGACATGATGTGATGGGCAGGGTGATCCACTGGCACCTATGCAAAGTAAACAATTTACCACATTCTGAGAAGTGGTATGAGCATAAGCCAGAGTCGGTGATAGAAAACGATCAGGTGAAGGTGCTGTGGGATTTTAGGATACAGACGGACAAGAAACTGGAACACAATTGACTTGACCTGGTGGTTTTGGACAAGGAAAAAAGATCGTGCCTGATTGTGGATGTGGCCTGCCCATTCGACACGAGAGTGCAAGAGAAGGAAAGGGAGAAAATTAACCGATACCAGGACTTAAAGTGGGAGGTAAAAAGGATTTGGAACTGCCATGAAGTCAAAGTGGTCCCGATTGTCATAGGCGGACTAGGTACTATCTCAAAAAGTTTCCAGGGATGGTTAAAGAAAATTGGCCCCGCCACGCTTTTTGGAACGCTTCAAAAGGCATGCTTGCTGGGAACAGCAAGAACCCTCCGATACGTCCTGAATATCTGAGGCTGCAGGTAGTGGCTTGATATTCATTTCAACAAACTTTCCAGTTAACTAACATCAATGACTGAGACTCAAAGACCAATAATAATAATAATGATTTCTTTATTGACCACAATAAAAAACATTACAGACGGCACAGGACGGTACAGGACGGTACGATGTGGGTTTTGTGCGTGTAAATATTTTTTGTGCGTGTAAATATTTTTTATTATTTATATAAGAAAAGAAAAAAAGACAGAGAAACATATATATATATAAACAATAAAAATGAAAATTGAAACAATGAAAAATTCCCCAATAGGGGGGAAACCTCCGAGGGTTACTCGTGGCGAAAACCACACAAAAGACCACGGCCACCCTGACCACCAGGGCAAGCGCCCTCTCTCAATTTTTCCATTTCTCAAACTACAGACGTATATTCAGAGCGGTCCCGTTCACTCGGACCATTCTCGCTACATTCACCCACCTTTCAACAAACTTGCTAGAAGGCAGCACTTGCCCCTCCACCCTGATTTTCCTCTTCAAGTGAAACTTGAAAAAGTTAATTAGGGATTCGCCGAAGAGGAAAGTGTCTGTCTTTAACCCTTTCAACCTTGTCCACCACACAATCTCTTTCGCCATGGCCTCCAGGCAGATGAAAACCGCCTGTCCTTCCTCCCCGAAGGAAGACGGCGAGACCATCTGCACAATGGACTCAGTCGATAACCGGATCAGTCCTACTCGCGACAGCAACTGTTCGACATAGCTCCACAAGTCAGCAATGCTCGGACATTGAACGAATGCGTGCACGACGGTTTCGTCGCTCTGCGCGCATCTCGGACAGGCTCGGCTGACGGCACTTCCGTGCCTGTAGAGCTTATCTCGAACCGGCAGCGCTCCCCGGTAGCACTGCCAGGCCAGGGATTTTTGGAAGTTATCCATAGGCCCTGGACTGAAAGTTCTCCGGAAGAGAGCAAACAGCTGATCTTCTTCGACGCCCAGGATCTCTCCGAGAACGTCGTCGCTCTTCCCCTCCACTAGTCCTCTATAGAACGCCGAGGTGGATGTTCCACCGATACTGGTGCCCAGCTGGCAGAGGGCAGTGAGCGCCTGGAGACATTCCAGTTTCCAAGCGCTATCCCTCGGTCTTTTTCTGACCCAGGACTGCAGCTCCGTCAAGGAGACGAGCTGTGGGAAAACGTACCTGGCGCACGGCGACCACACCTGTTCACTGTCAAGGAAGCACCAGAGATGTCGCAGCCTCAGCGCATGTTTGCGCATCTTTAGCCATTGCTTGCCCAGTCCTCCACGCAACGGGTGTTGACAGCAGATGGATCGTCTGACCATGGGAACGCGTCCCTTCCACAAAAAGCGGAAGAGGAGGCGCTCGATTTTGGTGAGAGTTGGGCCGGGGCAAGGGACGACGGTGAGGCGGTAGCAGATGACGGATGCGATGTACGCATTCGCCACCTCAGCCCGGCCTTTCAGGGACAGCTTCCTCTCAGCCCATTTCTGGGTGAGGGAGGCCACCCTGCTCGTCACCTCGTTCCAGTTTTTCTCCATCTGGAGGTCCGGTCCGAACCAGACCTCGAGCAATTTAACCGGTCCGTCCGTCCAACGCCCCACGACCCTGTCGGCGTGGACTTTCCTCTCCAGGTGCCTAGCTGCAAACCCACCGACTTTTCCTGGTTTATCTTTGCTCCTGTCACCGCTTCGTATTCCTTGAGAGCGGTGCCGAGCATCTGGACGTGTCTGGTGCTCGACACCACCACGGTGAAGTCGTCAGCGTAAGCCGACTCGGATTTTCCGCATCCTAGTTCACGTGGGACGCCCCTCATCGTCCCCAGTTTGTGCTGTAACGGCTCGAGAGCCAATACGTACAAGAGGGACGAGAGGAGACAACCCTGGCGGACTGAGCGCATGATGCTGAACGGCTGCGACAGGTGACCGTTCACCCTCACAATGTCGCTGTACATCGCAGCGATCCAAACCCTGAAAACGGGCCCGAAACCGGCTGCCTCAAGGACCGCCGCCAGGTACCGATGGTCGACCCTATCGAATGCTTTGGATTGATCCAAGTTGATCAGGGCCCCATCCGTGCCAGGTTCCTTAACCACCCTCTCTATAATGTATCGTATGAGGTGGAGGTTGTCGTGTATGGATCTGTCCGGAATGGTGCATGTCTGCGCCTCTCCCATCAGACCCTTGACGACAAGCGCCAACCTCGTTGCTAACACCTTGGCCAAAATCTTAAACTCTGCATTTAGCAGGGTTATGGGCCTGAAATTATCGATAACATCCCCCTTGTTCGGGTCTTTTCTCAGCAGCGCCACCGCTCCTCGGCTCACAAAACTGGGAATGCTCCCGTTCTGCTGCCGGTTGCAGTAGACGTCTGCCAAGAGGTCACCGAACAAGTCTGGTATAAATGCATAAAGCTCGTAGGGCAGACCATCCAAACCTGGCGATTTACCCCTCGTGCAGTTAGCCATCGCTTCCCGTATTTCACTGGCTGTTATTGGCTTTTCGCAACACTGTGCTGCGGTCGTCGAGAGCCGAGGCAGTCTGTCGAGGTATGCACTGAAGTCTATGCCCCGATCCGGGCTGCCGCTGCTCCCGAACAGTTCAGCAAAGTGCTGCTGAGAAGCTTCAACTCGGGTTCGAGCAACACGCACCCGTTTTGGTCAGACAAAGACCGAATTGTGGACTTGTTGCCACGTCGCGCCTCTGCGACCCGGGCCCATTGGACGGCTTTTGTCCCCTCGTGTTTCAGAGCACGCGCTCTAGCTCTGACAACGCAGCCTTCGTGTTTTGCGTTGAAGAATTGGTCGAGTGCCAATCTCACCGCAAGCACGTCGGTTGCGATGCCTGTCCTAAACGCCTCTTCTAGCTTTCTGACTAGCTCTCCCTCTACTCTATTTTCCTCTATCACTAGTCATTTGCTAATCGACTCTACTTTAATTGCCCTTTTCAGGGCGAACCACTACCTGTTGTTGACGACCGCTCCCGTCAACGCCCGCTTAACTAATACGCTAATCCGGTCTCTGTAGACTTTGCGCGCCTGGAAAGACGCGTTCAGCTTCCAGTAACCAGACCCTTGTCTATGAAGTCTGTCTATGTCGATCTCACCGATCACAAATTTGTGGTCTGTGTAGTCGACTATTTTAAATTGTGGACAACTTATACTAGCCTTATCTAGTTCTCTGCAGAATACCCTATCGAGATATGATCTGGATGACCCGATGCGATTTGTCCATGTCCACATTGGCACATTCGGGTGATCCAGTCGATACCTGTCAGACAGTTCAAAACGTCTGAGCAGGTTGGTGAGGTTCTTGCACCCTCCTCCTCTATCCACTAGCCCCACACAATCCCAGCGTGCATCCAAGATACCGTTCCAGTCGCCCACTAACACTAAAGAGCGGGACGTTCCAAGAAAGATCTCTAGACGTCTGAAGAAATCTGGCCGTCCTGCCCCTGTTGGGGCGTAGACGGCTACTAGCCTGAAAGCATTGCCTTCGCTGCAGGTCACGTCCAGCACCACCGACTTACCTTCTGGGTCTAGGAAGATGGTCCGTATGGCGAGATCCAAGCCTCTCCGAAAAAGGACGGCAACCCCTCCCCCGATCCTGGACGGATGGGAGATGCGTATACATCGTAGCCGCCGAAGATCGGTGCGAAGGCTTGTGCTTCGGAGATTCTGGTCTCACTGATGGCCACCACATCTATGTTTAGTGACCTGAGGCCGTTGAGCAGGTGACCCTGCTTCCAAGATGACCCCAGGCCACGTGCATTTATACTGCCTATTCTGAGTACGGCCATGTTGGATGAGAAACGGGGCAAGTGAGACAGGGGCACTTACCTTGATCGTGTGGTGAAGGGACAGTAGAACCGTCCCTTTGGCTGGTCATGGGTGTTTCCAAGAGGATGTCAGTATCCTCTTGGTAACCGACCCTCTGAAGTCTCCAACTGCGTTAGGGAATTTTTGTTTTAAAGGTTTGTACTGTTCTATTGAGATTTCAATGATGCTTATGTTTGTCGGGAGAGTTCTTGGTGTTCGTGGGAATACAATCGTGCAATGCCTGTGCGTGACGAATATTTTTAAAGTGAGGAAAGACTGTGCACTGAGCCAATCCCACTCTCTGAGCGACAGTAGCTATAACCCGAAAAGAAGAAAAGATCAACATCATCGGTAACTACTGAGCCGCAGGTTTTATGTCGGAGTTAACCCAGTTTCCTGAGATGCCTTCTCCTAGAAGAATGCCCTGACAAGGGCTAAGGGTCCTTCACTCCCAGTAGTTTAACTGCGCGATCGGGTATCCAGCCCGATTATTTCTGTCCCCGCGCAAAAAAAAAAAAACCCTCACTTATTGACACTTATACGTACGACATACACACACATACATACGCGCGCACACACCAACACTCATACATACAAACAAACACACACACGCTACTCACTTACACACACACACACATATATATATATATATATTACCGTCATTACTGATACAAGATTATATCAACTGTTGACTTTCAAGAGTTGAAGCCGTTCGTATTACCGTTCAGTATTATTATAATTGCTTTACAGCATAGAGCTATGGCCCTCCACGCTCCGAGCTAAAATCCCGCCAAGGTCAGCCTTGCCTTTCATCCCCACGGAGTCAACAAAAGAGAGTACCAGTAATGCGCTGGCTCCGTGCCAAAAGCAGAAAAATTATTATTATTAAAGTTGTTGTTTTTTTAAGGCCCGGTCGCTGGTGGCAGTTGATGTTGTTGTTGTTGTGTGTGTGTGTGTGTGTGTGTGTGTGTGTGTGTGTGTGTGTGTGTGTGTGTGTGTGTGTGTGTGTGTGTGTGTGTGTGTGTGTGTGTGTTATTTTGTGTGTTATTTTGTGTAAAAAAACACAAAAAACACAAAATAACATACATACATACACCTTCAGATTTATGCCTATGATTGTTGGAGCCCTGGGATATGTTAGTAACTTCCTCAATACAAATCTTGAGAATCTGGGCTTCACAGGAACAGAAAGAACACAACTAGTTAGGAAATTACAAGTACAATCCATTTTTGTAAAATATTCCAAAAATGTTGCATCTAATAACTGGATATACACATGTACAGATACAAAGCATACACACATGCACACATACAACTCAAAACATACACACCCACATATACAATAACATCCATATCTACACATGCAGACATACATACATAATCTACCTAGTTGATGTTGTGTAAATTCCAATGAGAGAGTCTTGTGTCTATGTTAGAAACCGACTTTCTCTCTATTGGGAAAAAATGTGTGAAATTATAAAACCAGAAGAACATACATACATATCGGATATTTACATATAGGCTAAGTAGGCTGCAATCCAGGGCCTTATAGTCCGAGGGACTCCACCCTGTTATGAAACATCACATATTTTGTTAAATTTCAGAATATTTTAACTATTATTAAATGTATTTCTTTTTCTTTAAGAGTCACCTCTGATTTAGAGGTCGACATGGATCGATTCTGCAATTTCAGCATCGTTCTATCTGTATACGTGCATGTATGTACTTTAAATTTCCATTAAGCTTCTTCTTTTTCTTTTTTTTTTTTTTGCAAGTAGATGCTTGTGTGAGGTGGGAGAAGATGTCCTCTTGCGTCTAGAAACTCTGCTTCCTTTAATCCGGCCTTGTGTATATATATAGAAGTGAAAGACATGTTCTTGAATTATTATGGCTCAGGACAAAGTCTATTGAGCATTTTATTGAGATGCATAAAAATCAAACATATTTGATATATATATGTGTGTATGTGTGTGTGTGTGTGCGTGCGCGCGCGTATAAAGAGCGTCTTTGCGAGGTGAAGTGAATATATGTATATATACATATATAGTGTGTGTGTGTGCATGTGTACGTACATTTGTATGTGCATTGATTTTTCTGGTGATATAAATAGCTATTTTTGAGAGTTGCATTATCTATATATCACTGTGAAATATCAATAGCTGCTTGGTTGCCAATAACTTGTTCTGGACTTCTACTTGTTTTAGGTCAATGTTAATCAGAGAAGTTACTATAAAAAAATATATTCAGTATATTTTCATTAATACGATAAAAACTATTTTATGAATGAAAATTGCTGCCCCTTTACCACATCTTCTTTCTCCTTTTCCCCAATTCTCCTCCTCCTCCTTTTTGTCATCACATCATCATTCTATTCTACTTCTTTTCCTTCCTTCTCTCCTTGTCTCTTTTTCTTTCCTCTTTTCTTTTTCTCTTACGTTTGTCTGTCTGTCTTTTCCTCTTTTTACTTTTTCGCTTTCTTCCTATTTTTAGCCCCCCCCCCCTTCTCTCTCTCTCTCTCTCTCTCTCTCTCTTTCAAAGTAAAACAAAGATGTTCTGTGATAAATTGATAGTGAAAGAAAGTTCCAGAATTATATAACTGGAAGTCATACTTTTACCTAAAAGTATTGTGTCTCATATATTCGATACTCTTCGATAATTGATAACCATGCTTTTCTCGCGTTAATTACGAATATTTAAAGAATACACTCATAAATCTCGGGGAAGAGGGGGAATATTTTGTTTTCAAGAGAAGCCATTTTTTTCCATGGTCTCTTAAATATATATATAATAATTGTTTCTACTTTTGGCACAAGGCCAGCAATTACCCAGTACATTCTCGACCCCGTATGGATGAAAGGCAAAGTTAACCTCGGCGGGATTTGAACTCAGATCGTAAAGGGACGTAACTATGTTGGACAGCATGTCCGACCCTCTACCGATACTGCCAATATATAATAATAATTGTTTCTACTTTTGGCACAAGGATGAAAGGCAAAGTTAACCTCAGCAGGATTTGAACTCAACCGTAAAGGGGCGTAACTCTATGCTGCAAAGCATGGCTTCCGGCCCCCTACTGCCAAATAATAATTGTTTCTACTTTTGGCAAGAGGCCAGCAATTACCCCAGTGTATTACTGGTACTTTATTTTATCGACCCCGTAAGGATGAAAGGCAAAGTTAACCTCGGCGGGATTTGAACTCAGAATGATAAGGGCCGTAACTCTATGCGTCAAAGCATGGCGTCCGACCCTCTACCGATACTGCCAATCCACCACTGCCAAATAATAATACTGAAACGAAGTCATCGGCTAGGACCGAAAATTCTTCGATCGTTTTCCCACTCACTCAATGTCTTAATTAAGCCAGTATCATTAAGATACCAACCCAATGAAAGCAGAGTGCACACTAATACGTTAAATAGCGGGAAAAGCGATTTCGTGTGGTTTCTGAACATCTGCAGCAATCACCAATCCATTACACAGTCAGTAGTGCACCTACACAGAATCAAATCAACCAGCAACAAACCACAACCATAAACCACCTGAAAAAAAAAAAAAACATTATACTCGCACAATCATTATCATCATCATCATAATCATTGTTTTTATGTCAGTTTTTCTACGCTTTCATGTGTTGGACAGGTCATTTTGAGCACAACATCTCTCCACTCATTGTGTTCCTTTGTCATCTCCTCTGTGAGTCTCAGCTATTTGAGGTTAACTCTCACAACCTCCACCCAGATCTTTCTTGGTCTACCTCAACTGTGGCTTCCTACCACTGGGGTTTCCTGGCACTTCTTCACCCAGTGATTATCATCCATGTGCATCACATGTTCATACTAATGTAGTCTTCACTCCACACACAATGATTTGAACTGTTTGGTTCAGACTTTGTTTGTTAGTTCAAGGTTTAATTGTGCAACAATAAGACAAAAGTTTGATACTTTTCCTATAAATGACACATTAACTCGCTCCAGTTACATTGGCAAAATAAATGAAGCTATATGTATAATGATAACCTAATAATATGCATAATGATAAACTAATAATGATAAAGTAATAATATGTATAATAAATAATAATAAAACTAATAAAATAGCTTCATTTATTTAGCCTGACCCACATTTTAGCAGGTTAACTGATGAGAAAAGTTACAATGATAGTATGTATCAGTCTAGTTATCTTAACTGACTGTTATCACATATGGCCACAGACATAATTGGAAGTTCAATGCATTAAATGGTGACATTCTATTTTTAGATCTTGCAATATTCTTTATATCTTTTATTTTTTATTTTAAAATAACTATACATAGATTTACCTGTATTACTTTCAAATCCAAAGGTTCAATAATTTAACCTTTTTGGCACAAAGCTGTCTCTGGTTCTATAAACTAAACTACCCATTTTAAATGGGTTCCTATTTAAATTTTAAAGCATAATTATTATATAAGAACTTTTTGTGAATTTATTTTATGAATACCATCTTAATCCTTCCAAATTCTTCAATAATTAATTCAAATACAGTATATTTCATTAGAAATATGGTCACAGAAGGCTTAAAGAATTTTGACATGGAAACCTTTTGATTAGTTACAGTAGTGTTTTTCAAATGTATAATATACAGCATTGGTTTTAGAATGTAATGATCTTCCAATTTGATTACTTGGTTGATATATCATTGGCAGTAATTCTTCATAATTGAAAAAAAATGTCTATATTGATAAATAGCTATATATAATGAGTTTAGTATGAAATAAGCTGTTATACACACCAGCCACCATATGTAGCCCATAGTCAGAATCCAGACTGAGATGATTGATGGATTCTAACTTAAGATTGAACATTCCAAGATGATCTGATATCTATTTCCAATAATCCAATGAATCGAGGCAATTTATAATAAAATGTTCTTCCCAGAAACACAAAATGTGAGAAGTATTTTTTGAACTGATGAATGCCTTTCCACTCAGCCATCTCACCTCTACATGTAATTATATTATTTGCATAATGGAAGCTGCACTGACAATATATTCACATTTATTACCACTGAACCATTGGCAATGCCAGGTTAGAGGGTAAAAGAAGCAGTTTTAAAGCGTAAACTACCTGTCAGATCTTTTACAGCCAGCTAAACCCTGGTCAATGCCAGTTAGGAGGCAAAGGAAGCAGATTTAAGCATATACATTACATAGGATCTACTATGGCCAACTAAACCCTGGTCAATGCAAGACTAGAGGGTGAAAGTAATGACTTTAGGGCATATACTTTCCATAAGATCTCATATGGCCAGCTCAACCCTGGTAAATGCCTTGTTAGAGGATGAAAGAAGCAGGTGTAGGCGTACACCTCCCATAGCATCTAATATATAGCCAGCTAAACTCTGGTCACTGCTTGGTTAGGACGGTGGAAGAAGCAGTTTTAGCTGTATATTTCACATAGGATCTCCTACAGCCAGTTAAACCCATGTCAGAGTGTAAAAGTAATGGCTTTAGGTTGTATACGTCCCATAGGATCTCCTAACTTGTCAATGTAAGGTTAGAGAGCGAAAGAAGCAGTTTGAGGGTGTATACTTCCTTTAGGATCACATACAGCCAACTAAACCCTGGTTCATGATGGATAGAGGGTGAAAGAAGCAGTTGTAGGTGTATACATCCTGTAGTATCTCCTACGACCAGCTAAACCCCTATCAATGGCAAGTCAGAAGGTGAAAGAAGCAGATTTAAGAGTATACATCGCATAGGATCTCATATGTCAAGTGACACACTGACTAATGTATGGCTAGAGGGCGAAAGTAATGGCTTTAGGGAGTATACATCCCATAGGATCTCCTAACAACTGCTAAACCCATGTCAGTGCCAGGATAGAAGGTGAAAGAAGCAGTTTTAGGCCGTATAATTCCTATAGGATCTCATATGGCCAGCTAAACCCATGTCTGAGTGTGAAAGTAATGGCTTTAGGACATATTCATTTCATACAATCTCCTAACGTCAGCTCAACCTTTGTCAATGACAGATTAGATGGCAAAAGAAGGCGTTTTAAGGTGTATACTTTCCATAAGATCACTTAATCCTTGGTCAAAATGATACTAGAGAACAATAAAGGCAGTTTTAGACCATATACTTCTGATAGGATCTCCTTGGACCTGCTAAACCTTTGTCAATGTCAGTTTAGTGTGTGAAAGACGCAATTTTAGGCCTATACTTCCCATGAGATCTCATATGGCCAGATAAATACTGGTCAATGCCAGGTTAGAGGGTGAAAGAAGTTTGAGGACATATATATCTTTTAGGATCGCATTTGGCTAGTTAAACCCTGGTAAATGCCTGGTTAGAGGGTAAAAGAAGCAGTTTTAAAAGAAGCAGTTTCCTATAGGATCTTTTAGGTGTTTATGTCCTGTAGGATCACCTATGGCCAGTTAAACCCTTGTTAACGCCAGGTTAGAAGTGAAAGAAGCAGTTTTAACCGTATACTTCCCATAGGATCTCATTTGGCCAGCTATACTCATGTTAGAGTGCGAAAATAAAGGCTTTAGATCATATTGATGACATAGGATCTCTTATAGACAGCTAAACCTTTGTCAATGCAAGGCTAGAGGGCGAAAGTAAGGGCTTTAAGGCATATATGTCCCATAGGATCTGCTACGGCCCTCCAAACCCTGGTCAATGCCTGGTAGTAGATGAAAGAATCTGTTTTAGGCAGTATACTTCACACAGGATATTCTACAGTCAGTTAAGCCATGGTGAGAGTTAGAAAGTAAGGGCTTTAGGGCATATGTCACATCGGATCTCCTACGGCCAGATAAATCGTTATCAATGCCAGGTTAGAGGTTAGAAGAAACAGTTTTAAAGTGTATACTTCCCATAGGACTTCAAAACCCTTGTAAATGCAAGGTTCATGTGTGTAAGAAGCCATTTCAGTCTGTATCCTTCCCATAATATCTCATATGGCCAGCTAAACCTTGGTAAATGCATTGTTAGAGGGCGAAAGAAGCATTTGTAGGTGTACACTTCACATAAGATCTACGGTCATCTAAACCCTGGTCACTGCGCAGTTAGTACGGTGAAAGAAGTTCTAGGCTGCATACTTCACAGAGGGTCTCCTACAGCCAGTTAAACCCAGGTCAGAGAGCAAAAGTAATGGCTCTAGGTCGTATACGTCCTGTAGGATCACCTACGGCCAGCTAAATACCTTTCAATGCCAGGCTAGAGGGTGAAAGAAGAAGATTTATGGCCGGCTCAACCCTGGTAAATGCCTTGTTAGAGGATGAAAGAAGCAGTTGTAGGTGTATAATTCCCATAACATCTAATATGGCCCACTAAAACCTCATCACTACGCTGTTACAATGGTGAAAGAAGAAGTTTTAGGCTGTATAATTCACATAGGGTCACCTACGGCCAGCTAAACCCAGGTCGGAGTGCAGATGTAATGGTTTTAGGTCGTATACACCAGATCGATCTTTTACGGTCAGATAAATTGTTGTCAATGCCAGGTTAGAGGTTAATAGAAGCATTTTTAAGGCCTATACTTCCAATAGGATCTCCTACGGCCAGCTGAACCCTTGTCAATGATAGATTAAAAGATAAAAGAAGGAGTTTTAAGGTGTATACTTCCCATAGGATCAACTAATCTCTGATATATATGAGGTTAGACAGTGATTTTAAGAAGGTTTAGGCCATATACATCCTATAGGATATCCTATGGCCAGCTAAACCCTTGTTAATGCAAGGTTAGATGGCAAAAAAAAAAGTATAATGACGTATACGCCATGTAGAATCAAATACAACCAACTAAATCCTGTCCATGACTGGATAGAGGGTGAAAGAAGCAGTTTTAGGTGTATAAATACTGTAGGATCTCCTACGGCCAGCTAAACTCCTGTCAATGCCAGGTTAGAGGGTAAAAGAATCAGATTTAAGTGCATAGGATCTCATATGGCCATCCAAACCATGGTAAATACCTGGTTAGAGAGTGAAAGTAATGGCTTTAGGGCGTATACTTCTTGTAGGATCTCCTTCCATCAGCTAAACCCTTGTCAATGCCAGGATAGAAGGTGAAAGAAGCAGTTTTAGGCTGTATACTTCCTATAGGGTTTCATATAGTCAGCTAAACCCATGTCAGAGTCCGAAAGTAATGGCTTTAGGACATATTCGTTTCATAGGATCTCCTACCGTCAGCTCAACCCTTCTCAATGACAGATTAGAGGGTAAAAGAAGACGTTTTGAAGTTTATACTTCCCATAGGATCAGTTAATCCCTGATCAATAGAAGGTTAGATGGCGATAGAATCAGTTTAGACCATATGCTTCTCATAGGATCTCCTACAGCCAGCTAAACCTTTGTCAATACCAGGTTAGAGGGTGAAAGAAGAGGTTTTAGACCTATACTTCCCATGAGATCCCATATGGTCAGCTAAATAATGGTCAATGCCTGACTAAAGGTTGAAAGCAAAGGGTCGTATACGTTGTATACATCACATAAGATCTCTTACAGTCAGTTAAACCATTGTCAATGCGAGGATAGAGTGTGAAAGAAGCAGTTTTCGACCATACACTTCACATGCGATCTCATACGACCAGCTAAACCCAGGTCAGAGTGCTTTATATCGAATACATCCAATAGGATCTCTCTTTATATATATATATATATATTTCGTTTCTGAATTTGTTTAACAAGATTCTTTATCTGAAAACGTGTGTTCAAACCGATATTGTTATACTTTGGGAGGGTCATGTTGCCAATAAGAAACACACGCACCAGTTGCTTTCACTCCAATTTATTATAAATAAATTTATAAATTTAAGAATTTATAAATTTCCGGTTGGTTGGTTGGTTGGTTCCACAACCGGACGGTTGTTCATATATTGTCAAAGTTCTTTCGTCACACATTCTGTGACCTCTTCAGTGACTGAGGATTCTTTTCTTTGTTTTTGTGCCTCTCCTTTGTTCTGTCCTACGCCATCTTGTTTTTGTGTGTGTTGTGTGCTTAGTTTGAGCATGTGTTACATCCAGGTGTCTGTGTGTGTTTATATTTGTTTATGTATTTGTTTATTTACATGTTACTGGTTGGTTGTTTGTTCTATGTGTGTGTGTATTTTCATTTTGTCCTTAATTGTAAGTTGTGATGTTGCTATTCCATTCATGTTTTCTATTTAATTTTGGTTGGAGTTCATTTATGTTTATTGCCTCTGTGATTTGTCTAAACATTGCGTCTTTTCTGTGTGTAGATTCTATCTTTATTTTTATTTCTAGTTACAGAACATAGAAATAAAAATAGAAATAAAAATAGAATCTACACACAGAAAAGACGCAATGTTTAGACAAATCACAGAGGCAATAAACATAAATGAACTCCAACCAAAATTAAATAGAAAATATGAATGGAATAGCAACATCACAACTTACAATTAAGGACAAAATGAAAACACACACGCACATAGAACAAACAACCAACCAGTAACATGTAAATAAACAAATAAATAAACAAATATAAACACACACAGACACCCGGATGTAACACATGCGCAAACTAAGCACACAACACACACAAAAACAAGATGGCGTAGGACAGAACAAAGGAGAGGCACAAAAACAAAGAAAAGAATCCTCAGTCACTGAAGAGGTCACAGAATGTGTGACGAAAGAACTTTGACAATATATGAGCAACCGTCCGGTTGTGGAACCAACCAACCAACCGGAAATTTATAAATTCTTAAATTTATAAATTTAATTTCTAATAAATTGGAGTGAAAGCAACTGTGGCGTGTGTTTCTTATTGGCAACATGACCCTCCCAAAGCATAACAATATATATATATATATATATATGCAAAAGTTTTATTTAAATTGTTGGGATACAACAAGTAAATATTTTTATAACTGATATAAAGCACTGGACAAGTATTTGGAGTAGATATACGATATTAATAAATGGAAACTATATTTATAAAACCATATTTATTTCATTATACATATTTCAGGATACCATAGTATCCAGATGGCCTCCAAAAATAATGGTCGCATTTTAAAAGGGTACGTCAAAGCTTATTTGTAAAACTGTTATATATTGTATTTTGTCTGATGAAGGCATACCATAATTTAATTTGGTATCCCTGAAATATGTATAATGAAATAAATATGGTTTTATAAATATAGTTTCCATTTATTAATATCGTATATATATATATATATATATATATATATATATATATATATATATATATATATATATATATATATACGTATATCGGTGTATGTGTGTGTGTGTGTGTGTGTGTGTATACCTCATTTCTAAACACGTTTGCTTAACAGTTACCACAAACAAAAGGGAGATGAAAAAAATGTAAATTAAACTGAATTGTCTCCCTTGAATTTATTACTTTTCATTGATTTTAAATGTGTCTGCCTTTGTATGTGGATATATATATGTTGTGCTGTATATATATATATATATATATATATATATATATGTAGAAGCAGGGTAATAGTGTAGAACAATAAAACTATGTATATATCAGATAAGTAGCACTCAACAGTTGGTAGAACTGGAGCATATATAATAAAGAAGAAATTAAAAGATGGTTAAAAGAGTTCCGTATATTTTATTATGCGCATTTCGAATACAAAATCATCCTGAGACAATAATTGTGTTCTCATCAGATAAAATAAGGTAACATGATATGAGGCATAATAGCACTTGTTTACAGGAAAGTGCTAAGTCTACATATCATATCTATATATGTAGACTTAGTACTTTCCTGTAAAGAAGTGCTATTATGCCTCATATCATGTTACCTTATTTTATCTGATGAGAACACAATTTTTGTCCCAGGATGATTTTGTATTCGAAATGCACATAATAAAATATACGGAACTCTTTTAGCCATCTTTTAATTTCTTCTTTATTATATGTATATATATATATATATATATATATATATATAAATATATGTCTGTGTGTGTGAAAAAATTACCTAATTTTTTAAAGACGGAGTTATCGTTATTGAGATTTCCAATATTCGAAAATTCGAGCTCTGATGTAGCATTAGATTTAATGCATATAATTTCCCTTGAAACTATAATTTTAAAAAAATATATAAATACCCTTATAAACCCTTGTAAATGAGAGGTTCCTGGTCGTATACTTCCCATACAACATCATATGGCTAGCTAAACACTGGTCATTGCTTGGATAGAGGATGAAAGAATCAGATTTAAGCATATTCATCACATAGGATTTCCTATGTCTAGCTAAACCCTGGTCAATGCCAGGTTAGAAGACAAAATAAGCAGATTTATGCTTATGGCGCGATTTTATCCTTAGGTGAAAGAAGCAGTTTAAGCCATATACTTCCCACAGGATCCCATTTCGTCAGCTATACTCAGGTCAGAGTGCAAAAATAACGGCTTTAGGTCATATTCATGCCATAGGATCTCCTACAGCCAGCTAAACCCTGGTCAATACATTGTGTATACTTCACATAGGACCTCCAATGGCCTGGTTACTGCTTAGTTAGTACTCTGAAAGAAGAAGTTCTAGGCCGTATATTTCACATAGGATTTCCTATAGCCAGATAAACCCATGTTAGAGAAAATAACGTCTTCAGGTTATATACCTATCACAAGATCTCCTTGTTAATGACAGATTAGAGGGTAAAAGAAGGTGTTTTAAGGTGTATACTTCCCATAGGATCATATTATTTTATATATTTCATTCTAATTATGTTATTTTAGATTAATTTAATTAATTTAATTTGGAAAGTAGGTTTATAATTATTAATTTTCACTAGATTTCTGTAGCTGTCTTGGTGGCCTAGTGAGAAATCTTAGAGTTGTTGGAGATCCTGCTCTGGGGTTCAATCCTGGATGACAGATACATATAGAGTTTCCTATTGATCGTTTTCAATTCTCCTTTTAAATCTCTTTGAAAAAAAATTGAAAAATGTCAGTGAACCCCAAAGTGTATTTATTTTATTTTATTTTATTTTATTTAGTTGTTAATCTCACCTAGGAGATCTCAGCTAAACCCTGGTAAATGCCTGGTTAGAAGGTGGAAGTAATGGCTTTAAGGTGCATATGTCCCATAAGATCTCATTCCATCAGCTAAACCCTTGTCAATGCAGTATAGAAGGTGAAAGAAGCTTAGACAATATATGGCCAGCTAAACACATGTCAAACTATAAAAGATCATATTCGAGAAAGAGGATATCCTACCGTCAGATCAACTTTTATCAATGACAGATTAGAGGGTAAAAGAAGGTGTTTTAAGGTGTATAACTCCCATAGGATCACCTAATCCCTGATCACAATGAAATTAGAGGGTGATAGGAGTTTTAACTCATATTCTTCCCATAGTATCTCCTACCGCTAGCTAAACCTTTGTGAATACCTGGCTAGAGGGCTAAAGTAAAGGCTTTAGGGCGTATATGTCCCATAGGATTTCCTACGGTATGGCCAGATAAAGCCTTGTCAATGCCAGGTTAGAGGGGAAAAGAAGCAGTTTTTGGTCGTATACATCCTTTAGGATCTGGGAAGACCTAGATGATTTACAAGTTGACCCTAAAACGGAGAAATAACATTAAAGGCATGAACTATACTTCATCTTTTTGAAATATGATTCAATTTAATTTAATTTATATTATTTTATATATTTCATTTTATTTTATTTTATTAATTCAATATAATTTAATTTGAAAGTAGGTTTATAATTATTCACTAGACTTTTGTACCTGTCTTGGTGGCCTAGTGGGAAATCTTAGAGTTGGTGGAGATTCTGCCCTGGGTTTCAAACCTGGATGACAGATACGAGGAGTTTCTTATTAATCTTTTTCAATTTTCCTTTTACATCTCTTTGAAAAAATTGAAAAATGTTACTGAGAACCCCAAAATGTATTTATTTTATTTTATTTAGTTGCTAATCTTGCCTTTTTTTCCCAACTGCTCAAGTATTGAACCAAGGTATTTGAACTTCTCCACTTGTTCCAGCCTCGTTCCTTGGCACCATATATTCATTTCTACCTTCTGTCAAGTCGCTCCCATTACGTTTGTTTTTTTGTTGTTGATCTCCAGACTATATTCTCTTGAAATTCTGTAAACTTTATCCAGCAGTATTAGATTTGTTGGTGAGTTTGCTATGAGCACTATGTCGTCAACATACTGCAGGTTGTTGATCTCTTTCCCATCAACAGTAACCCTGATCCAGGAAAGCATATCTCCTGACTAATATGAAACCGGTTAACTTGTTTTATATAGCTTCTTAGGAGAGTCCAGCTCTTTGATTTATTCAATGGAGACCTGACAAACTCTGTGGACTGGATGATTTTTATCATGGCACTAAGGCAATCACTTTACAGTGTGGACTAGGCGCTTTTTATCATGGCACCAAAATGACTACTTTACAGTGTGGGCAGGGGGCTGAGATGGGGCAGGTGAGTGTATGTAGGGTGGGGATTGGAAAGGTAGGTGTAAGGTGGAACACATAGCTGGTGAAGGGTGGAGTGTTAAGACGTGAATGAAAGGTGGAATGTTAGGACATGGGAGGTGTATGGAAGTGGGCAATTGGATTTGGTATATTTTTGTATATTTTGGTACTATTGAGAAAAATGTTTTGGCAGCCCTGACAGGGAGGCTCGGAATAGTGAAAATCTGTTTCAATCCTTTTACTAACTCCAACATCGATTGCGATAGTAATTCTACAAAACACACATTTCTTCTGCAAAAAGAGAAACATGGACAAAAGCTCACATCATTTCATCCTTATGAATCAAATATTTTATTTTGCAATAATTTGTAATTTGCTTTATATATATTAATTTATTTACACCTTTGCAGAGTTTTTATTCTTTCTCTTAATTTATAAATTGAATTATTTTAATAATTATAATAATGTTTAAAAAATAAAATACTTTATCTTCCAATATTCTTTTCTCAATATTCAATTTTTTATTAAGTAAAATACCACATGATAGGTTTCCAATGAAAAGTAGGAAACATCATCATCGTCATCGTCATATACTTAGCAACAGCAAACGAATATCATTTGCAAATTGTAAACAATGTTTCAAATTGTCTTGAAAATAAAAACATTAAAATATAGATAAATCTTTGTGTTCTTTATGAAAGACAATTTAAGATTGAAAAATATATATTTTCTTTTTTTTTTATATTTGAGATATATGTAAAATTTTAAATGTTTATCATATATTTGATATTTGTCATAGATGTGATGTTTGTCTTTCATAAATATTTGTAATACTGACATGTAAATCACAACTTTATCCAAACTCATAAATTACATTGTAAAAATTTTGCCAACACAGATCACTTCCAGTTTCTTCCGACTCTCTTTCTGATGTGAAAATATTTGGCATGCCATCATGAAAATATTTGTCATACATAGTAAGATATAATCCCTATGCAATAAAAAATATTGTTATATACTCAAAGACATAGATCTCTTAGAATTTTCTGCGCATTTGTTTGTTTTATATTTTTGTTGCAGTGAGTATCATATATAAATATGTAAGCTCCTAGCCAACTGAGACCATGATGTGATTTCAGTTCTCAGGTGATGTTAATTCACTTCACTTTTTCTGCTAATGCCTATGAGAGACACATTAATATCACACAATGTCTCATTTCTCCTTAGTGAAAACGTGGGGCTTTTGTACCCATCCAAAAGAAACCAATATGTTTTGGAGTAATTAGGCTACAAGTAGAAGCACTTTTGTCCTTTAAACATATTTCTTTCACTGATTCCTGGTTTCTTCTTTTATCTCAGCTGTATTCTGCAAAAGTAAATTACCAGCCATATCAATATATTGTGAGGAATTCTCATCTGAAGATGACAAGAAGGTATTTTTATCAGTATGTGGCAAAGCCTTCCATAAAAAATTATCATTTTTCCACTGATTGACTTTCTTCAGAATCATCTGGCGCCCAAGTTTACTTTCAAGTGACATTGTCCGCCTACGAAATGTGAGCTCATAATCTGAGTCATTATCACTGGAAGCAGAATTAGATTCTGTGTCAGGGCCTATACTGCAACATCGTCGTTTTAAATCGAGAGCAGTTTCAGAAATGAAATCATGTTCAATTGGCTGTCTAATTTTTTGTTCAGGGAGTAGACCAAATGGATCCCTTGTTCTAAACGTTTCCTTCTCAGGAATATTTTGTTCAACAACAAAAACACCTTCTTTTGTCTCTTCTTCATTCCAAAACAACTGTGAAGCATCTGAAGCAGAAAAGGAATGTAGAATACGGTTATCACGCCATTCTGATATAGCTTTTTCTCTCTGAAAATCTACAACAATGTCACTATCACGACGCTTGAATTCTTTCTTGTATTTTCTGATTGTTGTTCCATCTTCTGGATCTGTATTATTCTTTTCAGAAAATGTCCGGAAATCATTAATGATACAATTCAAATTCTTCGTTCTCAATTGTTGTTTGTCATTTATTCTTCTTTTAATCTTTGGAGATATTTGGAACAATGAATCCTGAATCTTTTCCATTATAGTTCCTGGGGGCTTCTGTTGCAATTTATCCATATTGATCAGAAGTGACATTGGTCTTTTGGGAAGTTCCGGAGGTTGAACTTTCTCTTCTGTCCAGCTTTCTCTCACACAATTCACCTCTTCGTACTCATGATTGCTTTTTTGTGATAAACTATCATTTTCATCTTCTTCTTTGATCTTTTTACAAGAAAGATTCAATTCTGATCGTGCCTTTGGTGAAAGAAATTGTTTTTTCTCTTCAATATCAGGCTCTATTTCCTGTGATACATTACTGGAGTCAATATCCCAGTAAATATTGTTGCAATTAGACTGAACTTCCAAAGAATCTGCCGTTGGTGGCAGCTTTAAACTTCTTTCTAGTATGGGACTATTTAGAGACATTTTGTTTTGGGTTTGTGATCTTTGACGTTCATATTGCAGAGATACAGCACTATCTGTTGAATTTGATCGTAAAGTGTGGCAACGATAGTCTCTAATAGTTTCTAAATCTTGACATGGATATTCAGATACAGACATAATTCCAGAATCTCTGGAGCAAACTGACCCTTTCATTTCAGTTGGAGTCTTGATTTGACATACATTGTTACTTTCATCCATTATCTCCTGGGGGATGTTGACATTTAAGTGAGGTTTCAGCTCTGAATCACTGTGTCGAAAATTACATTTTCGGTTAAAGATTTCACCAGTCATATCATAACGCATTGCTACTTTATCAGGGCATGATAATGTTTCAGAGGTAACTGAAGAAGATGAGCTAGGAATATACAACCAAGATCTGGCAGGCTTTGGAGGAGGACCAGTAGATATGGAAAAATCTTGCTCCTGGTATCCTTTAAATTCTTCATGAGCATTTCTTCTCAAAGAGCCTGATATACTTGGATCATATGATATTTCTCGTCTCAAGTTCTTCATTAGTTGAGGATTTTGGTTAAGTGTTAATGATCTAAGAGAAGCTCTTTCCCAGTCTAAAGCATCTCTTATATTTGGAGATGCAGCACTATCATTGTCTTTCTGTTTCATTGCTATATAGATATTGGTGCGAATTGTAGCCAGAATTTGCTCAGCTCGAGGGGAAACAAATATCAGCCTTGCTTCACCAATATTGGTCACCCTAAATAAATATATTTTAAGAGAAATGAAAAACAAAATTATTTTAAAAGGAAGTTAATTACATTTAGCATATACAATGCAGTTTTGGAAACAAAGTTCATTGTTATTTAGAGACAAATACAACTGAATATCTATTCAAGTGAGGTAAATATAGTATATTTTTTTTAATGTTATGGAGGCTCATTTATTTTATACTTCTAGTAGTAGTGACAGAATTGAAAGAAGAGCCATATTAATTTTTTACCATAGCTCAAGTTCATCCAAATTTAGCACTGTGAGCTACTGATATACTGTGCTGGTATTGTATATATTTTATGGATTATTCAGATACAGAAGGGCTGATTAAGTCTATCAGCCAATAATAAACATTCTATTTGCTGGGTTTCCGCTCAGTTTCTCTTTACCAGGTTTCACTCACAAGACTTGGTAAAAGACACTTGCCCAAGGTGCACCATGATTGTGTAATGGACTTCTTAACCATATGGTCATGTTAGCATCCTTTCTAGCTTCTACTTATCTATTCATATCTAAGTCGGCAGGACTATTAGACATCAATTACCTTAACATTAAGGCAATTATCAACTTACCTGCAACTTTCTGGACACATGGTTATCACATGGTATCTAATGCCTTCTCTTAATCCACAAAAGAATTTGAACTCAGTACAGCAACCTAATGAAAACTTTATCTGTTTCTATTTCCTAGGCCTTAGCATATATATATATATACACACACATATATATATATATGGTGTTGGTGGTGGTGATTCTCTCATTGAAAACAACAAATGAGAATTCAGCAAGGATTTTTTTTTAAATAGAAAAAAAAATGTTTAGTGCATCTAGATTCCATGAATGCACATATGTTTCAGCTGACCTGCAGATCTTTTGACAAATGGAGCATGTCACAGACTCATTCGGTTTGAGAGTCTGTGGATCACCCACCATATGCTTCCACAAGTGGACTGCAAGGCCCACTTTGCTCCATGCAATAAAACAACAGTGGCAAGTAAGGTTGTCATTTTGAGGAGCAGTATGCTGCCAGCACGCATTGATATTTGCACATAGTTGGTCATAATGTTCAAGTCAGCCCTGCTCAAACCTTTGAATAGATGAGACGCAGCACTGGTGCCAGCTCTTGTGTTCTGATGCTTTCTTCTCCTTCAAAGAAGAGGATGTTGCATAATTTCAAATTGTCCTTGAGTTTGTCCTTGAAGCGCAAGAGTGGTCTTCCAACTGGCCTGCCTGTTGGAAACTGACCAAAAAAACAGCTGCTTCAAAAGTCTGCTATCATTCATATGAGAAAGATGCTCTGCCCACCTGAGTTGGAATTTCATGAGGATAGCTTCAATGATTGATATGATGCATTTAGCCAGAACCTCACTGTTTCTAATGTGATTAGTTAGTTTTATGTTGCAGATGGTACGTAAGCATCATATGTGAAAAGCATCGAACTAGTTGATGTGCTTTCAGTACAGAGTCCATGATGCTGCACCATAGAGTATATGTACACATTAATTTTCACTTTTAATGAGACATTGTGCATATTCCAAAGCCTGTGGTATAGCCTACCGAAGGCAGAGTTAGCCTTCCCAATCCTGCACTCTATTTCTTTGTTCATCTTTCCATCATTGGATACAATGGAGCCAAGATAGGTGAAGGAGGAAACAGTTTTCAAGATCTTTCCATCGACATAAACAGTAGGAACAGCGGAATGATGGTCATGAGAAGGCTGATGGACAAGCTCCATCTTTTTAATACTGATGGTCAGACCAAAAGCTTTAGATTCATGAGAGAAGTTGTCAGCAATCCACTGCATTTCCTCAAGCCTAAAGCATTGGTTCATTACTCTCAGACATATATTTGTGTAAACAGCTCTTCTCCATCTGAACACAGTCCTCCACACTGATAAAACCTCTTCCACCTTCAGATCTCTTTAGGTGATTTTAGTATGTTCCTTACTCTTCTTATGTATTCATACAAAATTGTTCCTCACTTTGCAGAGTATGCTATAAAGCAAATGAATCTGTGGCACATATTACTAGTGGATGTGAGCAATTAGTAAAAAGACGTCAATTTTAGCATGATCTTATGGCAAAAAGAGTCCATTGGGAGTTGTGCAAAAAATACAATATCAAAATGCAAAGTCAGTGGTACAAACATACTCTGCTTGAATCCTGCCTATCAGGTGAGGGAGTAAAGTTATTTTAGGACCTCAAAATCAAGACTACAAACAAAGTCCAACACAACTGCCCTGATATTGTTGTAAAAACAAACAACTCCCTAAAATGGACTTTGCAATCCCTCAAAACCACAATGTGGTTGAAAAGGAAATGGAAAAGATCAATAACAATGCAAACCTTGCAGGCACTATTAGAACTGATGACCAGGTAGAGACAAAAATTGTGCCACTAGGTACAGTCCCTAAACATCTTACATCTTCCATCAAAAGCCTTGGGATCCTCGACTTCATAGCCAGTACCCAAATGTCTACCATCCCTAGCACTACCAGAATCCTACACAATATATTGAGCTTCTGAGATCAGTGATTGATCTGAGGCCAATTAACACATTTCACCTAGCAACTGATTTCTAGAGAAACTTTACAAAAGGTAAAAAAAAAAAAAAAATAATAATAATAATTATTATTATTATATTAAAGCTTTAAAATACTGATAGTATTATAAAGGAAAAGCTCTTCACACCCACCAGATTCTGTAAAGTTGTTTACTTATCATATCTATAAACAACCAGGTTAATAAGTCAAACATTTCAGAAAAAAATATTCCTTACTCTTTCAAAACAATGCAGTTCTACAGGACTACTTCCTCTTATCTTTAATAAAAAAATATATATTTTTTTTCAATAAAATCGTAATTTACATCACTGATTGTTCTTTTAAATAACAAATGAATTTAAACAAATATCTATTTTCATTTTCATTTTGTCAAAAATTATAAATCTTTAACCTAATGTATCTTTTTTAAAATAAAAATGTTTACTTTACTGTTTCTTGCTATATTTATTACATATATATACTATACGAATAAAGGAACCTGACTCTGTATACAGAGTCAGGTTCGGTCAATAATAGATCATTTCTCGAGCTGATTGATAGTGAAACATGTGTAATATGTTATGATGCAACACTGATTCTTTGTTCCTTTATTCTTATAGTATTATACTCTGCTCTGCGCAAGCATTGAGTGCTCACCCGGCATACCGGCTACAGACGCAATTTTTCTTGCAACCATACACCTAAATATATATATATATATATAACAAAGGAATTGTGGTAAGGAACCAGATGGACCATAACGCACCAGAGTACTCAATACTTAGGGTAGTAGAGTGGGAAATAGGAAAAAGTATGACCCCGACGGCAGAGCTCAAGCCGTTTCGACAGCTATTTCTGGACTCAAAACGGTAGTGACGTAAATAATGATATTTTTTTTTTTAATGTTTTTTTATGATACAAGGAGTTCATTAGGGTTTGGTCCTCACTGCACTTCTGTTCATTATAGTTATATGCATGTCTCTTTCAACAATTCGCTAATGTGTGCAGGTATGCAGTGCACTTGTAGAGGGGCACTAGAAGTAGGTGTTGTCATGGGAGGTTCAGGAGAACCAGTCTTGTTGCGTGGACTTCCAGTTTAATAAAGATTGGGCCTTTTGATGCAAGCATAACTTGAATATTGATTCCTTTGACACTGCAACAACAACTGAAACAACTATCTTTGTCCAATACCCCCATCACCTCCTTTTTATTATTATAAACAGAAATAATCACTATCATCAACAACTACAACAATCCTCATATTTGACTTCATCATTATCATCATTTGGAAGAGCTTTCCATTCTATTTTGTTTGCTTAGCTGTTTCATCATTTTAACCCTTTAGCATTTAAACCGGCTGTATCCGGCCAGAATTCTTTCACTGCTTTCTGTTTAAACTGGCTGTAACTGGTTGCTCATACTTATGTTAAGATATTGTTCTCAAAATAAATAATACCAAAATCTCATAGATTCAATATTATGTGAGATAAGTATTTAACCATGAAAATACAATAGTAAATATAGAGTAATGTAAATGCTAAAGGGTTAAACATGTCTGATTTAGCTTGACCTTTTGCCATAACAATGATAGGTATATAATTGTGCATATATAACAGAGCCAGTGTAAGTGGAACAAAGATTTTTACAGCAGAATGACATGTCCCTTGGTAAGAGAAATGGAGATGGTGAAAGACTAGTGGGGAAAATGAGCCATTACAGAAACAGAGAAAGGAGAGAGATGGATGAAAAAATATAGAGGAAATACCAAGTAAAAATATGTGAGTGTCTGTGATTGAGAAAGATAAGGCAATAATTGGTGGCAATTATAAGGATATATATGAAGAATGTTATACTTTAATGAGTTTAGGTTTAACTCTTGAGCATTTACATTACTCTATATTTACTATTATATTTTCATCGTAAAGGCTTTATATCACATAATATTGAATCTATGAGATTTTGAGGTTATTTATTTTGAGCTGGTTTGAAAAGAAAGAGATGAGAGAATTCTGGCCGGATACGCCCAGTTTAAATGCTAAAGGGTTAAGGAAGCAATGAACAAATCAAATGCTAAACATCTAAATTGTATATATATATCATCAGCATCATCGTTTAACGTCCAACTTCCACGCTAGCATGAGTTTGGACGGGAATTTTCCCACTTGAGGCAAGATTGGTTGTCTTGCTCGCATAGGACTGTCTAACGGGTTTTCTACAGCTGGATGCCCTTCCTAACACCAACCACGTTTACAGTGTGGACTGGGAGGTTTTTACCGTGTTACCTACACGGCCACATTACAGTGGGGACTGTGTGTTTTTTTGTCGTGACACCTACACAACCTCATTTATTTAGGAGTGGATGTTGTGGTACCAACATAACTTTACATCGAAAGGGGTGGTATGGATGGGGTGGGGGTAGTGGGACGGGGGTGTATTTTGGTTAAGAGATGCCTACTGACTGTAGGTTTCGTTTTGTACTTAGGCAAGGTGGATCTTCTGTATTACTGCGTAGCGCCAAAGATCTTGGTCCAGTGACATTGTCTTGGAGAGGTGTAAGTATGTGAGGTCAGAATTTATCAAGTCGTCCCAGGTTTTTCTGGGTCTGCCTACTACGTGGCTACCATCTATTTTGATCGCCCTGCACTTTTTTATACAGCTGTCGTCTTTCATGCACATCACGTGACCATACCAACGTAGTCTTCTCTCGAGTAAACAGCATCTGATCCCTCTTATTCCTAATTTCTCACTTAGTTCATTTATGCTTTGCCGTTCACGTATATTACTATTACACATCCAGCGGAGCATGCAAGCTTCGTTCCTCTCCAGTCTGCGTATATCCTCTGCACACAATGCCCAGGTCTCACTGCCATGTAACACTGCTGTTCGTATGCAGGCACCATACAGCCTGCCTTTCATTTTTAGAGAGAAACCTTTAGCGGCCAATAGTGGTATAAGCTCTCTGAACTTTTTCCATCCCGTTCTGACTCTAGTTACTGTACTTTCAGAGCACCCTCCACCACTGCTGATTTTGTCACCCAGGTAACGGAAGGTGTCCACTATTTCTATAGAACCATCTGTGCAATAGAATAAGCTAGTATTCTGTGGGCACTTGCTGCTACTTAGTGCACCTGAGCACCGGCCACATATAAAATCTATATTCTTAGTTAGCTTACCTGTGATCCCACATCTTTTATGCACCCATACTTTGCATTTGGGACATAAAATGGAGTTTCTGCCTACTCCTTTCCTACACACAGAGCATGGCCATTTCCCAGATGGGACCAGTGCCCTATTTTCCTTCCTAGATACTAGAACTTTAGTCTTAGACAGGTTAATTTTAAGGCCTTTTGATTCTAGGGCATGCTTCCATGTTTGGAATTTCTTCTCTAGTTCAGCCATTGATTCAGCTATGAGCGTTAGATCATCTGCGTATAGGAGTTCCCATGGGCAGCCGGTCTTGAACTCCTCTGCTATAGCCTGAAGGGCAATAATAAATAGGAGGGAGCTAAGGACGGAGCCCTGATGAACACCAACTTTTACGCTAAACTCTTCACTATATTCGTTGTTAATTCTAACCTTGCTGACTCTTTCTTTATACATGGCTTGTATAGCTCTCACAAGCCATTCATCAACACCTAGTTTTCTGAGAGCCCACCAGATAATGGGGCGTGGGACTCTGTCAAATGCTTTCTCCAAGTCAACAAAAGCTAAGTATAGGGGTTTACTTTATATATATATATATATATAATTAAAATATAGAGTTAGAAACTCACAATAAATCCCTTTATGATCAAGGAAGCTCAAGGAAGAGAGACCAAGCCCTTTATAAATCATAGTAATGAGAGAAGGCACATAATAAATTATGTCAGATAATAGGGGATAAAGTACTACTCTGGTAAAGCACGTAAAAACTAAGGATGGAGTGGTAAATACAAATTATTGAAATAATCAAAGTGTACATAGCTCCACTATAACGATATATACCTGAACATAAGATATACGCTATACATATATTGGTTTAATATATACATCACATTAGCTGCCTTGATCATAGGAGATTTATTGTGAGTTTCTAACTCTATATTTTAATTTGGCATATTTGGGCTCCTAATTTATTAATTGTTTTAGTTGAGCCTTTGTATACTTGATTTGCAACCTAATAGCTTATTCAAGCTGCCCTGGGCTAACCCATATGCACTGCCCATTCATTGGAACCATGTGCTTTCGGAGGTTAGTTTATTTTCTCTCTCTCTCTTTTTAATATGTGAGGCTCATAAGAAGCAGTCACACCCATTGAGAAGCTCCTGCATGTATTATGATTCTTCGCATTTTTTATAGCGAAACATAAAATATATGGTATGGACATGTGATGCGCATGGAGGATGATCGCTGGGTAAAGAAGTGCCAAGAAATCCCAGTAGAAGGAAGACACAGTAGACGAAGACCACGAAAAACATAGGCAGAAGTGGTGAGAGCAGACCTCAGATCACTGAAACTCACAGAGGAGATGACGAAGGACCGTGACAAGGGGAGAGATGCTGTGCTGAATAGGACCTGTCCCACCCTTGCAAGCAGGGAAAAGCGGACGTAAAATGACGATGATGATGATAATGATTATATATATATATATGCATGTATGTGATGTATATATTATACCAATATATGTATAGCGTATATCTTATGTTCGGGTATATATCGCTATAGTGGAGTTATGTACACTTTGATTATTTTATTAATTTGTATTTACCACTCCATCCATAGTTTTTATGTGCTTTACCAGGGTAGTACTTTATCCCTTGTTATCTGACATAATATATTATGTGCCTTCTCTCATTGCATTGATTTATATATATATGTTTTATATTTATTTTTATTTCTATTTTTTCCGTCCTTTCATGTTCTTCCCACTAACTTCCCCCTCACTCCCTCTCAGAGTTCTGTAGGCTGTACTGTGTTAGTTATGAGATGCTGTAGTGTTGTAGTTATAACATGTTGTGTAGAGTGTAGTATGGTAGTTATGCTGTAGTGTTGTAGTTATAACATGTTGTGTAGAGTGTAGTATGGTAGTTATGCTGTATTGTGTGGTGGTGGTGGTGATGATGATGGTGGTGATGATAATGATGATGATGACAATTAATAACATCAACAGTCAAAAATATACTTACAATCCACTTTCGATAATAAGAATATTGTTCATATTGTCTTTTGGTACCAGAGGTTTGACGTAGAACCTTTTTAATGTAGACAGTGGCCACTCATAGTTGCTGTTACTTGACTCTTTCTTTAAAAATAAGCAGCCTGGTGTAACTTTCATGAAATAATCACCAGAAAGGCCCAAACTTGCTGAATATTCATTTTCTCTTATCCAAACTTCATAACAATCTGAAAGAGATTTGAAATAAAACTAAATATATATAGTAATAATAATAAATGTGAAGACTAAAATCCAAAGAGGGCTTGATAAGGATAAATATATATCAAATATATAAGAACCATAGAACAAACATTTCAATGGATTAATTTTTTTAGTTTCAGAAGATCCCGTTAAGGGTGAAAGCAGCGATTCTTTGCTGTTATTTAATCTGTTATTTTAATAAATATATCATTTCATTTTACGTCCACTTTTTCCCTGCTTGCAAGGGTGGGACGGGAACTGATTCTGGCTTGATTTCTACAGCTGGATGCCCTTCCTAACACCAACCTCATTTACAGTGAGTGCTGGGTGCTTTTTTGCCGTGGCACCTCCACGACCACTTTGCAGTGGAATGATAGGGACTGCAGTCCCTATCATCTCATTTCTACAGCAGAGTAAACTGGAGCAATGTGAAATAAAGTGTCTTGCTCAAGGAAACAACACATCACCCGGTCTGAGAATTGAACTCACAACCTTTCGATTGCAAAGCCAATGCTCTAACCACTAAGCCATGTGCCTCCTATATTTTAATAAATATATATATATATTTATATATTGCCTAGTTTTCTTCGTTGTCTTGTCCTCCCTTTGTTAATTTTCCTAAGTTTATCATTGTATATATATATATGTGTGTGTGTATGTATATTCTGAAGAGATTGTTTTGGTAAAAACAGGAGCAAGCAGGAGAAAGCTCTCAACACTCGTAGTTTGTAGTTACAATGGAGATTCAGTATAATAATAATATTAATAAAAATGCTGATGTTACATAAATCATTTATTCATTATAATTATTTCAACGGTTCTCCCATGCAATCAAGATGTAATCCATGTATTTGTTGCTGTTATGAGAATGGTATCCTCAGATGAAATTCAGATGCTGCCGGCAGGAAAAAAACACACATCCTTCTGCTCGTGCGTCCAGCAGATATATGTCTCATAACAGCAACAAATGCATGAACCACATCTTGAATTGCATGGGAGAACCATTGAAATAATTATAATGAATAAACAATTTATGTAACATCAGCATCTTAATTAATGCTATTATTATATAGTATCGGTAGAGGGCCGGACGCCATGCTTTGCAGCAAAGAGTTACGTCGCTTTATGGTCTGAGTTCAAATCCCGCTGAGGTTAACTTTGCCTTTCATCCTTACGGGGTCGATAAAATAAGGTACCAGTACATTACTGGGATAATTGCTGGCCTTGTGCCAAAAAGTAGAAACTATTATTATATGTGTATATATATATATATATATATATATCATCATCATCATCATCATCATCAACGTTTAACGTCCGTGTTCCACGCTTGCATGGGTTTGGACGGGGGTAGTCCCACTTGAGGCAAGAGTGATTGTCTTGCTCGCATAGGACTGTCTGGCAGGTTTTCTACAGTTGGATGCCCTTCCTAACACCAACCACATTTACAGTGTGGGTCTGGGAGGTTTTTACCGTGTTGCCTTCACGGCCACATTACAGCGTGGACTGTGTGTTTTTTTGTCGTGACACCTACACGATCTCATTTGTTTCGGCCTGGATGGCGCGGCACCAACATAACTTTACATAGAACGGGGTGGTGTGGATGGGGTGGGGGTGGTGGCGGGACGGGGTGTATTTTGTTAGAGATGCCTACTGGCAAGGCGGGTCTTCTCTGTTACTGAGTACCGCCAAAGGTCACGGTCCAGTGACATTGTCTTGGAGAGGTGTAAGTGTGTGAGGTCGGAGTTTATCAGCTCATCCCATGTTTTTCTAGGTCTGCCTATTCCGTGGCTACCGTCTATCTTTATTGCCCTGCACTTTGTAATACAGCTATCGACTTTCATGCGCATCACGTGTCCATACCAACGCAGCCTTCTCTCGAGTAAACAACATCTGATCCCTCTTATCTCTAATTTTTTCCTTAGTTCGTTTATGCTTTGCCGTTCACGTATATTACTGTTACACATCCAGCGGAGCATGCAAGCTTCGTTCCTCTCTAGTCTGCGTATATCCTCTGCACACAATGCCCAGGTCTCACTACCATGCAACATTGCTGTTCGTATGCAGGCATCGTACAACCTGCCTTTCATTTTTAGGGAGAACCCTTTAGCAGCTAATAGTGGTATAAGCTCTCTGAACTTTTTCCAACCAGTTCTGACTCTAGCTACAGTACTTTCAGAGCACCCTCCCCCACTGCTGATTTTATCGCCCAGGTAACGGAAGCTGTCCACTATTTCTATAGAACCCTCTGCGCAATTGAAAGAGCTAGTATTTTGTGGGCACTTGCTGCTACTTATTGCACCAGAACACCGGCCACATGTAAAGTCTATGTTCTTAGTTAGCTTACCTGTGATCCCACTACATCTTTTATATATATATTGTTATATTCCGGGATGGTCATTTTGTCAATTGAACACATGCACCATATAACTTTCACTTTATCTTTATTCTTCTGTCAAAGCTCTTTCGTCACACCAATCTGTGACTTCCTCAATAACTATCGATTTTTTTTTGCATCTTCTTTTTCTGGTCTTACATTTCTATTTCCTTTTGTCGTTATGTCGTTATTTCGTTTTGTGGTGCATTTTTCGTGTGTCATGTTTGTGCATGCGTTTGCACCTGCACTTTCGTCTGTGTGTGTGTGTGTATGTGTTTGTCATGTCTATGTGTGTTTTAAATGTGTGAGGGTTTTTTATCATCAGCTGTTTATGTCTTATTTTTTGTCTTTTGTCTTTTTCTTCTCTCTCTTTTCTGATTCTGTCTTCAGTCATTAAGTTCTCGGCCATTACTATTCCACTCGTGTTTTCTGTTCGGGTTAGGTCTATTTTCTATTATGTGAGTTGCCTCTGTAATTTGTCTGAGTGTTGTGTCAGTTCTATGTGTGGATAGGATCTTTATTTCTATGTTATCTATTGAGTCCCCATGTTCTAGTTTGGCATATTGGTATAGTACTGATGAGCTTTTCTTCTCCCTAAGGTCTCACCAGTGTTCCTTTACTCTCTCTCCTGTGCTATGGGCTGTTTCTCCTATATATGTTATCTTGTTTTTGCATTGTCCCTCTGTATATAGACTACATTCTAGTTTCGCAGTTTTTCTGAGGACCAAGTACATGAGGGCCATGGTTTTGTTATAATATGAATCGAGTATTTGGGGTTTCCCATTCTTAGTTTCCATCCAAAGTTCAGTGTCTGACATGGGTAATCTACGGTTAGGGTACGTTAATGCTCTGGTGGATGGAGTTAGCTATTTTCTGGATGTTCCCCATGGTGCTAGCTTCTAGCTCTGGTTCATGATTACTCTCCTGTGGGGTAGTTTTAACCACTATATTGATATTGTCAACATAGCCAGAGTACATGGTTATGGCTATGGAGTTTTCAATTAAGCATTCCTCGAATCTCCTGTTCTACCACACCATGAACAGATCAGCCACATGACTCTTTAGAGTAGTTTTAATAGTTGCTCCCACCACATGTGCAATCATTTTTCTCACCCGGTCTTGGTTTCCAGGGGTTTATACAGCTCTAGTCCACTCGCTCCATCTTTTCATGGGGTCTTCTTAGCCATTGAGGTGATGGTGGGAGGTCTACCTTTTACAGACACAGCTAAGGTTGTACTTATCTAGATATTCCCTGTCACAAGTAAGTCTGAGGAGGAGGAGGCCCAGTTCCTCAGTGTCAACTCTTCGGAATTCCACATTGCTCTTGCTGATCATCTCCATGCATTTCTCCACATGGGAGAAGAAATAATAATTTCATATATGAGAAAAATAATATCAAATCTATATAAAAATAAAGAGTATAACATGTGAAGAGAAATAGTTTCAACTAGGAATTAATAACATGTGAATATTACTCACTAGTAGCTCACTCTACCCCAACAACTACCACCTCTAATAACACTAAAACCCAACAACTAACTACAAGATTTCCAACTATAGCAAACTGTTTATTTGGTCTAGGTTAACCTACTAGAAATAGCAGCCAAATCTCCCACAAAATTCAGCCTAGTATCTTCAAAAGGGCCCTCCCTTCATTCATCATCATCATCATCATCACTATTTAACGTCCATTTTCCATGCTTGCATGGAAGCTAGATTAGTCATACATCCCATTTTTGGTTTAGTTTCTATGGCTTGATGCCTTTCCTAATGCCAACCATTTTACAGCATTTACTGGGATAGTTTTACAGGGTGGACTGGGTGTTTTTTATCATAGCACCAGTACTATCACTTTACAGAATGGACTAGGTGTGTTTTCTCCCTCAATTCTACACTGTCTAACTTATTGTGCTGTATATAAATTTGATGAGGCCCAAAGCTATATAAAGCTTGGAGGTTCCTTGTTAAAACTTTACACCAGAAGATCTCACAAAAGTTGAAACATTTCTTTTAATTATTTTGAGGTACTACAGATTGTAAGGACCTAGGTGATAGCTTATGTCTAAATTTGGAACAGGATAGAATAAAAAATGAAATAGTCACAACTAGAATGTCTTTGATCATAAGTTGCTTGATCAGGGCTGACCTTGGACTAATCAATAACAACAGCACCACTAATATAACAAGTGTCTACATGGTCAAATTTGAAGGAGATTTGGCTGTTGTTCACACAACAGCATCAACATTAACCTAACAATGTTCTTGATGTGTTAAATGGAAAAACTAAACTCCTGCAAGAGTATTAAATGATAGTTAATATTGATGATTGAAGTGAATTGTGGTCTTGGGACCTAAACTACTGATTTAAAGCAGTAGTTCTTAAACTGGGATGCTGGCACTCCCAAGAGGAGCAAGAATCAGTTCTTGGGGATGTAGAGAAGAAAAAAGAACAGAAGTCATATTAAAGATTAAAATATTTTGATTGGATATCTTCTGTTATTTTCAAAAATTAGTATTTATTAATCATAGTAGTTAATTAATTAAATAGTAGCAGCTAAGTAGCTGATAATTTGACCTGAAAATTCTAGTTCTTTTGTCTTATGTGCTAGGCCTAAGGGTGTGGGTTGGGATTTCAAAATCTCAAGGGGTGGCATGATAGAAAAAAATTAAGAACCACATGAAAATTTTGGGACACTCCAACTATTACACTGTATTATTCCATATTGGTGTAAAATAATGCACAAGCCAATGAGGGAGCTTCTACATGAGCATGCGATATGCCAGAAATAGCAATCAAATCTCCCTCAAATTACATCCTACCCTCTTCAAAAAGTAGGAAAATATAGGATAATGTAGTTCTAAATATGCGATGCCTGAAAAAATGTGAATGTCACAGATGGAGTGCCTTTGATAATATATCTACTCATGAGCTAAACAAGAACACTACAATATACAATATACATTACCAAATTACAAAACATAGATTAGAAATATTTATATATCACAATGTGATCATGCCTCAATATTCCCTTATCTTCTTTCCATATATTTCAAGGTAATCATAACAACAATGACAACTACATCATTAGGAAAAGCAATATCAACAACAAATTAACAATGAACAACAAGAACTGTACCCACAGCACATCTCAATTACAATAATGAAACCTTTCTCCACTACCGCCACTACCAATGATATCAATAACAACAACACAACTGTTACTACACTACCACCCTCATCAACAATATCTATACTAGTCACAACACAGTACCAAGTTAATTAGTTTATCTATATTGCAAGAGCAGAGATAAGACGATCAAGGTAAAAGGTTCAAGGATTCAATGAGTCAGAAATTAAAATATATATATTGAATAAATTGTTCAATCTGAAATAAATAAATTAATACACTAATAAAATATTGTGAAGGTTTTAGGAAGTGTGAGGCAAGAGATAAGAAGGTCACAATTTGGGGGTTTTACAATATTTTGTTTGAGATATTTTCTTATTGACCGCCTGAAAACTGTTCAGAGATGTGCAACCAAGTGAATACTCTCCATCAGGCATCTACCATACTCTGAACACCTTGCTTCCCTGGGCATGGATACATTGAAGCTCCGACGTCTGGCAACTGACTTGGTAAACACCCACAAAATTATTAACCATCTTGCCAAAAACAGCCCTGAGTACCTGGAAACGTGGGCATGCCAGCTCCCGTGACTTTCAGAAACATCTTTTCACGCTCAGAGTTGCTGAAGCATGAAACAACTACCTGCATCAGTTATTAGCTGTCAAGACACTGCATCCTTTAAAACCTCAATGCTTCCTGAGATTCGCCAACACTACACCTAATATTCCCCCTCCATACACACGCACACATGTATATCATGACTCATACACTATTCACTTCCCTGACATTTGTATATTATTCTATGTACTATACATGCACCTTTGATGAGTTGTAGTGCACCTGAGCATTGTACACAATAATTTCATTATTATTAGACCTATAAATAAACTTCAAACTAATATTCAGATGTTTAGCTCCCAATCAGTCCTGTTTGAGTGGACCAATGGCTAAAGGTATTCCAACCATGATTATCCCCATCTTATTTTCAGATCTAGTATTTCTAGAATTATATTATCCAATGTATCCTTTTTTTTTCTTCTTAAGATGGTAGGGTGAGATTTGAAAGATGTTTGGCTGTTATTTCTAGCTAATCAAATGACCATATAGAAGGTGACTTTTTAGTTCTAACATGTAACTGATTAAAAAGACCCATTGGTTATTGATCTATCAGTTAAAGTGCAGATTGTTTAAATCCCAGTATTTGTGGCGAATTGTGCTACCAACATAGATATTAACTGCTTATTATCCAAACTACCTAGCAGTAAAAAAAGCTCACCATTATTGACTATACTGACACTATAACCAATAAGTGTTTTGTGGATATGCAGGGCTAAATTCAAATTCCACCATAAAGAAATACTCAATAAGCTATCATTCCTTTTCAAAGTAAGAGATGCCTTACAACAATTTAACACTTTTCAAGCTGGAATAAGCTCCATCACAGCTTGCTTCCTGCACAGGAAAGCTGCTTATCTTAACTATCAATAGATCAAGCTATTTAGATATGAATAGATATCACATGAAACTAGGTGGGATAAGGTAGAACCAGCAAATATGATTGATAATTTACGTTGTTGAGACATTTTTATTTTATAGATTCCTATCAGAATATGAAGACTACAGTACAAATGAGCAGTATCAACCTCAATCAACCTGAACACCTTTATAATGATTATAAACAATATTTCAGTTTTGTCTGTGAGGGCAGCCCAAACACCACCACACCCTAGGCCCAGAGCCCATCACCCTCTCCCTTTCTTTTGTAATCCAAGAGTCCTTGTTTTTCCCTCCTTTTCCTCTCATTTATGGCATTTATAGTCCTTTCCCCTACTTTCCCATACAGCCAAATCTGCCCTACTTTACCCCTTCCCCTTTTTCTCATTACTTAATTTTGTTTTTTGTTTTCTTTTTCATATTTATGTGATTATCAATGGTTTTTAAGCCAACTTTGTGAGTGAAACACATGTATTGAGAATATTGTAGTGATCTGACTATTTCACTTGTTTGTAAAATAAATTAATGATATTTTTTTTTTTATGAAAGAAAAATAATTGCAGCTTCCTATTTCAATACTTACTGATATTTTCATCCAAAGGCCGGAAACAGAAGATTTCTCGTAGAAGGCATACCCAAAGATATGTCTCACAGGGTGATGTTGCTGAGAAGAAAAGGATCGAAATGTCTTTATTTTTTATCTCAAAAGCATGTGAATGGGTCTTTGATTTTGAAGTATGAACAACACCAGTGACATTCTCAAGCAGGATAGTTGATATTTTGGTGTCAGGAAGACAGGCTTGATCAGAATTCAAAAAGATATCGAGTTTAGCCAGAAGCTTACCAGCTGACAGGTCACTTATTTTGTGTAGTACGATCCATCGGTTGACCCACGCCTGGTAAAAAAAGAAAGTGTAAGTAAACAAAAGAGAGTCAGATTTATATAGTGTGTGAGTCAAGCAAAGTGTGAAGTGTGTATTTGGCAAGATAAAAATATTTCAAAGCTAAACTGAAACTCATGCATGTTCTAGTATTTCCTATCATTGTATATGCCTACAAGATGTGAACACTCAGAACAGAATTAGAGAGAAAAATACTGACATTTGAAATAAGATGCAACAGAGAAATTATGAGCATTTCCTACATTAACTCATTAGCATTTACATTACTCTATATTTACTATTGTATTTTCATGGTTAAGGCTTTACCTCACATGATTATCTCACATAATATCGAATCTAGGAGATTTTTATGTTATTTGTTTTGAGAACAATACCTTAACGTCAGTATGAGCGGTCGGTTACAGCCAGTTTGAACAGAAAGAGGTGAGAGAATTCTGGCTGGTTTAAATGCTTAAGGGTTAAACACATAAGCAATGAAAGCATTTGCACTGCAATCAGGCAAAATATGGACAACTACAAAGACATGCAAACCATTGTAAAGGAAAGAAAAATAAAAGGGTACAGTCATGTGACAAGATTTGATGGATTGACCAAGACCATTTCCCAAAGAACATTTCAGGGAGAAAGCAGGCAAAGACATCAGAAGAAAATATATGGTGGATAACATCATGGAATGTACTAGGAAAGACTTCACAAGTCCTGGTTCACAGCAGAGATGATGGAGAGAGTACACCCCCATTTCCATGGAGGGTCAAGGGAAAATTAAAATGGAATGACCCCAAAATTAGTATAATTCTCCAGCAGAATCAACAACGCAAATTATGATACGGCTGGACCCTTGAATTATGGGTACAATCCAGCTGATAGGCTTCCACATAGTCTCTATCTACCCAATTTCACTCACAATGCTTATAAAGATGCCATGCAGTAAGATCAAACCCCAGACCTCATGATTACCAAGCAAACTTCTTAACCATTCGGCACAACTGCATCCAAGGAATCAAGTATTACGGGATTTTCAAATGGCCATTGCTTTTGAGGGTTTTGATATTTTTTTTAATCTTCTGGCCATAATGTGACTAACACAGCTCATGCATTCTATCAATAAATTCAAGTATGCAGTATACTTTTTCAGATATTCATGAAAAAAAAAACCAAGAATCTACTTGAGTATGAAGATTATCAAAACCATACAAAAAGAGAACACAAGCAAAATCATAAGCATGATGACTTCAGTGATTCCAGCACTCATGATCAATTTGTTGAATTTCAAACCCCTTCTCAAAAGTTTAAAAACCAAACATTTCTTGCCATTATGCTTTGCAGCATAGAGTTATGGCCCTTTGTGTTCTGAGTTCAAACCCTGCCAAGGTTAGCTTTGCCTTTCATCCTTACAGGATCGATAAAATAAAGCACCAGTAATGCTCTTTAATCAACTTCCCTTATCCCAAAATTGTTGGTTTTATACCTAAATCAGAATTAGTTATTAATAGCTAGCTTCCTAGCCTATCAAAATGCCAAAAAACTTATTAAAAGATAAATGGTATATTTGGATTCCTTCCTCTGTTACAGTCATTTACACAAGAAGAAATTATAAAGAGGTCATCAAATCTCGTCAAATCATATTTGGAAGAAAGTCTCAGTGAAAAATTTGAGACATTATATAGAAATATTAAAAATATCACTGACATATTTGCAATTTGGACTGTTATCTCTCAGATACCTATATTTAGTTTAAAAATAAAGGTTCTAGATCAAATTCAGTTTAAGACTAAGTACATATCTACACTACATTTTGATCAATTCGATTTGCAACCATTATCAAGTATCTAGTTTTTTTTTTAATAGGCCTAGACATAATTTTAGCCTGGAACCTTTATTTCTAAACTAAATATAGGTTATCTTAGAGACAACAATGCAAATTGCAAATTTTCAAAAATATTATCTGACAATCCAATTCAGCTTTCAATTTTTCATATGAACAATTCATATTCAAATTTCAACACCATGATAAAACATTTAGCCTTAAGTCAGTTGTGTCCAGCCTATAAGGATGATGTTTTAATAAATGTTATTCGAGTCAGATTCAGAAAACTTTCAAAAATATTACTTGATGGTTTGATTCAAATTTTTTAATTTTGCTCAAGTTGAAAATATTTGACAAAACAGTTATTGGCAAGTGCAAGTTTCAAAGACATTTGCTGCGAATTGGTTGAGAATGTTTTCAACAGAATGAAACAAAATTGTTGAAATAAATGAAAGCTACAGTTTGGTGTGTGTTGTATGTGACAGTATTAATACACAATCCATTGAATACCTCTGGAAAAGAGCTAAAAATAATTTGAGAAACCAAATTGGAATAAACTAACTACTTTTCAAGTCATATATAAAGTATATAAGTAGAGTGAAACGATTTAAAGAAACATTATTTCAATACTAGACATAACATTATCTAATATTTCTTTGAAATCGGAGTTAACTGATTTGAGTCCCAGGTTTAGCTGTCTCAAGCTGACAGTACCTGGAGTAGGTCCCTATCAATGATTATGGAACTACCCCTTTACTTCAAAATGCTAGCCTAGTTTTCTGTGTTGAGAAGGCAGGAGTGATGGGATGTGAGGTTAGCAACCCACATTAATCAAAAATTGCTAGAGATTGACAAAAATCACCCAATGCTCCATTGAGAGCAAAATAAACTAAAGAAGATATGAAAAGAGAATCTAAAACATTTTACAAGTGTTCTGTGTTTTTAATATGGTTGCAAATATCAATAGTAATTCTGAATTATCCTATATTGCATTATTATCATAAATTGTATCAATTTTGATTTGTATTGTTGATATTTGAATTTGAAGATAAACATTTACAAATGTCTTCTGTGTTCTTATACATAGTAACATTATTATCATAAACTGCATTAAATTATATTATTTTGATTTTTATTATGTTGAAATAATACTTATTAAATTGCATTATCATAAAAATTATATTAAATTTAATTAATTTTGTTTTATATTATTTGAAATAATGTTAATGCAGTTTAAAATACAGTTTACATTAAAAAAAAGACAGGAGGGTCAGAATTGGAATGTCTTTGGTATTTCTTTGTTTTTGTTATGTTCTCAAAGTGTTGATGAAAGGATTGGAGGGACTGCGATGTGAACACTCCTGTCTTTTGTAATAGATCCCAATACATAACTGGTACTTATTTATCAAACCCAAAGAAATGAAAAGCAATGTTGGCATCATCATAGTTTGAGACCCAGAACAAATACCACAAGGCATTCTAGACAACTCTGCCAATTTGTCACTCCTCACATTTGATCATGTTTTCTCAACCAGAGCTGACCTGGAGCTAAATGCATTATCCCTATTTGTGTTAAAATTTGAATGTGAATTGCATATGCACAAAATTAAAAATTATATCAACCTCCCAGGTAACATTTTGAAAAAAATGTCTCATTTGGACCATTATCTGCAGAATACCATAAAGGTAAATAAGGTTAAATAACATTACAAAAAGAAGTTTCCTTTGTAAGGAGAAAGCTAATAGTCTGGAAAAATATAATCTTGTTAACAATAAATTATATCAGTTAAGAATCGATCGACAAGATCCCAGACCTCATTTGCTTACCGAGTGAGGTGGACCTTGTCAAATCAGACCAAGGAAACAATGTTTCCGTTGGTCTTTCCATTGCTGATACTGTCTACCAGTCACAACTCTTAAATCAGTTATAATAATATTTAATAGAGCTGGTTTCATATTTAAAAAAATTAGAATGTTTAATAGGCACTTATAATCTGAATATGATACATACATTATTAATAATATAATATTTATCAGTAAGATATCAACTATATCATTAATTATTGCAGTCAGATATCATGCATAATTGTTTCTACTTTTGGCACAATTACCCAGTACATTACTGGTACTTTATTTTATCGACCCCGTAAGGATGAAAGGCAAAGTTAACCTCAACAAGATTTGAACTCAGACCATAAAGGGACGTAACTATGCTGAACTAGAAATATTTTCTTCGTAGCACACCCTCTTCAGGGCATAGCTTCTCTCACAGCAGTATGATACCATTTTCATAGTGCTATTTAAGTGTGTTGGCAATAATGTGAATTTGGTATGTTACCATTATTTTCAATGTTTGCACAGAGTGCCAAATTTGAACTCAAAATCCAAAGAACTGGAACAGATACTGAAAAGCATCTTGTTCAACATTAACAATTCCTTCCCTCCACCACTCCTAGACTGGTACTTTATATATGCATGCATGAGCCCTTAACTCTTGACTGAGTCATAGTGGTGTCTCTTGGGTATTCAAACTTAGTGGAGCCCATCCTTCTCCAAGTACAAAGGCAGCCAATTTCTTCCAGTGAAAGAGAAAGTGAGAGCGAGAGAAAGTTAGAAAAAGATATAAAGAAAGAATTAACCCTTTGGTATGGTATGGTCCGGCAACTTCCAATGGAGTCATAGGGATGCCGTATTGACATACTGCATCTCTTGGGCTTATTAAAGCCTGGTGGAGCCCATCCCTCTCCAGGCCTGAGTACAGCAGATTTCTTCCAGAGAAGAATAGAGAGAGTGAGAGAATGGAAGTGAGAAAGAGATATAGAGGAAGAATCGACCCCCAATACTAGACTGGTACTTTTTTTTATCAACCTTGAAAGGATAAAAGGCAAAGTTGACTTCAGCAGGACTTGAACTCAGAGAGCAGAGAGCCAGAATGAATATGACAAAGTACTTTATCCGATGTTCTAACAACTCTGCCAATTCACTGCCTTCAATTAGCCCTTTATCAACCCTGAAAAGATGAAAGTGGACAAGAGTTGAAAGGCAACAGTTGAACTCGGAGCACAAAAAGTCGGAATAAACATCACAAAGCATATAATCCAATGGTCTAACAACTGCCAATTCCCTGTCTTATACAGAATAATAAGATTCAATTTGTTACAGCATTTTTTACATCAGAAAGTAAACCCAAAGTCGTAAAAGAGGGAGTAGAGGAAGTTAAGATTCATGGCTTTCTCAATGATAGCAATGTATTCAGTTAGTAATCAACAGAGACATCACAGATCTGTTATGTTAACAATTTACCATCTAAGCCCTCTGAAATTTTAAAGTTAGTCTAAAGTGGAGGGGCAACACACAACGATTTTGTCTACTTTTTCATACTCAATACAGTGGTACTGGGTTGGTAAAATAAGGTATCAGTCAAATACTGGGGTAGAATTTATCATCTTACTCCTCCCAACTTAAATTCTAGCCAAGTACCTAAATAAGAAATGTTTATTATTAACTGGGCAGTGGATTGGCAGTATGAGTAGAGTGTCGGAAAACATGCTTTGTGATATATAATTACAGCCCTTTACATTCTGAGTTTAAATCCTGTTGAGGTTAGCTTTGCCTTTCCTACTTATGGGGTTGTTAAAATAAAGTACTGGTAACACACTGAGGTCGATTTAATCGCCTTTCCTCTTCCTTTTAAATTGGTGGCCATTTGCCAAAAGTAGAAACAATTATCAACTGGACAGTGTTAATGTGAATAAGGTTTACTTTGAACTGTTGCTGTTTCTTCTCGTGTAGCATCATATCATTCCTGATTAAGTAGACCTATAATGAAAGGCATCCAGTTGTGACTATTCCTTTAATTTCTTTAGCCATACTGTATTTAGGACTACATTGTGATGATTGCTTATAGTTTTCTGTTGCATGTCATATATCTGTATTTTGTTTTCCATTCTGTTCTTACTGAATAAAGCTAATTCCTAGTTATTCAGTTAAATTTATCAGCAAGAGCAGTAGCCAGACAAATATACATATGTGTTCGGTAATGTGCTTGTTAAAGTTTAATAATGGAGTCCTGCAGTAAAGTGCTAATCCAAACACAAAGTTGTAATTGCAAGAAGTCCTTTACCTTTGAAAGCTTTATTCAACAGAATAACCACCCAATAAGATTTTTACATGCTATCTTTTTGGCCAAGCATCAGCGGAATCAATTGACAAATTCCTTTGAGCTTTGCAAACTCTTAGCAAGAATTATAATTTCAAACTATCATTACAGATTAGCACTGTGAAAAATCAATCACGGATACTCTTCATCATCATCATCGTCAATTAACGTCTATCTTTCGCGCTAGCATGGGTTCGATGGGTTTGTCCCATTTAGAGGCAAGTTGGGTCGGGTGACCATGTCTCGCTCATATAGGAGAGTTTCTGGCTGGCTTTCTACAGCTGGATGCCCTTCCTAACGCCAACCACATTTACAGTGTGTGCTGGGGGCTTTTTACTGTATCTTTTACACATCCACTTTACAGCTCTTATTAGTGATTAAGCAACTCAGCACATCTAACAACTATTTAAAAATATGCCTTTGGAATAGAAAACTACTATGCCTTGAAATTTGTACCGAAAAACAATGACCTGTATAAACAATAGCTAAGATGTCACCAGATAACTCTTATCAAACTAAAGCTTCCAAAAACATTATTATGGCAGCTTTTTCTCTGGCTATAAATGTCATCCTTAATACAACTATCCTGCTCCCAAAGCTTAGCGTAGAAATTATAGTAAACAAATTATAACAGGAAAAAAAGGAAAGTTATTTTTAGTGAACGATTCTAATACACCAGACACCTCTAATTTCACAACTGTGCCTGCCATATGTTGTTCTACTACCATTACTTCAAGTTGAGAGGAAGATGTGCAACACTTTGACAGACATTGGCAGTTTGGAATCTTTCATCAGCTAAGCCATTATAATGTTTGAGCATAACTATGGCTGACTCTTCTCTATCTGGTTGTATCTTAGGAACTAGGAATCAAAGAATAAAAATGTCAATTATATTAAATTTGTGCTAAATGATCATTTTTTGTAGACACTTCCTCCAAAAACATTAGTGCAACAATATTGTGAGTTTAATGGAGTTAAGCTATTCCTAAGCATATGCGTTTGGTTCATACTAACCTATGTTCAATAAAGTTTAATAAAGCTATAAAGTTCAATAAAGTTTAATAAAGCTATCAAAAACTATCAACTTATTTCAACTCTTTCGATACCAATCCTGTCAAAACAGGCTTTGGTTCTATGTAACAAACAATCTATTTTAAAGGGTTCCTAATAAAATTAAAATCTTATGACATAATTTTATATAAAACTATATGTTAAGCTAATAATTACTAAAATTTAAAATTTTAATAAATCCTTCATTAATTAATTCAAATAGAGCATATTTTATTAGAAATACAGTCATAAAAGGGTTAAATGAGTATAAATGTATATAGAAACCATTTTCTGGGATGTAAAATTTCTAACGGAACTCAAACCAGCAAATGTAAGAAGCATTATGGAATTGTTATCATCTTAATAATGAAAAAATAACTTCAAAAGTTGTTGGAAATGTTACACAATACCCAGTAGATTCTAATCTATTGATATAAGCAAGATTTATTTTCTCATGAACCTATAACAGATCACAACAATTTTTATAGTCTTAAATCTCATAAACTTAAAGCTACAATTAATATAATTGATGAATCTGAAATATTTGTACTTGAAACTGATGTTTCTGAGGTGACCATGTCTTGTATACTATTGCAAAATAATTGTCCTATATCTTATTTTTTAAGAACATTAACTACTCATAAACAAAAACAACATTTGAGCGAACAGAATACCTTTGCCATTATTCAAAGTGTCAGAAAGTTGAAATATTAGTTAATTGCAAAGTGTTTTCAACTATTAACAGATCAAGAAATTATTACTTTTATTTCAACATCATACATTCATCGAAGGTTAAAAGTAATAATCTGGTACAGTCTAACTGCCTGGCCACTGTTAGTGATCCTGACTTACTAACATCCATACTAACTGTCCATACAACAATAACAGCGTCGGTGGCAACAACAATCACTTTCAACACCAGACTCGATAACAGCTACAAAAATCAACAAATTCAATTCTGATCGATGACGACAACGAACCCATTAACAGGTGCGGCCGATTGTCACACTCTGTGGTGACTCCCCCTCCCTTTTTTTCCCTTAATCATTATTGTTCAATGAGTTATATAAATTTATAATTGTTTCTACTTTTGGCACAAGGCTAGCAATTATCCCAGTGTATTACTGGTACTTTATTTTATCGACCCTGTAAGGATGAAAGGCAAAGTTAACCTCGGCGGGATTTGAACTCAGAAATTTATAATGCTATTTATACAGCTGTGAATAAAATATTTTGAATTTAAAAAAAAGAACGTTTTCAAAAAAGCAACATTCTGTTATGAAAAACAACAATACATTGTACGAACACAACTTTCGCTAACGAATAGATTTTTCAAACACACAACAATCTTCTGATCATCTAAACGAACATCAACGTTTTAAAACAAAAACATTTTTCAAGAGGCAGCCTTCTGATAACCAAAACAAAAGCAACTCTGTGACAACAACATGAAACAGAGCACAGAAGAAAGAAAAGCATTAATAAAAGAACTGTTTGAACTCATGTTTTTATATTTTTTCTCCCCCTACTCTAAACAAACAATGGGACAAGACTTTCTCACTGTATGAATTCTTTTGGTATCAAATATGCTTTTCGCAATCATTTTTCTTTACTACTTTCAACATTTATTCATCAATCTCATGCAGGAAATATCTGTTTTAATTGTTGTGCATCTCCTGCATGTAGTTTGTATACTATATGCATAACCACACACACACACACATTGCCTCAACCATTTCAGTTGCATGCTAACACACAGACATGTAAGTGTGATGTTCGACTCGTGTGTGGATATGGCGAAATATCCACCGCTACATATTTTATAGATCTTCACCTGTCTCTTTCTCACGGGGAGTCCCAAAATGAAGAGAAATGAGGTAAAATGATGAGATTTTACATAATGAAAGCTATACTCATTTTAACAAGAGAAAACGTCTTTCACCCTCCCCCAAATAGGTGGGAGATCTCCCCCGTCGGACGGGGAGAGTTGACAGGTCTGGTATGAGCAATGGAAAGACCAATGGAAACATTTTTCGTTGGTCCGATTTGACGAATTCCACCCCATTCGGTAAGCGAATAAGGTCTGAGATATTGTCGATCGTTAAAAAAAAATACTATCTGGCTTTCTTCGTCTTTTCTTAAAGTTGCCCTTTTTACTCCAAGGTGCCGCAATTGTGGGTTGGGTCTAGATCTCTGTTACATTTTGTGAAGCTACAGTGAGAAATGTTGATACTGTTTTACATCAAACAGACAAACATTCACATTTACTATAGATATAACAGAAGGCGTGAAAATATTTGGAGATAATTGGACTAGAAATTAGAATTCACATCGTTGTAATTTCCACTCCAGCTTGAATAGCCTATATAATTGTAATTAGAAAATTAAAGATTCCCTTTCAAATTCAAGATATATAAGCGTTAGAATATTAGTAATACAAATCAATATCTTGCATAAAATAAGATACAAGCCCCCTTAATAATCGTTAACGATTTCAGAATTGATTTGAATTGAACTGTGAACAATGGGATACCGTATTATGATCCGCTTTCTTTTTGTTTGGTGGGTGTTATGTGTGAGTGACTTTCAGCATTAGTTTATTTGGGGGGTTTTAACTTTTGGTCATAAAGTAACATAAACAGTGATACCCAAATTTATAAGAATTAATAATTATCACAATAAAATAATTCTTTGATATATTAAGTTAACAAATCAAACATACCTTAGTGCGTTTTGCGCGGCTCTTTGTTGGTAACTTGATATCCAAGTAGCCGGCATACTCAGCTCCTCTCATCGTTGAAAACTAAACGTTGATTGTTTTCAAATGAATAATATAAAGGTAAATAAAGAACGAAGTAATAATCCAAAGAAAGAACAATAAGGGAAGAAAAAACACTTGTTAAAAAGGAAAAAGAAAGGATTATAATCCCAGTGGGATTAAGTGTTATGACGGTCGGCGGGAAAATAACTAGTGACAAAATACTTCTCAAATTGGAGACCTTGTAGTGTAGTGTGTTTGAATTGGTTTAACTACCAACAACTGAAGAATTTACAATATAGGTTCAGATTAATTTTCTCATTTCATTTCCTTGTTGCTGCTGGTGGGTTTTTTGTTTTTGTTTTTTTGCTTGTTTTTAATTAGTTCGTTAGCTTGTTTTATTTTATTTATTTATTGAATAATTTTACTTGTGGCCCGTCGACTATGCCAGATAAGGATCTCTAACTCGGTACATAGTACAAATGTGAAGCTATGATAATTGTAATCAGGATTCAGAGCAAAGGACGAAATAAATAACAAACAAAAAATAGTTATCAGCAACAACGAACATCTATAATCTTTTCAGTGTAGACAAAGTTATATATATATATAAAAATAATAGGCTGCCCGTTGCAAATGGTGGGGCATGTGAAAAAGTAGGTCCTTCATCAGTGACCCTCCAACCGTCCCAGGCATTTCATCGCTTTAAGGGCCATATGCCTCAGGTTGATGCGAACAACGGCTAAAAAAAGTCGTTGGGACACGTAAACAAAGGGGACGCCAGGGTAACAAACAAAAAAGTTTAAGCAACGGAAAGTGAGAAGAAATAGACAAGTCCCAGATCTCTATGAATATAAACTCGGTGAAATCGTGAACAAGAGACAAAAGACCATCAAACCTGGTTGAAATGTGAGCAAGGAAAGAATTTCGCCCAAGTTTGACGGGGGGGGGGGAGAAAAGAGAGAAGAGGAAGAAGAAGAAGAAGATAAAGGGGTCTGGTCTACGAATTCGGTAAACGTAAGTTTTGTGAAGTCGCAGACGAATGCCCCACCATTATATATATATATATATATATATAATATCTATATATTTAATATATATATATATATATATATATATATCAGTGATGGTGAGAATAGCTACGGGTATGAATGAGGTGGTGGTGCTATTCTCACCGTCACTGCCCCATCTCTATCAAAGAACACCCACCTCCTCTTTCACTCTAACCAAGATCAAACACTACTAAAATCCTGCCACACTGGTCGTAGCCATTTCTCTAGTAGCTGTCATCATCACAGTACATCCCGCACTATCAAGCCACTCACCACCCCATGACAACATATTTATCATTTTCTACGTCCCTGTTGGGTAGAGAAGCCTCTTCAGTTGGGTCAATGACCAACAACCTCTGTTCTGCTGGTGTCACGAAAAATGCACCCAGTAACCCTAAGGTGGTTGGCAATAGGATGGGCATCTCACTGTAGAAACCATGCCAAAAAGGCTCGGTGGGACTCTTCAGTTGTGTCAAGGACATTTAAAAGACATTGAAATTATCTAATTCTGCTGGTTTCTCTTATCTATATCTCAAGAAGTTTTCGTCGTTTTACTCGATTGTCAAATCTCCACACATGTTCATATAGTAACAATTAAAAACATTTATTTCTTGTCGTGCCACAACATCGAAACCCAACTGGAGCCTACCTAATCTACCATTCTCACTATCCATGAACCATGATAAAAAAAAATTACACTCATATACAATACATTCCCTATATCAGTCATGATGCTACAATAAGAAGTTCGCTTTCCAATCACAAGGTCTTAGATTACAACCCTACAGTTGTCCCTTGTAAATAGTTATTTTTCCCAAGTTACTCATACATTTAATCCTGTATGTCATTTGTACATATATGTTGAACTATTAAGTAATAATAATTTACTTTATTCACTTTTGTATAAAAAGAAATATAATGATACAATGCTTACAGAGGATGTCTGTCTGTCTGTGTAAATCCCTAAAACTCGAGAAGTATTCGACCGATTTTTTTCAAACTTTACACATGCGTTACTTATATTTCTTGAAGTGCAATCGGCTAAAAGAATTTAAACTTTTTCTAACCTAGGCGAAAAACCGCATTTTTTAGGCATTTTTAGGTTTTAATCCAGCCGATTTCCTCGAAATTTCCAGCACACATTAGTTAGTCCCCTCGTACTGCCGTGGACAAAAAAAAATCCGATTCCGTTAATGATTTCTAGGAAATTTACTAATTAACATTGGGCATTACATGCTATTTTCATTTTCAATATAAATTCTACTTAACCATCGTAAGTAGCGTATAATATTTCGTTAAAAAATTTGGTTTATTTAACAGAGGACACAACACTTACTTACTTTTAAGCAGGACCATTTTGGGGATTGAGGAAATGAGGAGGACCTTAAAATTTTTGTCGGCGCCCTGTTGATGTTTCGTGCTTTCATCACGCGCAAATCCGGGCCCTGTGTACGTTGCCGTGTTATTGACACCGTAAAACTCACGTCTGTGCTACTTCTACTAAAAAACCTTTTGTTGCACCTACACCGCAATATGAACGCCCTGCGCAAGTATGTGCTAATTCTGCGGTAACCCCCTTTTGTCGCACCTTTGTTGTTGTGTAAACGCAGTGCAATCAGTGCCGCCCAGCGTTTGTGCTAATTGCACTATGACCCCTTCTGCTGCAGCTGCGTTGCCACGCTGATTTCGTCATCTCAATATCCCTACTTAAACGTACATCCCTATTTTGTTCTCATACAATTGACTATGTCGCTCCTCAATCATTCTCTGAAATTAAGGGAATTAAAAAAGTAGACAGCTACATTCGTCAATCTTTGCATATGCGTGTTGCTATTTCATGTTTCCTACCCTGTGCAACATCGGATCCTGCTGCTAGTATAATATAAAGGAAAGGGAGAGGGAAAACAGAAAAAAAAAGAAAGAGAAAAGAAAAAGAAACACTCACAGAAGCAGTTAGCTCACACATCTGGGACCACATTCAGCAAAAGGCAAGCGAAAGGGGTAGACAATCGAGCCGCTACCAGAGTAAAAGATAACAGTATCGCGAGGAACACTGGGAAACCTCTCTAATAATGTTTGAGACAAGCCAGCACGCTCGCGTAGCTACCTCGGGTGATGGCGAAGCTCATGCGCTGGAACAACCAAGCACCCTCGAGAGCTTGACCAGTTACCTCGGTTAGGCGAGCCGCCAGTGAAGATAGGAATCTTGCAGTCAGTAACCCGACTCTCCCAAACGTCTCGAACGCCAGAGGCTGGAAAATGTAGTTGGCTGACAGATCACGGTATTTTAGTATTTTGTTCTTTGGCTGCGGAAGCTGTGGTTCTCGCCCTAACCGCGGCATCCAGTCATAACTGTCACAACCCAGATAACGCATTACCTCTCGACCAGGGGCACAGGGTAAGGCCGTCAGGTCTTTTCCCATCAATTCTGGACAACCCAGACGGTTCCAAAATTGAGGGGATGTGTGCCCGGGCCAAAGCTCTCTAGAAAATGAGGCTTAGCTCCGTGTGACGTGCGAAGCCACCGGAATTCAGGCGATAAGAAAGACTGTGGAGTCGAGGAGTTTGCCACATCGACACCTCAGGCCCGTACAGACGTCATCTCCCACTGAGGACAATGGAAACATGAAGTTCGTCCAAGCTGAGTAGGCCATCAACGTTAGCCACGGGTAGGGCATCAACCCAGTCGCCTCTGTATTTGGCGCTAGCAGTAAGTGGCACCCTCAAAACTGATCTGGCTGGCAGTAAGTGACACCTTGAAAACTGATCCGACTGGTCGAAAGTGGCCTTCGAATTTATTCTGTCCCAAGCTCTCTGACTTCGACTGTACTCCACCTTGTCAGGAACAGACAAGCCCAACTCACTCCATCGTTGGAGAGCTTCATCCAACTCCCTGCTGGAACTAGTCCATGCTGGAGAGGACAGGATGTTTCTCACCAGGGTGGAGCAAGTGTGGGTGGAAGAAAGGAAGCAAAGCGGAGAGAAGGACGAACATTTACGAAGACCAAGACCTCAAATCGCTTGGGCAACGCAGCCTGATCGCGGGACGCTGGCGAGAGTCTGACATTGACCAAACACTCGAGTCTTTCGAAGATTAAGTCGACGGAGTTGAACGCGTTCTTGAGGTAAAGTTTGAAGATGACCCTGAGGGACAAGGAGGGTAAGTTGGTAAAGGCTCTGGTAGCGTGGGCAGCAGCCTCACATCCCAGCTTGGTGCCTACCTCTAGCTGGATGGGGGAAATTTTCTCCGACAGTGAGTCAGAGACCGATAGCAAACACACATTTGCAGTAAGTCGGCGAAGGGTGCAACCAACCGCAATGGGGCGCAGGTCTCTGTTGGGTTTAGTGAGACAGAATAATTTCGCGCCGAAGAACAGTGGGCGGATATAGGGGAGAACGTTCACTGAAGAGAATCGATTCACAAACTGAGTCAGACTCTCCAATAGCTTGAGTTTGGTGTCACCGGGCGATAAGGAGGTACGATCCTTGAGGTGTTGAGGTCGAAGGCCGTCAATCCCCGCGCCTGAACCAGCGGGGAAGAATGTAGTCGCCTTTCTGATGTTATCAGTGGTGTAGACCGATCTCGAGTATTTTGGTGGTTCCGATGGGTGCTTCTCTTTCAGTCGCTCAAAAAAAATCAGAATTACACGAAATGAGAGAGGACAGAGAAGAGAGGAGACGGACAGCCCACTTAATGACAAATTCGCTGAATTTAGCATTAACAGCACACTTGAGGTTTATCGGCACCGAGCTCGATTTCAAACTGAGGTGAGAAGTGGTTTTGGTGGACTCAAACAGCTGGAACTATTGCTTGAGAAAGGACGTGAGGGAGCCCGATTCCGCATTGTGCGCGTGAAGTGAGATGAGAGGGAACAAAAACAGTTTCTGCCAGTCAAACATATTGTTGGATAAACAAACGTTTTTCAATAGATTGGAGAGGACACGTGCAAAGCTATTTCGAGCTCCCTTAGAGATCCGGTTGACGAGCTTCGATTTGGATGAACCCTGGACGGCTGCAGCAAAACCCTTGGTAGAGAGCTGGTCGTCGAAGCGCGGGACGTCTCCATGGAGTATGTTGGAGCAAAGTGGAATTTGCAGGCTTTGTTGTTTATCCCCAGGTCAGTTCTGGTCAAGCCGTATCTATTGTTGAAGGAGTTCTAGCTATAAATGACCATCCTGTTTTTATTTTTTTAGACTCGCCTTTCCTTTTTCAAGACTGAATGGTGTGACGTGAAATATTTAACTATAAAGTCTGTGGAGTGAAATATATAACTGGAGGACTACCTTATTGTTTCATCGATCTAGTAATATTTGGATGAGTTAACTGCATTTATAATAGTTCACACTGGTGTTGTTTAACCCCAGGTCAAACCTGATCGAGCTGACCTATGATAAAAAACGTTCAAGCCGCAAGCATCATGTAGAATAGAGTCACCCCACCTTCGGACATACTAAGTGAGGGGATTTGCCTTGTTCTTTGAACATAATCTTTCTATGATCATCTATGTTGCCCTTGAGTTTGAAGACATTTAACCTATCACATTGCACATCAAAATTTGGGTGTAACCACCAAATTAATTAAGAACATTCTAAAAGCTTTCGGTCTCATGACAGCAAATAAGAATCCTAAGCCAGTGAGAAATCTTCAAAATGTTTCCAGAATCTATGTTGCTTTGATTCGTCACTTTGAAAGTTCTTTCGGCAAATAATTTGTGGTGTAATGAATTCATTACACGATCTTTCGAGCAATGGACAGTAAGAGATACCACGATGGGTATTTCATTTGCGCTTGTATATGTGGACTCTTGTAGGAGCCTTGGTTCCAGAAGGATCGGAATAGTTCCATCAACTTCCGGTGTAAAGTGGGTTCGCCATATTTGTAAGTTTCTGTTGGTGTAGTGTCTGATCTAGTAACTTTGCCACAGGACTATTACTTAATGGTTTTTGGTGATTCTACTTCAGTGGGATGATTGTCTGTTTCGAAGTTCATTTCAACCGGAGGCTTCATTTATTGTTGATGTCCAGTGTTGAAGTGTTTTGGCCACCTCTCTATCTATGAGAAGTGTTGATTCATCATCACTTTGAAGAGGTGCTGTTCCTGTGGTTAGAGAACCATGCACGCTTTTCAGTGGTTCCTAAAACCGCTTCCGATCATGTTTATCAGCATAATACTGCATTTCTTTTGCTTTTTATTTTTCAGATAGTTTTGCATGTCGGTCTTAATTACTTCTGTAGGTTCAGGCATTTCTCTATGAATACAGCTTTCTTTGCTCTATTAGTTGGGTCAAACTGGTATGTAGCAAAGAGTTTTTATTTTTCCTTGAATCTTGCCATCATTTTCGTCAAAATAGTCTTGATGTCTTCTCATTGCTAGATCTAGATGTTCAAACGTTGCGCCTCTTAACTGATCTCTCGGCCTTGCCATTGTTTCTCAACTACTGTTCCACCATAGTGTAGGTTGGATAATTTAGTGTTGAGATCATTGGTAAGGATTTGAGCATTATCTGCTTGTTTCAATTTGATAGTGTTAAATTTCTTAAGCGTTATATTGCTGTGTTGTATTTGTTTAGTTTTGACGACAACGGCATATCTGGATATCACTAATATATTAGGGGTCCAACATTTGGCTCCATGCATAACTCTAGTAGCCAGAACATCTTGTTTGTCAGTACGTCTTGTGTGAGTGCTTGAATCGACAATGCATGCATGTTATCCTGCTGCAATCTGGAAGGCGGAATGTAGTGTTCATCATCACTAGGTCATGTGCACTATAGACTTTGATGAAGAGGAGGCCATTACTATTACATTTTTCTATACTATTTACTATACATCTTTTCACGCTCAGAGTTGCTGAAGCATGGAACAAACTACCTGCATCAGTTGTTAGCTGTCGAAACACTGCATCCTTTAAAACCTCCATGCTTCCCGAGATTCGCCAACACTACACCTAATGTTCACCCTCCATACACATATGTATATCATGACTCATACACTATTCACTTACCTGACATTTGTATATTATTCTATGTACTATATATGCACCTTTGACGAGTTGTAGTGCACCTGAGCACTTTACACAATAATTTCATTATTATTATTGGCAGTATCGGTAGAGGGTCTGACGCCCTGCTTTGACACAGAGTTACGGCCCTTGCCATTCTGAGTTCAAATCCCGCCGAGGTTAACTTTGCCTTTCATCCTTACGGGGGTCGATAAAATAAAGTACCAGTAATTCACTGGGTAATTGCTGGCCTTGTGCCAAAAGTAGAAACAATTATTATTATTCCTACGTAACAGTCTCATCCATCCTTTTTCGTCCTGACTCACCTAATTCCAATAACAAGACGTCTGTAGGTGAAACTGGGTGCAGGAATTGTCGGGTTTCATTTCTGCCAGAGTTATTCCTCTTAATCTTCTGCTTATCCTTTACACTCACAAGGACAATTTGCTTATAGCTGGCGGTCTGTTTTAGTTCAAGAGAGTTGGGCTTAGTCTGACTAGAAGTAAGATTCTGACACCCCAATTGGTCATTGTGCACGCTCGATCACAATGTCCATTCCTCAACTACGGTCCACGTATGTAACACGTTAACTGTGAACATGATCGAAGACATAATCTATTATAAATATACTGATAAATATTAAAAATTAAGTAACACTTTTCAGAATCCATAGTTCAATTGGTCACCTACTGTAATTCGTTAACTCGTACTAAAGATTCAAGTTGAGGCCTTTGCACTTTTCTCTGGTATCAAAATCAGGATGCAGTGCAGTATAATTAAGATTTGTTACAACTTTACCCACATAGCTGTGGCTGAATTATAATGTTATAGATAATTATTTCTACTTTTGGCACAAGGCCAGCAATTACCGGTATTTTATTTTATCGACACCGTAAGGATGAAAGGCAAAGTTGACCTCGGCAAGAATTGAACTCAGACTGTAAAGGGTCGTAACTATGTTGCAAAGCATGGCGGCCGACCTTCTACCGATACTGCCAATCCACCATAGATAATGTCTTCGATTTTGCTCCGTAATTAAGTTTGTTTACTCCTTGATATAAAAATAATCGGGCGATATCCAATTTTAGTGGACTAAATGCTGCTTACGTGCTGCAGTTGCTGCTTACTTCAATGTATGAGGGTATTCCAACAAATTTACATTCCCTTTTTTTAGCTGTTAAAAGAAATATAGATTTATTTATTGTTTTTTTTTTGCGATTTATTTGCCACTGGGGCATAGATTTCTTTATTTGCCACGTTTTTGTTTGTTTGTTTTTTTGCGATTTATTATATAAAAAATTAAGTCCTCAATAGAGAGGCAGCCTTTTGGGGTCACACACACCCCCGTAGAAAGTGTGCGACCTTTCTGCCAGGGAGCACAGAGAGAGGGGGGTGCTCCCTTCTCTTACCTGTACAAGCCGATATAGGGAGATGGCCCACTTACACGGGCCATTATTGCTACTTTCGCTACCCGCCTAATGCTCTAGTGGCAAATAAATCGCAAACAAACAAAAACGTGGCAAATAAAAAAAAATCTATGCCCCAGTGGCAAATAAAAGCAAAAAAAAAAAAAAAAAAAAAAAAAACAATAAATAAATCTATATTTCTTTTAACGGCTAAAAAAAAGGGAATGTAAATTTGTTGGAATAGCCTCATACATTGAAGTAAGCAGCATTTAGTCCACTAACATTGGATATCGCCAATAATCGATAACATCTTTCATGGTGGAAGAGGTTACGTGTATAACAAATAATTGTTTCTACTTTTGGCACAAGGCCAGCAAATACCCTGTGTATTACTGGTACTTTATTTTATCGACCCCGTAAGGATGAAAGGCAAAGTCAACCTCGGCGGGATTTGAACTCAGATCGTTAAGGGACGTAACTATGCTGGAAAGCATGGCGTCCGACCTTCTACCGATACTGCCAATCCACCGCCTTTGGCGTATAACAAATATTGGTTTCTGATTTAGGCACAAGATCAGCAATTTAGGGGGGGAGGAAAAGTCGATTAAATCGACCCCAGTGCGTGACTGGTACTTTATTTTATCGAACCCGTAAGGATGAAAGGCAAAGCTAACCCCCGGTGGGATTTGAACTCAGCGTTAAACGATGATGAGGGTAAAGGACCGTAACTGTGTTGCAAAGCATGTTGTCTGACGCTCTACCGATACTGCCAACCAAAGATGTTCTTTCCTAAGTCTAAGACTGCACCTTCAGTATTACTTATATTGGCTTAACAACATCAAGAATTATACACTTCAGAAAAAAAAAAAACTTGAAAAGAAGTGTTTTATGATTTTCTAGAAACTTTCAGCAATTTTATAGATTTCAAAATAACCGTATGTTGGATAGGAAATTAGGACAAAAAGCCTGTAAAAAGGTGTCTCTCTCTCTCTGAATCCTTTCCGTTTAAAACGTAAAAATCGAACGATTTTAGGAAATTGTCTTTTAAAAAGTCACGAGGCAGTTTCTGTGCTTCAAAAAAAAAACAAAAAAAAAACAAAAAAGAAAATGGAGGGGTATGAAATTATTTGAAGTTTTTTTTACACATGCAGAATAGTGTTTAAAACAGAAATAGTTTATTTCTCGCTAAGGGCGACTTTGCCACTCACCCTTTTGGGGTTGATAAAATGAAGTACCAACCAATGGATTGGCGAAATTGTTGGCGCATTGGGTGAGATGACCTGCTGTATATATTCCGGCTCTGTGGACCAGTAGACTTAATCTGCTGCCCCAGTTAACACGAGTGGGTTTAATCGAGCCCACTCTATTCAAGCATTTGGATCCGATCTCCTATTTGAGGACATCTTCTTCCCCCTCTTGGAGGTACTGAAAAGCAATCAAGGGCACTGTCCTGCTTAACAACTAAACAGTAAATAAAAAAGGAAGAAAAACTGATAAAGACTAAGAAAATGTGGATAAAACCGTTCAAACTAAGTTTTAGGAATGAAAATTCTGAGTTCAAATAAAGTCATAATTCTACGTATAGGATTGAGATATCTGGAGAATATACTGATTAAAACTTATTACAGAATATGGATGATGAGATATACAGTTAATAATTGTTTCTACTTTTGGCACAAGGCCAGCAATTATCCCAGTGCATTACTGGTACTTTATTTTATCGACCCCATAAGGACGACAGGCAAAGTTAACCTCGGCGGAATTTGAACTCAGACCGTAACTACACTGCATAGCATGGCATCCAACTCTACCGATACTGCCAAGCCACCACCCTAATCAGATATGCAATTGGAAAAGTTTTAAAAGCATATTACTTGAGGCTTTTGACAGTACGGAAGAGCAATTAGAGTCGTACAATATAGAGGAACAGTGGGAAGTTTTCTAAAATAATTTATTTTAAAACACACCAATATATTTCTTGAAGATTATACAAGCTTTTTCCATTGTTTAACACCAGACCAGCCAACGACAATTCCATCTTTTATCCAAAAGCAGATTATCCAGAACTGCAATATCGAATGTCCTTCCTTTGGATAAGGGGATTCGGCTGCTATTTCTAGCAAGTCGAGTGATAGTATAGACTCCGTTGTTAGTTTAGGGAAGATGTTAACGTTAAGAGGAAACTTCCATGTGGTCACTCGACCTGCTAAAAATGGCAGCAAAATATCACCATCATTTCAAAAAGGTCATTAAATGCGGTTTTCGGAAAAAGAGAGGTTGGTCGTGGTAGGAACGCTTTGATGTTTGCTTTATTGAGTTTGGTCTGAAGCTGCTGAGGTCTCGTCTCTCTCGAAATTGTTAGAACTGCATAGATTTCAGATTCGTAAAGTCAATAATTTAAAACACTACAAATGTAAAACTTAAGCTTTAGAAAACCATAAGAAATTAGTGTCGTGCAGAAAAAACGCTATTTTACGGGAATTATTTCCCCTGTAGCAAGTCGACAAAAAATGTTTCTGATTTAGGCACAAGGCCAATAATTTTGGGGCAGGAGGAAGTTGATTAAATCGACCCCAGTGCATTACCGGTACTTTATTTTATCGATCCCGTAAGGATGAAAGACAAAGCTAACCTCGGCAGGATTTGAACTCAGATCGTAAAGGGCTATAACTATGCTGCGAAGCATTTTGTCCGGTGGTCTGCCGATTCTGCCAATCCACTGTCTTAAGTCTACAAAAAAATATTAATGGCACCAAGTTTATTTTTAAGCAAGTTATTTGGATATTAAAAAAAATATACAGCTAATCTGTATTTATTAGCTAAGAGTGGCTCAACAACCATTTCCGAATTGTACACCACTATTGCCTCCCTAAATACTATCACCATTTATTCTTTTCTTATAGTGCAAGATTCATGAACGCCTATCTTTCGGTAAATACAATTAAAATATGCAAATAAAGACATAAAAATACCTTCTTAAACACTAGATACATCTCACATCTCTTATACATGCTACACCCCTTCGTTTCCATATTGCTCTCTCTAAACTTTAGAGTAAACAATCATAGCCATTACCATGCCTTCTTTGATAAATAAATAATCAACAAACAAATTTTAAGACAAAGAAGAAACAAGCTGCAGCAACCCTACTTATAAAACATCGTTACACAACCCCAATGATATGCCATACACATTGCATGCGTGATGACCAATTTCTAGCCATGCAGATTAAGAGTTCACTTTGCAATAATTCATCTCATTGCATGGCGTCTTCTAGAATTAACTCAAGCCTAGCCAAGTCTTCTGATTGACACTATAGATGGACTAGAAATACAACTATCTGGCCTTTTGTGTGTCTACTCAGTTGTAAGCATTCGAAGGTCTGATCTTAGGACACACACACACACACACACACACACACACACATTATGCTTTCCTCCTAGTCCATTACCAGTCCCGAAATTTCTGTCAAAACAAATGAGTACTACTCTTCCTCTAAATAAAACAATTTTTAAAGGACTAACTCAAAATTTACCATAAACAGAAACCTTATTTACTCAGCATAAATACGATGTTACTTGATATTAGAAATCATGAAACCAAGTCAGTGCTGATAATTTCCAAATATTTTATTATTTTTAAAAAAAAAAAAAAAAAAGAACCCATCAGAATTGAATTTGCCAGTCTGCAAAATATTGGCAAAAAATGCTTCTATTTTCAAGTTTACTTGGATATTTTTTGATTGTTTTCTTCCTTTTTTTAAAATCAAAACACCAAACAGATTTTTTCTAATATATAAGACACCAGTGACTACAGTTAACCATAATGCTTAACTAAGATCATTAATAAGTAAAAGAAAAAAAAAAATCATTTAATTACCTAAATTAAACAAGTAACTAAGCTGGTTTCTTCAGGGCCAAATCTTTGCTAAAGATATTACAGAGATTCACAATCAAGACATACAATTGAAATCAAGAGTGAATATCTGCAAGCAAAGTAAGAAGCATTACCAAAGAAATATATCATATAATCACAATGTCATCAAGTAGAATACTACATTGATTTGGTGTATTCTACAAAAAAATTTATTCAATCATTTCACAAGGATTAAATTTCTTTCCAATTTACTGTTCAGGAAAGGACTGTGTCTTTGACAATGTTTGAAATAAAGTCAATACAATAAAAAAAACTTTCAATGTTTTTAACAGCACAAATTTTCTGTTGTCCTTTAAATCTTTATACAAAATGTTACTAATAGCAACCATAATGCGGTTGCACTAGAGGTAGTCCTCAACCAACCCCAGTCATCATGGAAATTATTAAGTGAGTGTAGGAAGAGGTTTACATTAAAGAGAAAACAAAATTAACAAAATGTTGAACAACTGGACTAGTAATAGATTATGTTTTGAGATTATTTTTTACGCGAGTGTAAAAAATTAATTTCAAATTATTAGAGGAAATGAGAAGGAATGGGAGAAGTATATTAAATGCTATGATTTTCTTTATTAGTGGAGTAGCCAATTTATGCTTCATTCTGGAAAAAATCCAAGGTAACTTCACCACAAACAAATCATACTCAAAATTAATAATGTCTATTATGTAAAGGGCTAATTTTTAACATATTGTATCTGAAAGGAACAAGAATTTCACTCATAATTTAACTAAGATATTTTAATCAGTTAACTGATAGAAAAAAAACAGACATATTAAAATTAAAATATGATTAAATACATGCCCCTTGCACTACAGTGTTTTTTTTTATGGGTAAAAACACTCCGAAAAAGTTAAGATGGTAGCACAAAGGGTGTCACCTGACATCTGTGATCAACTTGCTATAGTAAATCATCTCCAAAAGTCTAAGGATAAGTCTACCAAATACATAAAGAACAAACTAGTCATCATTTTTACATCCATTTTTCCATGCTTGCATGGGATGGACAAGAGTATTAAAAAATCTTTAAATACCAACATGTGAAGCCAATTGTACAAGTAACTCACATTTTATGTGTCAGTACCCAGATACATACATCTAAAAAATAAAAATTGCTTTAATTGTACATCCTAGAAAAGTAGTTTTTCTAACAGAAATTGTATCCAGATGTCGGCTTTTCGAAAAGGTTTAGCCTTTAGTAAAAAAAAAATTAGTAGAGACTGCTTTAAATGTACATTTTAAAAAAAAAAAAAAAAAAAAAAAAAATCAAACATTTAAGCAGTTTTTCCTAATCAATTTTGTCAGACAGGCTTTATAATATAATAATAAAATAAAACTAGATTTTGTTAATAATTTCACAAACTGGAATTGCTAACAAAAATTGTCCAGCATCTTTATTATTTTTTTTTTTTATACAGAAATAACAAATGTTTGTTTATCAAGGATACTATTAGCTGTCAACACTAAGCAGTATCATAGGGTAAAATCATTCAGTGACTAATTTTAGTTAGAATTATAGAGTGAATATTCAACTATATCACTAGTTCTTTACTCTGAAAAACAACTATCTTACAGAACAGAAACATTAAAACAGAAATTATTGTAAGAGAATAAATGAGAATAAGGGCACATATTCCAAACATGTACCAAAAGTGTGTAGCTGAAGTTAACTGAAAAAACATAAACCTCTAACCACTTATCACATTAATAAACTTTGTAATCTTTATATTAGCAGTGGTCAGTTCAAAATGTGACAAGAGAAGTAGCAAATAAACATGAACTATTTCTTTCTGAAAGATCCTGGAAGCATAATATAAAAGGAATAATTCAAAACATGAAAAAGAACAAAGAAACTAGAGAAATATATAGCCAACTGAAAATTGAAGATAATGTCGAATTGATGGGTAAAATATTGAATCTGGAATGGAAATACAATCAACAAAACGTCTTGTCTATTGTATTTTAGGGAAATGAATTTTGTGTAAAGTAAAGCATGGCAAAACACAGGAAAAGAAGAAAAAAAAATTGAATAGGCTGTCAAATAAAAAATTGTATGTAAAGTTTTCCAGTAAAATATATAAAGAAGCATAAAATTGGCAACTCTTAACAACCAAATATTTGTGATGTGTAAGGTGATGCCACCAGAAAAGCAACATAAGCAATCCATCACTCATTTTCCATTTGATTAATAAGTCCATCAAATGAACAGACAATATTAAATCAACCATCTGTATAGTACAGTCTTTCATTCACAATTATCATACATATATGAGAAAGAGAGAGAGACTGTTTGCACAAATGATATGGTTGAAGAACATTTTAAAACATCCCCGAGTAGTTCTGTAATAGTAACCCAGTAGCAAAATATTCAAATAAACTTTCAGACAATAGGGTTGCAAGAAAAAAAAGAGTAACATCTTTTCTTTCATCAAATAAAAAGCAACCTCAGATTGCTTTTCAAAAAGTAGGAAAGGGAGAGGGAATATAGTGGAATAGTTAGTGAATTCGAGTTTAAAACTAATTGCAAAGCCTTATTGAGACTATACAAAGTAAGTTAAGTATAAGGTATATAATATATATTTTTATATAAAATCTTTTGAATTTTTCCATTCATGTTTTTTTTTTGTTTTTTGGAAGTGGAAATATGAATAGCAAAGTGGTGGGTAAAAATGATGACTTAATGGCAGATAGTTATATACTGAGAGTGAAGTAGCAGGTTGGTGAATAGAGCCAAAAACTAAATACACTAATTCACACTGACATCCATAGTAAAATCTTTCTTTCCTTGCAAATTAGATATTTCTGAGGTTTTGGTTGAGGACGAATTGTCGCTGAAAGAGGTTTCCATTGAACCAGGTAATTCCACTTTAGGCACCAATACATATTTACCATGGCCAGTATTGTGCACTTTAAGAAAATAACTTATTTCTTCTGGAGAGAGTTTTTTAGAAATGCACAAGTAATTTTTGCCTTCATGTTGCCTAACATCCATTTTCAGATGTAAATTGAATGCAATATTTGTGACTAACTTCCTTTCAAGAGAAGTGATGCCAGGACCAAAGATGAGATCATCTAGAGTCTCCTTTTCCACACACTCATTCATTAACTGTTCCATGTACTTGACAGCAAATTTGTTCAAACCATCGCCATCAGTATTCTTCTCTTTCCCATCTTTGTTTTCAGACTGGTTATCAGTTTTTTCAAAAATAGGCAGCCCTCCAAGAAGATCAATATTTCCAGAACATTCATTTTCCAAAATTTTTCCTTGCTGAACAATCTGTTCATAGGGAATCCAGCGAGTTGAGTCATCTCTTCTCACAATCTGAAAGCAAAAAAAATATATATAAAAACAAAGTATCATTTATTTTTGTCAAAGGCGGTGTTCCAACATGGCTTTAACTGTAATGGTTAAAGCAAACAAAAAAAATAAACTTTCCAGTTCAGAGGAGCATTATATAGATCAGACATGAGTAATCATTTTCAAGCAGTGGGTCACATGGAATGTGGCTGTTCATAAGGTGGGTCGCACTACTAAAAAACTCAGGTGAGCCATTCAACAAGCCAAATGGGCCACATGCAGCCCATGGGCTGCATGTGGCCCATAACTGACATAGATGATATTGTATAAAGAATAAGAACACTTGTATAAGTGGGATTAAAACCTTTGACAAAAATATTTAAAATTATACTTGTATGATATATCCATAACAAAGAAACCTTAAATGACTTTCCTTATAAGAAATTGAAGAAAAGCAATAAAAACAGATCAATGATGCATACACATTTTATAATGATTGAGGAAATATAACTTTAGCTATATGCCAAAAAGCTTTTATTAATATATAGCTGAATTGAATAAATAACTAAATTATCATTTGATTTAATAATACAATAGTTCAGCTTTGCTAAATGGGTCACTACATTATCTTTCTTAAATTAAAATGTTGAGTTCCTATGCATGTACACAGTTCTGTGAACATCAATAAACTGATTCATTAATAATAGAAAACTAAACTTTATTTCTGGTAAATTTAGAAGCAATGTAATATTTCTATAATAAGATATTGATTTTTCATGATCAATTGTCGATTGTATCAGCAAATAAATAACACTAATATTTATTGATCCCATGGAAATAAAGCAAGTTGGATCCTGCAGAAACTTTGGCCAACCTACCCCTTCACTATAACTTATTGATAGAATAATCATCATCATTTAATAATAATAATAATGAAATATTGTGTACAGTGCTCAGGTGCACTACAACTCATCAAAAAGTGTATGTATAGTACATAGGGAAATGTACAAACGTCAGGAAAATGAACAGTGCACGAGTCATGATATACACATGTGTATGGAAGGGGTACATCAGGTGTAGTTTTGGCGAATTTCGGCAAGCATGAGGGTTTTAAAGGATGCAGTGTCTTGGCAGCTAACAACTGACGCAGGCAGTTTGTTCCATGCTTCAGCAACTCTGAGCGTGAAAAAATGTTTCCGAAAGTCATGGGAGCTGTGCTGTTCAATGAATCCATTGCCAGACGTCGGAGCTTCAATGAATCCATGCCCAGGGAAGCAAGGCGTTCAGAGTATGGTAGGTGTCTGATGGAGGGTATGCGCTTGGTTGCACGTCTTTGAACAGTTTCCAGGAGGTCAATGTTCTGAGCAAGATAGGGGTTCCAGACTGATGATGCGAATTCCAAGTGTGGTCGTCCCATAGCTGTATACAGCTTTAAATAGATGGCTGGAGAGCGGCTAACAAAAGTTAATTAGTGGTACCATCATTTAGCAACCATTCTTTCCTTGCTGGCATGGGTTGGACATGGGTTAAGTCAATATTTAATCAGAGTCACTGTCCTTTCACAAACAGGCAGGTGATCAATATTTTGCTTGCTTACATTCCAGTTTTGGCATGGTGTCTGTGGTTGGATGCCCTTTATATCACCAACCCCTTAGAAATGTGTTCTGGGTGCATTTCATCATGGCTTTGGTACCAGGGAGGTTGTCCTCTGAACTCTTTGTTTAGCATGTTATCTATGGCTGGATATTATACAGAGTGTACTGGATCCATTTTTTGTGGCACCAACACTGGAGAGATTGCTATGTCTGATGTGACTGAATAATTCAACTCTTTTGACATGATTTCTACAACTGGATACTCTTCCTGATACTAACCATTTTACAAAGTACTGAGTGCATCATATGGCATAAACACTAGGGAGGTTGTCAGTCACTAACTGAAAGGCCTTCTTTAAAATATGGAGATGGAGTGTACCTTGTTTTAAAACAGATATGCTTGGTGAGAGAGAACAGGAGGCATGGAAAAAGAATAACAAATATGATGTCAGGGTTTATGACAGGTACTGTCAAAACTGTTGTATTTATATGGCTACTATTATTGTAATGTAAACATATCTGGTTAACATTTTAACACTGGATCTATCTGGTCTGTGGTACTGTAATGCTCATGTTTTGTATGCTTGCACAAAGTATTTAATACCTAACTGTTTGAAACTGCAGCTTGTTCTATGATACAAAGCTGCTTATTTTAAAGTTGTTTTAGAGGTGACTCAAAAGTGATGTAATCATCAGCAATTCTGAGCAGCTATTGCAACACAGTTGAATGGAGGTGGTTATAAAAAAAATAACTATTGTGAGAAAGGCAGATCTAGATGAAGGAAAACAAAATTGACGGTCACTAAAAAAAGTACTGAGAATGCCAACACCAGAAAGGAACAGCCCTCTCAGTGGACAGACCAGTGAAACAACAAAAATATTTAATCATATCGATATCATTTATAACAATTTGTTCTGCTGCATAGTGATTCTATGAACATTAGTGATATTTACCATACTTAAAATATGGTATAGGTTGCCATTAGGAAGGGCATCCAGCCATAGAAAACCTGCCTCAAAGAAGTCTTATCCAATGCATACAAGCATGGAAAAGGTGGCCATAAAAGCAACAATAATGGTCCAAGTGCTTTTTAAGTACTCAAGTTCAACTGAAAATCCAATCATGTACACAATTCTTTTCTATTATAATTCTGCTGTATACCCAGCTAAATATGAGATAATAATTAATTTTATATTGACATTTAAACAAAATTTAAATAGTTTTACATTTTACTGAATTTGCCAATTAAAGTAGTTTTGAGACAAAAATTGTTATAGATTTAAGACACTTTCGTAAATTTGTTTCCCCTCAAAAAACCACATTCATATATCAATTATGTTATACTTGTTTTACAAAACCAGTCTTGGCTCTTGGTTATTTTAGAATTTAACTGAAACACACATAGCATGTATTTTAGTTTAAAATATTGTAATTACAGGGTTAAGATGTTTCTTATATTCACTATGCTACTCTTTTTATTGTGTTTTATTTCTATTCTTATATGATGATGATTAATTACAAATCTGTTTCAAATACAAGGGAGTAAACATTTTGGTGTCCTATTTGAGTATATGGGTTTGCAGAGGGAAATAACATATATAAAAATGTTTACAAGATTTGGACTGTTCAAAATAACTGCTTTTTTTAATATTGATGCGGTCAAATCCTTGCTATCAAGGAAAGTGGATGTTAACTAATAATAATGATCATCATCATTCATGGATTATAGTTGATGGACTTAGCATTTATAAACACTAGATTGTAACTTCGGTATTTTATAACAATCATGACATGTGTGGTGATCATTTTTCATTTACACCAAGTTAATAGTTGTGAAGATTTGCTGGGTGAGACATTTTCCAATACTTTCTAATTATAGCATTAAAAACCTACCCAAGTGCAGTTGAAGAAGGTCTGAGAGGAATAAACATTAGCAGGAACATTGTAGAAAACAAGTCCAAAGACCTAATATTCAGTTATGTAACAATACTACATCATCATCATGTAACATCTATTTTCTACACTTAAATGGGTTAGACAGGTTGTCCCATTTCAGGTCAGGTGACTGTCTTACTCATACAGAACTGCTTCTGGCTTGGTTTCTATGGTTGGATACCCTTCCTACTAATGCCAACCACATTTACAGTGTACTGGATGCTTTTGTTGTGACACCCACACACCACTTTACAGTATGGACTGGATCCATTTATCATTGCAGCATAACAACCACTTTAGTGTCAACCAGGCTCTTTTTATCTTGGCACCAAAACGGCCACTTTACAATGTGGACTAGCATGTAAAGGGAGAATGGTGAGGTGATTAAGATGTGGGCAGAGTGTTAGAGCATGGGAGGTGTATGGAAGGGCGAGTGAAAATAGGGGTTAAGTGATGCATACTAGATGTCTGTTTCAACCTGTGCGCATGAGGTGGGTCTTCTGTATTACTACATAACTTCCAAAGATCTCAATCCTGTGTCATTGCTTTTGAGAAGTGCAAATGTGCAAGGTCAGCTTTTATCACCTTATCCCAGGTCTTCCTACTCCATAGCTTCCATCAACTTTGAGCACCCGGCACATTTTTATACAGATGTCATCCTTCAAACGTATCTCATGGCCATACCAACGCAATCCCCTCTCTTGCACACTGCATATGATCCCTCTTATGCCCAGTTTCTCTCAATTCATTTACTACATTTCATCATCATCATCGTTTTTACGTCCGCTTTCCATGCTTACATGCGTTGGATGGGTCCTCAACACGGCATCTCTCCACTTGTGTTCCTTTGTCATCTCCTCTGCCAGTTTTGGTGATTTGAGGTTAGCTGTCACAACCTTTGTCCAGGTCTTTGTTGGTTGTCCTCTATCGCGGTTTCTTTCCACTGGGATTTCCTGACATTTCTTCACCCATCAGTCATTGTCCATGTCCATACCAATGCAGTCTTCTCTCCTACACACCATCTCAGATTCCCTTTAAACTCAGCTTGTCCAAGCTCTGCCTTTCTCTCACATTTACATTGCACATTCAATGAAACATGATTGCTTCATTTTTCTCCAATCTACACATGTCCTCTGCTGTCACAACCCATATTTCACTACCATGCAGCATCGCGCACTGCACATAGGCATCATACAGCCTTCCTTTTGTGCATAAGGAGAAACTGTTGTTGTCAGCAGTGGAAGTAGTTCTCTAAACTTCTTCCATCCTATCCTTATTCTAGCTATTATACTCTTGGCGCACCCTCCTCCACTGCTAAATAGTTCACCTAGATAGCAGAAGCTATCAACCACGTCTATGTATCCTTCCTGTGACTGGAAAAGGTTTATATCATCAGTAGTCTTCCTCTCGATTTTTCCTCTGCATCTTCTACAAGCAAAGTTCTCCCTTCTTGTTAGTCTACTCGTTATCCCACTACATCATAGATAAAATTATGCAACAATACTACATATATATAAAATCAACAAGTATACATATATGGTGAAAAAACGAAAGACATTCTTACTCTGATAACATCTTGAGTCTGATAGAGTTTCATCAAAGCAATTGCAGCAGCAGTGTTACGAGCATTGTTCTTTGAAGATGCTGAGGCCTCAGCTATTAGTTTCTTCTGGATATACATCTTACATCTGTTTGAAAACAAAATTAAATTAAATTAAATGTAAGTCTGAGAAAAATGTTTTAACATTCAAAATATATAATTAATAATTGATAGCGTTGGTGCAACAATGAAAAGCAACCAGTCCACCCTGTAAGGTAGAAGTGCTGGAGACAATAAAATGCTCCCAGTATACACTGTAAAGTGGTTGGCATTAAGAAGGGCATCCAGCCGGAGAAACCATGCTCCGAGCACACACTGTAAAATGATTGACATTAGGATGGGCATCTAGCCATAGAAACTAAGCCAAAGCGGAGCATACAAGCAGGACATGGTCATTTAACTAGTCTGGCCGCAGCACATGAAAATCCATCTAACCCATGCAAGCAAGGAAAATAGTGATGATGATAATGATTATAATACAAGGCCATATGATCAAATATTCAAATCCTGTTGCATCTGTTAAGATTGTGATTGACAGTTTGCTTGACTGAATACAGGTTCTTTTTCCATTTCTTATATTAATGATTAGAAGTTATAAAGCAATCTTACTAACTACACAAAGTTCAAATTTCTACTTTTGCTAGCACAGAAAAATAAAACTGACACAAGAAACTACTATAAACACTTTTGTTACCATTTTTCTAATTAATGACATTGTCTATGATTTTCAAATAATTTTGAAAATAACAGGAAATTTGGAAGAAATTAATAATATAAATTTCTTAATATTAAGCTGGTGTTTGGAGCATAACTTAAAGCTTCTAATACAGAATTATGATTGGAGGTTTTTAGATAAAAAGAAACACTTTAAAATAAAGTTTATACTGTAGCACCAGGGGTGGATTTAGGTGGTTGGTATCAAAAAGGTTGTAAGAAATGAGAAACCATATTATGCTAATTACAATGAGATTGAATCAATCAATTGAAGGTTTGAGCAATGATGCATAACCTTAAAAATTAGTATGCCCCAATCACTAAAGTAGAAGATTATATAGTATGTTGCAAACAGCTACATAAGTAGAATAAAACTGATATTTAACTGATAAATATTATGACACTGACTAAGATACATTCATCATTAGTTTAGTATGACTTGTACAAATGTTTGATATGACTTATACAGAAACAATACTTGCTTTTTTCAAGATTCATCATCATCGTTTAACGTCCATTTTGCCATGCTAGCATGGTTAAACGTGTTGACCTGTTGTGGAACAAGCCAGCTCAAATGATGTCTTGCTCATACAGAACTGATTTTGGCTTGGTTTCTACAGCTGGATGTCCTTCCAAACACCAACCACATTTACAGCGTGTACTGGATGCTTTTTGTCATTACACACAACCACTTTACAATAGATGTAAATATACTATAAAACTTATGCATATGTTGTTTGGGGAATTAGTTCAGATAGATTTTTTTTTAATAGTATATTCTTACTAGAATCTTACTAATTCATTGTCTTTTAAGATGCTGGAACCTTTGTTTCTGACATATGACTGACCTCAGAGACATAAAAGAAAAAGAAATTGGGATATTTGTTCTCTTCCCAAAGACATAAGGGAAATACTTCTATTTGAGAACTGAAACAGAGATGCGGCTAATCAGATACATTAAAATAACACTAGGCTAACACATTGCACAAGCTAGCATTGTTAGATGCCTTTACAAATTCCAATTATTTTCAAAAATTAATGCTAATTATTCAATGCTGAAACAAAAAGCAAGTGATTCACTTTATTCTAAGCATACTATGAAGTGTTCATAGTCTGTTTTAACTCTTTAGTATTTACATTATTCTATATTTACTATTGTATTTTCACGGTAAACACTTTATTTCACATAATTATCTCACATAATATCAACGCTATGAGATTTTGATATCATTTATTTAGAGAACAATACTTTAACATCAGTATGAGCAGCTAGTTACAGCTGGTTTAAAGAGAAAGAGGTGAGAAAAATTCTGGCTGGATACGACCGATTTGAATGCTAAAGGGTTAAACTTGCTCAGCAAATCAACTGTACAGTTATTCAGCTAACACTTTTATGATTATAAATATCTGACAAATAGTAGCTTTAACTTTCAGACTAATATTTTTACATGTAAAACATAGAAAACCACCTACTTGAAAACATCTCCTTGAGGTTCAATTTCCCATTCCATCAACATGCCACACATTGTAGAACTGTTGTTGAGAATACAGAAAGCATGCCGCTGCCGATCATATTTCCAGTCTTCATGTTCCATAATCACTAAATCCTCAATAGTTTTAGAATTTTCTGGAGTTTGAATTCTGAGTCTGCGAAGTCTTGGCAAATTAGATTCACCATATTTTCCAAATCCTTTCACAACTATATCTATTACCATTGGATCAAGTTTATCTTTCATGGTAAGATTATGATGCTCACTGATCAGGTAGTTGGGTGTGCTGGTGCTAAGAACTTCCCATGCTTTTGTATAGGCACCAATTTGGGCATCCTTTCTGGTGTCACCTTCACCTTTTGCTATTAGAAGATTGTCCAAATAAAGTTCACATGCTAAGGTTCGTTTCTGCATGTCACCTTCAACTTTGCGATAAAGACAGGTTGGTGACAAACAACACTGGACAGCCATTGTATCAACAGCATTTACTGTATTGGATCGATATGCAGACTCTTTAATTAATTTGATTAATGCTTCTAGCTTGGATGGCAAATCAGTGAAGGTAGCTGTTTCTCCAGTTGTTCGTGGAGATTTCACCTCTGTATTAGATATATTAAAACCAGAATGTTCAACTGGCTGCTTTTTATTACCCTTCAATACAACTTCAAGGGTATTATTCCTGATGAAGTCAATGGCTTGTTTATAGGCTTCATGTTTCGCATCCTTCTTCTTGCAACCCATACCTCGTCCAACCACCACATTTCCAATGTTCACATTGCCGTAAAATACAGCCTTCCCATTAGGTAATCTGGAATCTGATGGAGTGTAAGTATGTTCCAAAGTACAATGTGAAGCAGAGAAGGCTTGGATAAAGGCAGAGATTTCATTGTCAGGTTGAGGAGTACTAGCTTTGAGCTGTGCAATTAATTGTTGAAAACCCACTTGTTTCTCATTGCCATGAAATGTTTTTTCGGCAGGAGAACTCATACCTTTTTCCTTACAAATATCTACCACTTTTTCCCATGATGGTTCAGTTTTATTCTTGGCAAGAGAATTAGTAAGTTCTGCTCTCATCTTTTCTGGACCTGGATCTTTCTGTTTCACAATGGATGCAACAGATTGCTTCATCAGAACCTCAACTGCTTTTTTATAAACTTCATGTTTCAACTCCTTTTTACTAGCAGCTACAGCTCTAGCCATGAATTTACCCTCTACTGTTAGTTTGGCAGTGTACATTGATCGGCCACCAATGCGCACTAATTCTTCAACATCATAAGAATGATCTAATTTCAGTTTGCAGCTAGTCAAAGCATTTTCAATAGTTTGAATAGCATTGCATTTAGGGTAATCACGCTTGAGCCAAAGAGTAAAATATTTTATTTTTTCTGATATAGTCATTTTTGAAGTATCGGCAGGTAAATTAACTCCTACCACGGAGACAGATTTAACAATTTTTCCTTTGGCTCCTTGAGTTAGTCCTTTTGCAGCAGCCTGGAGGTTTCGTAGACCAGCTTTCAATGAACCTCGATCTCCAAAATTTGTCAAACCACCACGCTGTAGTTTTCCCCGTGAAGCAGCACCTCTTTTTGCTAAAAAGATTTTTAAAAATAAAATTATTAAAACAATAAAGTGAAAGTATCAATCTCTCAGACACACACACACACACACACATGCATGCATGCACGCATGAATGAATTTATTATATAAATTTTGAAAATTTTACAAGAATGGTTAATTGAATATAAGATTTGTACTGTAATGTTTTCATTTAAATATAATTTAATATATCAACTTACCATCCATGCCAGTTCCTCTGCCAGATTTTCCTTTATACTGATTCCCTTGTCGAAAAGAATCGGATGCATCAAGTAAGAAGCTTAGATCAATGTCACTGTAACCTTGAACAGTTCGAATAGCATCTCGGATGCGGTTTATTTCAGATCCAACACCACCACCACCTCTTCCAGCACCACGTCGGCCTCTACCATAAGGACTTGATGCAGCGGTCCCAAATGTCAAAGTAGTAGTATCCTCACCAGGCCATTGACCCCAGACTGGCTGGTTTCCAATACGTCCACCGCGATTAGAGGTAGAACCGCGTTGTCCTCGACCCCCAAATTTACCGCCACGCTGTTTTTGATCATACTGATAAGCTTGATCGGCAACGTAATAATCATCAAATGCCACTTGGTTATCAAAATAACCAGCACCAAATTCACCAAATTCTGACTCATCAACATATTGTTCAGCAGAGTAATCCCAGCAATAGTCGTTACCCTGATATCCTGCCTGATATCCAAAATTTTTCATACCTTTTTGCGGAGATTTTCCCTGCCAATGGCTGTTGCTATTACTGTTATTGTATTGTGCCACTGACCCCCAATTTGATGTAGCACTTTTCCTCTTTGAGTCATTCCAGTTTGCATTGTACTGACCAGATTGATTGGAATACATTGCATCGACACTACCGTATTGATCTGCTTGACTACTACCATATGACTGGTTCAATTTCATCATTTTGTTACTTTTTTTCTCTTCTCCTGGACTTGCTGACTGCCACTGACGTTTGTAACCACTAACATTGCTAGATAATCCGGCAGCATAGCTAGTAGAAAAGTTGTTGCTGTTACTGCTACTGTTGATAAGATTACTGCTTCCCATACCATCCCAGGCTGTTGCTCCAGTATTCCAGTGATTGCCATAATTTGAATTGTAATCAAAGCCAGACATTTCTTTGCCACCTGACCACTGACTGACTCCACCTCGATTCATAGTTAAAATCTGGTGCAGTCACCTGCAAAATAAAAAAAACATACAAACATAAAATCCAAACATTACCCAAGTAGAAATAGTTTATTTCAAAAATATTTATATATGTAAGATTACCATAATTTTAACGACAATGTGTATAATCTTTAATCATATTAATTAGTAAGACAATATATTAACTTTAATAAATTGGAGATTAAAAATAGGTACATGCCCAATTTACTAACCATCTTGAATAGAAAGTTGGAGAATATTCTATTTGGCAAAATTCACTTGATGACATAATTGATTTGTAGAAAAAGATGCCAGGAAATAAAAATTTATAGGTTAAGAGATTTGATTGAAATAATAGTTACTAATAGTCTACAATTAAGTTATTGTTATGTGTGCCCTATAGGAAACCATTAGAAAGTGATTCTTTTAAATCCAGAATAATGTAAAAACTGATTAGCTGAGATATAAGCTAAAACAACTAAAACTAAGTTTCATTCTTAACTATCTCCAAGTACAATATGTAAACAAAATATCTGGATCACTTTAGCAACAAGGAATTTATCCATTTTTGGGATATGGTTAATCTTAAAAAACATTTTAATTTCATCGAATAACACCATATAAATCTAAAAAGTTGTGTCAATATGAAATACAACCTAAACATTTGATTTCATAGTTAAGCATGAATATCTTCAATTCAAACTATTAAGACACGTTAAAAAATTATTTCAAATATGGCACTGGTCCTATATTTTCTTTTTGATTAATATATGCAGTCACAAATTAGATACTTGTAAGGACTATCAGAACAAAGTATCAGTTGCTATTCCATACATCAAGCACTTAAAATCCAAACATCAAATAATATTGGAGTGTTCTACATATTTTACATGAACTCCTCCCTATTTCCTTCCCCCAGGGTTGACATGAATTGAAAAGGTAATCAAATCTGTGACAAAAATGGATCTACTATATAATTTAAAACTAAATGTATACAGTACATTAAATCTAACTAACTGGTAATTAGCAATCATTTGAAATGTCAAAAGTGGAGCAGAAAATTAGAGGCAGTCAACATAAAATGCTAAAACTTTAAAACATTACCAAAGAAGCATACTTTTTTAAATTGAATATTACAAAAAAGTAAACACATCACGAGTACAGTGCAGCAAGGGTGGATAATAAAGCAGTTGGAAATCAAAATATATTTCCAACAATCTCAAGTTAGTAATGAAAAACTAGAATAATTAGCTTATCTTAATACTTGTCTAAATCAAACACAAAGAGTCTTCTTAACAGCTGTAGGCTTCTAACGTTATAACTCTTTCTCATGAAACAGTTTTCAAATGATTTTGAAAATAATCAAGAATTTGGAGAGATTAAGTAAAATGACATTTTTCATTATTAACTCTTGATACCAAGCTGTCCCCGATTGTACATCACAAAGCTGTGTTTTGATGTGTTTGTAATAATTGTTTCTACTTTAGGCACAAGGCCAGCAATTACCCAGTGCATTACTGGTACTTTATTTTATCGACCCCGTAAGGATGAAAGGCAAAGTCAACCTCGGCGGGATTTGAACTCAGATCGTAAAGGGACGTAACTATGCTGGAAAGCATGGCGTCCGACCTTCTACCGATACTGCCAATCCACAAGCCTTTTGAAACCAGCTTACCTGTTTCTAGGAAACTAAGCAATTTTAAAGGGCTCCTACTTAAATTAAAACCTTTCAACCTAATTTGAAATAGAAACTAGTTGTTATGTCACAAATACCATCTTAATAAAATAATTATTAATTTTAGTAAATCTCCAAATTCTCCATTAATTAATTAAATAGTGTATTTCATTAAATATACAGCAATAAAAGAGTTAATAATGATAGTTCTTATTTTTAAAATTATTTGAAAATCATATGTAGTGTTTTTCATTAAAAATATGATAATCAAAAGGTTAAGCTGGTGCTAAATAAATTTATGATGGAAGGATTTTAGATAAACATTTTAACACAAACAGTTCTGAATCACAGAACATGAGGTGGTTTTATTTGGTTCAGTACCAAAAGGGTTAAGATAGTTAATTGACAGAATATTTAGAGTATCAGATAGAATGTCTTGTAGCTTAAATCTAGATTTTTGCACTCTGAGCTCAAATTCTGTCATGGCCACTTTGTCTTTAATCTTTTGGGAACAATGTACCATTCCAGTATTGAAGTTGGTTCGTCTTTTTCTTTTTGGATTCTAAATATATTTCAATAGTCCATCTTTGTCACATTCTATTATTCGGCTTGAGTATTGCATTATAAAGTACGCATATTTGTGAAATACAAAGTTGCTTACACCAATTTTATGAGTAGGATATCAGTTTTGCTGGACACCTGAATATTATGGCTTAACCCTTTAGCATTTACATTACTCTATATTTACTATTATATTTTCACGGTAAAGGCTTTACCTCACATTATATTGAATCTATGAGATTGATATTTATTTTGAGAACAATAACTTATCAGTATAAGTGGCTAGTTACAGCCAGTTTGCACAGAAAGAAGTGAGAGAAGTCTGGCCAGTTTAAATGTTAAAGTGTTAATGGTTAGGTTGCTCGGTTTGCAAACGTATGGTCATAATTTTAAAACCTGCGCACATGTCTTTGAGCAAAATACTTTATTTCACATTGCTCCAGTGGTTTGAGGACATATCCCTTTCTACCATATTGATGATATCAAAAGCTCTAGTAACAAAACGAAATCTGTTGCTGAACCCGTCTCATGTTTCTCCACACCAGGATGAGACAGAGCTGCCCTTCAACATTTATGACATAACAGAAATGGACACCCCCACATATTACAATGGTTATGTCAGTAAGCCACTATCTTAAATAGTCATAGATCAAGTATCAAATTACAAAGATTGAAAATATTTTCGTAACAGAAAATTTTCCTACATTTTACTGCCAAACAGGTCATCCAAATCATGCTTGTGTCACAATCTGGATGAATGAACTCTGACCCAGCAAGTAATCAACTGATATTCTAATACTTAAAACAAAACATCCAACCTCTGCCAGTCTCCTAAATGCTTTAACAACGTATCAAAGAACTACTACTACATCATTCTAAACTCAGTGCTGCTGCAACCAACAACAATAGCTAGTTAAGTGCAAACTGGAGAGTGAAGCAATTTGCTCAAACACATTCAATGAGGGAAGAGCAATCACCATGATGCTTTTTCAGAGCAGGAAATAAAGTAAGGTATCTTCAAACCTAAGACCTGGCACAAATATTTGCAAATGAGTGGACTCTGCTAAAGGTCATGTGCTGATGTTAAACCAGGTGGCGGATTAAGTCTACCACCCAAAGCAGTCAAAATTGGATTTGAATTCATAAGAAATGTCACAAGACATTTCATCTACCACTATTAATTCTGCCAATCCACTGCTCTGGATTATTAGTTCATTTTATTGACAGTGGGGAAATGAAATGCAATACTGATCTTAGCAGGACTTCAACTAAGAGTATGGAATTCCAGAACAAATACCGCTAATGTTTTAATAATCAATAATGATTTGGTCAGTAATAAAGTAATAGTTTTTGTCATTGCAAGATAGGGAAACCCATTTTGTAAATGCGTTTTCGAAAGATTATAAAACAACTCTGGCATATTAAAATTGAACTCAAAATATGAAAAAATAAAATAAAATTCTTTACCAACTAAACATATTTCAGTTAGGGAAATCAATTTTGAATTGTCTCTCTAAGCAAGTTGTTACAGAGACCACTTTTCTGACATTATCGAAAATAATTTGTACATCTAAGTCAGATCATTTCAATATGATTACCTTTTCAAAGGTAATTTATCATCATTTAACAACCGTTTTCTTTGCTAGCAAGGGTTGGACAGGTTGTCACAGAGTCAGTACTTATGCAAAGCTACTGACCTCTCAGATGGGCATAAGCCTATAAACATTCCCGCACTCTACCAAATCCTAGATGGATTTGAAGCCCAAATCTTGCTTATATTCCCAAAATTCAGCAGTATTGAAAATAATTACATTCACTATTCTTGGCAAGTATTTTCAATCCTTAATTTTAATAAAATTTAAGAATTAAAATGGCCCGCCAACATTCAGTAATAGATATTTGAAAAATTAAACCAGTTTATAAAAAATGTATTTGAAGTTCAACTACAGTTGCACACATTTCTAATAAGTGCAAAAATAACTGCCAGGTTAAGAATTTCAGAACCATGTGGTTCCAAGTTCAATCTAACTGAATAGCATCTTGAACAAGTATCCTTTACTATAGACTTGAGTTGACTAAAATGTCACAAGTGGATTTTGCTAGACAAGAACTGTGGAAGTCCATCATGGTGGGTGAGTGTTGGATCTTTCAATACTTATGTTGTGTCCCTTAGCAGTTCAACAAAATAGAGACCAATATGATCAATCAAAAACACTTAAATATGGTACCTTCAGTATGGCTACAGTTCAATGACTGAAACCAGTAAAAGAATAAATTATAAAACTTGTGTTTGGCACACAGCCATTCAACATAGAATTGCAGTTTCAAATCTCATTTGTGTGCATGCATTATATGCTATAAGAGCATACGTCCAGTCTTTGCTTACTACTAATGATTTCTAATTTAGGCACAAGACCAACAATGTGGAGAGGGTAATGGTCATTACATTGACCCCTGGTACTTTATTTTATCGAGGCATGTGTTACCATAGGAAAGGAAGCATCAAGTCATGGAGGTGGCCTAGAGTTTCTAAATTACAACTAAAAGACCCAACAGAGGTTATTCACAGCTAATGCATTGTTTCTTAAAAGCAATAATTTCAAAGTTCCAAAATAAGCCTTCTTGAAAGTCAGAATTCTTAACTGAAATGAATGTTTCACCACCAACTTGTACTCACTAAGTTAAGCATCAACTAATTCATTTAAAAGCAGATTGCAATGTAAGAAGTTCAGCATTAATACTTCAATCATATTACACTCAATCTATTTTGTTTCATGGGATATCCTTAACCATCCATGCTTTTTTTTATTTTCATTTAATGAATACATACACATTCTCACAGTATACAACCACTATCCAAAACTGCAATGGCACTTAGGTCTTTTATAAGTTCTTATAAATAATCATATGAAGGCACAAGTACAGCTGTGTAGTCTAGGGTTCACTCCCATTACATGGCACTTCATATGTGTCTACTATAGATTTGAGTTGACGAATGTCTTGTCAGTGAAATTTAGAAAACAGAAACTTGTTATGTATGTACATGCCTATATACATATATGCCAAGCATACCCCATCTTGTACTATGATAAAATGTTTGGATGGGGTTAAGAAAGGCATCTGGCCATGACAAAACAGAACATATGAACTAGATGTGTTCACCTGTCCAGCCTGTCTGGCCCATGGAAAATAAATGTTTAACAACGATGGCAATGAGCATGGTGTGCTCCTAGACACTTCCTGCCATATCCCCAATACACCTTTCTTGTCTAACACATGCATGCACGGAAAGCCAGACAAGCTCAATTCATTCTCTTCAAGGCCAACCTCATTACAAGTTGCTTACACTCCTACCATGGGAAGACTCCTTCCCACCTTCCCTTAGCCAGCCCAATGACACAACGATCAATATAATCGACTAAATCCATTTAAAGCAGTGCTCCAGTATGAAATTAATAAAAGAATAATGCAAAATAATCCTGAAAAAATAGTCAACTGCCAATACAAAATCCGATAATTTATGTAAAATGAATTTCTTTACTGATGTCCTTGAGAAAAGAACCAATAAAATAACATTCCTCTTTAACCCCCATATCTTTCAATCCTTTTGATACCAACCAAAACAAGCTCTGGTTCTATGAAACAATTCCACCCCTTTTAATAGGTATCTATATATATATATATTTAAATCTTGACAATTTTATACAAGAACCAGGTTAAGCTACTATTTTGGCAATGAAATAACTTATTCCTTCAAAATTCTGCATTAATTGAAATATGGCCACGAAATGCCTAAGTGAATGTAGGATATCACATCTAATATTTTCATTAATATAAGAACTTCTGCAAGTTGGCACTTTACTAAAGAAAGGGCCATAGTGGTTTCAACCGACTGAAAATTCAGAACAAAATTCACTATTTTCTCAAAAGTTGTATAGGAATTTGTCAAGATTCCTTTATAGAAAGAGAATCTAAGTGAATATAAACAAATCATGGTGTCAATGATTTCCCATATAATATGTGGTATAAGTAAAAGGATTTCAACTAGGAACTGGAACCAAGGCTAACTGAGAACTTACCTCTAATTTGCAGCATCTAGCCACAGGGACTAGATATAAATAAAACATTGAATTTTTCATGTGTAACCCATTTGCTTTTCACTGATAAAAAATATGACTGGTGGTCAGTATGTGTAAAGCAGCTGCATTTTGGAATACAGTGGCATTAACTTACCTCTGCTTATAATTAGATGAATTACCACCCCTTGAATTGAATACCAATATAAATCAGATATAAACTGAGTGATATGATCTTGTCTATAACTGCCAAAATATATTTATGACCATAGGTATAATACTGTATCCCAAATTGCAGTTGTTTTACAGCTATCTTGAAAGACAGTTTTCCCTAGTGAAATACATTGTCAGAAGAATAAATTGAGCCTAAGAACCAAACATAAAAATCTAAACAATTCTTTAACTCTTTGATGTGAAATTAACGACTTAATCATATATATCACAATGGAATAGCTGAATAACTAAATGCACATAGCAAAGAAAAACATAACAAGCATGTATCATAGACAGACAAAGAAAGAAAAAGAGAATAAAAAAGAAACATTCTATAACTCTTTGAATATTGAAGTATATACATATTTCTAAGTGTAAACCTCAAGTTAGCACACTGTCCAAATAGTTCTACATGTCTAGATATATATTTTAACAAGAAATGTTGCAACACTCATCTATGAGTTGGACAGATAGCATTGCAATTTCAGGAAAATTTGTGAAAGCAGCATCAAAGATTCCAAAAGGCTATCTTGAAACTTGTTTGCTTTAATATGCTTTACATACATTAGTTAATTAGGAGAGGAACAAGCACACTAAACAGTGATTCTTATATCATACAACAGGAAGTCTGAACTCATTAACCGAAGAAGTTATATAATCCCACAAGCCAGCAAAGGAGCTTCATAATAGCAACCTGCTAAAAGTAGCCAAATTTTCCCACAATACACCCATCTCGAACAGGGCATATTGGATAACAGACCTGGCTATACAAGGTGGAAGAACCTGAAGCTAAACAACAATAACTATAGAAAAGGTTCAAATTGTGTAAATAGAACCAACTAATAAACCCCTCTTCAATTTATTGTCAGCAACGTGATCAAAATGCTACTGTACTCTTGAAATAACAGGATTGCTAAAATAGGATTAATATTCTCAACAGTTTAGCAGAAGAGGCCTAATAGATATCAAATAAAATGGTTTATTCTACTTTACCGTTGTTCTACACACAATTGCATGTGGAGCTACCTCTTAATAGAGTATACCATAATGTTTACTGTCCAGTTATATCTGAGAAGACATTTGAAGCAGAAATATTTTTCGTGGGGAATATATGAGCACGTAAAAACTTTTAAAATCGTAATTTACTTAGAAAATAAGTCTTAAGCGATCTTTGATTGTTGGTCATAATTTTAAACTTTGCAATAGTTGAATGCAATTTCACTTGCTTTATTCAACCAATTAGATAAGTACTATTTTCGATTTGCAATCAAAGGATTAATTTAAAGAAAACTACTAGCTGGAAATCTCAACTGGAACAAGTCTTACAAATGTATATTAAGTTGCAGAAAAGTTCAAATCATGTGGAAAATACTTTTCCAAATCACATAATGGCATCATATAGTTGGCTTGGACTTAAAACTTTATTTGAAAGGGATTTGTGTGTTTGGAAAAAATATTCCATAACTTCGTAAATTAAACAAGCTTTATTTATGAAGTTATGGAATATTTTAATTTAACATGCCATAGCATGCAGACAATGAAATCACGACAACATCAGACAAAATATCTTGTGATATTTGGTTATGTACCAGAGTTCACATTATGCCAAGATCCAATTTATCCTTCCATTATCGATAGGTACTGTGGTTTATTCAACGAAAGTAGTGTCCCAACATAATTGAATCCACTAAAACTGGCATGCCCTCAAATAAAAACTTAATCTTTTAAGTATCGGATATACAAAATGTGCAATAAAATCCTACCAATACAGCTAGATCATAATTTAGAATAACGTTTATCTTTGTAACATTCTTGCATATTTTAGTAATAAGGTTTATGGAGAAAAAAATTCAATAATGTATTATTGAACTTTAATTCACTGGAATTTAAAGAATTTCAAATTAGTAGTTATAAAATTATATATTGTTTGTGCTCTAAATTTATTTAAAGAGAATAAAACTATATATTTTCCTTTTATCAACCACTTAGAAATAAACTAATTGTGATAAAAAAAGTTTAAAACTTCTATAAATAAATCACCCCAGCCATTTCTGTACAATTTCCAATGTTTTAGATCAACATAACTTTTAGTTAACCATGTGAAAAGTTGTTTTCTAATACTACACGAAAACTAAATACACAAGCATTATTATAGCATTATTTAACACTTGATTTCTTTGATAATCTAATCAATATTATTGCTAATTAAACATAACAGAAACACAAAGCTACAGCTAATCCCTAAGAAATTAAGTATTAGCAATCACAGCTCAGCTTACCTCTGAGTGTTAAATATTAGGGAGTTTTAAGAGACAAAAAAAAATGTGCAACAAATATGGAACGCATATTAAAAACAAAAAAATATACCAATGAAATGTTTAACTTAAAAATCATTTTACAAAAATTAACACTTGTAATCTAATCTTGAAATAAGAATTAAGCAAAACATGAACAGGGGGGAGGTTAGTAAGTCAGAAGGAAAGCAGAAGTCAGAATAAGCCTATATATGCTTATAGGAAAATAAAATCAAACATTGGTTATAAGCTTATTACCTAAGTGTGATCGATATTTAGAAATTTGAAATGTTAGATATTTTAGCTTAGTAGGAAAGGGAATATGTCTATAAACAAGCATGCAGACTATTTTTTAAATTCAAGCCAAAGAAAAATGCATGCTGTCTTTAATGAAATATATTTATCATTAGCCATAACTCTATAATCAAATTTTCAAATTTAATTAAATTGATCATTAATTTCACAAGGAAAGCATGAAACAATACTATAAGAATTTAATGCATATGCAAAATTTATATAGATTACTTTAAACTGAATAATTAAAATTAATATTTCCTAATTTGTGTTATCAGGTGTAAATTATCAATCTATATAATAATAATAAAAAAAAATAAATAAATAAAAAAAAAAATAAAAAAAATCAAAAAAAATCACTAAGTGCAACTCTGGATGCAAAGATTAAGCAACCCAGCCAAAAATGTTAATCTATGTAACTAAAACTTAGAAGCAGTGTTACAGTAAAACTTGGATGGTAATAAATCAGATAAACAGACTATAGCAATAGCAAAATAAAATATATATTTACAAAAGGAAACAAATCAGCAAACCAGTTCTATGCTACTTGTCAGCTCCAGTTCAATATCAAATTACTTTAAGGACAGCAACATTTTTTAAAATTATTTTACTTTAAGATAAGGTGAGCCTTACCAAATGTGCAAAGCAGAAAATAGAGTTGAATAGAGCCATTAAACAAGTTAGAGAAATACATAATATAGCAATAGGACAACCTAATGCAAACAAAATTGGTGTCTACCAATTCTATTACATGTGCCAAGAGAGAAGGAATAAAAATAGTGAGGCTAATAACTGTACATTGATATTTCCATGATCAGTATGCATTGGAAATGAACAATCATTATTAATGGGTTGGCATTGGCACACCACAGACCAGTGGAAACATGAGGAAGTAGAGCTTGAAAAGGAGCAAAGCATTGATTCAATGTGATATGGGAGTTCTAAAGTAACAGCTATCTATTCATAAAGGGTTTTTACTTGCTTTTAGGAAAAAGTTGGACTAAGATGTTATACAACTTTAAGGAAAAAAATTAACACAATAGAGCAGCCACTGCAGTGCATAATTTATGCAATAAGAAATTCCTCACCATGCTTGGAAGAATGACCATCCACCAGTGCAGACTAGAGCCCCAGGGAGAACCTGTGGTGGACAGCAAAGCAGAAACTTTAGGAAAGTAGTATTTCACCCAACCAAAAACTAAATTCTGTAAATCAAAAACCAGATTGGAACAAGAGAATCCTAAAATTCTTAACATTCCTTGCCAGGAGCATGCCCAACAATTAAGAATCTTACCAATATTGGAAATGGGATGTTGCTCATTTCTAAGTGGTGAATAAAAGAAAATATATAGTTTAAACTATTTAACATGTGAATGAGTGTATGTAAATATATATATGTGAATGTGCGTATGTATATATGTGAGTATATATACAGACACACACACATACCTGAAATACATTTGTATTTTTAATGATTGTTTTAATACATTAATTCTTGTAGAATTATAAAATTTTAATAATGGATGAAAATCAAACTCATTCTTCTTATAGAAGTGTTATATCAGCAAGGCTCTTCAGAAAATTAACTATTACATTTCTGTTTGGTGTAGTCTTATATAATGTATAAAATTATTCAGATTTCTCATGGTAGATATTTAACACAATATTGAATTGATTTTGATTTTAAGATAAATTAAGTTTTATAAGATGTATTACAGATTTTTCAATCTTCACTATTTGGTTTAAAAAAAAAAAAAAAAAAAAAAAAGATTCAAAAGATAAACTATTTTTTTTCTTATCCACCTGTGCTTAAGTTATCAAAATATTGAAACAATTCAATAATTTAGACAACTTAAAATTGCATCAAATTTTATTTTAAAAACTCTTGGAAAATGCTAAAATTTGTAAATGTCACATTGTCAATGCTTCTCATAATTCAGACACCATTCAACACGAATTATGCATATCATTCATTTCCTTAACATGCAAGTTATCTAAACAATCACAAGCGTTTTATTCTTTAAATTCAGCAGCTTTATTAAATGGAAATCAGGTTCAGTAACCAAAATTAAATTGTCTAAAATGCTGTCTTTTGCTGACAAGTGCAAAATTGGTTCAGTTTTAAAAGTCCATTATCACTTAAAATTCAAAATCTAGATAACTATCCTGCAACAAATATTAAGAGCATTGTTGCAATTAGTTTTCTGTTGAAGTCCTTAGCTAAATGGGTAAATGTTAGTCTTCAAAAACCAGTGATTCAACTACACCTAACAAATATCCCAAACATGCTTTAATTACAAACCACATCTTAAGAAACTCGTATTCCTCTGAACAGTTGAAGCTGGTACAAATTACAGAAAAAACTTTTTATACAACATAAAATTAACCTGGATGTTCCAAACCAAATTCTTAGTCATTTTCACAGCAACTGCTTTGTTTTTAGGTTCAGCTTTGAATTAGTTCTATAACCCCATATTCACTATTCTTTTTTGGAGTTATGCCAAATAACAAGGATTTTGACTTATATATAACATTTTTAATTTTTGAAGAATATAAATACATCTTAGGGGCATATTTAGGAAATAAGTCATTTGAAATTAAGAGTTTAGCTGATAACTTGAATCTATTTGGTTTTCAACTATTCCTTTTTTGTGCAAGTGTTTTTTAATATGGCAGCTTTCTGATACTGGAGAGTGACAATATGTACATAGCAGCATATAGTTTGTTTCTGAGATGAAATCAATGCACAACTGTGCTGTAGATCATCAGAAACAAACAGTGACAATAAACAAAATACAATATAAAAGGTAAACCAAGAGCCTACAAGACTATTGGAATCCCTTTTAAACAACAGAGCAGCAACAAGTAAATCCAAATTAACTCAATTGGTGGCTATGATAAATAAATAAAAAATAAAAATCTACCATCTAACTATAGAAACACCCATTCTCAAGTTTAACACCAGTAAATTAATTAAAAATAATTATATTGTAAATCAAACTAAAATATCAGAAACGAACTAGAAAAAAAAAAAACAAATCTAATAGCTAAGGTTAGAGGAAAAAAATTTAAACCATGTTTAACGCTAAGATTGGTATAATCTGTTAATGTCTTACCATCTAGCTCTACAAAAATGTTAATAGCAAAATAATTTTGTATAATTTGGATTTACTTGTAGCAAAATGAATGAATGTTTTTAGGTCTGCGATGAGGCAGAAGACCTAGTGATTGAAATTACAGTTATCGAATGTTGCATTGTATGTACAATACCAAATACAGCATTAGATAACAGTGTAATTCCTTTAAAACAAGGTCTCCTACCACATCACAACCACTGACTGTCACATACCAAATCTTTACAATGGCTTTACTCTTTGTTAGCACTGCCAGGTGTCTTGCTGCTTTACAAGAAATATTTCCCAACCTTCTCAGCTTCTTTTCT
>OZ024740.1:398578277-398848277 GCA_964016885.1 Eledone cirrhosa | reverse complement strand
AACAGATAAACGATACGCGCACACACAAATATATACATATGTGCAGTGGAATTAAGAGTAGAGATTTAGACTGAACAATCTATTACAGGTTTCAACATGGCTACTCTGCGCCCATCTCCACATTCCCTTAAAAGCTAGTCTCCTGTAAAATCATGTAATATAAACAAATTTGCTGTTGTTCAAGACAAGTATTTATCAAAAGAACATGTAAAACATTTAAACAATATTTCACTCAGTCGAGAAGTGATCTAAAAAAAATTAAATGGGTGAAAAAGGCGGCGGAAAATGTAATAGATGATTTTTTTTTTTTTTGTTTTGTTTTTTCTTAAATACAAAAGAAATGCTTAATGATTCAATGCGCTATTGAAATTTGATGTGAATATGTAGAGAAAAGTAGAAAACAATGAAGATAAAATTTATTAGATAGTGATATATAGAGTTAAATGAGAAATTACAATATGTTATGCACAAAGAAAATTAATTAGAGCATCGAATCTCGCAACGAAGTGATAAACGCTACCCAAGATTAATAATGGCTTTTGTTTTTTCACCCTCATGCGAAATGTACATCATAATCGAGATTTGAGAGAAGTCAAGCATAATTTACAAAACTAACAATTTTTATACGAAATAATTTAACTAAAATCGTTGGTGCAAGGCCTCGTGTGTGAAAGAATGAGATGGCGTGACGCTTATTGCGTTAGCAAAGTAGACGAAATGAAATAACTATGACCAGGAAACAAAAACGAATCGCCGACTGAAGAAATAAAAAATAATTAGTTACATTAAATAACGTGTATCCAATGTTTCTTAATTACGACGTCAGAGAGAAACACGTGAAGAAACAACGATTTAGGTCGAGAAAATGATGTGATAAATGTAAAATGGGGGATGTATAGACAAATATATATAACAAAAAAACAATAAGTAAAGAAAATCACACTAGGAAAATACTAAAAAATTATGAAAATATGAGCAAAAGAAATCGGAGGAAGAAGGCAAGAGTGACTGGGTTTTCAATTTAACGGAGAGAGAAAAATATCAGTGTCACACAACGGCGCGATGAGATTTTTCGCCAATGATGTTTAACAAATGTTTAAAGACAAAACAAAAAATCCGACATCATAAGTCGTTGTTTTCATATACCTGATTAAAACTCTTGTACGGTATCAAACAGCAATCAAATAGCTATAATAATGAAAGACGATAAAAAGCTAGAGCTAAACTAAGAGCACTGCAATAATAGCTAACCGGTATTAAAGATGGCGACTAAATTAACATAATATCTGTCTGTGTCCTTGGATCTGATTGGTTGGCAGCAGTGCTCTCCTCATACATAGATTGTCTTTTTCTTTTCGTTTTGTAATATATATTTTGATATATTGACTTTTTACTTTTTTCTCTCACCTTCCTTCTTCATCTTGCCCTTTTCCCCTATGTGTCAGACTTACCTTTTTTTCTCTTTCCTTCAATGTTTTCTTTTACGCCGGTTCTCCTTATATGTGTGTCTTTCTCTTCCACTCTCACTCCCAACACACGCAAATATATATATACATATGTAGACAAGACCGAGAAACTACAGTTCATTAGCCTAATAAACCGTACTAGATAAGTACTAAGAAATGCAGAGATAAAGCTTTAAAGAGAAGTATATTCCTTAAACCCTATATATATATATATAGTAGAATTCAATATTTGAAATCATCATACGTCAGATCAAATAATCAGATTAAAAGAACTCAGTATTAAAAATATATTCTATTTATTCCATTTATCGTTTCTTTACAAATTAAGGAACATATCCTCATAGACACTTACGTACATACATACACACTATCTACTGGACAGCGTTTGGCTTGTATCGGATGCTGTGACCCCGGTTGAACCAGCAATACCGTTGGTAGGGGTGGAAATTGTCAACGTCAATCTCAACGGACGTTGACCCGGGAGTTCTGTCTTTCGTTTGTATTTTTATTTTTTTAAGACATGACCCTCCCGAAATATAACAATTTTTTAAGGTTCCCCTTTAAAAATTGTTTTTCATTTGTCTTGTTTTCGTTCATTATCTTATCCTCCTAATTTTTCTAAGTTTATCATATATATATATATGTGTGTGTGTGTGTAGCAATTACAGATTCATCAAATTGTTGGATCAGGTTATGATGATTACAGAAAAAGTGATAGCAAAATTGATTAGGAACAGAATTGATTTGGGGATGCAGGCTTTAAACCAGGGAGAACCACTACAAATGCCATTTTAATAAGACAAACTGCAGAAGTACTTAGCTAAGAGTAAGTCCCTATTCTTAAAGGTCGTGAGACACCAAACTCTCTTACAATTTCGAGGAACATATATATATATATGCAGACGATAGCTCACCGATCATCAACCACATCACACGGATATTGCTATTGGGGTATTACTTTATCATGCTCTACGTGATTGGTTGAACAATCCTAACACAGAAAATATATTTGTATTTTTTTTACACAATGTGCAACTTTTAGTAATGGGGATAATCAGTTTTGAGATGTATACAATTTTCAAAGAATCATCATATATAAATTTAGTTATCCCCAGACATGTTGCTCGATATAGATATATATATATGTAGAAGTTCTATTTAAATTGTTGGGATACAACAAGCAAATATTTTTATAACTGATATAAAGCACTCAACAAATTATTGGAGTAAAAATACGATATATTAACAAATGGAAACTATATTTATAAAACCATATTTATTTCATTATACATATTTGGAGAACACCAAGTTAAATTATGGTGTGCTTTCATCAGATAAAATATAATAGAGATCAGTTTTATAAATAAATATTGACATACCCTTAAAGAATGCGACCATTTCTGTTGGCAGCTCCCGGATAGTCCGGGAGCTTCCAACAGAAATGGTCGCATTCTTTAAGGGTATGTCAATATTTATTTATAAAACTGATCTATATTATATTTTATCTGATGAAAGCACACCATAATTTAACTTGGTGTTCTTGAAATATGTATAATGAAATAAATATAGTTTCCATTTAATATATATATTTATTTAGGTTTGAAGGTTCACCACTGGATAGAGCTGGTCATTCCGTATGGTCAATCTTGATGTAATATGGAGAGTACTCAACGTAAAGCAGCTCAACCGTCTTCGTTTGTGTAGTTGGTGCGAGTACGGAGTTAAATATTATAATAAAATATATATATATATACAGGTCGTCCCCAAAAATGTATATATACAAGGGCGGTGCCCCAGCATGGCCTCAGCCGGATGGCTGAAACAGGTAAAAGAGTAAAAGAGTATACTTCAACAGCATTTTAATAAATATTGCCTGTACAGGTAATCAAAGTGTGTATACATTTTAGGGACAACCTGTATATATATATATATAATAAAACAAGGACGAATGGTTACACCATTACGTTTATTGGTTGGTGACGCGCGTTACGCTATTGATCAGCTCAAGGTTCGATCTGTATCGATCCAGCCCGACTCTGTAATCAATGGCTTGTCGGACCTCTGTGGTAGTTACCTACAGTACCTACAGTTTATATATATATATACCATTTATGTTACGTATTTTACCAATGGGTGGAACTGGTGATTCCGGTTAGAAAACGATGATGCAATAGATTAAAGCACTCGACGTAATGCAAATCGTTCATCGTAGATGTGGTATCCAGTGGTTTGGTGCAGGAATGGAGTCCGGCCTTCTGTTGTTGTTTTTAATGAGTAATAGACCACCTGTGATCCGTTGGGTCACGTTCACTTCAAAATATATGTTTTTAAATCATGTTCACTTAAAAATAATTTTTAGATAATTGAAATATACACAGACAGGTATATAATGTGAAATGAAACTGGAAGGCTCATATATATATACGTGTGTGTATGTATATATATAAATGTGTGTATATATATATATATATATGTGTGTGTATATATATATATATATATATATGGGTGTCTGTGATCTATATACACTGCTCATAGACATACACACACATATATATACACACACACACTCATATATATATATACAGAACAACACTACCAGCTCTCTCTCTCTTTCTTCAATTCTCTTTCTCTATCTCCTCTCTCTCTATGTATCTCTTTCAATCTACTCTCTCACAACCACTATTTCTTTCTCTATCCTTCTCTCTCTCTCTGTTTATGAAGGTACCCGAAAAAAAACCATATCTCGGGAACCTGTGCACCGATTTACGTGAAACTTATTTTATTCCATTTGTATTCGCATTTCAAGGTCAACTTCCTTTCAAAGTATTTTCCCATTATGCACTGTTTTGTCTGTATTACATTACAGACAAGCAAGCAAGCAATCACAGAGTTTTAGTAATATATAGATAGATATATTCTTTATTATGGTTAACTGATGAGTCTTTTACTTTGGGTTTCCACTTGTGTATTCACAGGATCATCAGACAAGAGTTTTGTCTAATGACTTTATAAATACACTGGCAAGACTCCAGAGTAACAAAACTCATCACTTTGCCATCATAAAGCATATTATTAAACTCTACCTGAGTATTGAATACTCATTCTCACATCCGTCAACATCACACGAATATATATAATTATATATATATATATATATATATTTTTTTTTTTTTTATGCTTTCAGTCATAAATCTGCAGCCATGAACACTTGATTTAGTTGATCATGTCAACCTCAATACATATTTTTCAGGTCTAATACTTTATCGATGCCTTTTGTCCATCCACTAACTTGTAGGACATAAACAAAGGCAGATGGACACACATATATATCAGGAGAAATTGTAGAGTTGCTATAGAGATGAGTGGATGTATGCTGTGTATGATGTATACTCACAGGCAATCATCATCATCATCTTCACCGTTTTACGTCCATTCTTCCACGCTAGCATGGGTTAGACGGGTTGTCCTATTAGGGGCAGTGTCTGGTCGGCTGACCATGCCTTGCTCATACAGGAACTGATTTGGCTTGATTTCTACAGCTGGATGCCCTTCCTAACACCAACCTCATTTACAGTGAGTGCTGGGTGCTTTTTCGTGGCGCCTACACGTCCACTTTACAGTGTGGGCTGGGTGCTTTTTTGCCGTGGCACCTCCACGACCACCTTGCAGTGGGGGCATATTGTCTATATGCTTCAGCTTGTACCCATGGGAGGTCGGGTACTCTGTATTACTGCGTGACGCCAGAGGTCACGGTCGTGTGTCATTGCCTTTGAGAGGTGTAATTGGGTAAGGTCGGCTTTTATCACCTCATCCCAGGTCATCTTGGGTCTCCCCACTCCGCGGTTTCCATCGACTTCTAGTGCTCTGCACCTTTTTATGCAGCTGTCATCCTTCATACGCATCACGTGTCCATACCAACGCAACCGCCTCTCCTGCACACAGCATTTGATTCCTCTTATGCTCAGTCTCTCTCTCAATTCATTTATGCTTTGTCGTTCACGTATATTACTGTTACACATCCATCGGAGCATGCAGGCTTCGTTTCTCTCTAATCTACGTAAGTCTTCCACCTTCAGCGCCCAGGTCTCACTACCATGCAACATTGCTGTTCGAATACACGCATCATACAGTCTGCCTTTCATTCTGAGGGAGAAGCCTTTTGCAGCTAGCAGTGGTAGTAGTTCCCTAAACTTCTTCCATCCCGTTCTTACCCTAGTTATGCAATATAGGTACAAACCTTTTTGGGTAGGAAATGATAATGGGTTATGTGTTTTATGTATTCTACTAGCTGAGAAATGGATAGATAAGGTAAGTGACAGAATTATCAAGCTTAGAATAGCTGTTGGCAATTACATCTACCTAAGTATCACAAGCAGGACTGAGTAAAGGACAAAAAGACTGTTTCTATGTGGAACTTTTACAAATAAAATCAGTTACTGATGACAGAAACCATATTATCTTGGCAGGTGAATTCAATGGACATGTTGGGCAGTACCAAGTTGGATTTAACGAAGTACATGGTATATTATGGCTCAAGAAATAAAGAAAGAATGAGGTTCCTAAAATTCTGTGATGTAAATGAACTGACTATTTGCAACAATAACTTCAGAAAACCTACCAAATACCTAATGGCCTACCAATCAGGTAAACATGCAAGCTAGATTGATTTCTTATTTGTAAGACAATGAGATAGAGAGATGATATATGCTAAGACCTTCCCCAGAGAAGAATGTGCTGCCCAACACCCGTTAGTTATTAGTGACATTAGAATAAACATGAGATGGAACAAGATATGCAGGAAAATATGGAGACAGACAGTATGGATGCTGAAGGACCTTTCTGTTAAATATAGGTTTAGAAAGGCTCTACAGGAAGCACATGATGAGGGGGGAGATAAGTTAGATATATATGACATAGAGAACAATTGGAAAGTCTTACATGACAACCTATTGCGAACTACTGATGAGATTTGTGACTGAAGCAAAGCACCAGCCAGTCAGAGGGTGACCTGATGGTGGAACAGTACAGTGGATAGAGCCATTATAGCCAAGAGACAGGTGTGGGAAGACTGGAAAAATGTAGGTAGCAGAAACTAGTACCAGATAGCTAAGAGAGAATCTAGACAGCAGGTATACATAGCACAGAAAAAGGCTGAAAGAAGATTTGTCAATGTCTTGTGACGAGAGTATCAGAGACATAAGGTGTTTTGCAAGGCAGTGTGTCAGTGTGAATCAAGATGTCGGGGGGGGGGGGGGGGGGGTATGTTCGAAATGACGGTGCATGTAGCACCACTGAGGTTCAAAAGGAAATGTTGGTATGAGAGACTGATGAATGGAAGGGAGAGGGAGTACCCCTAATTTACCCAACGGAGGGTCCAGCTATTGAAATTGACAGTTATATGGTCAAAAAAGCAATCAAGAAGATGAAGAATGGTAAAGCTGAGGCACCATCAGAGATAGTTGCTGAGATACTAAAAGCATCTGGAAAAGTAGGAGCTGAACTAGTATCCTGCATAGTCAATCTGGTAGTAAAGGACAGAGTCATATCCAATGACTGGCACAGCACTCCAATTCTAAATTGCTACACGGGAGTAGTTGATGTTCTAAAAAGAAGCAACTACAGAGGAATAAAATTAATGGACCAAGTTATGAAAGTGACAGAAAGAGTTCTTGTACAGCTAATTAGGGAAAGAGTAAAATTAGATGAGATGCAGTTCGGTTTTGTACCTGGGAGAGTACTACAGATGCCCTCTTCCTAGTGAGACAACTACAAGAGAAATTCCTAGCCAAGAATAAGCTGCTATATGTAGCTTTTGTTTATCTACAAACAAAAGGCCAGCTGTATGATGCCTGTGAGCAAAGTGTAGAAAGGTGTAGCAACACTTAGACTGCTCCTTCCACAGTCTTCTTCTATCTAATCCTCCTACACACAATCTTTCCTTCACTAACCATAATTTTCCCCACCCACCCAGCCTCCCCCATTCACATCTTCCTCTCCTTGTCCTACCCAAAGATGGATGCACCTTTACTGATCTGCCAGGCGCTACTTGTTGATTCTTTCTCTCCTTCTTTCCTAGACCACTGTGCAATACTTACTCTACCTTCCCTCACAATACACACTGCCAAATTTATGCCTGAATTTCCTGCTCCTTGGCCAAGCATGCCAGTATGGTAAGCCTGATGCACCCAACAATTCTACTAGACATCACTCACTTCCCTTGTGACCACTCCTCCTTCCATGGGCTAGTGACTGCAGCCTAAACCCTGCTCACATATCCAACAACCTCTACCAATGTCCTCCCAGCCTGGCCAAAGACCCTAGTGTTGAAATGTGACAGTGCTGGTTCAACAATAAAATGCACTCAGCACTCAGCCCACACTCAAAAGTGGAATTGTAGGTGTGACAATGAAATGCACCCATCCCACCCTGTAAAATGGTAGTGCTGCTGATGCCATAATAAAATGCACCCAACCCACACTGTAAAGTGGTAGTGCTGGTACTATGAAAAAGCACCCAGTCCACCATGTCAGTTGGTAGTTGCGGTCCCACAAGAAAATGAACCTAGTACATGCTATGAAGTGATTGTGGTTAGGAAGGGTATCCAGCCAGATGAACCATGCAAATATAAAATATATGAGCAAGTCACACTCGTCCGATTTTCCTGTCCAGCCGCAGAATATAATGACCTGTTTAACCCGTGCAAGCATGGAAAATAGACATAAAACGGTGATGAAGAAAAAGCTTTTCCCTCAAAATGAAAGGCAGATTATATGAACAGCAATATTGCATGGTAGTGAGGCCTGGGTGCTGTGTGCAGAGGACTTACGAAGATTGGAAAGAAATGAAACTTGCATGCTTCAATGGATGTTGTGTAATAGTAATATACCTGAATAGCAAAGCATAAATGAAATGAGAGAGAAACTAGGCATAAGAAGAATCAGACGCAGTGTGCAGGAGAGGATGATGCAGTGGTATTGGCATATAATGTATATGAAGGATGACAGCTGTATAAAAAAAAAGTGCAGAGCACTCAATGGAAGCTATGGAATAGGAAGACTTGGGAGGAGGTCATAAAAGCTGACCTTGCACAATTGCACCTCTGAAAGGCAATGACACAGGACCGGGATCTCTGGTGTTATGTAGTAATACAGATGATCCACCTTTCCATGAGCACAGGCTGAAGCATACATATAATATTCATCTCTACTGCCCCATATATATATGTGCTTGATTTATTTTCTGTAAATCCTTTATTAGTTATTAGTCAACCGACACTAGGATTGAGCACTCAACAAAGTATGTAAGCCCATGTACTACAGAATATTGGTATAACAATGAAGTAGAAGCCAGTAGGTTAGAATTTACCTTATTTCATTGATTATATAATCACTGTTATATATATTTTGATGGTAACAGTTACAGCCTCATCAGACAGCTATTACATAAATAAAAATTACTCATGCAATTTCTATTCTGTGGTATACCACAGGTGGGTTATTGTTTCCTCAAAGCCTTGATGACATATGATTGAGTTCAAACACCCTCACAACATCATCACAATGGGCATAAAAAAAAACCTAGCCATTGGTTGGATATAGTTCCAACCTTTCACCTTCCATGCCTTCATGAACACCCCAGTGGTGTCAAGGTCTGAGATCATCTACTCACTCTGGTATCGGGTCAGTTGTAAATTCCTTAGGAGTTGAGGGTTAAATGACAGCCAGCCTTTGATAGCTCAAAAACAAGAATGCTAAGAGGCCAAGCAGTAGTGGGGGCAAATGATGTTAATTTTCATTCACAACAACAACCAAAACAGCAACACCAACAACCACAGGTAAATAGGCGGGAGTAGTGACTGGTATCAATGACTGTAGCAGTAGTATTAGTATTGATAATAAAACTATCATAGCTAATATGTAATATATAATGGGGGATATGCATAAACAAGACTGAAGATTAAAATTAAAAAGGATAAAAATTATAAGGAAAATAATAAGCCAATAAAGAAAACCAATAATAAGAAATAATACTTAAAAACTAGATAAAAATGAATGATGAAGGATTAGAATAGCAGAGGAAGAGACGCCCCCCCCCCCCTAACAAAACTACAACAAAAGGTGAGAAATGTGAAAAATACCAAGATATGGTTATGCCAATACCCTATATATATATATATATTTTAAAATATTTATAGATATAGATATGTATATCATTATCATCATCATCATCATCGTTTAACACCTTTCTTCCATGCTAACATGGGTTAGACGGGTTTGTCCCATTTGAGGCAAGTTTGTTTTGGTGACCGTGTCACGGTCCTATAGGACTGTTTCTGGCTGGTTTTCTATGGCTGGATTCCCTCCCTAATGCCAACCACATTTACAGTGTGTGCTGGGTGATTTTTGCCGTGTCTCCTACACGACCACTTTACAGTGCAGACTGGGTGCTTTTTGTCCTGACACCTATATATATATATATATATATATATATTGTTATATTTGGGGAGGGTCATATTGTTATAATATTGCCAGAAATAATAATAGAACACACTCATTGTTTGGTCTGGATTGGTTTTCTCTTCTGTATCTTTTACATCTCCATAGTTAATTTATCTGGCAATCAATGACGGTAATATAGACGACATAGAAATTAAAATAATATCTAAACATAGAAATGACTCAACAGGTAGGCAAATCAGAAAAGCAACTGAGATAGAACTAAGAAAACCAAAGTTGAACAGAAAAAATGAATGGAATAACAACAACAACCATACCCAAACACACAATACTGACTTAAGGGAAATATAAATAAATAAATAAATATATATACACAAGTCCCAACTTCTATCTTGGTTGTACATCGTAAATGATGATGACATCTTCTTCATTGTTGTTCCTGTCTGCTGTGGGCGCGAAGGTGGCTGTGGAAGCCGATCCTTGACTTGCAGGTTCGGGGATGCCTCTCGCCCATCGCCGCAAGGCTTTGGGAGTGCACGCTAAAGAAGAAACCTGTGCGGGAAAGGTTTATAGTAGGAGGGCCAGTGCACAGTGACGGTCCCACTCACTCGGCCATAGAAGCCAGAATCCGGTGGTACGGAGGACCGTCACGACCAGGAACTTCCTTGGCTGCAGTGGATGGCCACGACATCTGTAGTGCCTTGCCATGCCCTAGCGCTCCACACCGCTTGCTGTCACCGCCTTCGTAACTGTTGGGACGATGTTGTCCTCCTCCACTCACTCCGCCAGGTCCAGTCTTCGCATGCAGGGGTAGGCATCCCCTATCTAACTCACCGGGTGGGTGGGGGGTGGGGGTTTCAGACCCATCTGGCTACTCTCAACCTGGTTCGGCCCGTCAACCAAAGCGGTTTACCGGGGTGTGGCCGCTGTCGCATGCTACAGCTTCTTGGGGCCACAGGTGAGAGCTGAGTGTCAGGTGGGACCCAATGCAGGACGAGCTGTCCTGAAAAGGGCATGGCTAGCCCCCCCCCCACAGAGGTACATGCCCCTCCCTGACACCCCAGGCATATACACACGCATATACATACACATACATATGTACATGTGTATATACATATTTACACATTTTTGGATGGCCGTTGACTCTTATGAGTTCTTATGCCCTTTGTCAGGTATTGTTTTTTGTCCTGCAGGGTGTCCAAAATCACCCTCCTCACCAAGTAAATTTGGTGGGGTTGCCAGTTTTGTTGCCGACGACCCGACCATGCGAAAGGTTGTACTGGTTTACATGTTACCAGTGGCACTCAAGAGTGACCTGACACAAGTACAATATGAACAAACACACATAAACACATACTAGCGAACAAAGATAGAATACAAATAAACATATAGACTCAAACACAAACACACACACCAAACAGAAAACACATGCGTAAACAGAGACAGAGACAAGAATAAATAAATAAATAAAATAGAAATGGTATTAACATTACAATACAATGGGAGGAAACATAATAGTACCACTGATGATGTCACAGATGTGTGACGAAAGAACTTTGATAGACTATATATATTTATATCAGTATTTTTAACCATTGGTCAATCAATGATAAACATTGACTGCCACATAAATTAACTATGGAGATATAAAAGATACAGAAGCGAAAACCAATCCAAACCAAACAGTGAGTGTGTTCTATTATTATTTCTGGCAATATTATAACAATATGACCCTCCCGAAATATAACAATATTTGTTTCAACTCACGATTTCATATAAAAAACCTTGCAAAACAAATACACACACACATATATATATATATATATATATATATATATATATATATAAGAAACGACATACCGAAGAGGGAAATCTGTAAGCACATGTGTGTGAGCAACTCGAAGAGTGAGAAAAAAATTAAAGTCAACATCAACTAATGGGCTTAAGTCCAAGGCTGTGTGGAGGAATATATATATATATATCTTATCATCATCACCATTTAACGGCCATTTTCCACACTAGCATGGGTTAGACAGATTGTCCTATTTGAGGCAACTTGGGTCAGATGATCATGCCTTGCTCATACAGAACTGATTTTGGCTTGGTTTCTACAGCTGGATGCCCTTCCTAATGCCAACCACATTTACAGTGAGTACTGGGTTCTTTTTGTTGTGACACCTATACAACCATCTTACAGTGTGGGCTGTGTACTTTTTGTTGTGATACCTACATGACCACTTTACAGTGTGGGCTGGATGCGTTTTGTCGTGACTCCTACATGACCACCTTATAGTGTGGGCTGGATGTTTTTGTGATACCAACATAACTTTACAGTGTAAGGGTGGTGTGGACAGAAGTGTAAGGGTGATGTAGGGGTATGTGGGGTGTCTGAAGGGATATATTAGGTTAACGCTTGATATAGCAGGAAGAGGGTCTTAACGTTTCGGATGCTAGTCCTTCATCAGAAGAAAGAATGAGAAATAAGATAGATTGAGGGGTAGGGCGGGATGGAATTGGAAAAAATGTCTTTAGATAAAAATAACAGGTTGATTCATGTTGACATCTCTTGCAATATATATATATGGTGTCATACCCAAAGACTGGTGCAGCAGTATTCTCATAAATTGCTATAAAGGTAAAGGGGATGTTCTGGAGAGGAGCAATTATAGGGGCATAAAACTGATGGATCAGGTCATGAAAGTGGCAGAAAGGATATTAGCGCAACTAATTAGAAAAAAGGGTCAAAATAGATGAGATGCAGTTTGGTTTTGTGCCTGGGAAAAGTACAATGGATGCCCTCTTCTTAGTGAGACAATTACAAGAGAGGTTCTTAGAGAAGAATAAGCCACTATACTTAGCTTTTGTTGACTTAGAGAAGGCCTTTGATAGGGTACCCCGATATGTCATCTGGTGGTCCCTAAGGAAGCTGGGTGTTGAGGAATGGCTTGTGAGGACAGTGCAAGCTTTATACAGAGGTGCTGTCAGTAAAGTGAGGGTAGGAATGGAGTTTAGTGAGGAATTCCAGATACAAGTAGGAGTACATCAGGGTTTGGTCCTCAGCCCGCTCTTGTTCATTATAGTTCTCCAAGCCATAACAGAGGAATTTAAGACTGGCTGTCCATGGGAACTTCTCTATGCTGATGATCTGGTTCTTATAGAGAATCAGTAGCGGAGCTGAAGAATAGATTCTGGCTGTGGAAACAGCAGTTGGAATCAAGAGGACTGAGAGTGAACCTAGCTAAGACAAAAGTGTTGATGAGTAGAAAAGAGGACAAAACCCTGATTCCGTCAGGGAAATGGCCATGTTCGATATGCAGAAAAGGAACTGGCATAAATTCTATAAAATGTACACAATGCAGATCTTGGGTACACAAGAGATGTAGTGGGATAGCAGGCAAACTAACAGGTAGGGAGAAATATGTATGCAGTAGATGTACAGGGAAATTTGACAGTAGAAGTCACATTGATAGACACATTTTTCCAATGCAGGTGGGTGCTATAGAAGTGGTTGATAGCTTCCGGTACCTAGGTGATCAGATTAGCATGGGAAGAGGGTGTTCCGAGGCCATAGTATCTAGAATAAGGGTTGGAAGAAGTTTAGGGAGCTGCTTCCTCTGCTGACGAAGAAGGGTTTCTCCCTGTGTATGAAAGGCCGGTTATATGATGCCTGTGTGAGGTGCGCGATGCTGCATGGTAGTGAAGCTTGGGCAACAACTGCAGAGGATATGCGACGGCTGGAGAGAAAGGAGGCAAGCATGCTCTGTTGGATGTGTGATGTCAATTTGCGTGAATGGCCTGTCTGAGAGGGATAAATTGTAGTGTGCGGGAGAGGAGACTGCGATGGTATGGACATGTGATGCTCATTGAGGATGACCGATGGATGAAGAAGTGCCAAGAAATGCAAGTTAAAGGAAGACGTAGTAGAGGAAGACCACGAAAAACATGGGTGGAGGTGGTGAGAGCAGACCTCAGGACGCTGAAGCTCACGGTGGAGATGACAAAGGACCGTGACAAGTGGAGAGATGCTGTGCTGAATAGGACCCGTCCCACCCTTGCAAGCAGGGAAAAGCGGTCGTAAAATGATAATGATGATGATGATGATGATATATATACATACATATATATGTATATTCATACATATATACAAATACATATATATATGTATATCTATCTATCTACCTATATATATATATATATATATATATACATAAGAGATGTTAACATGAATGGACCTGTTATTTTTATCTAAAGACACTTTTTCCAATTCCATCCTGCCCGTCCCCTCAATCTATTTTATTTCTCATTCTTTCTTCTGATGAAGGACTAGCATCCGAAACGTTAAGACACTCTTCCTGCTATATCAAGCGTTAACCTAATATATACCTTCCATATACTGTACCGATTGTGTTGTTATTTCTGTTTACCTTTTACATACATATATATATATGTGTGAATGAAGTAATTCCGTCGGAAAAGTCCAGGAAAAAAGAGTGCTCTATGTAGGTAACAGAGCTTAATAGTTATGTAATAAACAACATAAGGCAATTATTCCATTTACCAGTGGTTTCTTAAAAGCAAAAGATTTTGCTTTCAATCCTCAGAATGAAAAAATCCAGGATTTTTTAATTCTGAGGATTGAAAGCAAAATCTTTTGCTTTTAAGAAACCACTGGTAAATGGAATAATTGCCTTATGTTGTTTATTACATAACTACATATATATATATGTATATATATATATATACATACATATATATATACATATGCATACACCCACATACACTCATGCCCACACAAATGTATATATGCACAGTTTTTATTGAATTAGTTCATTCATGTCTTATGATTTGATCAATGCAAGGGTAATGTCTGCTGGTTATTGATAGGCTTGTTATTTCTAGAACTGGATACATCGACTCAGGCTAATCTACATCAAAAATGTATTTTCGACTCTATTTGATTGATCTTGTATCATGAATGTTCATTTTATGAATAATCAAAGATTTACAGTCTGAATAATATTTGAATGTAAATAAGATAACAGTTCTGGTATCAAATTTTTGATAATGATGTTAGTGGTAGATTTTTTTTATTACCCAAGATGAAAACAACTGTAGAAAGATCCAGACAGGTGAAATGTTTTCTATCTATGTAGACTGCCTCTCATTCATAAAGTAAAAAGTAAAGGACCCTTTACTCTTGATGGAGTTGTTGGGGTGTTGTCTTGATACTTGTCATGTTTTGGGCATTTTAAACCTAGTTGAGCCCATTCCCCTCTGGCAGAATACAGTTATTTCTTCTAGAGAAAGGGAAGGAAAAATAGAGATAGGTATAACCAACCTCAGTACTGTACTAATAATTTATTTATCAACCTTGAATGGATTAAAGGCAAAGTTGAACTGTCTGATTTAAATTCAGAGTGCAGTGAGCTGGAACAAATATTATATTATTTTATATATTGTGCCCTAACAATCCTACCAAATTCTTTATACAGGTGAGTCATGTAAATAAAGGGGCCATTGAGATAACTGATTGTCTGAAAATAAATCAAAAAAAGTTTTAGTTGCTAAGAAAAAATGGAAATAATACATATACCCAGATACCATGACTGATAACTTATACTTGAAAACTGACCAGTGGATTAAGAGTTCAGATTTCAAATCTGACCAGAATTCCTGTCACAATCTGGTTAATATTCATGGTGTTGCCTACTTTCTAAGCATACCAAATTTTCTGGGGACATGGTCAACATTTTGTGCAGTGAACATCAGTTGCTTACTTTGTCTGGATGATCACAATATCTCTATTGCTCTCAGGGTTGATATCTGTAGATTGAAAAGTCAATGTGGCAATGCTGTTGATTCCAAGGTTCTTGAAGGATTGCCATATCATCTGAACGCAAGTCACTTTGCTTGCCATACCAAGCTGAACCTAATTATAAAACAGTCCCTAACCAGAGTTAATATCCCCTCACTTCTGAAGCTTGTTGGGTTTCTAAGGTTGATGGGAAGTATGTAGTAATTTTTTCATGGAAGGCAGGTTTGGGTTGCATCCAAATACCAACTGATAAGCACATCCTAGTCACGGCACCACTAAGACAAGATTACAACACAATACTTCCGCTGTGTGAAATCCAACTCCTCTTTTATTTCACCAACAGTCAAAAACATTCATTAACCCACTTCTTCTATAAACAGCACATGCACAGCTATAATAATGTCCAGTTATCACTTCCTTCAAAATATCGTAATGTACAAGTCCAACTGACACATTATATCATATTAACAAGAGGCCTTATGGGCCTACCCTTTTCCCCTGGGCTAGAGACAGATGCCTTGTATGGCTTGTCCCTGCCCACAACTTTTTCACTCCTTCACATATCCTAAATGTGTGAAGGAATGAAATGTGGTAGAAATATGGATTACTGCATCCATACCTAAATGGAATAAATTACTAAAATACCATTATCTGTTCACAAATTACAATTTTCAGCCCATGGCATTCATGTGAGGTGGAGTGAGAGGTGACAATGGAGTTTTTGTCATGATTGACAGCTCATTTTACTAATGTTCATGAGAGTGCTTGGCTGTTTCAGTGTCTTAGCATGAGGGTGCTTGGCTGTTCCAGTGTTTCAGCTTCATTAGGAGACACAGTAACACTGGAAAAGATGTGGATTGCCATATTTTTTAGAGTGAAACTTCAGCATTCCTTATAGCATGAGAATCAAGAGAATAAGCATGTCTTTTCTTTTTTCTTTCTAACTCATTTTTATTGTTACTGTACACTTACTTTGTCTTTAGTGAAGGCACATGGCTTAGTGGTTAGGGTGTTCAGCTCATGAACATAAGGTCATGAGTTTGATTCCTGGCAGTGCATTGTGACCTTGAACAAGATAACTTATTTCACATTGCTTCAGTCCGCTCAGTTGCTAAAAATGAGTGGTATCTGTAATTCAAAGGAGCCACATTTGTCACACCTTGTGTCATGCTGAATTTCGCTGACAACTATATCTATAGAATGCCTATTTACTTGCACAATAATGTCACGAACAGGCTGCCCCATTGATCAAATCAACTGGAATACTTGTCATTGGAAGTGACGGCAGTTCTACTTTGTCTTCAATTTTTATTTGTAATTGAAAAAAAGAAATCTCTACTCCACCAAAGATACAGTAAAAAAAAATCATAGCATTGAAGTAAGTTTGGAATATTTGAAGAACACTTGATTTGAGCAGGATTTCTCACTGCAAATATTTGAGTGTGTCACTTTCTACCTTGTGCAAGTGAAAATCTATCCTGCTTTTAAATGTATTAAGTGAATGAGAGGCATCCTCTTCCTTGGATGGAATGCTAATTCCCAGATTGTTGTTGTCGTCGTTTAGACCCAGATCAGCTCTACTCACAAAATGTTTATCCATCTTGTTCTTATTCTAGCAACTACACTTTCTTAGCAACGTCCTCCATAGCTAATTCAGACACTTAGGTATCAAAAGCTATGAATAATTTCTTTGGAGCCTTCCTGGGATAGGAAAAAGTATATTTTAGAAAGACTCTTTACTACTAACAAAAGGGCAGTTATATGATGAATATGTGCAAAGTGCGATGTTGCATGGGAGTGAAGCATGAGTGGTGAATGCAGAGAATATGCAAAGGCTGGAGAGAAATGAAGCAAGCATCCTTTGATGGATGTGTGATGTTAATGTGTGTGAATGATGAAGGATGGATGAGCTAAGAGAGAAACTTAGTATAAGATGAATCTAATATAGTGTGTAAGAGTAGACTGTGCTATGGTATGGACGTGTAATGTATAATGATTATTGGGTGAAGAAGTGCCAGAAGTTCCAAATGGAGGAAAGGAAACTGCAGTCGCAGAAAACCCAGGAAAACCTGGGAAAAAGTAGTGAAAGTAGATCTTAAAACACTAAACCCTCACAGAGATGATAGAACACAACATGTAGAGGGATGATAATATATATGTGTGTGTGCGTGCGTTTATATATTAAAATATTTTAATGAACTTACTTCCCCCTCCAACTCCCCTACTTCTTATTCTCTTTCCCCTTCTTTTCGTCTTCACTTCTCCCTCCTTCCTACACCCTTTTCTCTTTCTCAACCCCAAAGAATCTATAATTAAACTTGATCAACTTTATCTGACATTTCCTATGATTTTTATACGAATGAAATAGTTCTAACCCTGTAAAAGTCACTTCTATATAAAATAAATATGTATCATTTCTAGTAATCAGTACCTTATTTAATGGTGGTATTTTCACGATCTTCTTCAGAAAAAAACATTCTTAATTATCAATAAATTTATTTATTTATTCAATCAGAAACGTGTCCTCTGTTGAAAAACCTAGTGTGATTTATATAAAATTCAAAACATGCAACAAAAATATTTTATTGCGCTATTTATTTTTATATAAATACATAGGGTTCTCATAAGTTCCTGTTTTGCATTTAGTTTTCTTACAACAAAGTTGAAATTCCGCCGAATTAGCTTTGTCTTTCATCCTTCCGAAGCTATTAAGATAAAGTACCAGTGAGTGGTATGTCGATTTAATGGGCCAGCGCCCCACCTCAACCCTTAAAATTGCTCGACTTGCGCTTAAATTAGAAACCTATATATATATATATATATATATATATATATATATATATATATATATATATATATGTGTGTGTGTGTCTGTCTATATATAAAGTTATTTTCTCTTGTCCTCTGTTGAAAGATCTCGAGACTGAGATTGAGGGGGGGGGGATATGCAGATATAAAAGTAACTATATAATTACTTAATAAATATTAACTTGAAACAAGTTTTGAAATGTTGCTATGTCTTTAAAAAAGAAAAAAGAGGACAATTTTTTAGGATACTGGTCGGATATGTCAGTCATATTCCATAAATGGTAATTGAATTTTGTTAAATCTAGGCGTGTCTTGTTTTCTATTTTATAGTTTTTAGTTCTCTCTAAAATATGTTCCTAATGTTTCACTGTCTTCAAGATTAAATATTGACATAACGAAATACATTTAATTTCAATATACTCATTATTTTATTCTTAATTAAGAATATGCTTTTGTTACAAAATAATAACAATAGCCACGAAGTTATATATATACTTCTGTAAAATAACTAATTCCAGAAGATTTATTATAGCTAACAAAATTGTACTCATCACCGTTCCATAAGAAAAGACGAACGTAACTATTTCAACCAATCACGTCACTTCTTACATAAAACTAGTAAATAGTGAAAATTTCCCCTAAATTAGGGTTTAACAAATAAGGGTAGTTTCTTTCCAAAATGTATTCTTTTTCGGAAAGCCAGTACCCTTTCCGATAGCTAAGGATCATCTTATTCCAGTGGATTATATGGCTGATTTAATTCTCATTATGATCTAATATAAATTTTGTGAGTTAAGGTAAGTTCTCCCCGATTAAAGCTGAGAGGTATTTACACTTTTTTTTTAACTTTGATATTTCATCGTTATCCCTTCTCTCTGTTTTATTCCTTAGTAAGCAGCTGTGAATTTTTATTCGTAATGAAATACAACTGAATGCTTGTAGAACATATTTATAATACATGTGTAAATTTAACTCTTATTTCATCCTGTTTATCAGTATATTATTGTTTTTGTTGTTGCGAAAAACCATAGAAAAATCATATGGAGTTGTATATGCGTTCTAGCCTTTAAATTTTGATATTCTAACCAAGTTCCAGAGCTTCGTATTATTAATCTTACAGGGAAAGGCACACACATATACATACATAGTTGAAATGGATGCAGTTTCACTTAATGATGTTTTTTTTCTTTATAAAGTGTGATTGTAAGTGCAGTAACTCAGCAAAAATCCTGAAATAATGCGACTATAATCAGAGTATACTATTAATTCAATGACTGGTCAAATACAATCTTCATCAACACTAACGTAATTTATTTCCTCTATTTTCGACAGAGTTTTTCCTTGTGGATATTTATTGGTTAATTAAGAAAGAAACTAATGTCATACAATCTCATTCTCGCTCTAATAAACTAATAATTTTGTATTTAAGAAACACTTATAACTAACCACTATGCTACGTTCACCAGTATTTTAATTCTGTATTACTACGGTATACTTGCTCATATCAAAGGCATCAGTAGTTTAGCTTTCAGATTTTGTCTTTCCAGGCAAAGCAAGGAATCGCTCTATTGTCGTTTTGATATTGTATTCTTAGATACCCTAAATAAAAAAGACACCTTTCAACATTGGTCTGTTCGATGAGGGCTGACATAGAGCTAAACATTTTTGGTACCGAGATCAACCTATCATTTTGGTGTAATAAGTTCACGACTAAATAATCTGAGTTCAAATTCTGTCAAACTAGGCGTTACATCGCTGAAATCGCTACAAGAACCAGTACTGATTATATATACAGGGTGTCCCCCAAAAATGTATAGACAATTTTATTAGAATACTGTTGAAATTTGTATACATTTTTTGGGACACAGTATATATATATATATATATATTGAAAGAGCTCAGCCGTGGGGTAGTAACTCTACAATACTTACACTATTTCCCTAAGTATCGAGTGCTTAGCTTACTACTCTATACTCATAACTCTCTCTCTCTCTCTCTCTCTCTCTCTCCCTCTCTCTCTCTCTCTCTCTCTCTCTCTCTCTCTCTCTATATATATATATATAATTGCCTCCTGTGTTTTGTTCGTTGCTTTTCAACTATATATGTATATATATATACACACACACCCCAGGGACATCACAATTGTAGGTGGGCTGTCTGTGAAGCTACTGAATCTTAGAGCAGATTACAGCTCCCCAATAAAGAAAGCTTCACTGTTACAGAGAGGAATCTGACCTCTTCCGAAATTTATTCAAGTGTCTGACAAGGCTGTGTTTAATCTCCAGCACACTTCAATTGTACCATCAACTGGATTACAGAGCATGCTCTGGAGGATTTCCTAGATGTTGCTGTGGGATAAGACTTCCATGTCACTGACCTTGACTCTACCAATGATCTCATAATAATTGGTGATAACTATGTTGATGTCCCATCAGCTGTTGGACACCTCAATGCATATGCATCCCATGTTGGCATGAAAATCACTGCAGCCAAGACGAAGATCATATTTGCTTGCATCTCACCTTCTGGAAGGGCCCCCAATCATACCCATTGGTAAAATTTTGAAAGAAAGAGATCAATCAATTCAAGTTATCTCAGTACCACCTTTACTGTCACAAGCCAAGGTAAAGATGAGGTAGATATTCACATCAACCATACGCATGATGCATTCTATCATCAGAGATCTATCTGGCCTTAAAAATTTGCTTCTATTGAGTAATTGTTCACACCATCTTTCTATATTGCTGTGAAACCATTTATAGATTAAACATGATTAATGAAAGTGATGGATTTCTGCAAGCTGGAAGTTTTTGTCCATTTTTGCCATTGCCTCCATGTTTGTGTATTGGATTTTGTACAAAACTCTAAAATTTGTCATAATTTACATTATCATCATCATTAAATGTTTATTTTCCATGCCCTTGTGGGTCAGATGGACTTTCAACTCTGAGACCTGGCTAGACATTGGGACATCTCACTATGAGAAGGAAGCATTGGGTTATGGAGGTGACTCTGAAGCAAGTGGGTGGTATCTGACATATTGTGAAATGTACCTGGCTTTTCATGTTGGACAGGAAAGATGAGTCATGGATGTGCTTGAGAATAAGAGAGACAAGGGTTGGACGAGGAAGTTGACTCGAGTAGGGTTGCCCTAGTTTTCCATGCTGGCATGGGTTGAACAAGGAAAGAGTAGAGAATACCTTGATCTATTATCTGGTTATTCATAAGGAAATTAGGTGTGGAAGAATGGTTGGTGAGAGCAGTGCAAGCCATATACAGAGGAGTTGTCAGCAAAGAGAGAGTAGGAAATGAGTTTAGTGAGGAATTCAAAGTACAAGTAGGAGTTCATCAGGGTTTGGTTCTTAGCCCACTACTATTCATTATAGTTCTCCAGGCTATAACAGAGGAGTTTATGACCAGCTTCCCACGGGAACGTCTCTATGCAGATGATCTGGTCCTTATAGCTAAATCCATTAAAGAACTAGAAGATAAGTTCCGATTATGGAACAGAATTTTGAATCAAAAAGTCTGAGAGTAAACTTAACAAAAACTAAAGTGCTAGTGAGTAGGAGTGAAGATAGGACCCTGATTCCTTCAGGGAAGTGGCCCTGCTCAATATGTAATAAGGAGTTAGGCATAAACATCATATGATGTACACAATGTAAATCTTAGATACACAAGAGATGTAGTGGGATAACAGGTAGACTAACAGGAAGGGAAGACATTTTATGTAGAAGATGCACGAGGCGAGGTTATTAGCAATTTAGGAGTGTGCTCTGAGAGCATAATAGCTAGAATAAGGATAGGATAGAAAACGTTTACACCCATTGTTGGCCACAAAAAGTTTTTCCCTAGATACAAAAGAATGACTATATGGCACTTGTGTGTGAAGTGTGAAACATGGGCTGTGATTGCAGAAGACTGGAGAGAAATGAAGCAACCATGCTCTGTTGGATGTGCAATGTAAGTGTGAGAGAAAGGCAGAGCATGGACGGGTTGAGGGAGAAACTAGGTTTAAGAGGAATCTGAAGTGGTGTGTCGGAGAGAAGACTGCTTTGGCATGGACAATGATCGTTGGGTGAAGAAGTGCCAGGAAATGCCAGCAGAAGGAAGCCACAGTAGAGGTAGACCAAGAAAGACCTAAGCCGAGTTTGTGAGAGCTCACCTCAAATCAGAGATTCATAGAGGAGATGCCGTGCTGAGAAGGAGCTGTCTAACCCATGCAAGCATGGAAAAATGGACGTAAAAACGATGATGATGATGATGATTATGATGACAACGACGTATATATATATATATATATATATATATATATATATATATAAATGTGTGTGTTAGAACATCTAGAGTATGTATATATAGGATTGTGAGAAGGATGCAACAGCATTTCTAGTGTTGGTGTTATAATATAACACACTCAGTACACTGCTGCTATAGTAATAGTAGTTGGTGAAAGGAAAGGCATCTAGCCATAAAACCCCAGTCACGGTTGAGAGGATTCTTCACTTGTATAAAAGTCATTCCTAGTGCTTGTGCCATGATAACATGCACTCTGTACACACCATAGAATATGGGAATGTATGTGAGATCCAACTCCCAGTTTGTCTGAAGGGTCAGTAACTCTGATTAGGTACTGACTTGGTCGGGGATAACCCATCTAACCCTTCTTAGCAGGGAAAACAGACATTAAATGATGATGATTGCGTGTGTGTGTGTGTGTATATATATATATACTCTTTTACTTGTTTCAGTTACAATTTCTATACCTGTTCTTCCATAGTTGGCCATTAATGAATGAGGAAGTTTGACACTGCCACCCTTATTTGTGTTTCTTGGGCTTCTGTGGGCTCATTTGGGATCTTAGACAACAGAATATTGAGATGCTTCTTGAAAACATCTACATCAACTCCATGTACATCTCTCAGGTTTTTTGGCTATATATTAAAAAGAAAAGTTAGGGCACTACACAGTGGCATCTTGTTTGGGGGTTGGTATAGATATCAAAATTTAAAGTTTCATGCTAACCCTTTCATGATCTTTTATATGTATATCTTTCCTATCTTCACTCTTTCAGCCTCTTCCAGTAACTCATCCTTTTCACTGAAACAATCTTCTTGGTCTAGCATCATTGGATTGCTTTGTTCCACAGTTAATTTGAAACTGTAGGGTGACCATAGTTGAGAGCAATAATCCAGACATCTGAGGACATGTGCTCTATAGTTTCCTGATCTCTTGTCCTGAGTGATCTCAAAATCCATTCAGCCTGTTGTCTTCATATTACTGCCATCTTGATAATAAACAAAATCCTTCTTTGTTCTGACTATCTTTGTTGCAATGTGTTTGTGCTAGCAGGTGGATAGCAGAGGGCTTGAAATTTTCCTGCATTAAATTGCATGTTGTTTTCAGCCCATTTGTATATGGATTTTTAAATCTCACTGTCAGAGAATTGCATCTGTCCAATTCTCATTTGTTTGAGCTTTTTTATATTGTCAGCTTGGCTAGTGAGAGTTACTGCTTGTACAACTGAGGGTATATCTGAGAGGGTCACTACAAACAACAGTGATCCCAGAACAGTTCCCTGGGAGGGGGCTTCACTTCCAATTGATATTTCCTGAGAGGTTGCCATTCACTGGAACAGCCTGGTTTGTCTTTTAAGAAGTTATGTAGCCATTCTTCTAGTTTTCCAGCTATCCTGAGATCACACACTTATGATTTATCATTCCTTGATTGACTTTATCAAAGACCCTTTTCTATCAAGATATATTACACCCCTATTTGAGTGATTATTCAGCTGCTTCAGTACATACTGTGTCTGCCTAGAGATAGACAATGTAACATATACATAATCCTGGGTGTAGACAGTGTGCACTGGGTCCTTGTCATATGTCTCTGTTGGTTTTAACTAGAGTGTTTGGGTTGAGCAAATTGGATACAACTCTTACCTAAACAGAAATCTTTTCAATTGCCATGTTTTCTGGCCACTCCAAAATCTCAACCATGGTCATTTATGATCTGCAATATATGGACAACACTGCTCGTATTTCTTTATTCAAAATGTCTGTAAAGAATTGCTATGTTCCTTAATCCTTAGGAGACAACAGGGCTGATCTATCAGCCCGATAATACAATTCTCGAGATTAGCTGGCTGGTCTTCATACCAGCCAGTCAGATTGAATCTTGCATATCTGGGCCTTTCAATAGTGGCTTCCATGATAATTTGATATATTCTGTAATTTATCATGCACTTTATTTTTTATAATTTTTAAAAATTAAGTGCATGTCCTCTGTAGGGCTTGTGAAAAGAGCTCCATCTAAGGGTTAATTTGATCTATGAGCGAATAGGACTGCAGTATAAGAAAACTCTTATATTGTAAACTTCTTTTAGGCATAATTATCTGCCTCCCGATATTTCTATTGAAACCCAAGTCTTAGGCCGCATGTCTTTTTTTTGTGTATTTTGTAAGCAATGTTGACTGAAGAGCTAAATTACAGAATTAAACAGGCTTCTATGTCTGGGCACATGTGCAGGTATATTTTATTGAATCATTACCTTTGCTTTATATTGAAGTTACTGTCTATTTCAACACTGTTGTATGGGTGTGAAGCCTGAATGCTCTATAGGAAGCAAATCAGAACATTGGAAACCTCCCACCTTTGTTGTTTGCTACATATCCTTAGAAGGATAAAATTCTTCATACTGAAATTCTCAGGTATGTACAATCTATCAGCATCAAAGCAATGCTTATAAGTTGCATTCTCTGCTAGACTAAGCACATAATCCATATATAGGAGCCCTCACTGCCAAGGATAGTGGTTATTTTGGTCAGCATTAGAGGAAGCATTAATAAGACCAACTGAAGCACACCCTCATTGCCTGTACTATTGTTGCCAATGGACTTTCTGTAAATTGGAAGTTGTAGGAAAGATGTGCATCAGTTTAAAGTTGAATGTACCATGCAATGGGATGATTAAAGGACAACCTATCACCATTGCTAAATTCAGTCACTCTTACCTGGCTTGTCTTCAGATCTGTCTACCACATACTGTATTTGTATCACATCTGCATGCTTATTAGAAACTTGGTTAATATATTTGATGGAGGGGGACAATGTTATCAGATGGACAGTTAGTCCATAGCCTATATATATATATACTAGAAGTATATGATGATGCCTGGGCATTGTAACAGAGTGACTCTATGCAATAATGTAGAGATTTTGGTATGCATTACAAACTGTATGATTAATGAATTAGGGTATTGTCATGGAAGTAAGAATTGCAGTGAAATGGTCTTGTTCATTTATTTGTTTATTCCAAATCTTTGTAATAAGCAATATTCTTGGGTTTGCTCTGCTGTTTTAACAATGACGTGACAATTGGGGTTCCAAACACTTGAAGTGTCAACATAAAGCTGACCATGGGAATCATCAGGATCTGCCAGATTCCTTCCAACATCCTTCAGTGATTGTCCTTGAGAGTTATTGATGGTTTTGGCAAAGATAAGTTTGACTGAGGATTAAAGCCTTTGAAATTCAAATGTCAAAACACTGGAAAAGAAACAACTGCCACCAGCAAATTTTGTGACCTTAAGGCACATGTCATCATTTTTTGTGATGAGTCTTTTGTCATTGCATAATTTGGGAGGATATAAGTTATGAAGTAATATAATGAATTCTCCAAGCTTCAGCATCAGATGGTATAGAGGGGTTTGTGTTGGTTTGAGGCATTTCAGATATTCAGTTGGATAATTTACAACCTGGCCCTACAAAGTGACTGTGTCTATTGATTAGTTATATTTTTTTCTGTCTGGGTGTCATGTCCAGTAGTCTTCTGTTGATTTCTCTCACAGTCATATTTTTCACTGCTAGGATTGTTCATTTGCAGATGGATACATGACACTTGAAGTACTTGTCAATGCATCTATGTAGATAAATGGAAACTAAGCCACTTCAGTATTAGTCTGTACATTTAAACATATATTATACTAAGCCAATTCAATGTATTACTCTTTGTACTTCTAAACATATATCAGTGTAATCTTTTTTAGCACTCCATGAATTCAGGCAAAGCTTGTTGAGTAGTAATTGACTGAATTAAAGTTGAAGAGAGTTGAGTTTTTATGGGTGAAATACACACAACACTAACTGGAATTAAATCCACTATGAAATTTCTTATGGGAGGTCACTCAAGAAGTTTGGTCTATTAGCGAATGGGGCTGGAGTATAAGAATACTTTAATACTGCAAATTTCTTTGGGGCATAATCATCTGCCTCCCAATATTTTTATTGACACTCAAGTCATAGACAACTCTTTTTTTGTGTATCTTGAGAGCATCATCTCTAGTGATGCAATGTTGACTGTAAAGCTGGACAGCTGTATTACCATTACACCAAAGCAAGACATTTTAAAGTCTTATCTATCAGCTAGAAAATATAAACAAAAAAATTTGTTTTACAAGGCATTGAGCAAATTTGAATTTTGAAAGTAAATTAGCTTATTGTAAGCTGTTATAATTATTACTTCTTATTCCTATTATACTATGTTCAATAACCTAGTCTCAGATTGATATTCTGTTGCTTTAGAGTTATCCTTGTTTTCAGTCCTCTGTTTATGTATTACTTGCTATGTGATACACATTTGGTATATTTCTTATTTTGTAATAATACACATGATGTATGATGTGTGTCATAATTAAATGATATTAATATTGTTACATGTCTTTGCTTTACTTGTTTCATAAAGCTGCCATTTAACATATCTAAAACGTGGAGCAAACTTTATAAATTGCAAATTTGATGTCCAAACTAATGTATATAACTCAGTACTGTAAATGACTGTGGCAAAAGCAATTATTCAACATATGCTGAACAGAATCACTTCAATTTTGGATTATGAATGAAAGTGGAATTAGGACATGAGTTATAGTTGTTGTTTTTTTCACCTACCTTCAAAGTTTTTTTACTTTTTAACTTTTATTGGCTTAAATTTGTGTGGTTTGGGCTATGAGCTAAGTGAATTTGCTTGTTTTCTTGCTCTCCTTTAGTCACTAAATTGAATTACATTATTGGGAAGACATTCTTTAATGTTTGTGGTTCTCCAAAATTATGTGGATATGTTAATAATATGAATTAACTAAAATTTGCATTACAGCTACAACTACAATGAGGAATTGTCTGTTAATTCTTTTGTTACTATATTTTGAATAAAAGACACTGCATGTAGTTATTAAATAATCAAAAATTTGAAGGGATTTAGTAATGTCACTAATTTTCTCATTATTAGGATGGTATTTGGTATGTTACTTAACAAAAGTTCTTACATAAAATTATGATGAAAAGTTTTAAAATAAATATAAACATTTTAAAACAAGCAGTTTTAAATTGTAGAAAGAGGGTTAGTTTCAGATAGCTTTGTATAAAAAAAGTTAATCAGAAGAAAGGAGTTAGGTGTAAAAGCCAAACTCGCTATCTTCAATTCGGTTTCGTGCTAACCATGAATCTTGGGTAATTACCAAAAGAATATGATCGCGAATACAAGCGGCCAAAATGGTGTTCCACCAAAGGGTCTTTGGAGTAACGTTAATAGATCGAATGCATGGCTTGGAGATCAGAGATTCACTCCAGATAGAGCCACTACTTCTCTGAATTGAGAAAGAATCGCTGGACATATTTTACGGGCAAAACCAACCAGCAGGAGACCCAGGGGTAGACCCTGAGCATGATGGTTGGATAACATCTATGAGCTTGGCTGGTCTTGCTTAGGGATCCAGCTAGATCAGTTGGAGATGGTTGCTTCTGACAGGGCCCTCTGGAAGGAATGTTTGAGCACTCTGCCCCCATGACTCTCTCAGGAATAAGTGGGCAAAGAAGAAGAAGAAAGTTGAATGCTGGTTCTTGTAGATACAACAACAAAACCATAAATATATAAATAGGTTCTGGTGTTGGTGATCACGATAATGGTAGTCATGATGATACTGATTCTTGTAATGTGAAATTTCAAAATATGGATCATCAGTACCATTAATATATTCGGTGGAATTCATCATCATCATCATCATCAGGTTTAGCGTCCGTGTTCCACGCTTGCATGGGTTTGGATGGGGGTTTTCCCACTTGAGGCAAGAGTGATTGTCTTGCTCGCATAGGACTGTCTGGCGGGTTTTCTACAGTTGGATGCCCTTCCTAACACCAACCACATTTACAGTGTGGGGCTGGGAGGTTTTTACCGTGTTGCCTACACGGCCACATTACAGCGTGGACTGTCTGGCGGGTTTTCTACAGCTGGATGCCCTTCCTAACACCAACCACATTTACAGTGTGGGGCTGGGAGGTTTTTACCGTGTTGCCTACACGGCCACATTTACAGCGTGGACTGTGTGTTTTTTGTCGTGACACCTACACGATCTCATTTGTTTCGGCCTGGATGTTGTGGGACCAACATAACTTTACATTGAAAGGGGCGGTGTGGGTGGGGTGGAGGTGGTGGGACGGGGGTGTGTTTTGTTAGAGATGCCTACTGGCTGGAGTAGGTTTTTACTTTGTATTTAGGTAAGGCGGGTCTTCTCTATTACTGAGTACCGCCAAAGGTCTCGGTCCAGTGACATTGTCTTGGAGAGGTGTAAGCGTGTGAGGTCGGAATTTATCAGCTCGTCCCATGTTTTTCTGGGTCTGCCTACTCCGTGGCTACCGTCTATCTTTATTGCCTTGCACTTTGTTATACAGCTGTCGTCTTTCATGCGCATCACGTGACCGTACCAACGTAGCCTTCTCTCGAGTAAACAACATCTGATCCCTCTTATTTCTAATTTTTTCCTTAGTTCGTTTATGCTTTGCCGTTCACGTATATTACTATTGCACATCCAGCGGAGCATGCAAGCTTCGTTCCTCTCTAGTCTGCGTATATCCTCTGCACACAATGCCCAGGTCTCACTGCCATGCAGCATTGCTGTTCGTATGCAGGCATTGTATAACCTGCCTTTCATTTTTAGGGAGAACCCTCTAGCGGCTAATAGTGGTATAAGCTCTCTGAACTTTTTCCATCCAGTTCTGACTCTAGCTACTATACTTTCAGAGCACCCTCCCCCACTGCTGATTTTGTCACCCAGATAACGGAAGCTGTCCACTATTTCTATAGAACCCTCTGCGCAGTTGAAGGAGCTAGTATTTTGTGGGCACTTGCTGCTACTTATTGCACCAGAGCACCGGCCACATGTAAAATCTATGTTCTTAGTTAGCTTACCTGTGATCCCACTACATCTTTTATGCACCCATACTTTGCATTTGGGACATAAAATGGAGTTTCTACCTACGCCTTTCCTACACACTGAGCATGGCCATTTCCCAGATGGGACCGCCGCCTTATTTTCTTTCCTACAAACTAGAACTTTAGTCTTAGCCAGGTTAATTTTAAGGCCTTTTGATTCTAGGCCGTGCTTCCATGTTTGGAATTTCTTCTCTAGTTCGGTCATTGATTCAGCTATGAGCGTTAGATCATCTGCGTATAGGAGTTCCCATGGGCAGCCGGTCTTGAACTCCTCTGTTATAGCCTGAAGGGCAATAATAAATAGTAGGGGGCTAAGAACAGAGCCCTGATGGACACCAACTTTTACGCTAAACTCTTCACTATATTCGTTGTTAATTCTAACCTTACTGACTGTTTCTTTATACATGGCTTGTATAGCTCTCACAAGCCATTCGTCAACACCTAGTTTTCTAAGAGACCACCAGATAATGGAACGGGGGACTCTGTCGAAGGCTTTCTCCAAGTCGACGAAAGCTAAGTATAGGGGTTTACTTTTAGCTAGGTACTTCTCCTGTAGTTGTCGTACAATGAAAAGAGCGTCTGTGGTACTTTTGCCTGACACAAACCCGAACTGCATTTCATCTAGATCAATTCTCTCTCTGATTAGTTGCGCTATTACTTTTTCCGTGACCTTCATGACCTGGTCGATTAATTTAATGCCTCTATAGTTACTCCTATCTAGGGCATCTCCTTTTCCCTTATAGCAGTTAACGATGATGCTGCTACGCCATTCCTTCGGAACAACCCCATTCTGTACGACTTGGTTAACTATCCGGGTGACCATGGTGTGTCCCACCGAACCAGATGCCTTCAGCATCTCAGCAACTATTTCCGAAGGCCCAGCCGCCTTACCCGTCTTCATATCTTTGATTGCCTTACTTATTATACTACCTTCAACTAACACTGCTGGTCCCTCTATTGGATCGATCTGGGGGAGACTGTCTTTCTCCTATTTGTTCTCCTCATTTAGAAGCCTTTCGTAGTGACTGACTATTTGAATTTATTAATGTGATCAGTACTAGAAAGAAGCTGAAAATAAGGAGATTGAATGAATCCAAAGGTTCTCATTTTCTCTTTCAGAATATCCTAAAAAAGCACATATTCTTGATGGTGGCCTTGAAACCATCTGTTGTAGTTGAGATTCGTGACTTGAGAATTGGATAAATTTCTGATCCTCAACAAGGCAGGGACTGCTGAGTGAAGATCATAGCAGATAGTGTAGCAGGTCCACCTACTGATACATCATCCAAGTAACAAATATTGAAAGGTGCTGTGATGCTATGCATGATATTATCACCACCAAGTGCAAAGCAAAGAAGGCCTAGATAATTACCCTGTTGGAAGATGATATGATATTATCAGCTGCATGGAACATACTTGGTGACTCATAAGATAAATAGGCCGATGGCTAGATGGCCGACTAAGACATGAATATATTGTGTACACAGACCAGGTGTTTACATTAGTCTATATATAGTGTTGGTTAAAAATCTATACATATATTATGTAGTAGAGTGCAATGTACATAACATCACAATACAATAGCTATTTCAAGCTTGACATCTTCACTTCATAGTCCATAATCCAAAACTTTTACCTATAGCCACTGTGACACTCCTTAGGAAACAATTTCTTCATTATTACTATCACAGAAAAACGGATGTAAAAACGATGATTAATAATGAAAAGTATAAAAACAAATAGTTAATGCTTAAACCTTGGGATATAATGAGTGTGTGTGGCGGGTGGATAAATTTAGTCTTTTTTTTTTTTTCTAAAAAAAAACTGAGTAGGAGTAAACTCCAAAATTTTGAAGCTTTTTTTAGCTTCCCAGCATTGAGAAACTATCACTTAAAAGTTAATATTTCAATATTAATTAAGTAAAAAATTTTATTTATCTTGTGTTATAATGGATAACATGACATTAACATTATACCTTTTAATTTAACTTTTTTTTTCCATTCAATTAATTTTCACAAAATAGCACATTTCTGAAAAAGCTGCACATGAAATTTAATACTTATTCTGTGTAAAATATAAAAATGAAAGTTTTAATAAATGATAATAATATAAATATGACAGTAATAATAATACATTGTGATTGTTAATTTTGTGTGTAAGTTTTTATTCTGATATAAATTTGATACACCCTCATAACATGTCTTTCTTTTGTAAATTTGAATGCATTCACTGTTTTGATTCCTTCAATAACTTGAAATAATTTCATTTATTTTCCAGATTTTTGAAGCAAAACCTTTTTGTTGTTTTTTACTTTACTTATTACAATGGAGCGGCCTCCATCTCCAGCACGACTGGCATACACCTCAGATAAACATCCGCGGCATACCTTGGAGGCCATTAATGTTCTTCGGAAATTGCGAGAGCTGTGTGATGTGGTGCTTATTGTTGGACAACGAAAGATTTTTGCTCATCGCATGATTTTGTCAGCGTGCAGTCCTTACTTCCATGCCATGTTCACAGGAGAATTAGCAGAGAGTCGACAGACAGAGGTTACCATAAGAGACATTGATGAGAATGCCATGGAGCTTCTCATAGACTTTTGTTATACTGCAAACATTACTGTTGAAGAAAGCAATGTACAGACTTTACTGCCAGCTGCATGCTTATTGCAACTAGCAGAAATTCAAGAAGTGTGCTGTGAGTTCTTAAAACGGCAACTGGATCCATCCAATTGCCTTGGGATTCGTGCCTTTGCTGATACTCATGCCTGTCGAGACCTCCTAAGAATAGCTGATAAATTTACCCAACACAACTTTCAAGAGGTATATTTTCTTTTTTATATTGTTAGTGTATTTGTTTTTTAATTTGAAATCTGACCTCAGTTGATAAAATGTTTAATGTAATTAATCAAATCCTTTTGTGTAATAGCCTCTCTCTAGTGTATCCCCTTTGCCCTTATAGCAATGAACAATGATACTGCTATGCCAGTCATTGGATATGACACCATCCTGTACTACCTGTACCAGATTAACTAACCTATGCCTTACTCTGTGAGTGACTAACCTATGCCTTACTCTGCTAGATTGTTTAATCATTTTAGTGACTATTCCTGATGGACCAACTACATTTATGTCCTTAATTGTGCTTGCTACTATACTACTGTTGACTTGATTAACTGGTCCCTCAGTCTCATACACATTCTCCTCGTTCACCAACTTTTTCTAATTGTATTTTCATGTTTCCTTCTTTTCAACATCAGTAAGAATAAGTGGACCGCTCTCATTTTGTACACATTTCTTTCCCACACCTCAGTTCACTCTAATACACTGCCTTGTACTTCACCTCTGATCCTCGTGTTACAAACCTCTTACTTTCTCCCCTTCTTACTGAGTAAACCCAATATCTAGCTTCAAGCTTCTTGCCCATTATGATCCTGTTAAATTTCTAACTGCCGTTTTATTCGCAACCTCTTCTTCCATGACTCTGCTATGATACTCACTACACCATGTTGACTAGCTAACAAGGAATGGCATCTTGTCTGCCTGTATCTGATTCCTGTGTGGCTAAGGTATTGTGTCATAGGTGTATGGATTCTGAGTTCAAGTTTACATCAGATGTTTTGTTTTGGGGCTAAACACTTTAATTCTGCATATTTCAGTCCTTATAAAGTTTTGGGGACATTTCAGTTTTAACCCTTTCATTACTATGTACCTAATGAAATACACTATTTGAATTAGTTATTGAAGAATTTAGAGAAAATTATAAAATTTATTAATTATTTAATTGTTAAGATGGTATTTGTAATATAACAAAAGTAAAATTGTATTGGAAGGTTTTAATTTAAATAAAGACCCTTTAAAATGGATTGTTTTGTTTCATAGACCCAGAGGCAGTTTTGAATGGTTTGGTATCAAAAGGGTTAAAATTGAGTGGTAGTCTTAATTTCATGAAAAAATAAATCAGTATACACTAATAAATTGGTCGGTGTTAAGAAGAACATCCAGTTGTAGAAACCATGCCAAAATGGAATATATGTGCAATACAATCATTTGTCCTGTCTAGTCTCAGAACATGATACCCCGTCCAACCCGGAAAACGTGTAAAATAGTGATGATGATGATGAAATGTTTTAATTTCTGTTGTAGGTAATGGAAAGTGAGGAATTCTTACTACTTCCTGTGAATCAACTTGTTGACATAATTTCCAGTGATGAGCTGAATGTACGAAGTGAAGAACAAGTCTACAACGCTGTCATGGCATGGGTCCGTTACAATATCCAAGAGAGAAGACAGCATCTTCCAACTGTATGTCATACAATACTATATTCTTTATTCTTTAACAACTTATTAATTGCATGTGTACTAAATAAACAACTATACCTATAAACACATTTATATTTCTTTTAAATATTTTTGCAATATCTCTTAGATAAGAGTTTTACATTATTTTTCTATGCAAGCATAACTATAATGGTCTTGAATAACTTGAATATTTGCATTAAAATTATTTAAAAACATATATATTTTCACAGCAGGTGAATTGGGTGTTTATCTACTTCTAAATACCCATCTATGAAGTTGAAGTGGATCCTATATATAGGAGGCCAGCTAAAACTATGCAGGTTTAGCTGGCCTCCTATGAGGTAGCATTTCATAGGTTTCTTGGGTGTTTTAATGATAGAGGCTCCAGTCTTATCATAAAGTGTCTTACTCAAGAATACAACATACCACCTAGTCCAGGAATCAAATCCATGACCTTATGATTTTGAGTCCAACATCCTAACCACTAGGTCATGCACCTGCACTTATATATTCTACCATATATGATAGATTGATACAATAAAAAATATAACTATGCTAAGTGTGTAACACAATCCAACAATGTTCCAATAAAGCAGTGTTTTCAATTTGGCATTGTATTCCAAATGAAATGCAAACTACTATATTAAACTTGCTCAAGGTACAGTCAGGACCAAGTTCTCACAAGAAGCTTAAAATCAATTTGAACTGAAACCATTCTGCTACTTTAACTCAAATTGCAATGTTGAATATATATTTGGGCAACTACGTCACCAACAAGGCAAAAGGATAGCTTCTATATAATCACAGACCTACCAGAAATAGCAACTCACACCCTACTATCTTAAGAAAAATAAGATTGCATTGGCTAATGTAATCTTAGATATATTGTATCTGAATAAAAAACAGAATCATCATGGTTGGAATATCTTGGATTTTAGGTTTGCTTGTTCCCACCTAACCTAAGGGCTAAACAACAAATTTCTTGTCTTTCATCTAAAGAGTGTACATTTTAATGTTTTAGAATTTGTTTATGGCTCCCTTAAGAATACATCAATGTGTATAACATCAATGAGTTTATATACCTCTACTGAAAATAAGCTGCATTTATCCAAATGTGATGCTTTATTTAAGATACTTAACTGAGTGTTAGATATTTTATTTAAATATTCAATTCATGATTCAATTAAGTATCCAAATCCCATGCTTGAAGAAGAAAACTTTAAGAAAACCTTGTAAAATAAAGGAATATTATGATGTAATGGATATTTTAAATGCTTTAATAGACTGTGTGAATAACAGAAATATTTATAAATTTTTTATACCTTTTGCAGGTCTTACAGCATGTTCGTCTCCCATTGATGAGTCCGAAGTTCCTGGTTGGTACTGTGGGATCTGATCTGCTTATAAAAAGTGATGAATCCTGTCGTGATCTGCTAGATGAAGCTAAAAACTACCTCCTCTTGCCTCAAGAAAGACCCCTTATGCAGGGGCCACGAACAAGACCTCGGAAACCCATCCGTTGTGGAGAAGTATTGTTCGCTGGTAAATATTCTCAATTTTCCATTTTTACTGGCTTATCCATACAACATATATTTATTTATTTGACAGTTTCATATTCATTTTCCCATTAAGACAAATGGTGTGTTTACTATTAAACAATGACTCGTTTATTTTCAATTTTATGCTGGAACAATAGGGATGAAATTAAAAATAGAGCCATGTTTGTAGCTTTTTTATTATACCCCAAGTTAACAAGAGGGTTTATAATCAGAATTGCATCTAACAAGAACAAAACAATCATTAATTTTACAGAGATACTGCTGCTTACATTTCTCTGCTTTAGTAAAAAGCGGTTTTAGGTTTGATCTTGTAGGGTTTGTTCTTTTTAGTAAAGAAATCTTTCTAAGTATTTTGTCTCTTTTTGATAACAACTGCAGTTTCAACGAACTCTGCGTTTAATTTTAGGTTTCAGAGGGATGCACTCATCTGCTGTTTGCTTGTGTGCAGTGACAACATTTCTATACTCATCATTGGGAGTGATGGTTTCAGAAGTATTTTGCAGGGCTTCATATCTGATTCTTAATGTAATTGCAAATTGAGTGCATATTTCAGGATTTGCTAGAGATGACCAGTCGTAACATTTATGTTTGGTTTCAGGCTTTTTATTTGGTCTTAGACTGAGGCGATGTTTAGCTGATACTATCCTGTGGTCAGAAGAAACATTATGAAATGTATCAAATGTCATGCAGTTCATGGCACTGTTTGCCCATTTTTTTGTTGATGAATATGTAGTCTAATTGTGCTTTTGTATCATTAGAGCATGTGAATGTCTACCCCTTGCCAACTGGCTTTTGATTTCTTATGTTAAGACAGATGAGACCATTTTTAGATATGAATTAATGCAGATATTCTTCATTCAAATTAGTTGTTTCATGGAAGCTGTATTTGTATTCATCCTTTGCAAGGTGAACATTCATATCTTCCCCTATATATAAGACATTATGACAGTTCACTAAAGCACAGAAGGAATTAGCCATGGAATATCAAAAAGAGCAAAAGCTTTATATACAAAAAGAAATCAATAACATCAACGTTTCTATTGACAATAAATAATAATAATAATAATAATAATGAAATTATTGTGTACAGTGCTCAGGTGCACTACAACTCATCAAAGGTGCATGTATAGTACATAGAATAATAAAGTGTCAGGAAAATGAACAGTGTATGAGTCATGATATAATAACAATAACAATAATGAAATATTGTGTACAGTGCCCAGGTGCACCACAACTCATCAAAAAAGTGCATGTACAGTACATAGGGCAATGCACAAACATCAGTAAAATGAACAGTGTGCGTGTATATGGAAGGGGTACATCAGGTGTAGTTTTGGCGTATTTCGGGAAGCATGAGTGTCTTAAAGGATGCAGTGTCTCGGCAGCTAACAATTGACGCAGGCAGTTTGTTCCATGCTTCAGCAACTCTGAGCGTGAAAAAATGTCTACGAAAGTCAATCATCAATGGCATGGACAAAGTAAGCAGAAGAAAGAGCTCCTCAAAATCCAAACTGAAAGCAGCAAGTGAAAAGATTACTTTAAAAACCTACTTAGTAAACCACCTGAAATTACCAACTTTGAAATAAAAAGATCATTCACCATCAACTCAACATACATCTTGGAGAAAATGAGTTATGGCAATCTGTGCAATAAGCATGCTCAGATGATGATGATTACAGCATGTGATACATATTGAGAGCTGTTCAGATTTAGCTGAAGAGAATCAAGTATCTTGGTCACATTGCAACATCAATAGTAAGATGTCTCCTATTATTAATTTAGCTATCTGTAAATCTCATTCATTGACTCATAAATAAGAAATCTTTTCTATTGGTTTATTGGATGAATTATAGTCCAATTCCTACTTCGATTTAAAATTGAACTTTCAGTTGTGAATGTTTGTTGTGTTGCTTTAATTAGAATTAAAACTCATCAATTCTTTGACTTGATTTCAGTTGGCGGATGGTGTAGTGGTGATGCGATCTCTAGCGTTGAGAGATATGACCCTCAGACAAGTGAATGGCGCATGGTAGCACCAATGAGTAAAAGACGTTGTGGTGTGGGTGTTGCTGTCTTAAATGACCTTCTTTATGCTGTAGGAGGCCATGATGGACAATCTTATTTAAACAGCATCGAAAGGTAAGGGCTTGTCAAATATATAATTTGTAATAGGAACATAATGAGAATATAAGACATTATGCATTAATCTGTTAGTTTGTTGATAGTTATAATAGAAGGTACTGAAAGTTGTTACTTAAGTAAACTTGGAATGAAATAATTAAATTAAGATCATAGACATTTGAACCTCATGGATGAAATGATGCTTCATTGAGATGTGAAAATGCTGGGGCTGAATATTGTTATAAGGACATATAGATAGTCTGTAGTTGAAAGCAATCATTTGGAAATGTAATTTGAAGCCACCACCCTCATAAAACAAAAACAGCCTGAGTTTAACCCTTTAGTATTTAAATCAGCCGTATCCGGCCAGAATTCTCTCATGTCTTTCTGTTCAAACCGGCCATAACTGGCCTCTCATACTGACATTAAGGTATGGTTCTCAAAATAAATAACTTCAAAATCTCTTAGATTCAATATTATGTGAAATAATTGTGAAAGATGACGCCTTTACCACAAAAATACAATAATATATATAGAGTAATGTAAATGCTAAAAGGTTAAGTGAAGCTAAAACATGATGGGATATAAAAAGGTATTGGTTGTTGTGTTTGTCAGAATGTATGAGCTTGTGAATCATACCATGGCTTAAAACTGCTCATGAGCAGTTCAGTTTTCAGTTTAGAAGGATTTCTACATCCATGTTACTATGAATGTTTCATTAAGATATTTGCAATTACATGGTAGAAACACAAATTCGTCTGTGATTGAAAAAAGTTGATTAAAAATTTATGATTTTAAAAAAAATATAGTAAATGTTTCTTTCTCTTGATCAAAAAAATATCTGTTTCTGAAATAATTTTACTATAAGCAGTAGTAGCAATCTGTACTTCACTTTGAAAATCACAATTTATTTGGCAAAGGTCACAGAAAATCTAGTTTCAAGATTTTATTTTATTGGTCAGTAATCAGTTACCTTTGACATTTTAGTCACTATTCCATTTTCTTGAATGATCATTGATTCTTTTATTACCAAACTGCCTAGTTCTGTGATACAAATTTTTATTTTAAAATACTTATATTTATCTAAAAACATTCCATCATAATTTTATTTTAAAAAGTTTGTTATATTCCATACACCAGTCTAATAATGAGAAAGTTTTAAAATCTGTCCAAATTTTTGATTTATTTTCAATATTTCAAAAACTTAAGCGATGTCTTTCATTAGAAATATAATAATAAAATTATTAAAAACATAGAAGTCACATGCAGATATGAATAACTTTTTCATGTTATAATGTTGCTGTTTGCAACATGTAACTGTTTATTTTGCTTCTGTGTAATTTTCTAAATCGAGTTAATGTTGATTTTAATTGATTAATTGTAGATATGATCCTCAAACAAATCAGTGGAGTAGTGATGTTGCACCAACCAGCTCTTGTCGAACAAGTGTTGGTGTAGCTGTATTGGATGGACACATGTATGCAGTGGGAGGCCAAGATGGCGTATCTTGCTTGAATTTTGTAGAAAGGTAATTTTGGCTTTTTTCCTTCTTTATGTATGAATATAACCAGTTTAGAATAGGTACACTGTATCCTTGCATGTCATAAGAAGTGACTAAAAGGATTGGCACCAAGAAGGGCGCCTAACTGTAAAACATTGCCTCAAAAAGGACCCTATGATGAATATGAAATTTATCATGGAGTCAAACAAGGTTAATTTAGCTGGGAAAATGGACTTAAAATGCTTGATGTGCTGTATATTATGACTACTTCAATTCTGGAGATTACTCGCAGAGACAAGCAGTACTGAATAAACTCCTGGTTATATAGAAAATAATTATTGAGGAAAAGTATATTACATTATAATAAACTACTAGTTTTATTAACATTAATTGAAGAAAACCCAAAGATAAAATATGGATGTTTAAAGAGGGGTTATAGGTTAGAAATGAAATGAAGGGCAGTGTTCATGACCTTTGCAAGGAGTAATCAGTGAGCGAAGTGTTTAGTATGAGATTTAGGAGGTGAAACGTAGCAAATATGATGAGTAGAGGAGAGACAGGTTTGTTAGGTGGGCCTGAGTGAAAGGGGCATAGAGTTAGTTTTGATAAGAAGAGTGAGGATAAGATTTTGTTGGATGAGATCTAAGCTGTGTATGTAGCAGCATCAGCATTCTAGTTATACGAGTAATACTCCATTGTGAAATTTTTGAGAGAGTGATAAAGCCTGGGACTTTAAGGAGATTACAGATAAAAGGATAAGGTAAAATAAAATATAATTCGTAACAGTTTCAAAGATTTCCTGTGTTTTCAAAAGCAATTTTTGTTTTCCTTAAATCTTTTTGAAAATAATTTCTCTGGTATTTACTGTTGAGGAAGGTTAAGGCAGTTATAATTTGATATCTCTCTTAATCTACTGTACATTTTAAAATTTCAGATATGATCCCCAGATAAATAAATGGACCAAAGTGGCATCTATGAGTACCCGAAGGCTTGGAGTTGGTGTAGCTGTACTTGGTGGATATCTGTATGCAGTTGGGGGCAGTGATGGAACTTCCCCACTGAATACAGGTAAGGATTGCACTTCTTATTGATGATAACTTCTGTTCTAGATGGAGACATGGTATTGTGTGTGTAGAGTTGCTTGGCATACCATATAGTCATCATTTTCTATTTCCCTGCACACAATACATTGTGTTGTGTTATTATAGTAGTAAAAGGGGAGTGGTGCAGTTAATATGTACACAGTCAGGTCTAGCTGTCCTGTATTGGCCTCATCAATCACCAGTGAGCCTGTAGTTGAATTGGACAACCTTCTTCCTGCATCTTCATTTGCATATAAATATATATTAATGGCTGCATCTCATTTTTGAGAATTGCTATCTCTTGACCTTTTTTTCATACATACATGGGTGATACAAACATGACGTTTTAGCCCTGTTAAGGACTTAGATTCCTTTCTGCATTTGCTACAGCGAAAGAAAAAAGGAAAAGGCCATGCTCATGCAACACACATAAAAGTCGTTCGGATCAAGTGATGCCTGTACTTTTTAAGTGAAGAAAGGCCTTGCACTGGACCAATCCCACTTTCTAAACAATGGCAACAGGTATCCCAAAAATGAACGGATCAACATCTAGAATGATGTTCTAACAGGAATTAGGGGTCTCTCACTCCTCATGAGCTAACCATGCGCTCAGGCACCGCACCAAGTACTTCCACGTCCCCATGCATATATATATATATATGTGTGAGGAGCGCGATGCTGCATGGTAGTGAGACATGGGCAGCAACTGCAGAGGATATGCGACGGCTGGAGAGAAATGAGGCAAGCATGCTCCGTTGGATGTGCAGTGTAAATGTGCGTGAACGACCCAGCATGAATGTGTTGAGAGAGAAACTGTCTGAGAGGGATAGAATGTAGTGTACGGGAGAGGAGACTGAGGTGGTATGGACATGTGATGCGCATGGAGGATGACCGATGGGTGAAGAAGTGCCAGGAAATGCCAGTTGAAGGAAGACGTGGTAGAGGTAGACCACGAAAAACATGGGCGGAGGTGGTGAGAACAGACCTCAGATCGTTGAAGCTCACGGTGGAGATGACGAAGGACTGTGACAAGTGGAGAGATGCTGTGCTGAATAAGAGCCATCCCACCCTTGCAAGCAGGGAAAAGCGGACGTAAAAGGATGATGATGATGATGATGTTATATATACACACACACATATATATATATATAAGAAATTCCAAACATGGAAGCACGGCCTAGAATCAAAAGGCCTTAAAATTAACCTGGCTAAGACAAAAGTTCTAGTTTGTAGGAAAGAAAATAAGGCGGCGGTCCCATCTGGGAAATGGCCATGCTCAGTGTGTAGGAAAGGCGTAGGTAGAAACTCCATTTTATGTCCCAAATGCAAAGTATGGGTGCATAAAAGATGTAGTGGGATCACAGGTAAGCTAACTAAGAACATAGATTTTACATGTGGCCGGTGCTCTGGTGCAATAAGTAGCAGCAAGTGCCCACAAAATACTAGCTCCTTCAACTGCGCAGAGGGTTCTATAGAAATAGTGGACAGCTTCCGTTATCTGGGTGACAAAATCAGCAGTGGGGGAGGGTGCTCTGAAAGTACAGTAGCTAGAGTCAGAACTGGATGGAAAAAGTTCAGAGAGCTTATACCACTATTAGCCGCTAGAGGGTTCTCCCTAAAAATGAAAGGCAGGTTATACGATGCCTGCATACGAACAGCAATGCTGCATGGCAGTGAGACCTGGGCATTGTGTGCAGAGGATATACGCAGACTAGAGAGGAACGAAGCTTGCATGCTCCGCTGGATGTGCAATAGTAATATACGTGAACGGCAAAGCATAAACGAACTAAGGAAAAAATTAGAAATAGGAGGGATCAGATGTTGTTTACTCGAGAGAAGGCTACGTTGGTACGGTCACGTGATGCGCATGAAAGACGACAGCTGTATAACAAAGTGCAAGGCAATAAAGATAGACGGTAGCCACGGAGTAGGCAGACCCAGAAAAACATGGGACGAGCTGATAAATTCCGACCTCACGCGCTTACACCTCTCCAAGACAATGTCACTGGACCGAGACCTTTGGCGGTACTCAGTAATAGAGAAGACCCGCCTTACCTAAATACAAAGTAAAAACCTACTACAGTCAGTAGGCATCTCTATCAAAACACACCCCCGTCCCACCACCTCCACCCTACCCACACCACCCCTTTCAATGTAAAGTTATGTTGGTCCCACAACATCCAGGCCGAAACAAATGAGATCGTGTAGGTGTCACGACAAAAAACACACAGTCCACGCTGTAAATGTGGCCGTGTAGGCAACACGGTAAAAACCTCCCAGCCCCACACTGTAAATGTGGTTGGTGTTAGGAAGGGCATCCAGCTGTAGAAAACCCGCCAGACTGTCCACGCTGTAATGTGGCCGTGTAGGCAACACAGTAAAAACCTCCCAGCCCCACACTGTAAATGTGGTTGGTGTTAGGAAGGGCATCCAACTGTAGAAAACCCGCCAGACAGTCCTATGCGAGCAAGACAACCACTCTTGCCTCAAGTGGGAAAACCCCCGTCCAAACCCATGCAAGCGTGGAACACGGACGCTAAACCTGATGATGATGATGATGATGATGATATATATATACGCACACACACACACGTGTGTATATATATATGTATGTTTATGTATGTATGTGTGTATATATATATAGACACACACATATATATATATATACATACAACTGCTGGATTTATATTCCTAATCCACCTGGTGACAAAGGTTTAAAGCTTTCATTTAAATAGATAATGCATATCTTGTGACTTAAAGTTATTGATGATTTGTGGCCATTGTTTTTGATATAACTAATTACTTCATTGCTGCAAATGATTGTGTTTTACTGCTTGTTTTATGGTTTATTTTGTAAATGTTTGAAAGTTTTCTATGTTTCATTGTTGTTTTTGTCTTATTGCTGAATAATATTTCAATCTGCTGACAATCTGTTGTCCTATTAAACAGTAAGGAGCTGTAGGGTATGTTAATGGTTGTTTAACAATCTGTTGTCCTCTCTTAAACAGAGTAAGGAGCTGTAGGGTATGATGGTAGTTGTATAACAACCTGTTGTACTCTATTAAACAGAGTAAGGGGCTGTTAGGTATGTTGGTAGTTTTATAACAATCTGTTGTCCTCTCTTAAACAGAGTAAGGAGCTGTAGGGTATGATGGTAGTTGTATAACAACCTGTTGTCCTCTATTAAACAGAGTAAGGGGCTGTTAGGTATGTTGGTAGTTTTATAACAATCTGTTGTCCTCTCATAAACAGTAAGCTGTTAGGTATGTTGGTGGTTGTAGGTTTCTTTATAGCAGTTGTAGTTTTGTAGTTTCCTAATAGAAATATTAATTTTGTCAAGAGCAGTTTTGATGGTGGCATGTATAAATGTTGATACATAATAAAGAATTTAAGTATAACAGAATGATAATGTACAATATGCTATGTACTATACATGCACTTTTTATGAGTTGTAGTGCACCTGAACACTGTACACAATAATTTGTTATTATTATTAATATTATTATATTATTATGATAAGACACTAGTAGATTGACTGGACATTGCTTTTGAGTCATCTTATTGCACTGCAGACTCTGTATCTTTCAGCTGCAACCAAATAATTATTTTCTAGTGTCTATCAAAATGTATACAGGTAATGACAGATTATTGTTGTTTAGCCTGACAAATGAAGTTTATTTTATGGTTGGAACTAAATTAGTAAAATATAATAATTTTATGTAAATAATAATCTATTATAACAGAATCAGGAAGGGTTATTAAATCTGCAGTAGATTTTGCAATTACTATATGTTACTGTTGCTATAAATACACTTGTACACTCATAAATATATTACTCATGTAATTTTTTGGGGTGTAAACATTTGTAATTTTCTGACAAAAATGATTAATTTTCCGACAAAAGTTTTTATGCATGCCAATCATTACTATGACATCTTTATTCATTATTGTATTGTGTATATTTTATTATGTTTTGTGTAATTGAAATATACAAGCAAAGTATACAATATGTTTTGAAAATATAAGAATTTCCTGACAATTTTTTGGTGGGTGCAGCTGCACCCCAGCAAATACACCACTCTATACATTATTATTTCTACAGTTCTGGCAATAGATGGAACTTTAAGGAAATTAAAGCCCAATTTAAATTGACTTCCATCTTAGGTTATCTATATTTCAGGTTGATGTTTAGTGGAAGTAGGGAATAATAAAACTTTGAAATGGAGTAAGTTTGACTTGACAGCAGAGTTATAGTAAAATAAAGAAGATGAAACTGTTGATGATGTGACAGCAGCAATTTCAATGGATTTTCAGGGCTTGTTTTTCTGTTTCATTTTTTTCCCTCCTCAAACAATTTAGTTGAACGCTATGATCCAAGAACAAATCGTTGGAATCCAGTGTCGCCAATGGGAACTAGACGAAAACACCTTGGCGTTGCTGTATATAACAATATGATATATGCTGTTGGTGGTCGAGATGATACGACAGAGTTAAGTAGTACGGAACGGTATAACCCTCAAACAAACACATGGCAGCCAGTTGTGGCTATGACCTCACGGCGCAGTGGAGTAAGTGTTACATTTACATTTTACTGTTTCATTTGTTACTTTACTGTTTTGGATTTTATTAAAACCAATATATTTATATTTTAAATATAGTTTTATCTTAAATTTAAATTCTAATGAAGTCCAACAAATCTTTAGTCTTCCATTCCTTGAAGATAATTCTTGGTAAATCTATTCTGATGACTCAAACACTGCATCACTGAATTAATTCTTCTTATCAGACCCTAAATATATTTGAAGTTATAAATATACAATTGGCTCTTCTGCCCACCAAAATATTAACTTCTCAAAAATATTAAATTACATATAAAACTCAATATAGATTATTGCTACATTAATATTTTCTAGAAACCCTTTATCATTTTTTTCTTCCCAAATCACTTTCAAATTTTAAAAGGTAATAACCTCTATCATAGAAAAATAGAATTCTTACTCTTTTTTGTATTCCCACAAATCTGTTTTCTCTCTCAAGTTCTTCTCTTATGTTTCCAAATCTATCTTTCTATTGACCCCAATTAACAATACAACACTTAAGTTGCTAGGCTTATTGATCAGTCAAGCACCTTTTATTTTTTAGTTGAAACTTTGTTAAAACTGCTTTACTGTAGTACAACTAAGAAAATAATCAATTCAGCTGAAAACTTGCATCATTCACACTTAAAAATTTAAATGTTTAACCCTTTAGCATTTACATTACTCTATATTTACTATTGTATTTTTGTGGTAAAGACTTTATCTTACATAATTATCTCACATAATACTGAATCTACGAGATTTTGATGTTATTTATTTTGAAAACAAAACCTTAACATAAGTATGAGCAGCTGGTTACAGCCAGTTAGAACAGAAAGAGGTGAGAGAATTCTGGCCGGATATGGCCAGTTTAAATGCTAAAGGATTAAAAGTAGAAAGTCCTCCATCTAGCTGTAGCAACAAAAAAGAAAAACGTTTGACATGACACTTCCTATGTAAATAGCCTCCCATGTCACCATGATAAAATAGATATAACATTGTGAAAAACAAAAAAAAGCAATCTCCATGGATTTACTTTTTCATTCTGGTTATTTTAATTTTTTTCTCAGGTGGGCTTGGCAGTTGTCAATGGACAGTTGATGGCTATAGGAGGGTTTGACGGCACAACATATTTAAAAACCATTGAACTTTATGACCCTGAACAGAACTGTTGGCGATTATGTGGAAGCATGAACTACCGTCGTCTTGGTGGTGGTGTCGGTGTGGTACGAATGCCACAGCATGAACCCCACCTCTGGTAGCACTAATGGAGGCCTTTAATGGCTCGATTTTGTTTTTATTTATTTATATTTTCTCCCTATTAATGAAAAAGTGAAAGAAAGATAAAAAGAAATGGAAGACAACAACAAATGACAAAAAAAAGGAATAAAAGGTCCTTGGTGTAACCTGTCACTGAAGATTATGTTATTTACTTTGTTGTTTGTCATTACTAGGGTCACCCCTTTTACCAGCAGCAGCAGCACCACCTGTGTAATTGAAATCAATGTGTGTGGTGTTATAGAACCTTCATTAAATGGCAGGAAGGTACACTTGTTGATGTATGGCTGGGCAGCATATATATATATATATTATATATATGTATCACATTTTATCTCTACAGTATTTATTTGTTAGGCTTCATTTTTGTTTTTTAAATCTTTATTTAGAAAACTTTTTCAACGGTTTTTTTTTTACAATTTATTTATCATTTCAGATTTTAACCCTCTGTTACTACTATTAATTACTACTATACTACTACTACTTATAAGTTATCCTTTTTGATTCCCTTATTCTGAAATGTGAATTCCTAACTAGATCATATGTTCTGTTTAAAGGTGAAACTATGATTTCTATTTATTTATCATCTGTAATTTCTTTTTTGTTTTATTTTTCTAGTTCTGTCTTCTTTTTTCTCTTTGATTTCTCAGCTTGGAATATTGCACTTTTCACCATCATTCCTATATTTCCATTTAATTTACAAGTATTAAGAAGAAGTATAAAATAACAAAAGAATTTTTTTTCCTTTTTTATTATATGAAAGAAAAGTGAAAAAAGAAGAAATGATACCCAGTTAAGGTTGCTTTATAATTCACATTATCCTCTGTCTATATTCTACAATTTTTTTCGGGGGTCAGGTGGGGTGGGGGCATTTTAAAACTCCAGATGTTTTCAGACTGTTTGGCTGTGTACATTTCTAATTTAACTGCTTGTGAAACAACAAAACACTCCCCTCTCTCTAAAACTGGATTCATTTTCATGTTCCACACTCACTAGCATTTATTCTGATTTTTTTTTTGTATAATCCAAGATTAACATATTTATTGGAGGTTAATTTCTTTATTTCCGGAAATCTATATCATTCTCACCTTCAGTTTTTCAACCTCTCATAATGACAAAGCAAATCCAGAAACATGGAATAATTGAGATGATTTTTATTTTCCTTCTCTAACGTAATTTCTGTTTTTGTAAAGTATCTAATCTACAATTTAATTTTATAAACACCAAAGCTGATCAATATATGCCTAAACCATCTTGTAGATTAAATGTAGGAAGCAAACAAAAATGCATGTTACCAAATTTAAAAAACATTCTGATTGTTCATTATATGTTTCACTCAAGAAGTAAATATTTACTATTTCTATTGTGATTCAATTCATATTTGAACTTTTTGGACTGTTAGAGAATAAAGATATCACATTTTTAAAGAAAATTTTAAAAGCATTTTAATATTTAAAATCTGTTCTCTTTTCTATTATATCCTGAAAGCAGTTTTCTCTATAATGATTACATTATTTTAGTGGCTTCTTTTACCTAAATACAGGTTTTAATGCAGTTTTGAGAGAATTTGAATTCACCAATGATGATACTGTAGAGCTATCATTATGGCTCTCTATTGACTTGGGTATGCACACTGGCCCAATATATATATATGGGCTATTTAGTGATGAAGGGAAGGAACAGTGTAGTTATTGCATACTTTGGATCCTGCACCTTCAGGCATATCTCTCTCTCTTTTAAACTGTATGTTAACAGATGTAGGTTGTGTCTATTAGTGTTCTACATTGTCTCCAGTTAATCTGCTTAAAAACAGATATTTATACATCATCATCATCATCTAGAAATGGTTGGATGGGTCTACATAGACCAAGTCAGAACTGAAACGGGGCTACTGACCTTCCAGTCAGGCCTAGGGGTCTGTATCCCACTTACATATAGTCATATCGAGTGCAGAGAAGAAGTTGTGTCTTTTGACACAAACTGAAGGGTCAAGCTTTCTATGGTTGGATGCCCTTCCTAACACCAACCATTTTACAGCATGTATTGGGTGTTTTTATTGATCACCAGCACTAGAGAGGATCTTTGACACAACCAAAGAGTCCTCGCAACCCTTTGGCTGGATGCCCTTCCTATCCCCAGCCATTTTAAAGCATGTACTGGGTACATTTATTGTGTAAATCACCAGCACTAGAGAAATGTTGTGTCTTTGACACAAATAAAGGGTCCTCTCAACCCTTTTAGCCATACTTTCTACAGCAAGGTGCTCTTCCTGTTGCCAACCACCATTACAGAGTGTACCGGGGGCATTTTCATAGCACCATCACTAGAGAGGTTGATGCTCTTAGACCCAACTGTAGAGCCCTCTCAGCTCTGAGGATGGGGACAATGGGGTAGGGAGAGAGGTATGAGGCTATAGGTGTTTGTGGGTATTTGGCAGAGCAATGAATAAAGGGTAGGGATTGCTGATTAATGTATGAGGATGTAATCTCTATATTATTAAGGAAATTCATCAGTCAGTTACTTGGTACTTTAGTTATGTGTTCTATAACAAAAAAAAAACATTGATTTATTTTTCAATTATATTAATTTCTTTGATATTTATTTAATTTTGTATGTGATTTTAGCTATTATTAAATTAATCATGATTATCTTGATATCGAATTTCAAAATAGGTTCTAAAGTTGTAAAAATCAGAGTTATTTTTAAGACTATTTCATATTTACTGTGATGGATATTTGGGTAATCCAAATATATTAGAAGTATGTTGAACATAATAAGATAGATTTTCACATTGTCTATATCCTGTATTTCAATAGCAATAAAATATGTTCATGGATAATAAAGGCACTAAAAGAAATATTTCCATAGTACAAAACATTCAAGCAATATGCTCTCCATTGGCTTGGTGCTGCTGTTTCACTGCTGAAGTTCTTGTAGTAATGACTTAGCTCAGTCATTAAAATTAGAAGGGCATTTATAATAAATTGTATAAACTTGAAGCTAGTTATTTTTCATTTGTAGCTGCTCAATTAGCATTAGAAGAGAAAATTCGAAATTTCCCTACACATTTACAAAATTCCAATTTATTATTATAGAATACTATGAAATTGTTTACTCTAAAAATCTTATCTTAATTATTTTTCATGATTTATGAAAAATTATAGTGTACTCAGATATTTTTTGTTGAAAAACGATAGTTGATTTTTAATTAATTTGAGTATCTTATTCCAAAACAGTTGCATATTTGTAATCAACAGTAATTCTAAATAGTAATTTTACCTTCACTTCTTTTCTCTCTAGGATTGATTAAAATAAGTACCAGATATATACTGGGATCACTTCAATCAACTGTAGTCCTCCCTTATAAATGTGTGACGCTGTGCTTATGTTTACAATCATCATTGGTTCTATCTTCTGTGGTGCTAACTGTAGATTCTTTCATAGGCCACGAGAGAATCTACTGTTAGCACCAGTCCATTGGGATTGGGAGCTGGTGGTTTGACAGAATGGATGGTCTTGGTTTAGATCTTCAGCTTCACAGTCATTATGTCCTGCCATGGTTGATGTCTCATCATTCACAACTGAGATACTTCTGAATATGCTTGCATAACTGAGGGTAATACTATACAAATTCAGTTATCATTGACTTTGTCTTTCTCTTCTAAAGTGTGATAAAAGAACTATCAACTACAGGGCTGGGTTAATCGACTGTTCTCTGCATTCAACATGTATGATCTTGTGTCTATTAGAACACACTATTATTTATAACTGGTGAGCACCATATAGTAATAGTAAGCTACTGGTTGAAACAAATCCATAACTTGGTTTTGTTTCCTGATAAGAGCAATTTCACTTCATTTACATTGCCTGAATACCACATAATCCCATTTCACTACATTTAAATATTTTAGCCTTGAGTGACAATCTTCTGCTTGTCTAGTGGTGGGTTAGTTAATTCTTTGCTAAAATACTCTCTGTTCACTACATAGAATCTGTTTATTTATCATCATATTGTTATTTTCACTACCAATTCATCTTGCTTGATCTTACCGAGAAGTCAGACAAGATACTCTTTTTAAAAAAACCTTCATCTTAATTTTACTTAGGTTAAAATTAGACTAATTGCATGTAACTTTGTTTCTTTTCATTTCAATAGTAACATTTATTTGGTACAAGTAGAACTTTTATTTCATTGGTTTAATTGTGCATTTGAAATGTTCTTAAATTCTATTTTTTCAAATAAAATATTATTTAAAAAAAAGAATTATCTAAAAAAATTTTCATCTTCTACTTTTGTGATATGCTGAACTGAACCTCAATTGTAAACTCATTAAGTTGTTGAGGCTTCTCTCTCTCTCAGATTGGATGCTAGTCTATCATATGTGTTGCTCATGGGTGTATTTAATCATGGCAATATAAATTCAACTGAAAACTCATTAGTTGTACAGCACTCACTGCTTCTTACAGCAGTGTATTTTGCTTCTCAGTGGTACCTTAACATCTGTGTAGACTAAATTGTTAAGACTTAAGGCCACAGTACTGTAATAGTGATTGGATAAGATAGGTTTCTTTATAGGTCTCTTAGGTGGTTTTAGAGTAGGGCCTCTGGTATTATCAAGTCATATTTTCTAATCACCAATATATTGTAAATCTGAAGAAAACACAAATCATAGGAGGTAATGCAACAATTGGCTTTACTCCAGCTTGTCATAAGGTACCTGGAAAGACAAGGGCCACCAGTAGCCACTGAAATCCAGAGCAGATGCATACTGAATTTTGAGAGCAATTTAGACAGTTATAGCACTAAACATTCACTTTCACACTCTTCCAAGTTTAATGGTGCTAATACCATGAGGAAGTAAGGGAAGTTGTTTGTCTGGAAGCGATAAGTTTACTTGCACTATACAGAGCCATTTTACAGTGCAGTAAAAGCTCTTTCCCAGCCGTTGGGCTTTGGCTATGCCTAAGCACAGATGGGATAAGAACATTCAACTTGCAACTCTTGTTGTTTGATATTGTTTTTTTTTTTAAATAGTATATAAGATTATTACATTTTAAACAACTGATATTATTTATAAATAGATGCTTTGTTATTTTCTTTTCTAAATTTTTGTTTTTAAGGGTAATTTAATTATGAACTATGGACATCTCTGAGATTTGAAACTTATATGAAACTATTTTTATTTGCAACATGATCTTCCTTAAAATAGTAATTTCTTACATTGGTGCATATATTTGTTGGGTGGGCTTTGACTATTACATCACTGCTACTTGTTTCATCAACCATTGAGTAATAAAATTAAAAATTGACTCCTGCAGGATTGGAACTTTTCAAGCATGAACCTAGATATTGAAAGGCATTTGAACCAATACTGCCTTTAATTAATAATGATTTCTAATTTTGGCACAAGGCAATAAATGTGGGAAGAAGAGTATAGTCAATTGAATTTACCCATATTTTGAATAGTATATATTTTATAAACTCATCAGAATCAAAAGCCTTAGCGAGATTTGACCTTAGAATGTAAAGGGATGTAACTAAGTACTGCAAGGCATTTAGTTTGACGCTATCATTTCTTTTATCCATCACCACTGTATTTTGATAATAGTAAGTCTTTGGACTACTTAGATTAACTAATGATCTTATTCAAACAGAACACATTAAAAGCCACCTAGATACTTATAATTTTGTTATTACTTGTAATGATTAATTCAACCAACGGTTGAGTAACATTTGTTAGTTTGGTTAATATAATCTTAACAACTCCCCTCCTCCCACATTTTTCTATGCTTGCATGAGTTGGGTGATTTTCTGCTGGAGCAGCCTGTTTTTTTACAGCTGGATTCCCTCTCTATAGTTAGCTACTTGCGAAATAAAAGATGAACCTGCCAAATGAAATAAAGTCACCAGAGTTATATCCCTTTTCCAGGGCGCATACTACAATGACTAGTTGCTTATGAACTTATGGCTATGAGGTCAGTAAGTAGTCCAGTACCTTAAACCCCACTTTGTCTAATCCAGATAAAAATGTAAATACAGGTTATGATTACTGTCTAATTTTTTTAAATTAATATAAATTTTTTTTTTTAGTTTATTTTAATAGGTTGCTTAAAAAACCTATTTAATCAGAATATACTCAGCAGTTAAAATAGAGTTACTCTCCATGATTTTTTTTTTCACTTTCATTAATTTTCGTCAACAGTAAAGACTTGGCGTGTCAAGTCGGTAGAACATTAAGGTAGAACATTAAGAGAATTTGTCTATTACTATTCTATAGTCTTATCATGTCATGGTTATTTTTTAGTTTGCTTCAAGTGAGAGGTGATGGTTAAAACAAGTATCCGCTGATCCAATACTTGTTACTTAAACTAATTTAATTCAACTTGTGCTTCATTCTTTTTTCTGCTATGTCTGGAGAGATGACCAATATAGTATTTAAATTTACCAGAGTATATAATTTTATCTACTTATGTGTTATCAAAATATATACCAGCAATATACAAAGTTTAACCCAATTGACTATACATCATCCCTAAAAATATTGGTCTTGTGCCAGGTTAGAAGAAGTTATTTTATATATTTTATCAAAGCTTGGCAACCATATTAGAAAAAGAATCAAGCTTCTAATGGTCCAAGTTTTCATTTCAGTTTGAAATCATTTTACTTTTATTAGGCTGTTAATATTTTTGAGAATGGGCCACAACACTCACCTTATTTTTTTTTCTCTACAAAATATAACTTTTTGTGCCTGATTACTAAACCTACTTATTAATGTTATTGGCTTTACAGTAAAATGTGACAAGTTTCATAACTGAACAGATCTTAAGGGCACAACTGAAGATTTTGATTACATGCATTTTTTAGGGCAAGTCAACCTGTCAGAGTCTATTTCTCTTTAAACTATACCCATGAGGGTAAATAAACTCTTGAAATAGAGTAGTATATCAGAATAAATTATCTCCACGACTTAGAGAGAAATCTCAATAATTTTTTCAATTAAATTTTCGTATTATTTCTATTTTAACCATCTTTTGACTTCCATATGGAATCAAGTTAATTTTTGTTGTTAATGTTCTCAGGAAATTCCTGAACATTCCAACTTCCTATTTCATTCCCTAAAAATATTAGTGGAGTAATATAGTTAGTAGGGAGATAGACTACTAAATGCCTTATAATGTTTTAGCTTCTGCTTCAAACGGTGGGTATCAATTTTGCCTTTTATATCTCCATTGCTGATAAGATAAGTACCATACAATATAAATTAAAAATCAATTCAATTAACTGCACATATAGCATGAAAATCTGTGGTCTTCTATAAAAGTAAGAAATTATTAAGAAGGTGGATACTTATAGTGCAGCAATAGGATTTGGGTTTCAATCTATAACTAACTGGAAATATATTATCTAGCTTTCTAATAAAAATAATGAACTTTATGTTTCCTTCTACACTTTAAATTTTTGAGTTTTCACACTTCACATACACATAATTATTATTGCTGAAATTATATCACACCAAAACTAAATGCACTACATTATTTAGTTTTGACTTCTCCCACTAAGTTCAGTTATATGGGTTAGGCTTTGAAACAAATGAAGTGAATTGATATTAGAGCACATATTTGAGAGATAGAGTGGATGTTTTATGGTATCTTGGTGTATCACATGAGTTCAGTTGAATGTTGATAAACTTATTTTTACCTTTCTTATCTCCATGGTTGCTGAAAGAAATTTCAATATGCTGAGTCTGAGTCATTATAATTTCTGGTTGCAAAAGCAATATGAGTCCTCAAAATAACTTCTCATCAACTTAATTTCTTCTTTAATAAGCTGGGTTTTATTTCACAAATTTGTCTTGGTCCTTTTCTACATTGGTGTCTGATCATAACATTTCTTCACTAAATTTATCACACTTTATCATCTCATTACCATAACATTTTTCATTTGTAAACTCAACACACACACAATTCAGGGACTTTGGTACCCTATCTAGGATTGAATTTGCTCAATTTTATTGATTTATTATCCTGTCCCTATTTTTGTATATTTTATCCTTAAGAGTAGCAAGTTCAGTCCTAGGCATTGTACTACCTTTGGAGATGGTCAAAATGCAATGTAAACTAGTTGGAGATCTGAATTTAAAATCTCAACAAAGTGAAAAAGTTGCGAAATAGAAATTTTAAAATATTGCAGTATTTCATTAAGTACAAAAATATTTTTTATTCTACAGGCCTGACTGTACCTGGCAGTCTTTGTAATATAGCATATATATATTAGTTTATTACTGTGTTCTGAAATTTATTAAATCTTATCTCAAAGTAAATTTTATAAAATTATATTTGTGTATTTAAATTTGACTTTTTCCAGGTTAAAAAAAAATGGAAGTAATTTAATAATATATTATTTAAAGTATTCTAGCAACAATGAAAATAATCTATTTTCAATTCATGCAATCCTTTGTGTTATTTGAAACATGTGTTAAATATTTCATCAATGAATACATTTTTATCAATCCCTACATTGTTAGTTTTATTCTTCTTACACACAAAATGATTGTAATTTTTCAAAATTTTGTTTCGTTAAGGTAAATTAAGTGTAATACTATCCAGCTTGGTTTTTAGATTTTAATACCATTAAACTAAAATATGATTTATACATTTTATAAAAGAATTGATTTGGAAAATAATTACTATCTAGGTTGCGAAAATTATAAAATGCATTTTATTTATGGTAAGAAGTATTTTACTTCTTTACTTTGGAGGTTAAAGTCATAAAGATTCATCATTCTATTGAATAGTGAATTCAATTACAGGGATAAATAAAATCTTCTTGTCTTCTAAGAATTAAAAATGAGAAGTCTGGAGCTGAAGTTGCACACACATATATATATATATATCATAATTTATTCAAATATATTAAATATTTATGCTCTAAAATGATATGCTGTCTTATCCTCCTATTGAAATTAAAAAGGAATTAATGTATTATAAATTTTTTAAATTAATATATATAAATATACTTTTTTTTTTTTTATTGCATTTCTGCAACTGGCTTCTAAATATCAGGTCACATTTTTACAACTTCAAAAAAATGCTTGATTTTTTTCCAAAACCAAAGAGGAACTTCTATGTAGTCTTTTGGCTGGCATATGTGGCAAAATCTCCCTCAACAATCTCCTCACATACGACTGTCAAAACTGTAACACTGGTTTAATTGTCAAGAAAATAACTGCATTAAGTGCAGTTAAATATTAAAAACATTTTACAAACGTAGAATCACTACATTCTAAACTGGCTACATCTATACCGTATATTTGTGATATTTCTCCAGAACTACTGAATTGTCTATACTGAATATTATTAGCACTGCCATGTCACTGATGACTGGATTCGCTGTGCCACATTGGCAAAATATACCCTGGCCATTTCCTACTTGTAGATGGGGCTGAAAATTTAAAATAAATTTCCTTTCACCTGAAATGTGATGACATTGCAAATTAAGTGTCAAACTATCACACACTAACCTGTTAAAAGACAAATTACAGATTCACCCTGCCTTTCAATATTTTAGTACAAATATAAATTTGCATTAAAATATACATTGAACTGGCAGAACAATAATATCAGTAATGCCTTGTAGTATTTAGTAATATCTCGTTGCTTTTCTGAGTTCAAATCTTTCTGGGAGTTAGTTCATTAATTATACCATACAAATGTGTGTTTTGGCTAAGAAATTGTTATCAGTATACCCTGAGTAAATGTACTGATAATTATTTTTTGAAATGTTTAAATTTCCTAAACAAATCTAAGATTTCATGCCTGATTAAAGAATTTGAACTTGAAAGAATGATTGAGTTGGTGCAGATATAGAGCCAAGATACTTTAGTGTACTTTTAGTTCCATGTCAAATTCCAATGAGATTAATTAACATTTCATTTGATGCACAAGCAATATACTGAGGTGAATCGACTCTTATCTTTCCCGTTATACAATTTTAACCTTAGCCCAAGACAATATTATTAAATACAACAAATAGCACCACTAATTATTGGCTGTCACTTATAGTGCAGTAGTAAAGTCTGTAACCATGGTTTAATTCTAAATTGGAGCTATTTCAGATAATTAGGGAAAATCAGAAACAATTTTTTTTTGTGTGTGTGTATTTTCATATACACCTCTAATATACATATTTATATATATTTGAAGTATTATCTTTATGTAATAAATTATTATTCACAGAATAAGACAAAATTACTCCCACCTACACAAATATTTGTATTTCTCCAGAGAAATGAGCTACTTATTCTGTGTATCATTGTTAATAGTCAGCAGTGCTCTAAGTTCACTTGCATCTTTTCAAAATGACATTCCTGGAGAAGCAATATATTCAATTTGAGAAGAAAAAAATTATTTTTAAAAAATGCTGTTTTTAACTTGAAAATAAACTATTTCAGCAATAAAATATTTTATTTGGATATCTTGTTTTATCTTTTTTTTTTTTTTTTTTTAGTTGGGGATGTTTTGCTTTAGGTGTATAAGAGACAATTAAATGTGCAGGTTTTATCAGAGCCTTAAGCAAAATTCTTTACTAGGAATCATATCTAAATGCCTTTTGTTGAGCTAATATATTGGTGGGCAGATATTGACTGCAAAGTTAGAAAGCAGGTCAGTATTTGCCAATAATCAGAATGATGGGAAGATGTCTCCATTATGTCCCTTCGATGATTCTTGTTCCTTTATGTGATGGGGAAGAAGTCTGTGGAAAAATGCCTGGATATTTCACCACTTTTACTCTACACCTTACTTTCCTATCTTATTAGTCCAAATGTAGATTCTTAGAATATTGGCATAATACAGGATTTTGTTATATCATTATCTAATTGCATAACATCATTATCTACTGTTAATTGTACCCCAGTGTCTGGGATGGATCATACTCCACCACAATGTATACTGTCCTGTAGAAATTCACAGGCAATGTTTTATTGAATGGTCGAAAGCAGCAGTCTCCACCATTTGATGCTGTTGGGAAGGTGTTCTTGAAAGTGAAAAATGGCTGGTTTTCTTGCATGAACTAGAAATTCAAATATTGATGTGGCAGCTTCAGAAGGCCTAGTATACCATCAACACCATCATTTACATCATCCATACTGGCATTGGTTGGATGGGTTGTCATGGTCTGAAACCTGACTGGTTGGAGCAACCAAACTTTGTTCAAATTCCATATTAGGCATGGCTTCTACAGCTGGATGCCCTTCTTAACACTAACCATCTTACAGGCTGTGCAGAATGCCTGCCAAATACTCTGTAATTTCCTTTTCTGTGATCATTTCCTTCTTGGCATACTTGATCATGAATTTGACTTGACAAATAAGCATATTTCAACAGGAAGATGGTACTTAAAAATCTTTAATAGATGAACTTTCATTCAGAAGTTAGAGTTTAACCTTGTTCTTTGAATCTTCCCCTTTTTGAAGACCATCTTCTGTACACAGGATATGAATTAATCTCACAACTTGTATGCTCAATGAATGAGGTTGAGTACCTTCTAGTGCATGTACCATCTTGCTAATATGGTGAGTTGTTGATGCAATATGGATCATAGATTATGTGCTTCAATACCAGTTCATGCAGCACTCAATCTTTGTTTGGATCTGGTGTTTTGGTTTTGCACAAATCTATCATAATGTTGTGGTCTTGGCTTCATAAAGCCACAGCATACAATTGACACCATTTTAATATTCTACACTCAGCATGTAAATGATACACCTACCAAAGAGACCATCTGTTCCAAGGGTGAAGATCCTGAACAAATCTCATGATTAAATCTAAACAAACATTTGGTTAATGCTTAAAAAAATAGACAGATGCTGTTAGATTTCAGACCAATTTGAACTGCATGTTCGTATAATGGAAAATGAAGTATTACTATACTTCCTTATACACATCATGGAATCTTGAGATTATTATATCACATATCTCAATCCATCAACAAATGTTGAGGAGAGAATTATGTACTTTCCAATGATTTTAAAATCAACATAATCTTCATCCATCATTCAGTGCACCAGTCACCAGCATGTTGTTTGATTCATTTAGATGAAACTTCGGATTTCATCTTCAATGTTAACAGCCATACCAACCAAGTTATCATTATCATCATTACCATTGTATGTCCATTTTTCCAAGCTTGTTTGGATTGAACATGTCTTTTCAAACACACCATCCCTCCACTCAATGTGGTCCTTCGTCATCTCCTCTGTGAGTTTCAGCTGTCACAACCTAAGCTCAGGTCTTCTACTTAGTTTCTTTCTACTGGATTTCTTTACTCAATGATCATCATCCATACACATCACAAGTCCATACCAATGTCATCTAATTTGTCCTATACCCAGTTTCTCAAAGGCTCATTCAAGCTTTGTCATTCACTCACATTAATATTGTATATCCATCAGAACATGTTTGTTCATTTCTCCCCAGCCTCGACATATCCTCTGAATTCACTGCCATGTAACATAGCATCATATAGCTTAGGTATGTCAAACTGAGGGTGCTCCGAGGGTCACATGTGTTGTCTGAGGGCAGCACATGACAACTAATTGTGCACATTACTACTAATTTTTAAAATTTTATATTACGAAGATAAAACATGCTCGCGCTGTAAAAACCTTTGTGTGGGCCACAGGTGTGTTTGTAAAGGGTCGCCTGATATAGCTGACCTTTCAATCATATGAAATCTTGTGTTGTTAACAGAGGTAGTAGTCTCCTGAACTTTTTCCACCCTGTTCTTATCCTGGCTACTATGCTTTCACTGTACCTTCCTCCAACACTAATTAGATCCCCTAGGTAGTAGAAGCTATCAACCACTTCTGTGGATCCTTATAGAAAAAAGTTTCTTTCACTGGTGCTCTTACTACCAATTATACCTGTGCATCAGCCACATAATAGGTCTACCTTTTCTATTAGTCTGCTTGCATTGGAAAAGAGGTGATTCAACTCATTCACATAGTTCATAGTATTGCCATCAGTTTCTTGCAATTCTTCATTTGGAGCTTTTGGTGTTAATCATAAACTTGTTCTTCTGCAAAGTTTGTTGTAATAGGTTCTCCAATAATTCAACAATCACTATTTGAATTCCACTATTCTTGAGTATCCTTATTCTCAATTCTGTGCTGTCTTGAGAATTCATAAAATAAATATGAAGGAATTTGCTTACTGGTTGGGGTCTGGCATTAAATGTTTAATGTAATGATTGATTTGCCCTTTAATATTCATGGAAGTATTCCATCCATTCCTAAGAGAAAGGACTTCTTTTGTATCAAAGGATGTTATTTGAAAGAGTTATATTGTCTGGTGTTCTTCCTGAACTCATTTGAAATAGCTAGATCATTATTGTATAGCTTGAGGAACTTGTTAGGTAGAAGCTGCAAATTGGAAGTTTCTCCAGGGAATAGCAAGTTGTGAAAGTGAGAATATACATTGGTTATAGCATCCAACACCAGCAGAAATATTACATTGTGTGAGCTATTTTACCTTGGTCTTTTTCTGTTTAGATCATGTTAAAAGTGGACATGTTCTTTTTAGTATACTCAGTAAAGTTGTTGTTAGGAAGGACATCAAGTGGTAGAAACCATGACAAAAATGGAATGTATAAATAAAACATGATCCTCTGAGAGAGTAGTAACTCCGATTAAGAAGTTACTTAGGCTGTGATAACTTCTGTGACACATGAAAGCGTGAAAAGTGGATGTAAACTGATTAGGTTACATTTTGTGAATTGGCAGTATCAGACGCCATGCTTTGACGCAGAGTTACGGCCCTTGCCATTCTGAGTTCAAATCCTGCCGAGGTTAACTTTGCCTTTCATCCTTACGGGGTCGATAAAATAAAGTACCAGTAATGTACTGGGTAATTGCTGGCCTTGTGCCAATAGTAGAAACAATTATTTTATATACATGGCGGTAGATTGGCAGTATTGGTAGAGCGTCAGACGCCATGCTTTGCAGCATTGAGTTACAGCCCTTTACAATCTCAGTTCAAACCTGCCAAGGTTAACATTGCCTTTCATCTTTACTGGGTTGATAAAATAAAGTACCAGTAATGCATTGGGATAATTGCTGGCCTTATGCCAAAAGTAGAAACAATTTCTCTATACATAAAATTCTTTGTCTCTCTGTCTGTCTCTTCCTATACATTCCCAAATGGCTGGACATAATAAAATCAAATTTTACCGTGAGTGTCAACATACAATTTTTTTATTTTCATTTGGATTTAAAAAATATAATATTTAATCTAAAATAAACTTTCTATAGTAAATCACCACCACCACCACCACCACGATGACGTCACATTGTATATGAGTATGTGTCTGTGAGAGTGTGTGTGTGTTTGCGAGTTTAAAACATATGTTAGGCCTCAGGGAATTAAACACGCACACACACATACAGATACATATGTGATGACAGACAGGTGTGCGTGAATGTATGTGAGAGTGTATGTACAACAATTTATTCATTTGGACACAAACAAAAAATGACAATGAATATTGTTTACCCTAAGGTGCTTCAAGATTGACAGATTCTCATTTCTAAATTCTATTATCATTACAATTTTGATATTTTGAAATAATTATGAGGAAAAAAAAACACATCTTTATATTTATTGTTTACTAATCTGAATAAGAATAGCAGTAACCCGGGCAACGCCGGGTAATTCAGCTAGTTATTTAATATACTCAGAACGTAAAGGGTCATAGAGTTATGGCCCTTTATGATCTGAGTTCAAACCCCGCCAAGGTTAACTTTGTCTTTCATCCTTACGGGGGTGATAAAATAAAGCACCAGCAATGCACTGGGATAATTGCTGGCCTTGTGCCAAAAGTAGAAACAATTATGTAATATACATATATATAAGACTAGATGGTCATGACAATACTGATAGACAGTATATCAGGTCTAACATAGACACTGCAAATCAAACTCTATGTAATTATGGATAGCCTATAGCTAGAGAAACTGGATGATCATGGCTGGAATGCTTTTATTTTATTTTCTACTAGCAGTAAAGCCCGGCGTTGCTCGGGGTCCCTCAGTAGCTGTGTTAAAGTTACAATGTTAAGTTTCTTTCTTGGCTTAAAAACTGTAGTGTCTACTGTGCAGACTTGCATGTGGTGTTTTTGATTAATATTCCCTCAACCAACAATATGCCTTATGAAGTTAAGAAAACATAACGATAACCCGAATGTTATAACAAAAGAGGATGCTGGGGATAGAAACTGCACTGGTTATTTATTAACAAAGATCGAAAATGTAAACACTGCAACGCAGAGAAAAACATTAGCGTAACCAAATTATCAGTTATGTCTGTCTGCACGCCTATATCACCTCTCTGCACGACTGTCTGTCTGCACGCCTATATCACCTCTCTGCACGACTGTTTGTCTGCACGCCTATATCACCTCTCTGCACGACTGTCTGTCTGCACACCTAACGACGAAATATTTGCTTGTTTTACGTAGTCTTTAAATAGACTTGTTTTCAAGTAAAAATATTGTTTTAAAATGCTTTTAAATGGAAATGAAGCAAAACGGAAGCTTAGTGTTCGAACTGATGAATTTTGCAGGTCAATATTTTGCTGGCTCGACAACTGTTAAAGCCAGCGTAATTTTTTACGTAAGACGCTCAATGTAAACAGAACAAAGGGAAATAACTGATAACTTACGCTCAAAAATCGATACATTATATTCGATTTCGTCACATAGGGTGGGTGAATTTGAAATTTTTTTTTTCCGATGTCTTCGCTAGGGCTCAATGTACAAGTATAGCAATTTCGGTGCAATTCCGTGAGAGATTCTAAGAGGAGATGTGTGCCAAAAATCGATAGACAGACAGACAACCACAGTTTTATATATATAGATTATAGCAGGTGAATGAAATGCAAGTAAAATTTTATGAAATAATATATTTCTTGTAGCAACTAAATAACATATTGTATAGATTGAGCCAATTTATACAGCTTCATATGCAAATGAGATTAATCACCTCATTTACACGCCTGTTGCATCGATGATTGTCCCCCTTACTTCCACTGGACACTGCCAGGTGGCAATAGCCACTGGTGTTTTTGCATAGGTATGGCTTTCTAAATGTTTATTTATAAACATACCGTATTTTTTAGAAATACGAAATTCCAATAGATAATATATTTCTTACAGAAACTAAATACATTTTGTTGTTTCACTTTTTTAATTTAAATCTTAAAATTCTATTTTCGTTTTAATGGCACACTAAAATAAGATTTAATCAAATAAGCTACAACAATCTTCAGGTTTGACAGTTCTAGGGTCAAGATTGTACTGAAAGTGAATTTAGGAAAACAGCTTTACTATGTATATTCCAGTTTACTGTGTGTATCTCAGTTTTTAGAATAGGTATGCCATATACCTGCATGTCATAAGAGGTGACTAAAAAAGGGTGTCTAGTTGTAAAATATTGTTTCAGAACATTCAATTCAATCCATACTAGCATTGAAAAATTGGTGTAAAACCATGATCATATAATAATAATAATAATAATAATGAAATTATTGTGTAAAGTGCTCAGGTGCACTACAACTCGTCAAAGGTGATTGTATAGTACATAGAATAATACACAAATGTCAGGGAAGTACATGTGTGTATGTGTTAGCTGTAGTGTTGGCGGATCTCGGGAAGCATAGAGGCCTTAAAGGATGCAGTGTCTCGACAGCTAACAACTGATGCAGGCAGTTTGTTCCATGCTTCAGCAACTCTGAGCGTGAAAAAATGTTTCCGAAAGTCATAGGAACTGTGCTGTTTTCTTACTTTGTGGGCATGTCCACGTGTGTTAGACACGTGGAAATCAAAAAGGTACTCAGGGTTGTTGTTGGCAACATGGTTAACAATTTTGTGGGTATTTACCAAGTCAGTTGCCAAGCGTCGGAGCTTCAATGTATCCATGCCCAGGGAAACAAGGCACTCAGAGTATGGTAGATGCCTGATGGAGGGTATTCGCTTGGTTGCACGTCTCTGAACAGTTTCCAGGCGGTCAATGTTCTGAGCAAGATAGGGGTTCCAGACTGGTGATGCAAATTCTAAGTGTGGTCGCACCATAGCCATGTACAGCCTTAAATAGATATCTGGAGAGCGGCTGACAAAGGTCTTGCTGAGTGATGCTAAGACACCCTCGGCCCTCTTGACAATTTTAGAGATGTGCTTCGTCCAACGCAAATCGCTGCTGACCGTAATGCCTAGGTCACGTTCACAAGACTTCTTGATATTAGTGCTGTGGAGGGAGTATGTGGACGCTGGGTTTTTACTCCCAAAATGCATGGTGGTGCACTTGTCCACAGCTAGCTTGAGTTGCCAGTCTGAGATCCATTGTTGCATTGTGTCCAGGTCAGACTGCAAGCAAGATCTATAGTGTTCAGGATTGTCCTTTTTATCTCAAGGTACAGCTTGATGTCTCTGCGTACTTTAGTACTGTGGCATTCTTTAAGTTGGCATCTATATCATTAATATATGCCACAAACAAAAGGGGGCCAAGAACAGAACCCTGTGGTACACCAGATGACATCTCATATGGTGAGGAATGCTGTCCCAGAACCGTGACTACCTCTCTTCGACTGAGAATGAAGGACTTCAACCAGTTAAAAAAATCATCCTTCACACCCATTGCAGAGAGTTTTGCCATAAGCCTTTTGTATGGCACAGAATTGAAGGCTTTCGCAAAGTCAAGGTAAACAACATCCACCCATGAGCCGCCATCAGTGATCCGGGTGATGTCCTCAAGAAACTCTATAAGTTGATCACAGCAGCTGGAGTTGGGGATAAATCCAAATTGCGAGGGTCGGATAAGACTGAGAGCTCCAGAAGTTCCAAAGTGTTTCTCTGACACAGGATTCCATCAGTTTGGCGATGCAGCTAGTAAGACTGACTGGATGATAGTTCACAGGTGATGCGTGGTCACCCTTTTTGAACAGAGGAATGACACTGGCAGTTTTCCACTGTTCTGGAGTAGCACTGTTGTTCAGACAGAATTGGAAGCGTGATAACTGGTGCAGAAGGAAGTACCCACCACGTTTAAGAAGCAGGTACGTAACACCATCAAGACCAGGAGAGGCATGGTTGCGTTTATTTTTTAGGTGACGTTGCAGCATTGCAGGTGTAAATTCCATGGTTGTAATAGAGTCCGGTGTCATAGGTGGTGGAGATGGTACATTTTGGTCTTCAATAGTGAAAATGCCTGCATAGCATTCAGCAATGAGCTCTGCGCATTCCTTGGGGTCGTCAGTAACCTGGCTTGTGTGGGGATTGCGAAGAGGACCAACTGGAGAGTGAGGCCTCTGCTTTGAGTGAAAATACTTCCAGAACACCTTACGGTCAGGGCTGGTTGCTATTCATTTTTTTTTCATTTTCATCATTTCTTTTTACGTCCACTTTTCCCTGCTTGCAAGGGTGGGACGGAAACTGATGCTGGCATGATTTCTACAGCTGGATGCCCTTCCTAACACCAACCTCATTTACAGTGAGTGCTGGGTGCTTTTTTGCCGTGGCACCTCCACGACCACTTTGCAGTGGAATGATAGGGATCCCAGTCCCTATCATCTCATTTCTACAGCTGAGTAAACTGGAGCAATGTGAAATAAAGTGTCTTGCTCAAGGAAACAACACATCACTCGGTCTGAGAATTGAACTCACAACCTTTCGATTGCAAGGCCAATGCTCTAACCACTAAGCAAATTGAAGCACTGCCTTTTTTGTCACCTATTTGAGGTGGTTGTCGATCTATTTCGCCTCTTCCTATTAATGTCTGATTTGTGAAGTTTGTACTCACGTTCAGCATTGTGCTGTTCTTTTCTGGCAAGACGAACTGCTGCAGTCTCCCAAATTGCGCTTTTGGGATGTTTTTTCCGTTTACGTGGCACCGATGCTGCACATGCTGTCCATATTGAGCTCAGGATGTTCTGGAGTACAGTGTTGACATCTCCAGAGTCGTAGAACTCAAGCCAGTTTGGCCGTTGCAACTCGGTGCAGTAACAGTTCCAGTCTGCTTTATTCCAGTCAAAGTGAGCAGTTTGGAGATGGTTGTGGTTCTTGTTACTGCCCATGAGGGATAGATTGGCAATGATCATAGAATGATGAGAGTCACCTAAAGGTTCCTCAGCAGTAACACTAATGACCGTTTCAGGAGTAGTGGTGAAGACTAGGTCCAAAGTGTTGTCACCTCTCGTTGGGGAGGTGACCACCTAGGACCAACTCGAGTCCAGCACTAGCTCAAGGAAGTCATTTGCACTTGGCGGCCAACGAAAGGTTTCCCAGTCAATCTCAAGGTGATTGAAGTCTCCTGCAATGAAAACATAAGTGGCTGTCTTCCTGGCAGCAGCTCTGAGGATATCACAAAGTTGAGTGTCCTGATGGTAATTTGGGGGATGGTAAACGACTCCAAGTAGCAGTGTTGACATGGTCATAGGTATATCGCAGAAAAAAACTTCCTGCTGTGATTGGTTCAAATCAGCACAAGGAATTGCCGACAGATTTGACCGAACGTAAACCATTACACCACCACCACCACGATTAATGCGGTCTTTACGAAACAGGTTGTAGCCAGTCATGCTGAAAACCCCATCACAGAGTAAGGGATGTACCCAAGTTTCCGTGACTGTAATGAAGTCAGGGTTGATACTTTTGACGTAGGAGTCAAAAAGATGAATCTTATTGCATAGACTACGTGCATTCAAGGACAACAATATGTACCTTGATTCCAGTCTATGATTATGTGCAGGGGATGGCAGGTTGTTCTGATTTAGTTTCCCAGAGTTTTTTCAGTTTCTTTATTGTCAGTTGTTGTGGGTACAGTGTTTTCAGATCAGTTGGTGTCTCTTTTCCATGTTTCGCCAGCCTTAACAAACTTCCATATCTGCCCATCATCTCGTAGGCTGAAGCTTTCATGTTCTGCCGAGCTGCGGTTTAAGGAAGCTGCAGCACGCAACTTTGGGCGGACATCAGGTGGAAGACCAGGGCGTGTTCGGAAAGCAATCCGACTTTCACGCCTAGCTTTATCAGAGGCTACAAGGTATGAACGTGACTCAGTTGAGTTTGAAAACGACAGTCTAATTAGCCTGGGTTTCAGCCCAGGTCTTTGGATGAACTGGCAGCAAATGCCTGAAGATCAACTATGTCTTCCGGCACACCAATGGCAATCACTTCGTGGTTTGCAGATTCAGTGGCATTCTCAATGCGTCTAGGTTCAACATGAGGTACGCGGAGATTTTTTAACAAGGCACTCCGGTAAGATCCCTCATTGTGGGGTTCTACACGAACGCTTGATTTTATTTCCGCTATTTCTTGGCTTAAAGCGGAAATCCTTTGCCGTATTTCCTCAAACTCCGTATTGACGGTCGGTTTTTGTTGTTGTTCTTCGCCTTCAACAGGCATGGTAGAAGACACAGTCGTCGGTTGTTGTTGTTGAAAAGTAACGGGTGAGGAAGACATGGGTTGCTGTTGTTGATGAAGTCCTTCAACGAGGGTAGTAGCAGAAGCTACGGTCGTTGGTTTTTGCTGTTGTTCAGGAACAATGGTAGAGGAAGACACGATCCTCGGTTTTTGAAGCTTGTTTCAGAGTTCCTTACTTAAAAAGTCTTTGCATTACAATGAACCATTTTTGCTAAAGACAAACAAAACAAACATTTAAGAAGTATATAAATAATGTATTTAATTAGATTGTTTATGGATTAAACATGAATAAAGTTACTAGTAAACTTGACATTAAAAATTCACATGCACACAGCTATTTTATAACTCTGACTACTCACATAATTTAAATACATATATATATGTGTGTGTGTGTTTATACTTTTTTAAGGTGTATGTGTTTGTATGCGATAGCACATACAAGATAATGTTCCCCCTCCACACACGCACACATGTATATCATGACTCATACACTGTTCACTTCCCTGACATTTGTTTATTATTCTATGTACTATACATGCACCTTTGACGAGTTGTAGTGCACCTGAGCACTTTACACAATAATTTCATTATTATTATTATAAGATATGAGTGTAGGATATGTCTTGTGATTGTGTGAAAGTACATATGTGTAGAAAGATGTGCACATAATGTAAAATTTAAGACTCCACCATCTTCAGAAATTATATTACTGAATCAAGTCTGTGATCAAATGCCACATACAAATAAATAAATACATGAATGCATACAGATACAAATATAGAAGCCCTAAGTTTCATCACACTCAATGAAATTCTTGACAAGTATGTTGAATACATGTATGTGCAAAGCAGTACTTTAGAACATTGAGCTCAAATTCTGTGTAGGATTGTGATATAAACTCCTAGTAAGTCTGGCATGGAGATAGAGTGATGAACTTATAAAAGACTTTCATTTACTGACATAAAATCTTATTTCGAGAGTTTTCAAACGTTTCCAGCATGGTGTTTAGGTCTTGCTCAGCATCTAAAACCTACAAAGAATGGAAAATAAACAATAAATGTTAATAGAAAACCGAAAACGAAAAAGGTTAGGTTTAAGAGTTGGAAGACCCTTCAGTTGTGTCAAGGACATAAACTCCCTAGTGTTGGTGATTTACATGATAAATACACCCAGTACACACTGTAAAGTGGTTGGTGATATGAAGGGCTGTAGAAAGCTTGCCCCCAAAAAGGTTGGAAGAACTCTCCAGTTGTGTCAAAGACATAACAACTTCACTAGTTCTGGTGCCATGATAAAATTCACTTGGTAGAACATGGGATTGTATGTAAGTCAGATGCAAACCTCCAGCCTCTCTGGGAGGCCAGTAGCCCTTCTCCAATACTGACTCAGTTTATGAAGACCTACCCAACCTTTGTTAACAGGGAAAGTGGACATTAGATGATGAGGATTATATATATCATCATCATCATCGTCGTCGTTTAAGGTCCATCTTCCACACTAGCATGGGTTAGACAAGTTGGGTCGAGTGACCATGTCTCTGGCTGGTTTTCTATGGCTCGATAACCTTCCTAGCGCCAACCACACTTACAGTGCGTATTGGGTGCTTTTTACTGTGTCTCCTACAAAACCACTTTACAGTGTGGACTGGGTGCTTTTTGTCATGACACTCACACGACCACTTTAGTGTGGGCTGGATGTTCATATATATCATTTGATTTTATGTCCGCTTTTCCCCTGCTTGCAAGGGTGGGACGGGAACTGATTCTGGCTTGATTTCTACAGTTGGATGCCCTTCCTAACACCAACCTCATTTACAGTGAGTGCTGGATGCTTTTTTGCCGTGGAATAATATGGACCCCAGTCCCTATCATCTCATTCCTACAGCTGAGTAAACTGGAGCAATGTGAAATAAAGTGTCTTGCTCAAGGAAACAACACATCACCCGGAATTGAACTCACAACCTTTCGATTGCAAGGCCAATGCTCTAACCAATAAGCCATGTGCCTCCAGTTGCCAATCATCTTGATGGCAACTGTAGAGCAAGGTTTCTTATTACGAAATCAGCGTATGATCTGCCAGAACACTTTACTGATCTGCAATCGGATTCCAGCTTAACCCCAAAGTCCTCCTATGTCTTAACTTTGGACACCTTTACTGTCTCTGCTGATATTCTTCGTGCCTGTTTGTACCACAAGTGCAATAAGGGAACTTATTTTCCAAGTCAAACTTTGTTAGCATGGTGCCTTTGACCTATTGACTGAACCAAGGGCTCTTATTGCCATCCAACGCCACACCAAGTCTCTTTTTCCGACAGTATTTAAAAGCTGAAGCAGAAACTGCTGTGCTGAACAATCTCCACTTTGTTTCAACATCCTCAGTTTGCTCATGGAGTTCTCTGAATTTGGATGCAATACTATCTGCATACCTGGTCCTGACTTCCTTATTCACCAAAGCTTCCTACATTATCCTGTAGATCGCCATGAACCTGCCAGTTTTGTGGGCTTCTTTAGCTTTAGGTCTCAAGTTGCAGATAACTAGATGGTGATTAGTTGACAGCCTAGCCCCTCTGTTAACATAAACATCCAGCACAGAATCAAAGAAATCAGAGACAATAACAAAATAAATTATTGATATGTCTCTGTGTTGGAAGAAGGAGTTCATAATAGAGAGTCCATTGCTAGAACAGAGTCTAGTAAGGCCTCTCTTGTATTTAGATCAGGGTCACCATTCTTTCCATGTCAGGTCATCAGTGCCAACATGTGCATTAAAGTTTCCCATCAGGATATATGACTCAGTCTTAACTACATCTAATGCTGCTGTGACTTCATCAAGGAAAGGCATGTATTCGGACTCCTTGTTTGGAGCATAAACTTGCACCACCCACAGAGACTTAACTTTCAGCCTAAGCTTCCAGAGGCAAATCCTTCCTCCTAGTGAGATTTAGTCCATAACACATTCTGACAGTTGGGGGCTTGTGAGTATCTCCACTCTCACCTGTGATGTTTCAGGTTCCAATTGTCATGGTTTGTTCCTTTTCGGACCCTCTTTGGGGCATTTGTCAGCCTGTGTCAAGTTTTGAGCAAATATTACACATCAAAAATGAATGTAGCGTTCTGAGTTATATTTTAGTTTGAAATATATAGACTTGACAGTTGGACTACATGGGCTAAGCCCAAGTAGCCTGATTGCTGGTGTTATCCCTGGTACACACACACAGATATATATACATATATATAAAAATAAAATAGCTTGTTTGTCTATTTTTCTCCTATGCACTTTAAAAACAATGGTTGCTATTTCTGTCATGTAAGGTGATGCCAAGCATTTTATGTTGGGCCATTGCAAGAGTCCCTGTAGTGGTGGTGCTGAGTGCCCATGTCTCACTTCCATAAGTCATCATTGGCAGAACCTATTCATTAAACAACTTTCTTTTAGTTTTGATTGTTGACTTGAGACTTCTAATGATGCTATACATTTTTTCTATATACAACTATAATCATTATAATTCTTACGTCAGCTTGTCCATGCTGCCATGGGATATAAGACAGGTTTTAAGATAGTATTTTAAAGCCAGCTGCCCTTCCTAATGCCAAATATATAAATGTATATGTGTATATATATATATAAATTCTGTGAAATATATATATTTCAGAGAATTTAGTTATCATTTCTGGCAGATTGAGTGACAGTATATAGGCTGCCTCTTTAGTTCTTTAATTTCAACAGACAAGCCAAGAAACTGACTGCCAAAATGCTACTTTAAGATCACTTATTCTAGTATATATCATCATCGTTCAACGTCCATATTCCACACTCGCATGGGTTTGGATGGGAGTTTTCCCACTTGAGGCAAGAGTGGTTGTCTTGCTCGCATAGGACTGTCTGGCGGGTTTTCTACGGCTGGATCCCCTTCCTAACACCAACCACATTTACAGTGTGGAACTGGGAGGTTTTTACCGTGTTACCTACACGGCCACATTACAGCGTGGACTGTGTGTTTTTTTTGTCGTGACACCTACACGACCTCATTTGTTTCGGGCTGGATGTTGTGGTACCAACATAACTTTACATTGAAAGGGGTGGTGTGGATGGGGTGAGGGTAGTGGGATGGGGGTGTATTTTGTTAGAGGTGCCTACTGACTGTAGTAGGTTTCACTTTGCACTTAGGTAAGGCGGGTCTTCTCTATTACTGTGTAGCGCCAAAGATCTCGGTCCAGTGACATTGTCTTGGAGAGGTGTAAGTGTGTGAGGTCGGAATTTATCAAGTCGTCCCAGGTTTTTCTATATATATATATGCCCACAAAATACTAACTCTTTCAATTGCGCAGAGGGCTCTATAGAAATAGTGGACAGCTTCCGTTACCTGGGTGACAAAATCAGCAGTGGGGGAGAGTGCTCCGAAAGTACAGTAGCTAGAGTCAGAACTGGATGGAAAAAGTTCAGAGAGCTTATACCACTATTAGCCGCTAAAGGGTTCTCCCTAAAAATGAAAGGTAGGTTGTATGATGCCTGCATACGAACAGCAATGTTGCATGGCAGTGAGACCTGGGCATTGCGCGCAGAGGATATACGCAGACTAGAGAGGAACGAAGCTTGCATGCTCCGCTGGATGTGTAATAGTAATATACGTGAACGGCAAAGCATAAACGAACTAATGAAGAAATTAGAAATAAGAGGGATCAGATGTTGTTTACTCGAGAGAAGGCTACGTTGGTACGGACACGTGATGCGCATGAAAGTCGATAGCTGTATAACAAAGTGCAGGGCAATAAAGATAGACGGTAGCCACGGAATAGGCAGACCTAGAAAATCCTGGGACGAGCTGATAAACTCCGACCTCACACACTTACACCTCTCCAAGACAATGTCACTGGACCGAGACCTTTGGCGGTACTCAGTAATAGAGAAGACCCGCCTTACCTAAATACATAGTAAAACCTACTACAGCCAGTAGGCATCTCTAACAACCCCGTCCCACCACCCCCTCCTATGTAAAGTTATGTTGGTGCCACAACATCCAGGCCGAAACAAATGAGATCGTGTAGGTGTCACGACAAAAAAACACACAGTCCACGCTGTAATGTGGCCGTGTAGGCAACACGGTAAAAACCTCCCAGTCCCACACTGTAAATGTGGTTGGTGTTAGGAAGGTCATCCAACTGTAGAAAACCTGCCAGACAGTCCTATGCGAGCAAGACAATCACTCTTGCCTCAAGTGGGAATACCCCCGTCCAAACCCATGCAAGCGTGGAACACGGACGTTAAACGTTGATGATGATGATGATGATGATGATATATATATATATATATATATATAATACACACTCACACACATGTGGACACTATACATACCAAGACTTCTACAGATTTTTTATAACGACCATGTATGAGCCATTCTTCTTGTAGGTCATGTAAAGATTGGAGATATTCCTGGAAATGAATAGGTAAGTAAAAGAGATAAATGCAGATGTTAAAAGTACGATTATTTAGATATTAGATATTTATTACAAAGAAAGTATCCTTATAAATAACAGTTTCTTCAATTAATTTACATTTCACATTCTTATTCAGATGGATTTTCTATATAACTACAAAAGATTTATCTTTTTTCCCTGGTTTTCCTCCATTGTTAGGAATGCTTAACATCATCTGGACTACTTTTCTTCATCATGAGTAAAAACGGCCCTATGTTGAAGTTACAGAAGTGGTGGCTTGGCCTGCTAGAAATAGTAGCCAAATCTTACTCAAATCCCATCACAATATCTTAAGAAGGAAAAGAGACATATGTATTGAAGATAATGTATCTCTAGATATATGTACCTTATCATAGATGGGAATGATAACAGCTTGAATGCTTTCCATCATAGGCCTGCTTAACCAGAGCGATTTAAGGCTAGAGAATGTTTTAAGTTACGGTAAAAAGAGAAAATTATATGTTTATAAATTATATTATTAGTTCATCAAAAATATTACTCTTGTATTTTCAAGGAATCATATTTATTTGTTTTTTGTCAGTTAATAAACTCATGCATTATTAATAAGGTAATAAGTTTTGGGATTGTTGAAAAATAAAGTCATTTGCTTGACCATTTTTGATTAAAAGTACCCACACAATGAATGATCAGTCCTAGTGATTTCTGAAATTGGGAAGTTGTGATATTCATACCTTTACCAAACACAAGGTAAGAAAATGAAATAGCACAAGCAATTAAGAATGAACAAATATTACTGAAATCTTACAAACCAGAGTTATATTTTGCTCCTCTTTTCTGTTTCGCTTCTTAATTCGTCGAAGCGCTGTTTCTGGACTGCATTTAAGGTAAACTGGAATAAGAGGAATGTTTAGCAAAATCAAATATCAAGCAGTGTAATAAACTAAAATTCAATGCTAAATGTTTTTTGAAAACTACCACCTCATATCTCCCAAGAAGGTTTGTCTAACGTAGAGAACTAATGAGTCAACAAGGAAACATTTAAATAGTCACTCAATTTGCTAGGAATAATAGCCAAATTCCTTCAAATCACAAACTAAAATATTAAAGAAAAAAGGATGGAGATATTGGACAATGTAGTCTTAAATATATGTAACGATGGTATTGTAACAGTGGAGCACCTTCAATCATAGGTCTACTCAATAAGATCTGGAGATTAAACTTTATCTATATCATTGGACAGTATGATGGCTATCATGGTGGTGAGAGAGAGAAAGAAAGTTTGAATTACTTGGAAGAAATTCTATGAACAGTTTCTTATTCCACCCAACCAGGATGCATTGTGGTTTCATTTAAAGTTGTTTTTGAAGAGAAGACCAAATATAAAAGGAATTTCAACCATGCCCAGCCTGTCTATTTTTTTAAAGTATTGTGCACCCTGGACTACATTATCCAATGTAACTTTCTTTCTTTTATGATGGAAGAGTGTTTGAAGGATATTTTGCTGCTATTTCTAGCAGGTAAAGTTATTATGTATAGTTTTTCTTGTTGGCTTGACTAGTATGTATTAGTTGCTGATGAAACATTTGTATTTACTATGTATATTCCCATACTACTGATTGAAAGCAGAATGTAGGTATGCAGTGAAAAATTGAGTCGGGGGTCCTTAGTGTGTATCCATATACATTTTTCAAAGTAATTTTAATATTTCTTAGTTGTCTTCCCTGATTTGTAAGCCAACGGCTTTTCCCTCACTGAGTGTAATTTAGTTAATTCAAATTTATTGCATCATCAGATGAAGTATATTAAATCCAACCTTACTGCTATGGGCTTTTCAACCATGTTTTCAATACAGGGACGAAATTAAAAAAAAATTCTCTTCAACAATTGATTTCAACGTTTAACAAAAGGTAATGAAATAGTAGATACACTAAAGCACCAGACTGAATAATTTTCTGTATTTGATTATGTGCCTCTACATTCTTACACTAGGCAATGCACTAGGGTGCCAAAATTTGGTGATGCCACACAAATTTTGAACAATTTAGACTAGTTCTTAATACAACTGAAAACACAAAAACGTTGTAATAAAGAGAGGAGGTGAGATCACTCTTAGAACAGGAATATGGTGGACAAAGGTGGGATGGAGCAAGAGAAACAAGAGGGTTACATGATTGCCAGGAAATATTTTTAATTTTTCCAGATAACAGATTTACTCTGGGATATACATGATCATGAATCTATGGATTTCTTGTTTGTATAATTTTCCGACTGAATTTTTCAACTGATGATGGCTGAAAGAAGTTGTATAAAAATTTGAGAAGAGGGCACAAACCTTGGGCTAAAGTTCACTAGATTTTGTTTTTCATCCCTCCAATGTTAATAAAATAACTATTCATTATATACTGGAATTGATTCAATTAACTATACATCCCCACCCATAAAAACGAGTGACCTTTTTCCCAGCCAAAAAGATCACTTATTAGTTTTGTCAAGAGGCTGGTGAGCTTAAAACAGTAGCAGGCTGCATTAAATATTTTGCTGTATTTTATTACATCTTTTTTTTCAGTTTTGAGTCCCCCAAAAATTCTACCAGGGTTTACTTTGCTTTTCTTTCTACTATGGTCAGAAATACAAGTACCAAAAATGTATTAAGGTCAATTCAATGGATCCTTTTGCCAGAAATTTGTAGTCTTGTACCAAACTTAGATATCAATACTAGTTGGTCAGAAAGAAAATAAGTAAAGTTGTTACAGCATAGGACACAATGCTTTGCAGTATTTGTTCCATCCCACTGTGCTCCAAATTCAAATGTCATCTAAATCAACTTTGCCTTTCATCTTTTCAGCATCAATAAAAGAAAGTTCCAGACTGGCAGAATAATTAGTCAGACAAGAAATTTTGCAGTATATGCTCTGGCCTTCTGTGTCCAGAGCTTTTCAGTGGAAGACTTAATATGTTATCTAGTTTAACACCCCAACACTCTATTCTTTGGGTAGCTTTAATGAATAATAATATAATAATGAAATTATTGTGTAAAGTGCTCAGGTGCACTACAACTCGTCAAAGGTGCATGTATAGTACATAGAATAATATACAAATGTCAGGGAAGTGAATAGTGTATGAGTCATGATATACATGTGTATGGAGAGGGAACATTAGGTGTAGTGTTGGCGAATCTTGGGAAGCATGGAGGATTTAAAGGATGCAGTGTCTCGGCAGCTAACAACTGATGAAGGTAGTTTGTTCCATGCTTCAGCAACTCTGAGCGTGAAAAAATGTTTCCGAAAGTCATGGGAACTGTGCTGCTTTCTTACTTTGTGGGCATGCCCACGTGTGTTAGACACGTGGAAATCAAAAAGGTGCCCAGGGTTGTTGTTGGCAAGATAGTTAATAATGTTGTGGCTGTTCACCAAGTCAGTTGCCAGATGTCGGAGCTTCAATGTATCCATGCCCAGGGAAGCAAGGCGCTCAGAGTGTTCACATTGTTGCAAGCTTTTGGGTTAGGTCTTCAGTTTGAGAATAACTTCCTCCCACCAGTTTTGGAAGGGCTGAAAAAATAATGGGCCATGGGTGCTGCCCTTCCCTCTCTGACTAAATGGGAAAAAAAAGTACAACTCACTAATTTGATTGACGTGAAAGTCAAGATTATTGGTAGCCCAGTTAAACCACTCTGTCAGAACATCGTAATCCACACTTGGCATCAGACCACTGGCAGAAATAAGAGAAACATGAAACATTAGGATATTAAGTGAAAAATATTGTACTTATTGTATTTACAGTTGTGTTGTATATGTGTTATTTCATGTTATTATTATTTAACTTCAGATTAACCATGATCAAGAAGGCTGATGCAACAACAAACATTTTAAGGCAATCTTCCTTGCTAAAGCAGAGTTTAGGCTTGTGAGCCCCATGACAAATTTCTGCATTTGTCCTTATCATCTGCATTCCCCCACTCCTAACTCTCTCAATGCCCATGACATTACTTCACATGGAACCCTATTGAAAGCTTTCTCCAGATCATCAAACCCCCAAAACAAATTCCTCCTCTTCTCCCTGTACATCTGTAACTGCATTACAAGAAAAATTCCATCAGCACAAATCCAAACTGCAGTTCGGCAGTCTTCACTTTTTTTCTGATCCTCATCTCTAACATTCTTTCCAATACCTCCATTCCATGTTCCAATAGCTTAATTGCTATATTTAAGCTATAGTCTAGAGGATTGCCTTTCCCTTGTACAGAGGGATGAGAGTATTTAACTCTCAATCCACTGGAGTATAGTCTTCTTTCACCACTAACCTACAGATCTCTTTCGAGAAGATTTATGATCAAAGATATTCCAGCAATGACCATTCCATCTTTTTATAAGACCATGACTACATTATAATAATAATAATAATGAAATATTGTGTACAGTGCTCAGATGCACTACAACTCATCAAAAAGTGTATGTATAGTACATAGGGTAATGTACAAACGTCAGGAAAATGAACAGTGCATGAGTCATGATATACACGTGTGCATGTGTATGGAAGGGGTACATCAGGTGTAGTTTTGGCGTATTTCGGGAAGCATGAGTGTTTTAAAGGATGCAGTGTCTCGGCAGCTAACAACTGACGCAGGCAGTTTGTTCCATGCTTCAGCAACTCTGAGCGTGAAAAAATGTTTCCGAAAGTCATGGGAGCTGTGCTGTTTTCTGATTTTGTAGGCATGTCCACGTGTGTTAGACACATGGAGATCAAAAAGGTGCTCAGGGTTGTTGTTGGCGAGATGGTTAATAACTTTGTGGGTGTTTACCAAGTCCATTGCCAGACGTCGGAGCTTCAATGAATCCATGCCCAGGGAAGCAAGGCGTTCAGAGTATGGTAGGTGTCTGATGGAGGGTATGCGCTTGGTTGCACGTCTCTGAACAGTTTCCAGGCGGTCAATGTTCTGAGCAAGATAGGGGTTCCAGACTGATGATGCGAATTCCAAGTGTGGTCGTACCATAGCTGTATACAGCTTTAAATAGATGGCTGGAGAGTGGCTAACAAAGGTCTTGCTGAGTGAGGCCAAGACACCCTCGGCCTTCTTGACAATCTTAGAGACATGCTTTGTCCAATGCAAATCGCTGCTGACAGTAATGCCCAGGTCACGTTCACAAGAGGACTTCTTGATATCAGTGTTGTGGAGGGAGTATGTGGACGCTGGATTTTTCCTCCCAAAATGCATGGCGGTACACTTGTCCACCGCCAGCTTCAGTTGCCAGTCTGTGATCCATTGCTGCATTGTGTCCAGGTCTGATTGTAGGAAAGAGATGTAGATTTCAGGATCAGTCCTTTTGATTTCAAGGTACAGCTTGATGTCATCTGCATATTTCAGTACCGTGGCATTCTGTAAGTTGGCATCTATGTCATTAATATATGCCACAAACAAAAGGGGACCAAGAACAGATCCCTGTGGTACACCAGATGACATCTCATATGGTGAAGAATGCTGTCCTAGAACCGTGACTACCTCTTTTCGGCTGAGAATGAAGGATTTCAACCAGTCGAAAAGATCATCCCTCACACCCATTGCAGAGAGTTTTGCCATAAGTCTTTTGTGTGGCACAGAATTAAAAGCCTTAGCAAAGTCAAGGTAAACAACATCCACCCATGAGCCACTGTCAGTGATCCGGGTGATGTCTTCAAGGAACTTGATAAGCTGATCACAGCAGCTGGAGTTAGGGATAAATCCAAACTGCGAGGGCTGGATGAGGCTGTGAGAGCTCCAGAAGTTCCAAAGTGTTTCTCTGACACCCAATGTCTTTCCATTTTTTAAGATGATAAAGCATGATCTGAGGAAAATTTGACTGCTATTTCTAGCAGGGAAAGCAACTGTGGAGATGGTTGCATTTTTGATACTGTTTTTAACGACAGAGAAGCATCAAGATCAATATTTAGTTTCTTCACACTACGTTCCAAATTCAAATTCTATTCATTCAGATTTCAAAGCCTTAGCAACTATACTAGTTTTAGGCATACTTGCCCATGCTGGCCAATGTGGGTTGGACATAGTGTGGAATTTGAACTTAGATTGCAAAAGGCTAGAATATATACATTTGTATATTATTCTATGTACTATACATGCACCTTTGACGAGTTGTAGTGCACCTGAGCACTTTACACAATAATTTCATTATTATTATTGTTATTAGCAGTATCGGTAGAGTGTCGGACGCCATGCTTTCCAGCATAGTTACGTCCCTTTACGATCTGAGTTCAAATCCCGCCGAGGTTGACTTTGCCTTTCATCCTTACGGGGTCGATAAAATAAAGTACCAGTAATGCACTGGGTAATTGCTGGCCTTGTGCCTAAAGTAGAAACAATTATTGTTATGGAGGCACATGGCTTAGTGGTTAGAGCATTGGCCTTGCAATCAAAAGGTTGTGAGTTCAATTCTCAGACCAGGTGATGTGTTGTTTCCTTGAGCAAGACACTTTATTTCACATTGCTCCAGTTTACTCAGCTGTAGAAATGAGATGATAGGGACTGGGGTTCATATCATTCCACTGCAAAGTGGTCGTAGAGGTGCCACGGCAAAAAAGCACCCAGCACTCACTGTAAATGAGGTTGGTGTTAGGAAGGGCATCCAGCTGTAGAAATCAAGCCAGAATCAGTTCCCGTCCCACCCTTGTAAACAGGGAAAAGCGGATGTAAAATGATGATATAAAATGATGATTATATACTGTAAAGCAACATGTTTGATACTCTAATAACTCTGCCAACTCCTTATTCCTGGACTGGTACTCTATTTATTGACCTCAGAAAGGATGAAAGGTAAAGTTGACTTTATATATACTAAAGTACATTAAACTGAATTAGCCTTTACCTTACATTTATTGTCACTTGTAATTTGGAAACATGACAGAATCACTTGAACAATATTGGATTAAATGCCTTATACCCTTAAGTTTTCACCCTTTATGTTTTTTATTCCTCGTTTATTGATAAAATAAATGTCCTTAAACACTGAACTCATCTGAATTGATACTAGAACTCACTTACAAATTAGTTCCGACAGTTCAAAGAATACATTTCTATATTTCTAGATGTAGATCTACTATGTAGATCATATTTTCTTTATTTATCTCTAGATGTCTTAGCTATTTAATGTTCACATTTACATTTGATATAGATAAATGTAGATGCAGTGAGTTGGCAGAAAGTGTAGAGAACTGAATTAAATATTTACAATATTTAGCTTTGTACTTCCCTTTAGCAACTACAGAAGATATGCGACGGCTGGAGAGAAATGAAGCAAGCATGCTCCGTTGGATGTGCAATGTCAATGTGCGTGAATGACCAAGCGTAGATGAGTTGAGAGAGAAACTGGGTATAAGAGGGATAAGTTGTGGTGTTCAGGAGAGAAGACTGAGATGGTATGGACATGTGATGCGCATGGAGGATGACCGATGGGTAAAGAAGTGCCAACAAATCCCAGTAGAAGGAAAACGCAGTAGAGGAAGACCACGAAAAACATGGGCGGAGGTGGTGAGAGCAGACCTCAGATCACTGAAGCTCACGATGGAGATGACGAAGGACCGTGACAAGTGGAGAGATGCTGTGCTGAATAGGACCCGTCTCATCCTTGCAAGCAGGGAAAACCGGACGTAAAATGATGATGATGATGATGATGATTACTCTATATTTACTATTATATCTATCTATATATTAATTTGAATAATGTCAGTATTCCGTGTGTCATAATTCTCGATTATCATTGGTTCATAGGTTTCAAACGACTCCGCCCACCTCAACGACGCCAAACTGAAATTAATATGCATAATGCCAATGAGGGAGTGAGAGGGGAGAGTGTGAACACTGTGTTGGATACACCATGTATATGTGTCAGTGTAGAGAGGTGTGTGTGATGTGTGTGGAAATAAGAGGGGAAGGAAAGCAATAACTATTAACATGTGTGCGTGTGTGCAGCATTCCACAGAAAGTAAAAACTATCAATATATGTGAGTGTGTGCGTTTCCATGCGTGTATGTGTGTGGTGTTCCACAATCGCCACGCAGTTTATGTCTGTGTGCCTGTCTGTCAGTCTAACATACACAGAGTTGTGAAGGGAGTAAATAGGGACCTTTTTTTACATTGACGGACATCTTTTATATTTATTTTTGTCATATAATTTGTTGTTTATTATTATAGCTGACCACTTATAGATAAGCATGTTATCCATATTAATTTGGCATTTGTATAAAACCATTTCAAGTAAATAGGGACCTTTTTTACATTGACGGACATCTTTTATATTAATTATCTATATCTATATCTACATATAATATAAAAGATTGGAACTTCCATCATCCTTTTAAGAAACGTGGAACAACCACGTCTATGCAATGATACACGTTTTACAGTCAGGCAGAAGATGAACCATTTCCTAGAGGTCACTATTCTAGGTGGGAGCACCTACAATTTTTAATATACTATGCACAAACGGTACAACAAAGAATCTGGTATATCTGGAATATTTTTTTAACTCTTTTTTTGTATCACACAGACACCACGGACTCGCCTCATACTGTAACCAGACAAACATCCAATACAGTCATTTTCTCTTTTACCTGTCTTCTCTTATCATTTGTTTACCCGGGCGAAGCTGGGTACGTCAGCTAGTTTTAACAGTAAAAGCTTTATCTTACATAATATCGAATCTATGAGATTTTGATATTATTTATTTTGAGAAGAATACCTAAACGTTGGCATGAGCAGCCGGTTACAGCCGGTTTGAATAGAAAGAGGTGAGATAATTCTGGCCGGATATGGCTGGTTTAATATTCTGAATTCAAACTCTGTTGGGGTCAGATTTGCCTTTCATTTAGCTAGGATCAATAAAATAATTACTAACTATATAGTAGAATTTCCCCAAAGAATAGGTAATTTCTCTGACTAATAATTACCAACTTATTAATCCGACTTGAATTCAAACATCTCAAAATGTGATGCAGTCATAAAGAACCCCCAAAAGAATCTTTAATTAGAACATGAAAACTCAGTCTTCTCTAACACAAATACACAAATATAAAAAAAAGAATCTTGCATTACACTATCTATACATGAAGCTTAAAGGTCTGATGTTTGCTATAAATGGTGGACTTACAATCTCTGATGATCTTTCATGGCAATCTCACAAATATAACATTGCCAAAACTGCAATAAACTTAGGCTTCGTCTTCAGGGCTAGAGAAATATTTCAACCCTGATCAGTTGGTGTCCCACTACAAAGCACAAATGTAACTCACATCTGGAATATTACTGCTGCTACTGCTACTACAACGACACACATCTTAGACTGCATCCAAAAGAACACCTTTTGGCCAGCTTGTCTTTATCAAACAAGGATAATGAAAAGGTATAAAAGAAGGAAAATATTACATTATGCACCTTTTGTATAAATTTTCAACAAAAACATATTTTGCACTAAAAATAGATCTCTCCATCATTTGCACAGGTTTATTCTGAAAAAAAAAAAAATCAATAAATTACTTAGAAATAAAAATATAATGAATACATATTTTTTACAAAAAAATGTTTGTATTAAGAGTTTGGTTTAACAAGTTAACACTAACACCCATCATCATCACAACTACCTGATTTAGTAGTAGATACACTAATAAAGAATTGCAAGGTATGTCAGGGAGTTGTTTCTATTGGCAACAAAGTGTTTTTCTCATCATAAAAATGGCAAACTGTATGAAAAATGTGTAAGAATTGTACCCACTCTGTAAAGTAGTAATGCTGCTACCACAATGAAAGGCACCAAGTTTGCACTGTAAGATAGTAGTGTCGGTGCCACGACAACAACACCAAGTCCATCCTGTAAGGTAGAGCTAGAGTCACAATAAAATATTCCCAATACAGTATGTATTGGGAATATCTTATGAAGAGCATTCAACCAAAAATGGAACATATGAGCAAAACATGGGTGCCTGTCTAGTCTAGCCTCAAAAACATAACAACCCATCTAACCCATGCAATCATGGAAAATAGACATTAAATATGATGATGAATCAGAGACTAGAAGGAAAGAATTATCTAATGAATATTTAACATAATTAGGGATTGGAAATATACAATTACTTAAAGTACTGTTGGTAAGATATTTAGTAGAGGAGTTTAAAATTTGTAATTTAGATCTTAAAATAGGGTGAAAACTAGCAGTTAGTGTAAAATGTATTTAGTGTCTACTTACAGATTTACTCATGTGGTTTTGTAGCATTGTGAGTTGGACATAAGTTTGGAAAGTTAACCCCCAACGATTAGGGTCCAGGTACATCAGGTCCTGAAAAGAAGTCACCAATATATAACATGAGTAAAGAAAAGAAAGAATTACAAAATGCTGAAAGTCACAATTGGCTAAGCTATTAGGATACCAGTCTACTGTCAATAATATAAGTTGCTGACTAATACACTTGACACTGCTACAATGACTTAATCAACAAAACTGTGATACACTATGCTAGTGCAAGCAGCCAGAGCAATGTGTAAAATAAATTTCATTAGCATGCAGTTCTAGACTGAAATTGTGCTCAGCATTCCAAGAAAGAAGTGTTTCTCAACTATTTTTCATTGGAAAATCAAATATCTATTCAAGCAAATGGCAGAGGATAAAAAGTAGAAAAATAAAAAGCAAAAGCAAAATCTGTTTTTTAAATCTTATAAAACCTAGAAAAGGAATTTAATATTAAGGATAGATTAATTTTCTGTACATATGAAATGTATAATTTTCAACAAAAAACAATTTTCAAATTTTTATTTTATTTTATTATTAGCTTAGAAGAGAAAAGGCTGTACCCATGACTCTCTTTCCCGGGGTTCCAAGACTGGTTGTGGAAAAGAAGGGACTTATCCTCAGACCTAGCTTGCAACAGAGTTGTCTCCACTAAAGGCACCTAAGGACCAGCTGGTGGTGTTAAACCAGGTGATGAATTATGTCTACCATCCAATATGTCTCTGCTTAGTAAATATGTCAACTGTATATATTTGTTGATGGTAAAACAGTAAATACAAGCAACAAATCGCTTCAAAACAGAATTGAAGATATATTTATTGTAAACACATTATCTGCCCTTAATAAAATAGATGTCTAAGGGACTATATAATCATGTTTTTGTAGAAACATTTTTCCTAATATGTTGGAAAATTCATAGATTAAATAACGAAAAAGTTTTGATATATCAATGATATTTATATCATCATCACCGTTTAACGTCCATTTTCCCATGCTAGCATCGCTTAGATGAGTTGTTTCATTGTGAGACGCCAGGTCAGATATGCCTGTTTTGCTCATACAGAACTGATTTTGGCTTTGTTTCTACAGTTGGATGCCCTTCCTAACGCCAAACACTTTTACAGTGTAAGCTGGGTACTTTTTGTCATGACACTTACACAACCACTTTACAATATGGACTGGGTGCTTTTTGTCGTGACACCAACACAACCACTTTACAGTGTGGACTGGGCACTTTTTGTCATATCACCAATACGACCACATATAAATATATATATATATATATATATATATATATATAGAGAGAGAGAGAGGGGAGTGCAACAGATACTCAAACTGACATGGAAAAGTGTTGGTTTCAGTAGGATTTTTAAAAAGAATTTTCAAAGAAATATAAAAAGGCTAAAATATAAAAAATTTACCAAGAGATTGCGACCATTTAGATTCTGCCATTTCTTAACAGGTTCAATCATAATCTAAAAAAAAAAAAAGCAATGTTAGATGCTTTAAAAAGAATTTAAATGGCATTTTCTTTAATAGAACATTTACAAAATCTCCAATGAATTTGATATTTTTTCTCCTCAAATCATGAAAAAGGGTGAGGAAAAAATATCAGCTATCAAAATATATGAAGTTCATAGTTAGCAACCATGACAAATGTTCATATACAAATGAATTGCATAAAAATTGAACTTTGATTATATCTTCAGATTTTAAGTGATCATTACTGGAAAGGAACAGGCAAACACCAATGAATATGATCCCTTATAAATGTATGTGTGTATGCGCATGTGTATGTATGTGTATATGTATCATTATCATCATTGTTTAGCATGTTTTCAGTGCTATAATGGGTTGGACAAGTTGCCATAGACAGGACAGTACTCAAGCAAAACCTCTGGACTGGGGTCCTGACATATAATCTTGCACTCTATTCAGTGCACTCTATCATGGCACCAACAGATGCACGATTAACAGCAATTTAAACTGTTATTTTCTCCAGTTAACCAAATCCCCAGTTGAATAAAACTATGGTTCAGATATATTTATCATACATATGAACATAGAGCAAACTCTATACGCCTCTTACACAAAAGGTTTTGTTTAGTACAAATTAGTACAAAAAAAAAAAAAAAAGAAACATATTTAAATGTTTTTCATCAGAGAATCTCACTGAAGCTGATGAGATTTTGTTTGGTATGGATAAAACCAACATTTGTTATGCAGTAGAATTATTCTATTAGGTAGCCAGATCCCATCACTGATCAACAACCAAAAGCTACTTATAGTCAGTAATGGAGATGAATGTCTTCATAATTTTTAATGCAGAATTTTTTTCTTGTCATAGTGTCTTGTATCATTTGCATGATATATCAGCTCTCTTTTCCTACTGCTTAACTTTTTTTTCTTCATTAGGAATAATTATTTACTTTGAATAACGATCCTACCAGATAAGGTCTATAGAATATTGGTAAAAAAATATAAATAAATTCTTGTACATATGTAAATACATCCTTGCTAGCAGTAAAAATGAACATTAAATGATGATGATGATGAATCCCAGTATTTGTTGTCATGTCTGTACAACCTTGTCCATCACATTAATAAAAGCACATCTACAGATGATATGTAAACCTTTCTTTAACAACTCTTATGTCTCATGTAGTAAAACAAAGTTAATGGCTTGAATGAACCACATGAAGTCTCAAGTAACAATTAAGAAAAATATAATAAATACAAATCTTTTAGAAATGCTTCATCTATGAACATACCTCTATGGCAGGGTCTTTAGCAAAATAGTTGAGCATTTCTGTTTTCCCAACACCAATATTACCTTCAACGCAGATCTGTTAAAATAGGTAAGAATTAAAGAAAAATATTATTATTTACTATATAATTAATATGGAAAATGGACGTTAAACAATGATGATGATGATTCAGATAAAATTTCATTACAATGAATACCATTATAACAAATTTTTCAGTATAATGAAATTTTTTTTCATACTCCATGAATTTCATTATAACGGAATTTCACTGTATTATCTTTGGCTTAGATTTTAAAGTGTTTTTCTCATGTTAATATGGATTGGAGGTTCTTTCTAGAAGCAAAATTGTTTACAATATATGCTCTTCCAGCTGCTACTCACGCAACCTTGAAATGATAGTATCTCTTCCTTTCTTGTTGGGCAGGCTAAATGGAACAAACAATTGTGTATTTTGTTCAAGTGTCTGTAAGATATAAACATAATACCATTGTAATCCAGTAACTCAACACCACAGCCATTGAACCCCAAACCAGGTGATTGTGAAATGATAATAATAATAATGAAATTATTGTGTACAGTGCTCAGGTGCACTACAACTCATCTCCTTAACCACACAATCATGCCTGGTTAATCAATAAGTATTTTTAAAAAATCTCATTTATTAATGCCCTGCCGAGAAATAATTAGATACTGTTGGTGTTTAATTCCAAATCAGCATTATAATCAAAGACATCTCATCTTTTTAGGCATCTCTAGGATTATATTATCTCATGTATCCTTTACTCTTTCAAAACAGTAGGGTGTGATTTTAGTTTCTGAGAGATCTATCTGCTAGCTCTAACAGGTAGAGCGATTGCATGAAGGCTACTTTTGTAGCCCCCCCCCCCCCCCCCCCCCCCAAAACAACTCAGGTACGCAATGTCATTGATTTCAGTTTTCATACATTTGAAAAAAAAATCAAAAGTTGTCTCCCTAATTGCTTATATAGTTATTTATTATTTTTCTTATAAGCATATGTTATTATTGAATGAAAGCAAGAAAAAATAGGGAAAAAATGTAAAGATTTTAATCGAAAAAAACTGGAGCTAACAGTTAATGTCATGAAATTGTAATCAATTAAAATTACATTGGAGATCAAGAAGAGACGCTACCCCAAGTAGACCCTATAGAGGGGCCAGCAGTACAAGTCAGCAACAGCGTAGTTAGTAAGGCAATCAAAGATATGAAGATGGGGAAGGCAACCAGTCCATCGGGTATAGCTGCCAAGATGCTGAAGGCATCTGGGTCTGTAGGTCACACTATAACCACACGTATTGTTAACCAGGTAATACTAGAAGGTGTCATACCAAAAGATTGGTGCAGTAGCATCATTGTCAACTGCTACAAAGGTAAAGATGATGCACTAGATAGAGCAAACTATAGAGGTATAAAGCTGATGGACCAGGTCATGAAAGTAACAGAAAGAGTTATAGCACAGTTGATTAGGGACCGGGTGAAACTAGATGAGATGCAATTTGGGTTTGTACCAGGAAGAGGCACCACTGATGCCCTCTTCCTTGTGAGGCAGTTACAGGAAAAGTACCTAGCTAAAGGTAAGCCACTCTACCTGGCATTCGTCGATCTCGAGAAAGCCTTTGACAGAGTTCCACGTGCTATAATCTGGTGGGCTCTTAGAAAACTAGGAGTAGATGAATGGCTTGTGAAAGCTGTACAAGCCATGTATAGGGGAGCAGTCAGCAAAGTTAGGATTAGCAATGAGTATAGCGAGGAATTTAGCGTACAGGTTGGTGACCACCAGGGCTCTGTTCTTAGCCCTCTCCTGTTCATCATAGTCCTGCAGGCAATAACGGAGGAGTTTAAGTACAGATGCCCATGGGAACGCCTGTATGCAGATGACCTCGCACTTATAGCTGAATCTATGGTAGAACTAGAGAAGAAATTCCAAACTTGGAAGCAGGGACTAGAAAGAAAGGGTCTCAAAGTCAACATGACAAAGACTAAGGTCCTTGTAAGTAGACGAGAAAACAGAACCCAGATCCCTTCAGGGAAATGGCCTTGCTCAGTATGTAGGAAAGGTATAGGTAGGAACTCCATTCTCTGCTCCAAATGCAAACAATGGGTACACAAGAGATGTAGCGGGATCTCAGGAAGCTTAATTAAGAATGTAGGCTTACATGTAGCAGCTGTGCTGGGACAGCAAGCAGCAAACAGCCACAGGAAACAAGTACCACCAATCTCTGGGAGGGCTCTGTAGAAACAGTAGACAGCTTCTGCTACCTAGGTGACCGAATTAGCAGCAGAGGTGGGTGTTCAGAAAGTACAATAACTAAGGTAAGAACTGGATGGAAGAAGTTCAGGGAACTACTGCCACTGCTAGCTGCAAAAGGCTTCTCCCTCAAAATGAAAGGCAGATTGTATGATGCGTGTATCCGAACAGCAATATTACATGGTAGTGAGACCTGGGCGCTGAAGGTGGAAGACTTACGTAGATTAGAAAGAAACGAAGCCTGCATGCTCCGATGGATGTGTAATAGTAATATACGCAAACGGCAAAGCATAAATGAATTGAGAGAGAGACTGAGCATAAGAGGAATCAAATGCTGTGTGCAGGAGAGGCGGTTGCGTTGGTATGGACATGTGATGCGTATGAAGGATGACAGCTGCATAAAAAGGTGCAGAGCACTAGAAGTCAATGGAAAACCGCGGAGTGGGGAGACCCAAGAAGACCTGGGATGAGGTGATGAAAGCCGACCTTACCCAATTACACCTCTCAAAGGCGATGACACACGACCGTGACCTCTGGCATCACGCAGTAATACAGAGTACCCGACCTCCCATGGGTACAAGCTGAAGCATATAGACAATATGCCTCCACACCCTCCCACTGCAAAGTGGTCGTGGAGGTGCCACGGCAAAAAAGCACCCAGCCCACACTGTAAAGTGGACGTGGAGGTGCCACGGAAAAAAAGCACCCAGCACTCACTGTAAATGAGGTTGGTGTTAGGAAGGGCATCCAACTGTAGAAATCAAGCCAAATCAGTTCCTGTATGAGCAAGGCATGGTCAGCCGACCAGACACTGCCCACAACAGGACAACCCGTCTAACCCAAGCTAGCATGGAAGAACGGACGTAAAACGGTGATGATGATGATGATGATCTCTGGAGTTATGCTGTACTACAGAAGACCCACCTTTTCATGTGCACAGGATGAAACAAACCTATAGAGGTCACTAGTGAGCACTAATCCTCTTCTTCCTCCATCCACCCTTCCCACTCTTAATACTTCACCCTCACCAACTAAATATCCCACTCACCTCGTCCATGTCCAACTTGCATATTTGTTCCTCTCCCCACTCCTAAAATATCTCTCCTGTTCCATACAAGCATGGAAAGATGGACACACTCCAAATCTGCCCACCCCCACCTCCCACAATGCAGCTGTTACGACAAAAAGTACTTTATCCGCTCTGTATGGCGATCTGGTGCTATGACAACAAAAAAGCATGAAGTCTTTCCTATAAGGTGGTCGTACTGGTAACATGACAAGAGGCAGCTCCCAGTCCACTCAGTATGGTGGTTGTGCTGGTTACACAAGAGGCTCCCAGTCCACTCTGTAAAATGGTCATGCTGGTGATATGAAAAGCACCCAGTCAACCCTGTAAAAAGGTCATACTGGTGGCACAACAAAAACTACCGTTAGATGGTTGTTTTGGTACCACAATAAAAAGCACCCAGCCCACACTGTAACATGGTTGGTGTTAGGAAGAACACCCAGCTGTAGAAACCAAGCCAAAATATAGATCTGTGTTAGCAAGACATGGTCACATGACCTGACATATCATAACATAACCAATCTACCCATGGAAAAGCATGGAAAATAGACGTTAAACGTTGATGATGGTGATAAGTGTAAAAAGAAATCATTAACTTAATTATAGTTAAAAACAGTAAAAGAAATAACCCTCAAATTTAAATTTATAAAAATTATTCAGAAGTAGAAAGTAGTGAAATGTATGATATTTGATAGAACAGTGACAACAACCCTATTAACCCTTTAGCATTTAAACCAGCTATATCCGGCCAGAATCCTCTTACCTCTTTTTGTTCAAACCGGTTGTAACTGACCACTCATACTGATGTTAAGGTATTGTTCTCAAAATAAATAAAATCAAAATAGCATAGATTCGATATTATGTGAGATAACTAAGATAAAGCCATCACCAAGAAAATACAATAGTATATATAGAGTAATATAAATGCTAAAGGATAAGGAGGCATAAAAAAATAAGTGTAAACATCAGTTTTAGTTCTATATTTTCAAATTTGATAAATGAACAGAAAGTTGATGTTTAGCTCCAAATCAACCCTAACCAAGCAGACTTATAATCAAAGATGTTTTCTCAAAACTATCCAATATGTCCTCCTTTTTTTGAAGGAATAGGGAGATTTGGTGGCTATTTCAAGCAGGTTGAGTGACTACATAGAGGTTCTCTCATTGACTTGCAGAAATAGAAAATAGAAAATAAAAGGTATAACAAATTATGACACATGATGAATGTAATGATTTTTCTGTTCTCTCAAATGATATCATACATCATACCTCATGACGGAGAGCCAATCGTAGCATTCCAGGTCACAAAAGGTTGTGTGCTGGTACGCATGCTTTTCAATATAATGTTTTTAGCCATGCTGACTTATGTCTTTTAGAACAGCAGGGATGGCTACTGCACTGATAGTAAGCTCTTCTTCAATTTCCAGAGACTTTGGACTGAGACCAAAGTAAAGGACACTGTAAGTAGGTGTCTGTGTTCTGAATACAGGCTCAGAGTCTGAGTTACAGCACTTTTGTATTACTATCAGCACAAAGCAAACCTCCATCATGTACCAACCACCCCCACACGAGTGTGTGGCAACTGCAATTATGATCAAAGATCAAACTCTAGATCATTCAAAGGCTCATATACTTTCCCAGTGTCCTCTCAAGAATCATCCACATCAATGATGACATCAACAGATGTGCCAAAATTGTCATTGTCAGGCCATTTGGACAGGAAGAATCTTAGCTTTGAAACCAAGTTGACAGAGTATGGAGCTGGTGTTTTGCCAACTATGCCAGCAACACATGAACTATTTACAGCAGACAGCAAAAAGCTCAATAGATTCCATCTGAACTAATACACATATTACCCAGCATCCACACTCCTCTGCCCACTTATTCCTGTGAGGATCATGGAGGCAGAGTCCTCAGACACCCCATCGAGAGGATTCTTTCAGAAGTAACTCTTTCCAAATGATCTGCCTAAATCCTCAATCAAAACCATTCAGACATATGGATGTTATCCAAACATCTTGCTTGTGGTCTATCTCTGAGTCTCCTGACAGTTGACATTGCCCATAAAATCTGCTCAGCAATTCTTTCCTTAGACATTCTAACCATGTCTGTAATATCAGAACTGTGGTCTCTTGATGCAGTGTAATGGCTCCTGCAGGAGTAACTCTCTGATCTCTGAGCTACGCATTCTATTGAGTAATGTTAGCCAAAGACACTTTGGAGGAACTCCATTTCAGCCGCTTGTATTCTTTTGGTTCCATAGGTAGGCATGAACACTAAATTGAAGGTAGCAAGTTTGGTTTTTACCTCTTCCTCAAGATTGAATGCTGAAGTTGGTGAATTATTGCCTCAGCTCTAGCAATTCTCGCATTTAATTCAGCCTCCTACCTTTCATCACTCATGAAAACGACCTTGAGACACCTGAACTCCTACATCTTCACTGCAACTGCACTCACTTGCAGAGCGCACTGTGCAGGCTTTCTCTAGAGAATGAATGCTTTAGTTTTCACAGCACTAATTTTCATCCCTACCGTGCAGCACTCTGCAGTAAACCTATCTAGTGCATGTTGGAGATTACCTTTTGACAAGTTAAGTAGCACCATGTCATCTGCAAATATCAGCTGACTGATCCTACACCTAGAATATCTACATTCTCTGAGAAATTCTAGAGCTGCTAGTGTTTTAGCACAGAGCTCCAACGATATCTATCCAATGTACAAAACATTTTATGCCTATATTGGGTTTTTCAGTTGCTGAGTCTTTGAATACCTGAGTGATGTAAAAACAAGAGTAAAATCAATATAACTGTATTTTTTTAATACTTACAGATATCTTCTCCATATTGGACCCTTTGAGTCTTTGAAAAGTGTTAAAACCTGAGAATTAAAGAGGGATTGAAAAAGTTAATTATAGTTCATATAAAAATAAATATAAAGCTGAATTCAAGTTTTACTTGTATTGCTTGAAGAACAGAAAAGAGGCTTAATTTACAGATTTTTAATCTTTAACTGGTTTCAGACTCGAAATGCATCTATTTTTTTTCTCTGCCTACTATAATTTCAGGAAACTCTCCTTCATTGCTAATTCATTCAACAAGATAAAAAAAGCTATCAAGTATTTCTAGAGAAACCTTCATACATTTAAAATAACTTATTTCATGGGTGCTTCTACTGCCTTACTGCTAACTAACCCGGTGCATCTGAAACATATGAAGCCTTTCTTCTCTGTCAGCTTCTCAGTGACATCACTACATCCATAGTTCACATGGAATTCCTACATATTCCTTTTGTACATATTGAGCATAACCACTTCCAAAGATGGCAGTAGAGTCATGTCTTCTTTCCTTGTAATTAAGTCCTTGCTAAGCAACTATCTAAATTTATTGTTAACTCTTGTCTCATTGACAGAATCTCTACATAGCTTTCACAGGTCTCATAAGCCCCTCATCTCAATTTTCAACCAGTTCGGAGATGTTTCCTTTGCTTTGACAAGAATTATCATAATCGCCAATAACGTTTATTTTCATTATGAGCGTCCTTAATTGATTAAAAATGTATTTAAGCTCCTGCTTAAACACAGTTTTTCTTGGACAATACCATCCAAAAGTTAAGCGATTAAAAATAAAAATAAAAACAGAAACCAGAATTACAGAATAAAATTGGCCCCCAGTAAATATAAATAGCGCTAGTGTTGGGTTTGGGTTTAAGTTGTCTTAAAAATTGTTGTTGAAAATAAATAAACTTCTTTGTTAAATCTGTATGTTGTTATTTTTTAACAATACCTTCATAATAATGGCCAGCAATTTTGGGGAACGGGAAAGTCGATTAAATCGACCCCAGTGCATGACTTGTACTTTATTTTATCGACCCCATAAGGATGAAAGGCAAAGTTAACCTTGGCAGGATTTGAACTCTATGCCGCGAAGCATGTCCGACGCTCTACCGATATTTGCCAACCCCCTGCCTTCATAATAATTGTTTCTACTTTAGGCACAAGGCCAGCAATTACCCAATACATTACTGGTACTTTATTTTATCGACCCCGTAAGGATGAAAGGCAAAGTTAAGCTCGGCGAGATTTGAACTCAGACCGTAAAGGGACGTAACTATGCTAGAAAGCATGGCGTCCAACCCTCTCCCGATACTGGCAATTCACTTCATAATAATTGTTTCTACTTTTTGCACAAGGCCAGCAATTACCCAGTGCATTACTGGTACTTTATTTTATCGACCCCGTAAGGATGAAAGGCAAAGTTGACCTCGGCGGGATTTGAACTCAGAATGGAAAGAGCCGTAATTCTATGCGTCAAAGCATGGCGTCCAACGCTCTTACGATACTGCCAATCCACCGTTTTCTAATTTAGGCACAAGGTCAATAATTTTGGGAAAGGGGAAAGCCAATTAAATCGATCCCAGGACGTTCCTTTCTATTAACGGTGTCAAGAATGAAAGTAAATTTATTTCCATTTTCGAACGTCGTGAAAATGAAAATAAATTTATTTTCATTTTCGATTGTTTATCTCATAACAAAAATGTCTGGACGAGTATATGGTCGCACTACGTGCTGATGATATTTTGGATGCAAATGACATCCTTAATGATAATGTAACAATTTTTACTCTAATATCTGCGATACCCGGTGACACTGTGTGTGTTGCAGTGGTTGGCGAGACGGCGTTTGTTGGCAAACAGTGTGAATTGTCCTGTTTGTAATGAGGCTTGCAGATTGAACCAGTATTCTGGAGGGGGGGGGGGGGGGGTCGATAAATGGAGTTGGCGATGCAACCGCGACAAATTCAGTCAATCGGTGCGACGGAATTCTTTTTTTGAACGAAGCCATGTGCGACTGGATCACCTTATTGGTATTATATACACGTGGTGCTATGATCACACACAAGTTGAGATGATTAGAGAAACGGGAGTCTCCGAACGGACAGTTATAGACTGGTGCAATTTCATTAGAGAAATTTGTGAGCAGTATTTGGAGGAAAATCCTCAAGAACTTGGAGGATTCGATGACAATGGGGAGTCCATCATTGTCGAGATAGACGAATCGAAATACTTCCATAGAAAGTATCATCGTGAGGTGTGGTGACAAGGCCACTGGGTCTTCGGCGCTGTTGAACGCCATTCTGGACGCTGCTGCTTTGTAGAAGTCCCAAATTGAAGCCGTGAAACTCTCGTCCCCATTATTCAGCAGTGGATTTTGCCAGGCAGTCGCATCATCTCCGATGGTTGGGCTTCCTATTCGGAAATTGAAGGTGGGATTTACCTTCATGATGTTGTGGTGCACGAACGGAACTTTGTAGATCCTGCGGACCCTGATGTGCACACACACACAAAATGTAAATAAACTATCGAAAATGAAAATAAATTTACTTTCATTCTTGACACCGCTAATAGTAAGGAACGCCCGATCCCAGTGCATTACTAGTGGATTTTTTTTTGGGGGGGGGGGGATGTTGCTATATTCTAAATGCGCACTAAGTTCGCTACTTAAAATCCCCTTATGGGTCAACCTATACTTTCTGAGAAACAAAAGCTTTTGAATCCCAAATTTAGATACTTATGAACTGAACAACTGTTCTCTTACGATGTTTAGTGTGGAAAGAAGGTTGCTCTACATTATGTGTGATAGGCGAGCTGTCAGTGAAGATAAGAACCTCACAGTTAGCGGTCTAATACCCCCAAACGTCTCGAACCTCAGAATAAAAATAAAAACAGACCTACATAAACAAAAACATTCAAAATATATCACTTACTCCTGATATAGCCAGAGCACAAAGATTTAGCTTGCTGCAGAAAAATCCGACATTTTAAGGCATGTTTTACTAACATCATTACTTATCAATATTTCACGTTATCTATCTCTTAAATGTAAAAAGTATTTACAATTGAATTAATAAAGTGAAGAAGAAAAAGCGAACGAAGAAATTAGTGTTTAGATAACAAACTAGAAAACTAACGTCACTTCCTGTTTGCGTTGACACCTTGTTTGGAGATTATAAAGTCTGTTTCTCGATCACGAAGTCCCAGATTCAATCTCACTGCACGACACATTGGACAAGTATCTGTTATTGATTCGAACTTTGTGGGCAGATTCTTATAGACCTATATTAAAATGAAAGTAACAGGCGGATGTGGCGAAGCTTACGAAAGAAGTGAATGTAAATAGATACAGTTATGCAGTTAATTCCAACTATAAATTTCAATGACGCAAGAAATAAGATAAACGCAAATTGGTGTTTTTTAAAACTCATTTACATACATGTTAACTGCAACTATAAATTTCACTGATGCAAGAAATAAGATTCGCGAATGTCAAGTGACTGTTTTTCAACTTATTTCTCCACATACGTGCAAATATAATTGAAACAAGGAAGTTTGAGGGAAAAGTTGTGTGTTTACTTGCTTTGTTCATTTGTATATCAGCTAACTGTTTTATTAATAAAATTTTAAAAACATCGTAAACAAATCTATTTCAAATAACAACAACACTACATATTTAAAAACGGAAAATGAAGGTAAGGGTGTAGGGACGTGGTTAGTCAGTCTAGTCACTACTTCTGATCAGATCCGAGTATAGCCCTTAGAAGGACTTTTATCGCATACGGTCTGATCAGATCTGAAGATAGCCCTTAAAAGGACTGTTGAGGATGGACAGACGAAAGCACAAGTTGAAAGGACGAAGCAAGGAGAGATGTAAATTCGATCAGCTATTTATTTTCACATGAAGCGACGATACGAGGTACAAGGCGTGTGTGAGTGACAAAGGCGAGTTGACTCTGCCAAATGTCGACTGCTGAAGTGTTTGGAACCACTCTATTTATACAGAAATAATCGTTTGATGTTTAGCCGATGTGTAGGCGTTTATTCTGGTAGGTTTTAAGAGTTCTTTTGTTTCACGTTGAGGTAGCTAGCTAACAGGTAGATGGCGCTGTATATTTCACAGATGTTATTTCCGGTGGCTGTACAAGGGCAAGGGCGCGGCAGTGTTGGGGCTGTAACCCCGTGGAAAAGACCGCAAAAGCATTTCCGCGGACAATGGTCAGCGACACCCGCTGCAACAGCCACCCCACCTCGCGGGGCTCTTTCCTCAGACGGGCTGCTGACGTTCCGATCTTGCGGAGGATCTCGGCAGTATGAGGTACAAGTACGCCTGAGGTCTCGACGGCGACTAATGTGAGGAGGAAGCAGCCGGAATATCCCTGGTATATGTTTGTCTTCCTTTCCTCTGCATTGTGGGCCGCAGTACCAGGGTTTGTGGCTGAAGCTACTATGTTGGAAGCAGAGAACATGTCGCAACATTTGGTGTGTAAGATGAGGGATCTACATCCTTCGAATAGGAAGAGGGTAATTCCGTCTCTGCGGTCAAGGCCTACTGGCTCCAGTTGAGATGGGAAGCCAGCTGTGTCCAGGCTCCTTCTCAATATATAATTGAGAGCGACGTGTTGGAGGAACTGGCCTGTGCTCTGGCAGCAAAACAGTGGGTGCATGCCAAACTTGTCAATGACTGTTCCGCAATGGCATTTATGTGGCTCACATGCACGGAGGCGTTGGACCATTCCAATACGAGTACACTCGTCATCACTGAACTGAGCCATGCGGCGCTGTTTGGATGTGAAGTGGAGTGGAGTCAGGTGAGGCAGTGTTGGTCCAAGCCAGACTTGACAATCCTGAAGGAAGACCTGCATTTGATGTCGTCCCAGTTACGTTGGACATTTGTATACTGAGGGACTTCACCTGTCCAATTGGCCAGAGCCTGTTCGAGCTCTGGTGTCCCGCCAGGTTCGGCCGTCTTGTGTATTGTATTTGAAGTTGAATGAGTGGTTAAACTTGGTTGGTCACCTGGTTTAACACCATCATGTAAGCCTTGGGTGGCTTTAACGAAGGCCACTCTGATTATTATAAAATAATTGAAATGAAAAATCTCACAATATCGCGAAAACCATTGGCATTATATGAGCAGTATCAAGGGCAGATTGGCAGTATCGATAGAGAGTTGGACACCATGCTATACAGCATAGAGTTACAGCCCTTTACGGTCTGAGTTCAAATCACGCCAAGGTTAACTTTGCCTTTCATCCTTACGGGGTCGATAAATTAAAGTACCAGTCACTCACTGGGTCGATTTAATCGAACCCCCCCACCGAAAAATGGTGGCCTTGTGCCTATATAAGAAACCATTATCATCATCATCATCATCGTTTTATGTCCGTTCTTCCACGCTAGTATGGGTTAAACGGGTTGTCCTGTTGTGGGCAGTGTCCAGTCAGCTGACCTTGTCTTGCTCATACAGGAACTGATTCTGGCTTGATTTCTACAGCTGGATGCCCTTCCTATCACCAACCTCATTTACAGTGAGCGCTAGGTGCTTTTTTCCGTAGCGCCTACACATCCACTTTACAGTGTGGACTGGGTGCTTTTTTTGCCGTGGCCCCTCCACGACCACTTTGCAGTGGGAGGGTGTGGGGGCATATTGTCTATATGCTTCAGCTTCGGCTTGTTCCTGTGGGGGGTCGGGTCTTCTGTATTACTGCATGACGCCAGAGGTCACGGTCATGTGTCATTGCACTTGAGAGGTGCAATTGGGTAAGGTCGGCCTTTATCACCTCATCCCAGGTCTTCTTGGGTCTCCCCACTCTGCGGCTTCCATCGACTTCTAGTGCTCTGCACCATTTTATGCAGCTGTCATCCTTCATACGCATCACATGTCCATACCAGCATTTTATTCCTCTGATGCTCAGTCTCTCTCTCAATTTGTTTATACTTTGCTGTTCACGTATATTACTATTACACATCCATCGGAGCATGCAGGCTTCGTTTCTTTCTAATCTGCGCAAGTCTTCTACAGACAGTGCCCAGCTTTCACTTCCATGTAACATTGCTGTTCGTATACATGCATCATACAGTCTGCCTTTCATTTTGAGGGAAAAGCCTTTTGCAGCTAGCAATGGCAGTAGCTCCCTGAACTTCTTCCATCCCGTTCTAATATGAGCAGTATCTAATAAAAAATAAAACATACTATTAAAAGGAACAAAAAATAAAGAAAAAAAGGTATTACTATTGAAGACCCCCTTTGATCTCTGTAAGAAAAATTTTTTCTTCGGATATTTTGTGTGCTATCAACTAACCTGACCTCCAACATGCTCACAGTCGTCTTTTTTTCAAAAGTAAAACGGTTGAGATGAGATTTTTTTTTATTGCATGTTCTCAACGAATATGATATCCGAACCAATCGAAAAAAGAGAGGGAAGGACCACCGGAGTTTTGCAGATCTATAAGCCCCCTCATGTTTGGTGGGAAATTATTTTTCTTTGTATCTTTTTCCTGACCCCTGAGATGCTCGCAATTGACTTTTTTCCCCTGGATTAGGGTTTGGGTTAAGGTTACAGTTTCTGTTTTCCAGGGATAAAAAAGTCGATTGCAAGCATCTTGGAGGTCAAATTAGTTGATAGTACACGAAAAAACTAGGAAAAATTTTTTTCCCACGAAATCCAGGGGGGTCTATAAATTGACCAAAAGAGCAAGAAAGAAGTAAATAGTGGAAGAAGACACACACTCAATTACACTTTGTAACAGGCAGGGCCAGTGCCTGGGAATTTATAAATAATTTCACCTTACAGTTCGGCAAGCTCACAAACCTAGATTTTGATACCTCTTGCTTTGACCACACTAAGACAATTACTTAGCCTGCTACATGGCAAAGATGTCTAGTGATTTTCTTATTGATTTCAGGAAATTATTGTATATTTAATTTAATTATACCAATTTGTATAAATTTGTGATCCTTTAAAATTCAATAATGCATCACTCTGAGGTCTGCTGGTCTAATGGTAGCACTAGTTTTAACAGCATTGTTGTAGATAATAGATAGTGAAGCTAATGCACTAGAACAGCTAAACATTCTCATGAGCATCACCTGACTTCTGTAAATTGAACTGCCAACAATGACAAAAAACCATTGTTGTCTGCAACCATACTCCCTTAAGTGTTTGAAATAGCACACTGAAAAATATCAAGCTAATTCCCAAAAAATTTAGCACTCACAGAAAGTAGGCAGCACCTTGAGTATTGATAAAAAAGAAAGCTCAATATATATTATAGCTGAAACTACCCCAAGCTATCTGAGTCAATTTATTCTGTTCTGGAACTGACAACACCAGCTTCCTCCACTGTTGTAGAGCTGTATTCACTTCTTCTATTAGAGCTTGTCTGTGTTGAACTGAAACCAGTAAATACAAAACAACTTTGAACTTTGTGGAATTTCATTTCCATCTATCTTATGATAGAGCCAAAATCATCCAACCAAAATAAAATCCTTTTCCTATTTATTGCCGGAAAACTCTTAGCAATTTTACTGTTTAAGTAGTTATTTTTTATTTTTCTGAGATGATACATTTCAATTACAATTTATATATCCTTTACAAAACCCAACCCATAAACGGAATATACATTGTGAAATAAGTGTTATCATACATGATGTAGAGTAACCTTCTTTCCATAAGTATCTAAATTTGGGATTCAAAAGCTTTTGTTTACCAGAAAGTATAAGTGGACCCATAAATGGATTTTAAATAGCGAACTAAGTGCTTGTTTACTTAGAATATAGCAACATTTCCCCCAACAATAAAAGAATCCAGTTTCTAAATATTTACACTCATCGATATCTAAACTTCAACTTTTGTTGTTGAACTTTATTTTCTCTTTCTTTCAGTATTTTGGCGTCTTTTTGTAAACTCCTTATGGTTATTTAAGCATTTTTTTAAAATTTAGAATGTTTGTTTCGATTTTTGTTGTAAACGTTATGATTAGAATTACAATTCTATAAAAAGAAGAAAAAACCCCTATGTAATCCCCCCCCCCCCCCCCCCCCCCCCAAAAAAAAAAAAAAATTAAATAGAAACTGCTGGTGGAGTACTTCAAAACGAAGTAGAAGATGAACAAATTTAGATTATTTTGTTTCTTGTAATCTCCGAAATAAGTAAGTTATAGAGAAGGTGCTTATTATGCAACTCTGTAAATGATTTTATTTATTTGCTCATTTCAGGCATTTTTCTAAGTAAAATTAGTGACTATTTGCCACAATCAGGTTTCAATTCCCATTTGAAGCTATTTTTCTTTGTAAAGGCATAAATATTAATATGACATTTTCAGAACAATTACATCATTTGTTTCAGGTTTCCAACTAGTGAAACACTGGTTCATTGTGTTTATAATAATGAGAGTGTGAAGGAAGTGATGGTTCAACTTGTACAGAACAAATACTACAAGGTATTTTTATTTTGAAACACTGAATGGTCAGTTTTCTTACTAATATACACTGGTTAAAGTTTATACATATATATATTACAGGGAAAAATGTGGGCGCATGTAAAGAAATATTCTTAAATTAATTGTTTCTACTTTAGGCACAAGGCCAGCAATTATCCAGTGCATTACTGGTACTTTATTTTATCGACCCCGTAAGGATGAAAGGCAAAGTCAACCTTGGCGGGATTTGAACTCAGATCATAAAGGGACGTAACTATGCTGGAAAGCATGGCGTCCGACCCTCTACCGATACTGCCAATCCACCGCCCTATTCTTAAATTAATAAACCTAGAAAAGTAAAGGACAAGTTATTACACCTGGAAAAGTAAAGGACAAGAAAACTTCTTCTTAAAACTTCTTAAAATATTGCAGCTATAGTATAAATTTGAATAATAAAAAATATTTGATTTAAATATACATAGAAAGTGATAAATTCTAATAATACAGTTGACTCTCTAATTGATAATAATACTAATTTATGATCATTTATTTAATTTTGTGATCCTAATTTACACCATAGTGGTTGGGTCATTAAATAAATATACTTTATTTTACTTTACTAAATGGGACTGAAAAAATTAGTGACAATTATAAACATCAAATAAAACAAAATTTTGGCGTGTAAATGACACTAACAATTAATTAATAATTAATTAGGGAGCCAACTGTAATGATAAATAATAACAAATTATAATTGTTTAATAATGAAATTTAAGACCTGTCAGAGATCAAAATAACCAATCTACATTTTTAGGTAGAGTAAAATTAGACTACAATTAAAAATTAAACATTGTCTAATTCAACAGTTCATCTAATGAATTGATGAATTCACTATAATTGATTGATTCACTATAAATGAATAATTGATGAATTGACTTTTACCTAATTTTTCCCCTTGAGATGTTGAATTTTACTATATTATAAAAAAAATCTGTAATACTCATAAAAAGTGCAATTATATGATGCACTGTTTTTGATTTATTTTACTGCATTATTTTATAACTAAATTTTTAAAAATATAATTTGATTAAGAGTGAAAATTTTTAAATATCTTATAACATAAATTAATAAATTTTACATCATCATCATCATCATCATCATCAACGTTTAACGTCCGTGTTCCACGCTTGCATGGGTTTGGACGGGGGTATTCCCACTTGAGGCAAGAGTGATTGTCTTGCTCGCATAGGACTGTCTGGCAGGTTTTCTACAGTTGGATGCCCTTCCTAACACCAACCACATTTACAGTGTGGGTCTGGGAGGTTTTTACTGTGTTGCCTACACGGCCACATTACAACGTGGACTGTGTGTTTTTTTGTCGTGACACCTACACGATCTCATTTGTTTCGGCCTGGATGGCGCGGCACCAACATAACTTTACATAGAACGGGGTGGTGTGGGTGGGGTGGGGGTGGTGGGACGGGGTGTATTTTGTTAGAGATGCCTACTGGCTGTAGTAGGTTTTACTATGTATTTAGGTAAGGCGGGTCTTCTCTGTTACTGAGTACCGCCAAAGGTCTCGGTCCAATTAATTATTATTATTATTAATTAATTATTGTACAAATTATTGTACAAATTATTGTATAAATTTTATTTTAAAAAGATTAATTTGTATACACCAAGAAAAAAATTAAGTATACAGTAGTCAACTCTCCCTATAAGACAGTCATTTTTCCAGTCCTTTAAAGTGATATTTTTTTAACAATTAACTTATAATTATTTATTTTTAGTTTTATAATCTAAATATTTTTTTTTCAAATTTAGACTTTAGCTGCAATATTTTAAGAAGTTTTAAGAAGAAGTTTTCTTGTCCTTTACTTTTCCAGGTGTAATAACTTGTCCTTTACTTTTCTAGGTTTATTAATTTAAGAATATTTCTTTACATGCGCCCGCATTTTTCCCTGTAATCCACTTTTTTTCCAGGCAATGCAAGGATATTATATTAATATTAATAAAAATATTTATCAACAAATAAGTTAAATAATAATAATAAATAATAATGAATAGGAAGAAGTGCAGATAGGAAAAGTAATCAGGGTGGGAATCGAACCCACGACCTTCAGATTGCCGGTCCGCTGCTCTACCAACTGAGCTACCTGACCACAATTCACTATGGCACAATCTATCACTATTTTAATGTATTAGAAATTAGAAACAAACTAAGCGTTACTTATGTATGTAGTTCCTTACACTCTTTTGGTCCTCACTTATTTTTATGTAACTTTTTTTCTACTGAACCAAATTTCAATATTTTTATGTCAAAAAGTAGCTTATCTATGGTCCTATAAAGTGCAAAAAACCGCATCCAATTCTATCAAAAATTCAATTAGTGACAAAGCTTTGAAGGTGTCGCGAGTGACCGAAATGGGACCTTAAGAATATTATACACCTACTACCGTAGGTGTATGATACACATACAATAGTCTTCCACAGTTTGCCTTCCAAATTCCACTCTCAAAGTATTGATAGAAGACACCAGCCCAAGGTGTCATGCAGTAGAATCATGTCATTATAAAAGGAACTTCTTAACCACATAGCCAATGGTGTGTCTTCAGATAAGAGGCTCTCACTCCTATAAATTATATTAACATTTTTTACCAGCACCACTGTACATAGATTTGTTTCATTATTAAATATTTATTCCTGTATTACAAAATGGTGAGAGCACACAGGAAAGGCAATGGACGAGGGGGGGGGGGGGTTGCAACCTTTCATCAACTGATTCATGTTGGCTACAACATACATGCATACACAAGACATTCCTAAGCTAAATTTACCCAGTTCACCACACCAGATCTATGCACCACTTTGACCACATAACCTTTAGAGCACTGGAGGCAACAAAATGCACCATAGAGTAATTTCCTCTTAATAGATAATGCAATGTCAAGGGAAACAACTCATAAAAATTACTAGCATATTAAAGGATAAACAAGGACCTTACTCAATCCATAAGCATTAATTTGAAGATGGGAAACAGAATAATTTTAGAGTATATATAGACAAGAAAACAAAGTGTTACCCAAAGATGGTAGATGAAAGATGATTGCTCATGACGAGATGTGTGTCTATATTTACAAAGCAATAAATAATCCATCATTCACTTTTCAAAAGATATATAAGTAATTTGCCTTGCTATTTAACAGAGGAAAACTTATAATTAACAAAGCATGTTACTGGAATTATGAATAATAATTTCATTATGGGACACTTATTATGAAGTTTTGATGTTATATTTTCTACTAAATAAATATTTATGTATAAATCTTAAATATTTAAGCTAGAATATAGTATTAAAGATTTTAAGGTAAACTTAATGTAAGTATAACTACCATTTTTGAATTAGAAACCAAGTTACACCTCATTTAAAAAATGAAAGAACATACTGTAGACTGTTGTTCTAGATACATTTTGTCTAAAAAAAAAAAAATATTGGATGAGTATGTCTGGAACACCTTTGATTATATTATAGATTGGCTAGATTAGAACTAAGCTGAAGCTTGAGGTTGGTGTAAGCTCAATTAAGAAGATACTAAATTTCTTATTAAAAAAATAAGCAATAATTTACACTCTATACTTTACAAAATGTCAATTTTATTCCCACCTGTTTCAAACCATCCAAAACAAAATCCATTTCCTATTTATGCTGATTTTAATAAACCCGGATGTTGAACTGCTGCATTATTTATTGAATAAGGTCTTTGGGACACAGATCTTTTATTGTTAAAATGTTGATCAGCCAATCAAAACAAAACCCTATTTCTACTTAAGTTAAAATAAAAAATCTTAGAGGAAAACTCTTAACAGCTTCCACACTTTGTTTAAGTAGTTTTATTTTATTTTTCAGACTTGGGATGTATTTTAATTATAATTTGTGAAACCCATACGAAACCCAACCTATAAACTGAATATATATATAGTGAAGTAAGTGCAAACTTACTTAGAAGGTCATGAATAAAAAGTAATATTCACAAAAAGAGATTTTATGTTGAATTGTTTTTTGCAAAGATTGCTTATGGTAACATAGGCACTAGATCTTTGGTTAAAATATACACAATCAAGAAGCTTGTGTCTTCATATTTTAATATTTAGATAATGATGATGATGATAATGAAAGTATTTAATAATATAGGACCCATATTGTATAATAGTGTAAAATTAGTCGGCTGGAATTTGCAGACAGCATGGTGTTACTTAACTCGACAGAAGATGATCTCTGACTTGGACTCGATAGGTTTGATGCCGAGTAGTGCATAGCTGGAATGAAAATCAGGGCTGCGAAAATTGAGACACTCATCCTGTCAAGGAAGCCTGCGCAGTGTACTCTACATGTGAATGGAGTTCCACTGAAGCAGGTAGAAAAGTCCAAGTATCCTGGGGCCATGTTCATGAGTGATGGAAGGCAGGAGGCTGAATTAAGTGCAAGAATTTCAGGAGCTGGTGCAGTAATGCGCCAGCTTCAGCATTCAGTAATCAGAAGAAGGGAGTTAGGAGTAAAAGCCAAACTCGCTATCTTCAATTCGGTATTCGTGCCAAAGGTTGTTTCTGACAGGATCCACTGGAAGGAGTATTTGAGGACTCAACCCCCACGACCCTCTCAAGAAGAAGAAGAAGACACAAAAGCAACATCAATTACATTTTTATAAACATACTCTCTCTTCTGCTAGAAGAATGGAGGGCCCCTGTTTGCCGAGGGAGGGGCTGTTTGATGAGGGGGGTTCAGGGTATTCATCCCTACTGGCCTCGATAAATCCGGTCATGGGAACAGCTGATGGTAGATGCATTTTAATCTGTCTTAGAATATCAAACATTATACCCTTTTATTGATTCATTCCACCTTATTTAATTCTATTGCAAACAAATTATCAGCTGTCCGCCTCGCTCTACAATTACATTAGGCAATTGCACACATCGCCCTCAAATTTGTTCTTAAATCTCAACATTCGCCGCATTAACAAAATTAGTGAATATGGATCGGAAAAAAATGGTTAGGCAGAATTAGAATATGATAAAAAATGACTGATATCAGATCGTCAATTCAATCTAAATATGAAACTAAATTAATGTATCATCGCTGCAGTCATTGTAAATCACTTTGATTTTCAAATAATAATAATCTACCTATTCAGTTCGTGAATGGAACAAAGGTTATTTGTATGTTTTTTCTAAATTGTAGAATGTAAGTAACTCAATGCATTTGTTGCCGTATAAATTCCATTGATAAAGTTTCTGCTGCATGGCCAATCACCCATCTTTCATAAAGAAGGATCAATTTAAAGAATGGCAAGCACCTGGCCTGTCGCCAGTGGGGAGGGACACTGGATGGCATTGCTCACTTACTCTTCAGTAGTGGACCCTCAGATCTAGAAAATTTAGGATGAAATGCTTATCTCGAAACACTACTTTAGTATTACTGCAAATTAGAAAGTCCACTGCAAATGATTTTTTTGAGCTAGTGCTGGATTCGAACTGGTCCCAAGTAGCCACCTCCCTAACAAGAGGTGATACCACTTTGGATCTACTCTTTACCACTACTCCTGAAACGGTTATTAGTGTCACTACTGAGGAACTTTTAGATGATCATGCTATGATCATTGCCAATCTGTTTCTTATGGGCAGTAACAAAAATCACAACTATCTCCAAACTTCTCGCTTTGACTGGAATAAAGCAGACTGGAACTCTTACTGCAGCAAGCTACAACGCTCAAACTGGCTTGAATTTTACGACTCTGGAGATGTGGACAGTATACTTCAGAACATCCTGAACTTAATATGGACAGCATGTGCAGCATCAGTACTATGTAAGCACAAAAACATCCCAAAAGTGCAATTTTGGAGGCTACAGAAGTCTGACTTGCCAGGAAAGAATGTTGTAATGCTGAATGGGAATACAAACCGCATAAATCAGATATCAATAGAAAAAAGCGCAATAAATCATCCAACCATCTCAAGCAAGTGACAAAAAGGGCAGTACTTGAATTTGAACAGCACATAGCAACCAACCCTGACAGTAAGGTGTTCTGGAAATATATACATTCAAAGCAGAGACCTCACTCTCCAGTTGGTCCTCTTTGCAATCCCCACACAAGCCAGATTACTGACGATCCCAAAGAATGTGCAGAACTCATTGCTGAATGCTATGCAGGCATTTTTACTGTTGGAAACCAAAACGTACCATCTCCACCACCTCTAATATCAAATTCTATAATAACTATGGAATTTACACCTGCAATATACTATACATGCACCTTTGATGAGTTGTAGTGCACCTGAACACTGTACACAATAATTTCATTGGGTAATTGCTGCCTTGAGCCAAAAGTAGAAACAATTATTATTATTATTATATTTTTAAATGTCCAAGGAAAATATGAAAAAAAATATTGTAATTGGTTTAAAAGAATATGAAACAAAATCATTGATCAGAGATTGCCGTCCACTTAAAGCAAAAAACACCCCTACTTCATCAGACTTAACTTGGGGCTAAACAACGAGTCCTATTATTATATAATTTATATTTTATACCTCATATTCACGCTTGTGCTTGTTTGTATGTGTATATAATGTGTGCACGTATGTACACACAGCAGACCTGCCAACATCTAAAAAGCAAAATGGGGAGTACCACAAAAAAAAGTGCGCCCAAAACGGGGAGAAATGAGCCAAAATGGGGAAATTTTACATAATGAAAGCTATACCCATTTTCACAAAAGAATACATCTTTCACACTCCCCAAGGTGGGTAGGATATCTCCCCCATCGAACAGGGAGAGTTGATAGGTCTGACACAGACACATGTGTGTATGTGGACACATTTGGCCGAGTTGTTAAGAAGTTAATTTTGCAGATCTCAGCTTGACTCCACTACATGACTTTTTGGGCGAGGCTTTTACCATAGCTTCGGGTCAACCTAACCTTTGTGAGTGAAACTGAGCAGACAAAGTCTATGAAAGCTCAACAAATAGAGTGTAACTCAAAGGGCTGGCCTAGGCACATTGTGTCACGCTGATTCTGTCGGATTATGCTCAGCCATTTACGCGCTATTTCAACGAGTAGGTAGTTTGGTTAATCGAACAACTGGAATACTCATCGGAGTTTCATTTATATTACTTTTAACCAGTGGCAGATTAAGGAGGAGCGTTGACTGTGCTGTTGCCAGGGCCCCGTAAAATCTAAAGGGCTCAAAATTAATTTTGGTAAACGTATAGAATAGCGAACGTAAAGGACGTAATTTAAAAAAAAAAAGTTTTTTCGAAATGAGTACCTATGTTAACAAGTATAAGAAGCTTTGTATAATTCACAGTTGTATAAATAACATTAAAAATTGTTTATAATTCTTTACAGAATGAAAATATAAATAAATACAATTAATATACAAAGCATATAAATGAATTTACAGTAGAATAACATAACAAATATGTTTTAAATATATACATGAATAACACTACAGATGCTTAAATAACATTATAAATTGCTCGCGATTCTTTCAGAACGATATATTCCTTTAATGTTGCAATATTAAAGAAAATATAAAGTGAACAACCAAGCCACTGCCAGAGCAAAATACAGCAGCATCACGAGGAGTACTGGACAACCTCTCTAATGATTTTTGAGGCAAGCCAGCGCACTCGCACCGTTGCCTCAGGTGATGGCGAGGCTGAAGCGCTGGAACAGGGGAGTACGTGGCTCTGATGAACGCCAACCAGCGTAAAAACAGACTGTCAGCTTCTCTCCCTTCTTTCGCTGAAAAGAAGTAAGTGACATAGTCACTTTAAAACTGATAGCGTATGGTCTTCTAAATGTTTTTAATTAAACATACGGTATATTGCCAAATATACTATACATACATTCATTTATACATCGCTATTTCAGAGCACCAATCCTAATATCATCATCATCATCATTCCATTTTATGCCTGCTTTTTCCCTGCTTGCAAGGGTGGGACGGGAAGTGATTCTGGCTTGACTTCTACAGCTGGATGCCATTCCTAACACCAATCTCATTTACAGTGAGTGCTGGGTGCTTTTTTGCCGTGTCACCTCCACGACCACTTTGCAGTGGAATATGGACCCCAGTCCCTATCATCTCATTTCTACAGCTGAGTAAACTGGAGCAATGTGAAATAAAGTGTCTTGCTCAAGGAAACAACACATCACCCGGCCTGAGAATTGAACTCACAACCTTTTGATTGCAAGGCCAATGCTCTAACCACTAAGCCATGTGCCTTCATATATATGTGTGTGTGTGTGTGTGTGTGTGTGTGTGTGTGTGTGTGTGTGTGTGTGTGTGTGTGTTTTTATATATATATATATATATATATTGTTATGCTTGGGGAGGGTCATATTTGTGTAATATTGCCAGAATTAATAACAGAACACACTCACTGTTTGGTTGGTTTTCGCTTTTCGCTTCTGTGTCTTTTATATCAGTAATCTAATTTATTCGGTCCTCAATGTTGCCATTTTAATATAGATGAGATTCTACAGGACTAGAACTGTTTCATTCTTTAGAAATCATCAGGAATATATGTATATATATATATATATATATATATAACGGAGGAACCAGGTGGACCATAACGCACCAAAGTACTCAATACTTAGGGTAGTAGAGTGGGTAATAGGAACGAGTAGGACCTCGACGGCTGAGCTCAAGCCGTTTCGACGGCTAATTCTGGACGTCCAGAATTAGCCGTCGAAACGGCTTGAGCTCAGCCGTCGGGGTCCTACTCGTTCCTATATATATATATATATATATATATATATATATATATATATATACATATACGTTCAACAATCTGGCAGGAAGGTATACGTTGCTGACGATAGCTAATAAGCTTGAAACTAGTACAGCGTTCCTTTGTCAGTGTTGAATAAACGAGCAACGATGGTTGTTGGACACTTAATACGGGATGTTTGTTTACAAACACACCGAGCATTATAATAAATGTTCGGTGAATGCATACGTACATATATATATGTGTGCATGTATGTATATATATATACATACTACTGTACGTCTGTATACATATATGTATGTACGTGTACATACTTATATTTAAGTAACAGCCGTACTAAGAGTGGGAAATGAAATTTCGTTTCATGTTTTCCGTTTATCGTTTTCGGTGCACCCGGCCGATTAACCCACTCAATATGCAAATTGGGCTACTCAGCCATTAATATGCATAAGGTAAGTATATACGTTCAACCATCTGGCAGGAAGGTATACGTTGCTGACGATAGCTAATAAGCTTGAAACTAGTACAGCATTCCTTTGTCAGTGTTGAACAAACGAGCAACGATGGTTGCTGGACACTACGGCTTAATACGGGATGTTTGTTTACAAACACACCGAGCATTATAATAAATGTTCGGTGAATCCATACGTACATATATATATGTGTGCATGTATGTATATATATATACTTACTACTGTAAGTCTGTATACATATATGTATGTACGTGTACATACTTATATTTAAGTAACAGCCGTACTAAGAGTGGGAAATGAAATTTCATTTCATTTTTTCCGTTTATATATATATATATATTTCGTTTCTGAATTTGTTTAGCAATATTCTTTATCTGAAAACGTGTGTTGAAACCGATATTGTTATACTTTGGGAGGGTCATGTTGCCAATAAGAAACACACGCACCAGTTGCTTTCACTTCAATTTATTATAATAAATTTATAAATTTAGGAATTTATAAATTTCCGGTTGGTTGGTTGGTTCCACAACCAGATTGTTGTTTATATATTGTCAAAGTTCTTTCGTCACACATTCTGTGACCTCTTCAGTGACTAGGGAGTCTTTTCTTTGTTTTTGTGCCTCTCCTTTGTTCTGTTCTACGCCATCTTGTTTCTGTGCATGAGCACACACACAGAAACAAGATGGCGTAGAACAGAACAAAGGAGAGGCACAAAAACAAAGAAAAGACTCCCTAGTCACTGAAGAGGTCACAAAATGTGTGACGAAAGAACTTTGACAATATATAAACAACAATCTGGTTGTGGAACCAACCAACCAACCGGAAATTTATAAATTCCTAAATTTATAAATTTATTATAATAAATTGAAGTGAAAGCAACTGGTACGCGTGTTTCTTATTGGCAACATGACCCTCCCAAAGTATAACAATATATATATATATATATATATCAAAGAAAGTGTGGAAAGAAACCTGGTGGACCATAACGCACCAGAGTACTCGATATTTAGAGTAGTAGAGTGGGTAATAAGAAAAGAATCAGATCCCCGACGGCTGAGCTTTGGCCGTTTCGGCAGCTAGATCAGAACTCAGTTCGGATCTAGCTGTCGAAACGGCCGGAGTTTTCCTATATATATATATATATGAAAAACGGACTTAAAAACTCGCGTTAATACCCTGTAATTAATGAGCTCATAGTATAAAAAGACTGACTCTTTATAATCTTTATATATATAAAAGCGAGGATGTGTGTGTGTTTGTGTACAACTTGGCAGGCATAAGGCTTTCACAATTACCAAATTTTCTGTGCACGTTGCACAGGTCGACAAGATTGTTACATCACAAACATTTTTCAAATCGACCCACGTTGAGCGATTAAAAATCGATATCAAAATTATCGGTAGAAAAATTGATGTAAGGGAGATAACAAACTTCATTGACAATCCTTATAAAAAAGGGAGATAACCGTTTCACCAAATATATTCGTTTGCATTAATTATTGAAGACTTCTGCTTATTTTGACAGGTTGGGGACAAATAATGTTCTTCTTTTACTTCCTAGCTATATATTCTTAGCATAATTTCAAACCCCGAGCAACGCTGGGTAAATCTGCTAGTCTAATATATAGAAATAAACACACTTCTTTGTGTGTTTATTTCTATATATTATATTATATACTGGGTGAACCTACAGTAACTTCACGTTACACTCCCTGGATATATATATAATAATAATATAAGGACGATTTGTTAAGTTTTTATTAGGTTTATTGATTGGTAATGCGCGTTTCGCTGTTGATCAGCTCAAGGTTCGATCTGGAATCAAAAGCTCGTCTGACCTCTGCTATTGTTAAGATCTATATATTAACACATATATGGTTATTATATATACACACATATAGAGTTAATATCTATATGTATATCACACACATTTATAGTTAACATAGGTACTCATTTCGAAAAAATCTTTTATTTCAAATACCTTAATTTTTTGTGGGCATAAATAATTGTTTCTACTTTAGGCACAAGGCCAGCAATTACTCAGTGCATTACTGGTACTTTATTTTATCGGCCCCGCAAGGATGAAAGGCAAAGTCAACCTCGGCAGGTAAATAATACGCAAAAGGCCTGATGCTCCATGCATGTTTATTTTGCCACCGCTTTTAACGTATGTAAACACGCATAAAAATACACACACGTGTGGGTGTTTGTGTGTGTATCTCTAGGTGTGTAAACATATACATACATGCGCATGTGTATATGTGTACTTAAACACACAACACATATACGGGCAGATACTGAGAAATATAGAGCCAAAATAAGTAAAATGCATCATGAAAAGGATATTGCGTTTGATATTAAAAGATTCAGAAACAGATTAAAATATATCAATTACCAGCTAATCCACTTAAGTGAAAGGAGTGCGTGAGGAAACGCTAAGAGAACAAAATAGATATATTGAGATAGAGAGAGAGAGATGAGTAGGGGGTCAGGAAATCCGGGTATAAATGTTAATTGTTGACTGTTTTATATAACGGTGTTCAGTGAAATCTTCTCATTCCGTGACCAAGAATGTCAGCTGTAGCTCGTCTAGCAGGCAAGGTTGCCGTAGTAACTGCTTCTACTGATGGGTAAGTTTTAAAATCATATCCCACATAAACACACTTAATGTCACATTCCATGTCGGAATAAACGGTGTGTATCATTGACAATGAATTTCGTAATATTTTCTTAATCGATCTGATTCATTTATACATTCACACATACTTGGTGAGGTTGCCAGTTTAGTCGCCGACGTTCCGACCATGCACAGGTCGTACAGGGGTTACATGTCACAGACCATGTCAGGATGAATCTATCTGAGAACTACGCCAATGCAATGCTCAGTCACTTAATTGTTGATTTCATACGAAGGTTGTTTCGTTGTTCGAACAACTGGAACTCACGCCGTTGGAACCGACGAAGGTCCATCACACACGTATCTCTAATGATGATATGAGCGATATATTTGTATCACCAGTTTGCGAACCTTAGATAAGAATAACCTATAAATCTTCAAGATATGCTCTCAAGTCCCAAATAATAGAGGAAATAAGAACAAGTGGGACGGGGGTTCTAGGTTGTTTCCATTGATTGTTTTAAAAACCAGAATTAGTCGTTTAGTTTACATAAGAGACCCCAACCCATCCTATTTATTTTATAATGTATAGGATTTCTAGTAATGTACTTTTTTTGTCATGTATAATGTCTAAAGAAAATTAATTGTCGCACAAATGCTACTACTTAAAATAAAATTTCGCCGGAGATAGATTGGCAAAATTTAATAAGCGGGTGGTGGGGGTGGTGGAAAAAAATCTGAAAAATTAATAATAAGACAGGGGGGGGGGGGGGGATATTCGAGACCCGAGAGCAGTTTCAATAGAGTAAAAGGTAAGCAAATGACATGTCTGTGTAACTCTAACAGAAATATCTCACTGGGGAAAGAGAGAATATAAACGTTCTAATTATCTGGCGAATGGTTTTAAACCTTATATATTTGTTTAATCTCAACAAACCTGTAATCAAAGACAGTCCAACTGTGGCAATCGTTTCCCTATTTTTTCAGATATATTAAAATAAAAATAAATAATTATAAATGGCGAGGAACCACCACTAGCTTCACAAGAAGAGATTACACATGGCACCATCACATCTCCCTCTTGAAATAACCTGAATCTATTTATAGTCAGGTGTGACTGAAAGGTCAATCCATACTTCCATTCTATTTCACAGAATTAGAAGCTTTGACCACTTGATAGAATTCAGGTCCAGTAATGTAATCACTCTGTAATTATAAACATCTTGTATCACTATCATTCAGGTTTTGATTTTACTGAAGTCTTGCCCATGTGTTTTTATTTTTTTTTTCTTCACACAGACTCACAATTTCAGTTTTTACTGCGGATTTACCCATGCGAACTATTACGCAAACTCACAGCCTTAGATTTTGTATTTCTAGCGTTTTTATTTTCTTTCTCTTGTGCATGTTCAGTGTTCTTTCTCTCCCACTGTATTTACCTGCCTCTCACATGACCACACTCCTCTCCAAGCACTCATAATCTTCTCACCCCTTCTCCACTTTCTATCCCTCCCTCTGCCCACCCCTTACTCCGTCCTCGCGCACAGCCCACCTAGGTATTCGTTCAACCTGTCGGTGGCCCGATGTTTCGACCGAACTATCACCGGTGATTGCCGATAGCTAAAGTTGCCACCACTTTAACCTAGTCCACTCTAGGTGGTGGTGGCATGCGTCGAACGACCAAGAGACCTGCTTGGTGGAACGACTATGTGACAAACAGTCAGCCTTCGACCTCTCATTCTCCACCAACTGCGGCACACACGAGAGGAGCTAACTTGCCCCCACCTACCCCCCCTCCTCTTCACGGCAGATTCCGAGCGAATTCAACCCGGCCACCCACACCACCCCTACAACTGTTAGCCCACCACCCAGCTCCACTCTAGTCCCACCGTTAAGAACCTCTGCTGTCTCCTTTACTGACTCAGTCCCTCCACCGAATTCCAACGCTGGCCCTCTACTGCCAGCTGCTGCCAGCCCACCACCTGATTGCGCTCTCTGTGCCCGCACTAGTCGGTACTTAAAGACAATTAAATGTCACCTATGCCACGCAAGCTACCACAGAAGCTGTATCGGCATCACCAAAATTCAAGCTGAAAGGCTTCAACACTGGACCTGTAATCGGTGCCACTTCAGCTCCGACGTATTCCGTGGGGATGCCCCACGCTTCGATGACCTACTCTCTACTGAGGACTTTGTCACAGCCCTCCAGGGCTTCTCCAAATCAAAGCTCGTTAACCGGATCCCTAAGGGAGCTCGGAATAGCTTTGCACGTGCCCTCTCTAATTTACTGAAAAACGTTTGCTCGTCCAACAATAGGTCTGACTGGCAGAAATTGTTTTTGTTTCCCCTCATCTCTCTCCACGTGCACAATGCGAATTCGGGTTCCCTCACGTCCTCTCTCAAGCAGTAGTTCCAGCTGTTTGAGTCCACCCCAACCACATCTCATCTCAGTTCGACACCGAGCTCGGTGTCCACCAACAGACAACTGGTAGACCTCAAGCGAGCGGTCAATGCCAAATTCAGCGAATTTGACATTAAAGGGGCTGTCCATCTCCTCTCTTCTCTGTCCTCCCTTGCTCCGTGCAACTCTGATTCTCTTGAGTGTCTGAAAGAGAAGCACCCATCGGCACCCCCAGATGATCAGCTACACTGGCCCAAACAACCAGAATACTTGAGACCAGTTTACACCACCCATATTATCAGAAAGGCGATTTCATCCTTCCCCGCTGGGTCAAGTACGGGAATTGACGGCCTTCGTCCTCAACATCTCAAGGATGGTATCTCCTTATCGGCCGGTGAGTCTGACTCAGTTTGTGAATCAGTTCTCTTCAGTAAACGTTCACCCGTTCATCCGCCCACTGTTCTTCGGTGCAAAGCTATTTGGTCTCACCAAGCCCAACGGGGACCTGCACCCCATTGCGTTTGGTTGCACTCTTGCCGCCTCACTGCAAAGGCGTGTTTGCTGTTGGTCTCCGACTCACTGGCGGAGGGATTTTCCCCCATCCAGCTGGGGGTGGGTACCAGGTTGGGATGTGAGGCTGCTGTCCACGCTGCCAGAGCATTTACCAACTTGCCCTCTTCGTCTCCCAAGGTCATCCTCAAACTTGACCTCAGGAATGCCTTCAACTCCGTCAGCCGCGACATCGTCCTCGGCTCAGTAAGAGAGAGAGTCCCACAACTCTACCACTTTGCTTGGCAGGCTTATTGGGAGCCCTCCTACCTCTCTTTCGGTGACCAGGTCATCACCTCTGCCTCAGGAGTCCAACAGGGTGACCCACTCGGACCCGCACTGTTTGCATTGGGCATTGATGACGTCACCAAGATGAGGGTTGAGTTGGACCTCAATGTCTGGTACCTCGACGACGCCTGTTTGGGGGGAACTCCGGATATGGTTCTCACCACTGCCAACAGGATGGTGGAGGAGCTTGGCCGCCGGGGTCTCCAAATCAATAGCTCCAAATGTGAGCTCTAGATCCTCAACCACCTGGCTTCTCAACACCAACAGCTGATCGACCTGTTCACAGAGTCCTTCCCTTCCATCGCGGTCCCTCCTCCGTCAGCTTGGTGCTCCTTAGGAGCCCCAATCACAGACCTGGCCTTCGAGTCAACCTTCCAATTGAAGATGGTTGGCCTTGAACAGCTGCTGAGGAATATTGAAGTTATCGAACCCCATCAAGGTTTCTTCCTACTCAGGAACTACCTGTCTATTCCTAAGCTTCTGTATCTGCTCAGGGTCAGCCCAGATTTCCGTCCTGCCTCCAACACTTCGATGACCTAATCTTCGAGAGACTCGAGTGTCTGGTCAATGTTAGACTCTCTTCAGAATCCGGCGATTAGGCTGCGTTGCCCAAGCGATTTGGAGGTCTTGGTCTTCGTAAGTGTTCGTCCCTCTCTCTCCCCTACTTCCTTTCCTCCACTCACGCTTGCTCCACCCTGGTGAGCAGAATCCTCTCCTCTACAACATGGACTAGTTCCAACAGGGAGTTGGGTGAAGCTCTCCAGCAATGGAGTTAGTTGGGCTTGTCTCTTCCTGAGAAGGTGGAGGATAGTCGAAGTCAGAGAGCTTGGGACAGCATAAGTTCGAAGGCCACCTTCGACTCCCTCTTCGTCCAGTCAGATCAGTTTGCAAGGTGCCGCTTACTATCTGCCAGCACCAGATACTCAGGCGACTGGGTCGATGCCCTACCCGTGGCCAACGTTGGTGGCCTACTCAGCCTGGACGAACTTTGTGTCTCCATTGCCCTCAGAGTGGGAGCTGACGTCTGCATGGGTTTGAGGTGCCGATGCGGCAAACTCCTCGACTCTACAGGTCTCCCCGGTATTTCTTGCCGCCTGAATGCCAGCCGCTTCGCACGCCACACGGAGATAAACCTCATTCTGAAGAGAGCTTTGGCCTGGGCGAATATCCCCTCAGTCTTGGAACCATCTGGGTTGTCCAGAAGTGACGGCAAAAGACCTGACGGTCTTACCCTGTGCCCCTGGTCGAGAGGCAGGTGCCTTTTCTGGGACGTCACTGTTAGTGACTCTTTTGCTCTTTCCCACTTCCTGGATGCTGCGGTTAGGACAAGAGTCACAGTTTCTGCAGCTGAGTGGAGTAAGACCCTCAAATACTCTGATCTGTCGGGCTGCTGACTGTAAGGTACCTTTCCTCACTGGCTGATCGCCTAATAGAGGTGACTGGTGAATCTCGCGAGGGTGCTTGGCTGTTTCTGCGCATCAGCCTCGCCTTCACTCGAGGCAACGCTGCGAGTGTGCTGGCTTGCCTCAAAAATCATTAGAGAGGTTGCCCAGTACTCCTTGAGACGTTGCTGTCTTTTGCTCTGGTGTTGGCTCAGTTGTTTACCCCTTCCTTTACATTTTCTTTTATATTGTAGCACTGAAGGAATATATCTTTCATTGTATCATACTTTGTAGTGTTACCGAAGCATTTATAATGTTATTTATGTATATATTTAAAACATATTTATGTTATTCTACTGTAAATTTATTTATATGCTCTGTTTATATTTTCATTCTGAAGGAATTGCAAACGATTTGTAATGTTGTTTGTGCAACTATGAAGGATATATTTATGAAATAAAATTTTCTTCCCATATATTTAGTATAAATTTACATTGCAAATATGTTTTGAATATATACATAAATAACATTACAAATGCGTAAATAACATTATAAATTGCACGTAATTCGTTCAGAAGGACATTGCAAATATAATGTCTAAACCGAATAATATAGATTCATAGAACAAAAATGGTGGTGGGGGTGGGGGGATTCACCACCAAGTGCGATAATCAGCCGGACCTCACACCTTAGGGGTTAACTACACTCTTGAGGCAAGCCAACAACGCTCGCCATCATGGGTGATGGCAAAGCTAAGGCGCTGAAATGACCAGGCACCCTCACGTGCATCACCTGACGCCTCAGTAAGGTGAGCCGCCAGTGATGACAAGAACTTCGCTGTCAGCGGCCCGACTTCACCGAATGTCTTGAACGCCATAGGCTGGAAAAAATAATTATTTGATAAGTCCTGGTATTTCCGAATTTTATTCTATCTATCTTCTCTATCTCCTTTCTCTCTCTCTCTCTCTCTCTTGTTTTAAAGTGATCACAATAAGTGGCTTCCAGTTGCATCAAAACCATGACATCTTTAATGATTTTGTCATGATAAAATGCACTCAGTACACTCTGCTCTCAGCAGTAGAAAACATTTAGTGATGATGATGATACACTGTGTGTTTTTTATAGTGTAAATCAGGATATAGTTTAAAGATTTTTTTTATGAGGTAAAGGATGGTTCTTAAATTGGTGAAGGGACATTTATATATGTGTGTGTGTATTTTTGTGCTGTAGTTTTTTCTAATTTTTCTTTTTTGCTGGATTCCTTATATTCCATGAAATCATTTAACCTGAATTGTTTGAAAGAACTAAAGCATATAGCTTTTATTTATATTGACAGGGTCTATATTTTGAACTTTATTGTACTTTTTTTACAACCTTTAGACCTATCTAATCTAAAGATAAGAAATAAATCACCTTGTTATTTCACCTTTGCATAGGAGATACTTATTATTACAAGGGGAAGGAAAAAATATCTCAAGAAAGTTTTGATAAATGACTGATTTTACCTTCTTGATACCAAAACTACCCTGGTTCTATGTCATTTTGAATTAGTACCACCAGATATAATTTGTCCATTAGAAGATTGGTTGAATAACTGACTCGTTGTCATAGCAATATTGGCAAATGAGAATATATATATATATATATATATACATCTCTCTCTCTCTCTCTCTCTCTCTCTCTCTCTCTCTCTCTCTCTCTCTCTCTCTCTCTCTCTCTCTCTCTCTCTCTCTTTCTCTCTCTCTCTCTCTCTCTCTCTATATATATATATATATACACACACTCCACTTTGCATTCCAACTTGTTACCAAGACTTCTTAACTGTTGTCTTGTTTTCACTCTTCATTTTCAATTTTTTTGTCTTTACTCTTTTTCTGTTTCTCCATTGAGATCCTGTCTCTATTTTGTATATCTCTTTCTTGCTTCTTCTCTGCCACTCTCTCTCTTTCTTTGGAAGAAGAAATCAGCTGTATTCCTAAGAATATGGCATATAACCCTGTTGCCAATTGAGAAAACCACATTTGATATCCTCGGGGTGATAAGGCATCAAAATCAGGACTGGCTGAACCCTTTAGCATTGACATTACTCTATATTTACTATTGTATTTTCATGGTAATGGCTTTACCCCAATAATTATCTCATACAATATCGAATCTGTGAGATTTTGATATTATTAATTTTGAGAACAATACCTTAGCATCAGTGGCCAGTTACAGCTGGTTTGAAGAGAAAGAGGTGAGAGAATTCTGGCCAGATATGGATGATTTAAATGCTAATGGGTTAATGAATCTATAACAAAATACTGGTGTGTATGAATATAAGAAGACACTAGGTTGTGTATATAACATTTAATTAACAAGTTGAGGTTATGTAGAACAGTATAGTTGACATGTCAATGAGTAGTAGATGAAAGAATGAAGTAAAGTTATTTGTTACTGTTTTGAAGTTAGCTCGCAAGAGGCCATGTTAGGGTTGCCAGACGAACGCGCCTGGCCGAAGGGCCAGGCAGGTTAGAAGGCCAGGAGCCGAAAGGCAAATGAGAGATAGAGAGCTGAAAGTTATTCCCTTTATAGGTCCTGGGACGGAAGTGACAAAAAAAAAGGGCGCTGCCACCCCAACGGGAAGCAACTCCAGCTACTTCCTGTCTAGAGAGTGTTACTCTATTGGTGATGTGATCGTCACAACAAGGGAGGCAACTCTTGCTACAAATCCATGAACCAAATCCTTTCACTTCTGATGGAGAAACATGTATGCTCTTGATGCTGAACTCAATCAATTTGTCGTCTGCAACAATGATGTAAACAAACAGTGATAACCTGTCCAACCCATGCCAACATGGAATATGGATGTAAAATGATGATGATGATGTGGCTCCAGGATTGCTCTTATCAGTCATGAGAAAAATCATTGACATAGTAAATGTCGTCATCTGTCATCTGATTTTTTTTTTTGTCAGGTGAAAACAAATCCAATGACCTTGTTCTTACAACCATCTTCTCCTTCTTCTTCTTCTTCTTGGAAAGTTCATGGTGGCAGAGTCCTCAAGCATGCCTTCCAACAGATCCTGTCAGAAGCAACTGTCTCCAATTGATTTGGCTGGACCCCCAAGCAAGACCAGCCAATGTTATCTAACCCTCTTGCTTGTGGTCTACCTCTGGGTCTCTGCCAGTTGGCTTTACTCATAAAATCTGTCCAGCGATTCTTTCCTGACACATTCTAATCATATGTCCATAATATCAGAGTTGTGATCTCTCAATTCGGAGAAGTAGTGGCTCTACCAGGAGAGACTATCATCTTTGAGCTACATACTCTATCGAGTAACGTTACTCCAAACACCATTTTGGCTGCTTCTATTCGCCATCGTATTTTTTCAATCATTACCCAAGATTCATGACCATAGGTATGGGTTGGCATGAATACCGAATTGAAGGTAGCAAGTTTTGCTTTTAGACCGATCCAAATGCTGAAGTCAGCACATTGCACCAGCTCCTGTAATTGTAGCATGTAATTCAGCTTCCTGCCTTCCATCACTCGATCTGTAAAGATTATGAACAAGAGAGGTTGCAGTACACACCCTTGGCCAAGTCAGGAATCCACATTGAATGGTTTTGACTTAGCACTATTTATCAGAACATAAATACTAGGGCAGTCGTATAAAGACATCGGGGCAACAAGATGTTACAGCAGTGTTATGAATAATAATAGAAAATGGATAGAATATTCAGGTCACAATTGTATGGTCATGAGTTTGATTCATGGCAGCATATTGTGTCCTTGAGCAAGGTATTTTATTTCACATTACTCCAGCCGAATCAGCTGAATCTACTGAAGAACTATGTTTAAGGTGAACATGTTTGTGGAATTCTCAGCCACATACACTTTAATTTCATGAGTAGGCTGCTCTGTTGTCCAAAAATATGGAACACTCACCATTGGAACCAATGGAGGTTTAAGAACAATAATAATAATTCTGGTTTTGGAAAACATTTTCATATCAAATTTATATCACTTATTTGTTAAAAAATAAATAAATTCTCACATAAGTTTTGATGATGAGTAGTCACATTGTTTGATTTAAGGAACTACCTACTAATTGTATTATGGTGTAAGTGGCTTAGATCCCACAGGCACTTGAACTAGATATTATAATTTTGGCATCCCAAGATGCAAACTTAAATCTAAGTATTTACAGCTAGAATTAGAAGCATCAACGCACGTGTTTGTTTTTAACTATGAAAAATTGGGCATAAAAGCCCCTGGATGGAGAGTGGTGTTGTCAACTTTTTCTGTCCAGGGATTTTTATTCCCAATTTGTGAGACTATTTTTCATAGTAAAAATAACACGTGCATTGAATCTTCTAACTCTAGGTTAATTTTCAATAACTATATATATATATATATATATATATATATATCAAAGGTATATATTGAGTTAGAAACTCAAAATAGTCTCTTACAATAAAATAGCTCTAGGAAAGAGATTTTTCCGAGCCGTATATTATTATTGAATATAAAAGAAAAACGAACACAGATATATACATATATGTGTTCAAATCGTATATGCGACCAGATTTACTAAGGTGAAAAGAATACTAACTATAGACAATAGGGTTTTCCAGACTCAATTTAAAAATAAATCAAGAAAATAAATACAAACCGGAATTGTGGTAACTACCAATCACCCAGACAGCTTTGGTAATGCTGTTTCGCAAAATTAATTGTGAAGAGGAATACCAATTCTTGCTCATCAGTGGGTGAAGAATTAGTATCCTGGACACTTCTAAGTATATAAAAAAAACTGAATAGTGTGCGTATATATAATAACGCACATGGTATCTGAACTTAGCGTGTCTCACAAACTCACACCACTAAAAGTAGCAGCCAGGTTTATTCAACATTTGAATTAGCTCAACAAATTAATTATTGTCTATAGTTAGTATTCTTTTCACCTTAGCGAATCTGGTCCCTTACGATTTGAACACATATATGTATATATCTGTGTTTGTTTTTCTTATATATAACATCATCATCAACATCATCATCATTTTACGTCCGCTTTTTCCCTGCTTGCAATTGTGGGACGGGAACTGATTCTGGCTTGATTTCTACAGCTGGATGCTCTTCCTAACACCAACCTCATTTACAGTGAGTGCTGGGTGCTTTTTTGCAGTGGAATGATATAGACCCCAGTCCCTGTCATCTCATTTCTACAGCTGAGTAAACTGGAGCAATGTGAAATAAAGTGTCTTGCTCAAGGAAACAACACATCACCTGGTCTGAGAATTGAACTCACAACCTTTCGATTGCAAGGCCAATGCTCTAACCACTAAGCCATGTGCCTCCATATATATATATATTTATTTAATTACATAATAAACAACACAATATAATTATTCTATTACCCAAAGTTTCACGAAGTTAAACGATTCTAACAGAAACGTCAGTTTCGTTCATCATGAAATATCTATGTCTAGATATTTCATGTGATGAACGAACTAGATGTTTCTGTTAGAATTGTCTAACTTTGTGAAATGGAATAATTATATTGTGTTGTTTATTATGTAATTAAATAGCTCTGTACTATACATAGAGCACTCTTCTTTCCTTTACCTTTTCTGCGGAAATACTTAACACACACACACATATATATATATTTATATATCTAGTGAGTTTAGTTTTAGTTTTTAGCATCTAAGGAAACGTAAGGAGTCTTGATGTGATGTGACGTAACTCTGTCAGGAGGTATAGTCAAGATATTGCAGTGTACTCTACTAAAGAGGTCTATAGGCCAGATGATGGTATCAAACTGGGCAGTGTGATGTGCCCCCACCACTATCACCACTAGAAAGAAAATAAATGGCAGGAGAAACCATCTGCACCATATAAGGAGATACATTAGATAAACAGTGACCCAGAGTCAAACAAGATCTTCACAAGCACACACACACACTCATACTTTTGCTACCAATACGATCTGTTGATTTTCATTTATATAAAGTAGATATAGATGCACACATGCTTGTATACGTACACATGCACTACACAATCTTACAAACCAAACTTTCTTTTAAAAAATATCACAGAGACATCAAACATGAAACAGTAAGGGAGCCTTTATGTAGTTGCTCAATCTGCTAGGATTAGCAGCTAAATTCCTTCAAACAACACCTTAATATTGTAAAAAAGAAGGGATCATTGAATAATATCCCTGTTATACAAAAAGAGGGATGGTCATAGCTGGAATATTTGTGTTCATAAGTCGGCTTTGAAACTATTTGCATATCACTAATATTTGAATAGATCCCTCTTATTTCCTCTTTTTTTCAATAATAAGTCCAAAAGTCCACCATATAACTAGATTCAATGTTTTTAGATAGATTCTAGAGTATGTGTACTCATAAATGTACATTTTATATTTGATTTCTTAAAAGCTTTTTTCAACCATGTAGTTATAAAGCCAAACCTTTTAATTACACAGCCCTGTCTATTTATATCTATTTATATTTTTCAGAATTGGTTTTGCTATTGCAAAAAGACTAGCAGAAGATGGAGCTAAAGTAATGGTCAGCAGTCGCAAAGCTGCCAGAGTAGATGAAGCAGTGTCTAATCTAACTTCAAAAAACTTAGATGTTTCTGGAACAATTTGTCATGCTGGAAAAAGTGAAGACAGAAAGAAACTTGTTGAAGAAGTAAATACAACTGTTTTAAGTATCTTTTTGTAAAACTCATTTATGTTTAAACATTTTTTAAATTTTTTATAGAAATGCTTATGTTCTGAATTGAAATCTAGTTGTAGTCAGCTATACCTTTTATTTTTCCAAGGTTGAATATAATAACTCCCTGTAATATAATGTGCCAAGAATATAATGAGTTCATTCAATCAACTGCATTCCTTCAAATTCTTTTAAAATAGTGCTGTTATTGTTATTTAACAGGTCAGCCTCTGGTCAATCACACCTATAATCCAACTGATACATCCTGGTTTTTTTCTATATCATTGTTCAATGTATTCCTTATTTAAGAAAAATACCAACAAAATCACCCACAAATCATACCATATTCATCATCATTTAAACGGTTGTTAAATGATGTTGCAGATGTTGCATGAGGTGAAACTCTGCTCCTACAATAGATTATGCATGATAATGAGAAAATGAGAAATGTAGCAATTTCTCTCCTTTTAGACACTTAGAAAAAACACTGTTGCTGTTGTTATTATTATCATTCTGAGATCAAACCCGCCCCCAAGGTTAATTTTGCCTGTAATCTTTCCAAGATCAATAAAATAAATATCAGTCAAGTATAGGGGTCAATTTAATTGACTTACCCTGCAAAAATTGCCAGCTTTGTGCAAAATTGTTACTGCTGTTCAAGCTCAGATCAACTCTGATCAAGCAGACTTATAGTGAAAGACATTTGAGCCATTAACCTGATCTTCATACTACCTCTCCACACAAATAATAATAACGATAATTACTTCTTTATTAGCCACAGGGGCTCAAAGAAATGGAAATGGTACAAAGGACAGGATACAACACAGGGAGGATGGAGGTTACATAAAATGTGTAAAAAGAAAATAACAAAAACATGAGATAACAAAAAAACACCCTCAAAGAAAAGTTCCCAATAGGGAAGAGCACTACATACAGCCAATCGAGGAATTCCATAGAGCCTGAATTACCCTGATTGCCAAGAGCAAGTGTCCTTTCTCAGCTGTTTCTTCTTGACCTACAAGCACATGCTTAGAGTAACCCTATTCACTTGGATCATATTCACCTCTCCCACCCACCTTTTAGCAAATTTACAGGAGGCACCGTCTCCCTCTCCACCCTTACTCTCCTTTATAAAAAAAAATCGATGAGGGCTTGGCTGAAGAGGAAAGTGTCTGTCTTTCATCCTTTCAGTTGCATCTACTCAAAAACTTCTTTCCCCATATCCATGAGACAGGAAAATTGCTTGTTTTTCCTGACCAAAGTGTGGTCTTCACAATAAAGCTGATGATCAGATCCATACTACACATGACAACAAATAATAATGATAATAATAATGAAATTATTGTGTAAAGTGCTCAGGTGTACTACAACTCGTCAAAGGTGTATGTATAATACATAGAATAATACACAAATGTCAGGGAAGTGAATAGTGTATGAGTCATGGTATACATGTGTGTATGCGTATGGAGGGGGAACATTAACTGTAGTGTTGGCGGATCTCGGGAAGCATGGAGGCCTTAAAGGATGCAGTGTCTCGACAGCTAACAACTGATGCAGGTAGTTTGTTCCATGCTTCAGCAACTCTGAGCGTGAAAAAATGTTTCTGAAAGTCATGGGAACTGTGCTGTTTTCTGACTTTGTGGGCATGTCCACGTGTGTTAGACACATGGAAATCAAAAAGGTACTCAGGGTTGTTGTTGGCAACATGGTTAACAATTTTGTGGGTGTTTACCAAGTCAGTTGCCAGGTGTCGGAGCTTCAATGTATCCATGCCCAGGGAAGCAAGGCGCTCAGAGTATGGTAGATGCCTGATGGAGGGTATTCGCTTGGTTGCACGTCTCTGAACAGTTTCCAGGCGGTCAATGTTCTGAGCAAGATAGGAGTTCCAGACTGGTGATGCAAATTCTAAGTGTGGCCGCACCATAGCCATGTATAGCCTTAAATAGATATCTGGAGAGCGGCTGACAAAGGTCTTGCTGAGTGATGCTAAGACACCCTCGGCCCTCTTGACAATTTTAGAGACGTGCTTCGTCCAACGCAAATCGCTGCTGACCGTAATGCCCAGGTCATGTTCACAAGAAGACTTCTTGATATTAGTGCTGTGGGGGGAGTATGTGGACGCTGGGTTTTTACTCCCAAAATGCATGGTGGTGCACTTGTCCACAGCTAGCTTGAGTTGCCAGTCTGAGATCCATTGTTGCATTGTGTCCAGGTCAGACTGCAAGCAAGATCTATAGTGTTTAGGATCTGTCCTTTTTATCTCAAGGTACAGCTTGATGTCATCTGCGTACTTTAGTACCGTGGCATTCTTTAAGTTGGCATCTATGTCATTAATATATGCCACAAACAAAAGGGGGCCAAAAACAGATCCCTGTGGTACACCAGATGACATCTCATATGGTGAGGAATGCTGTCCCAGAACCGTGACTACCTCTCTTCGACTGAGAATGAAGGACTTCAACCAGTTAAAAAGATCGTCCTTCACACCCATTGCAGAGAGTTTTGCCATAAGCCTTTTGTGTGGCACAGAATTGAAGGCTTTCGCAAAGTCAAGGTAAACAACATCCACCCATGAGCCGCCATCAGTGATCCGGGTGATGTCCTCAAGAAACTCTATAAGTTGATCACAGCAGCTGGAGTTAGGGATAAATCCAAATTGCCAGGGCCGGATAAGACTGTGAGAGCTCCAGAAGTTCCAAAGTGTTTCTCTGACACAGGATTCCATCAGTTTGGCGATGCAACTAGTAAGACTGACTGGATGATAGTTCACAGGTGATGTGCGGTCACCCTTTTTGAACAGAGGAATGACACTGGCAGTTTTCCACTGTTCTGGAGTAGCACCGTTGTTCAGACAGAATTGGAAGAAGCGTGATAACTGGTGCAGAAGGAAGTACCCACCACGTTTAAGAATCAGGTACGTAACACCATCAAGACCAGGAGAGGCATGGTTGCATTTATTTTTTAGGTGACGTCGCAGCATTGCAGGTGTAAATTCCATGGTTGTAATAGAGTCCGGTGTCATAGGTGGTGGAGATGGTACACTCTGGTCTTCAATAGTGAAAATGCCTGCATAGCATTCAGCAATGAGCTCTGCGCATTCCTTTGTTCAACAAAATTCCACAAATCAGCAATGATCAGGCACATGTATAATGGTTTTGTTGCTCTGATCCTATCTTGGACAAGCCCATTTCCATGCCAATGGAGTTTGTCTTAACCCTTTAGCATTTAAACTGGCTACATCCGGCCAGAATTCTCTTACCTCTTTCTATTCAAACTGGCTGTAACTGACCATTCATACTGATGTTAAGGTATTGTTCTCAAAATAAATAATATCAAAATCGTATAGATTCGATATTATGTGAGATAATTATTTGCAGCGAATATATATATAAAATAATTGTTTCTACTTTAGGCACAAGGCCAGCAATTACCTAGTACATTACTGTTACTTTATTTTATCGACCCCGTAAGGATGAAAGGCAAAGTCAATCTCGGCGGGATTTGAACTCAGATTGTAAAGGGACGTAACTATGCTGGAAAGCATGGCGTCCGACCCTCTACTGATACTGCCAATCCACCGCCCTTTATATATATATATAGAATAATGCAAATGCTAAAGGGTTAAAGCAGCAATGGCACTTTAATAGCTCTACCAGGTCAGGGATTTCTGGAAGTTATCCATAATCCCTTGGCTGAAAATTTCTGGTAAAGACTATCCAGTTATGATTTCTAACATAAGCGCAAGACCTCATATTTTGAAAGTAGGGTATAGTCAATGATATCAATCACTCTATTACTTGAATAGTATTATTTAATCAACACTAGAATGATCAAGGGTAAAGTCAACCTTTTTTTTTAATTCAAATTTAGAATGTAAAGGGATGTGACTAAATACTATACTGGATTTAGTCCAACACTCTTACAATTCTACCAACCCATTGCTTTATTGTTATTAATAATGTTGATGATGATAATAATGATAATAACCACAACAACTGATGATACTCAGCAAGTATTCATATTAATGTTTAATTTCTCTTTTCATTTGATCAGACTATTAAAAGGTATGGTGGTATAGACATTCTAGTAAATAATGCTGGAATCAACCCTTTCTTTGGTGCAATATTAGACGTAAGTCTTTTTTTTCTCTCTCATTTCCTTTTCCTTTATTTTTCCATTTCATCTTGGAACAGCAAATAATATTGTTCAATAAATTCCTCAGAAAATAAAAAAAGAAATTAATAATAATAATAATAATATTGGGTATGAATATTTAGATCTACTTTTACTGGAACATAGAGACAGCTTAAATGAAAGGACGAGATGCCAGGCATTATTTTCTCTTGATTACATATTAGCTTTTTAACTATAGCCAAGCCATTGCTTATTTCTGCTTTTTTTAAATCCCCTAGTCAGCCCATGGTTAAGGTGTTTGGCTCATGATTGTAAGGTTGTGAGTTCGATTCCCAGTGGCGTGTTGTGTCCTTGAGCAAAATACTTTATTTCATGTTGCTCCAATCCGTTCAGCTAGCAAAAATGAGTTGTTACGTAGTTCAGTGTGCCAGCCTTGTTAAACCTTGTGTTGAATCTCCCTGAAAACTATGTTAAAGGTACATATGTCTGTGGATTGCTCAGTCATTTACACATTAATTTCACAAGCTGGCTGTTCCTTTGATCGAATCAATTGGAACACTTGTCATTGGTGCCAATGGATGTTTAACCCTTTAGCATTCAAACCGGCCATATCCGCCCAGAAATGTATCACCTCTTTCTGTTCAAACCAGTTGAAACTGGCCGCTTATACTGATGTTAAGGTATTGTTCTCAAAATAAATAATATTAAAATCTCATAGATTCGTTATTATGTGAGATAATTATGTAAGATAAAGAAAGTGTTTACTACAAAAGTACAATAGTATATATAGAGTAATGTGAATGCTAAAGGGTTAATACACATAATAACAACCAATTTGTAGAGTTGTCTCCCATCTTTCTAGTTAGATTTTTTTTAATGCTCTCTACATTAGATATGTTAATACTAATTATTGTTCAATACAGCGAGGTTGTTATTTAGCTCCATTGAGCAGACTTGTGATCAAAGATGTTCTAGCTATGACAATCCTGTCTTTTATTCAAACAGTATATCTACATTTTTTAAAACCTTTTTGATACAAAACTGCCTAAAATAACTCATAATTCTACACTAGTAAGTTGTTTATTGTAAAGTGTTTATATTTATCTGAAATCCTCCCATCATAATTTTATGTAAGAACCTTTGTTGAATTATTTTCCAAACACCAACTTAATTACAAGAAAGTTAGTTGTTTTACTAAATCCCTTCAAATTCTTGATTATTTGAAAATCATAGGCATATTTTCATTTGAAATCTGGTGATGAAACGGGCAAAGATAGTACAAAGTTGTGATTCAAGGGAGATTTAACTGCTATTTTTAGTATGCCAAGTAACTATGTGGAGGTTCCTTCATTGACTCACAGTCTGCTAGTTCATCTTGGTAAATGATAACATTTGTAATCACATAAGTTATTTAGATAATTCATAAGTATGTGTGTGATATGTACACAGTATATGTTCATGGATATATCATTGATAAATCCCTGAAAGATGTATTATGATACCATACTGTCTTTGTGATTGTAGAATGTAGAAAAAGCTGAGAAGGAACATAAACCTCAAGGAGAGTAAATTTATTCTAGGCAGTGAATTGGTAGGACATTAGTGCATTGGACGAAAGGTTTTACAGCTCTTTATGACTTAGTTCAAATCTTGACATGGTCAATTTTGTCTTTCATCTTTCCATATCAATAAATAAAGTGTCAGTCTAGGATGATAGGTTGGACACAGTTGTGGGACTGTTTGTTTCATCTTTTTGTTTTCTGAGTTCAAATCCCTACTTGGGTAGTAGATTTAATCCATTGCTCATCCCCCCCCCCCCCAACTTCTTGGGTGCCTTTAACAGAGCTCACTCTGTTGCAAATGTCATCATCACCATTATCATGTCCATTTGCCAGGTTGGCATGGGTTTGTAGTAAGACGCCTCACGCCTCTTGCCGGGATAATAGAACAACCCTAGTTATCTCCCGCTGGTTGAGAACACGAGGAGTAAACAGACAGCCACTAGAAAGCAGACTGATCACACGCCAGAAAACAGCCTCTGTACCACGCCACAGAAAGCAGCCAAGGGAACAGCAAACAATAAGACCCCCACAATACTTTTGTAATGGTAATATGTTCCTTTCACCACAACTGACCACGTCAACATTTGGTACGTTCCATTTGTAGTATAAATAAATCACCATTATTTACAATCGTTGAATTTAACTCTCGTGGTTATTGTCTTGTTTGCGCACACACTCACTCACTTTGTTATAATTCTCACAAACACAAAATGGTAAATAGACGAGGGACCTTCCCTCACGTCTATGTCAATGAACTATCCAACTAGGATACATTACATTTTACCACACTGGTGACCCCGACGTTGAACAGGTTTAATAACCACACCTTGCTCATATCCATATTTTGGGATGGTTTCTTCAACACAGAGTGTACTGGGTGCATTTTCTTGTAGCACTAGCACTACCACATTACAGAATGCACTGATTTCATTTTATCATGGGACTAACACTAGAAATTTTATCAAGACAGGCAAGACTGGAAAGTCCTCTCTACTCTGTATAGTCTTTGTTCGACCACCAAACACAATAATCATGTGCTCTGCAAGCAATAGTTTACACAATTTACTGTATTTTAGATTACAAACATAAAAAATGTAGTCATAAAACTAATGATAATAAATATTTTCTTAATTTCTTTCAGACCCCTGAAGTTGTTTGGGATAAGGTAAGGAGAATTATTTATATATCATCATCATCATTATAGTTTAACATCCATTTTCCCTCTAGCAAGGGTTGCATGTGTCATCACAGACTGGTCACTATTCAAGTGGAGCCACTAACCTCCAGGTGGGCTTGGTGGGGTGCATCTTCCTTACGTACATTCCCATATTCTATTTATTGTTCCAATAAGCAGGGTGCCTGATATACGATTCCGCACATTACTGAGTGCAGTTTATTGTGGCATCAACATTAGGGAAGTTGTCATGTCTTTGACACAGCTGAAGAGTCCTCCTAACCCTTTGTTTGGCAGGTTTTCTATGGTTAGATGCCTTCCTTTCACAAACCACTTTACAGAGTATATTGGGTGCATTTATCATGTAGATCACCAACACAAGAGAGGTTGTCATGTCCTCCCGACTTTTTGTTCGGGCGGTTTTCTCTGGCTGGATTAAATACAAATGAACTGAATATATTTTGGGAAGGTCTGCAAAGAGTACAGACATTTCTGCTTGGATAGATTATTAATGCTATTTTCCCAATTTAAATATTCTAAACTGCTCATTTCATAAAACTTTCTTTGATTTTCCTACTAAAGCTGTACCTACGTGAAACAATGAATAACTCTTTTGTTTTCCAGCTTATGAGACTTTGAAAGCTACTCCATTGATTAAGCAACAAAGTAAAGAACATGCATGATTTCTCTCTATATATGTTTTATTGTGGTAGTAAAGTATCACTACTGTTATTTAGCTCCAGCACAGCCCTGACCAAGCAGACTTATGATCAAAATCATTCTAGCCATGGCCATCCCATTTTCAGATACAGTCACAACTAGCATTTGGATATTTAGCACCCTAGGCTAGCTCTACAATGTACTCTCCATTTGCCTAAATAAAATAATTTCAACTTATAGTTTGGTAAGCTGATAATCTTTGTTCTTGACACTTTTTGTATTGATTACACTAAGAAAATTACTAAGTCTGCATTTTCCACTAAACAGTTCACATTCACCCACACCAAATCATTTGATAGGATATAACACCATATGACCCTCTTTATACAATTATACAATTTTGTATAAAACTGTGATCCTCTGAGGTTCAATAATACACCTCCCTGAGGTCTGTGCCTTTGGTAGCTGCTTTGTTGGATTTAGCAGTAGTGTTGTTATTGGATATACATCCATGATTACATTATCTAATGTGTCCATCCTTTAACCCTTTAGCATTTAAACCGGCTATATCTGGCCAGAATGCTCTCACTTCTTTCTGTTAAAACTGGCTGTAACCGGCTGCTCATACTTATGTTAAGATATTGCTCTCTAAATAAATAATATCAAAATCTCGTAGATTCGATATTATGTGAGATATTTATGTGAAATAAAGTGTTTACTGTGAAAATGCAATAGTAAATATAGAGTAATGTAAATGCTAAAAGATTAAGGTTGTAGGATGAGAGTTGAGAGATATTTGATTGTTATTTCTAGCTAGTCAAGTTCTCACTGCAAAGGCAGTCAAGTGGTAGAAATTGTAGAAGAGTGGGGTAAATGTGTTATTGTATTTCCATGTTGTTTCACTTCAGGACAAACCTGATCAAGCAAACATCCCAGCTGTGGCCACCTCTGTTTTTTCCAGAGGGTATGTTTAGGATTACATTATTGATATGTTAATTTTTTAAAATGGGTTAGGGGCAGTTTGAGATATAATTGGTTGCTAGTTTTAGCAGATCAAATGACCATGTAGAGGTTTTTTCATTAGATTGCAGTATGTTAAATTTTGTCATTTTTTGATTTTCTGAGTTCAAATTCTGCTGAGGTTGTCTTTGTTTATCAGCTGTTGGGGGATAATAAAATAAATTCTCAGCCAACTCCTGAAATAGATTCATTCAACTTTCTTCTTTACACTACGAGTGTAACCAATAATATATTTAGCCTTTTCAATACCAACCTGCTTGAGAATAAACAAAACCTCCCATTTTAAAATGTTCATTCATCAATATTATCATCATTATTTAACATCTCTTTTCCATGCTGGCATGGGTGGTCATATACTGAGGCTAGATTGGTCAAGTGATCACATCTTGCTCATTCATTCCATATTTGACTTGGTGCGCTTCATAATACCAACCACTTTACAACATGTACTGGGAACATTTTATTGTCACTCCAGCATTACCACCTTACAGGATTGACTGGGTGATTTTTGTTCTGGTATCAGCACTACTGCCTTAGAGTGTGGACTGGGTGCTTTTTATCATGGCACCAACATTACCACGGTACAGAGTGGACTGGGTGCATTTATATCATGGCACCTGGACTTCCACTTTACAGGGTGGACTGGGTGATTTTTGTTGTGGCATTAGCACTACTGCTTTACAGTGTGGACGTGGTGCTTCTTATCATGGCACCAGCACTACCACTTTATAGAGTGGACTGGGTACATTTTTATCATGGCGCCAGCACAGGGAAAGCATTGATAGGAGGTAGGGGTCATCATTAAATAAAACCTCCAATTATAATTTTATGAAAAATCCTTTGAATTTCATTGTTCCAAACACTAGTTTAATTATGGAAATTTTATTTTATTAAATCTTTTCAAATTGTTCATTGTTTTCAAAATTAATTGAAATACACTGACATCATCATCACCATCATTTAACATCTGTTTGATGATGATGTATTTCATTAGAAATGTGGTAAGAGGATTAGAGAAGCATTATAAAAAAATTACTGATAAAGAGCTGAAAAAGAAGAATGGAATATATTCTCCAGGGCAGGGAGATATCACAAAAATGTTTGGCAAACTCTATTTTAAATACCAGGAAATGAATTGGTAGAAGCATTAAAGTGTTCCATAAAATGTCTTGCAGTATATTTTTCAGCTCCTTTTATTCTGAGTTCAAGTCCCACTGAGATCAACTTTGCCTTTCATCCTTCCAGGGTTGATAAATAAAATAGCAGTCTAGAGTGGCTGACTAGCAGAATTGTTATAGCAACTAATAGGATGCCATATAGTATTTGCTTCAGTTCTTTGCATTCTCTATTCAAATCTTGCTGTGGATTACTTAGGTGGTAGACTTAACTCTGTACCATTTAAACTGGCTGTATCCGGCCAGAATTCTCTCACCTCATTCTGTTCAAACCAGCCATAACTAGCCACTCACACTAATGTTAAGGTATTGTTCTTAAAATAAATAATATCAAAATCTCGTAGATTTGATATTATGTGAGATATTATGTAAGATAAAGCCTTTACTGCGAAAATACAATAGTATATATAGAGTAATGTAAATGCTAAAGGGTTAATACTTCATCTAGTTTAACACCTCCATCTGACTCTTGGGCGCTTTTAGCAGAGTCACTCTGTTGGAAGCATTCAGATGAGGTCTTCAGTTTGAGGATAACTTCTTTCTGCCTAAGTGATAAAAAAAAAATTATCTTGGGGTGAAATTTCATTTGAATCCTGGTAAAAAAAGTACCAGTAATACACAAATTTTGATGAAATTAATTATATAACTTATCTTCAAGTTCAATTATTGTCTGTCATTCCAATTCAGTTGGGTTAGTGTTTAAATCATCATTGAATTTGAAAAAAATTGCTTTGTCTTATATTTCAGATTTGAAATTTTTTTTCTTTGTTTCTATTGCCAACAGATCTTTGAAACTAATGTCAAGGCTCCATTCATGTTTTGCAAAGATGTAGCACCATTGATAGAAAAAAGAGGGTAAGTTATCTATTTTTTTATTCACACTTACATACTCATGTCAATGGCAGTATTGTTCTTGTGGCAAATTCCAAAATTCATAAGTACAGGAATTTTGTTTATGAATGAATGTGTGTGTGTGTACACCTGTGCGTGCATGTGTGTGTAACTTTATTTTATATAAAAATGACTTCTACAGGACTGGAACTGTTTCATTTGTATGAAATCATGATTTCATACAAATGAAACAGCTGTTAAACAATGTGTTGGAAGGACTCTTCAGCTGTGTTAAAGACATGACAATCACCCTTGTACTGGTGTCACAATAAAATGTGTTCTCTTGGTCCGTGAAGACCCATCCAACTTTATCTAAAAAGGAAGATAATGATGATGACAGCCACGCCTGTATTCAATATAAATGTATTTGACTATTTAGATTATAATTAGTGTGATGACTAAGATATATAGAGAAAATTTGTTTCTATCCTAGCATTTACACGACTTCTGGTGCAAAGTCTGCATTTTTGCATCCATATGTATTGATGTAAGGAAGATGTTACTCCAAGTGATCCATTGTTCTCTCTGAAACTGGAGGCTTATCTATGTTAGCTTGGTTCCAATGACACCATTTCCAGTCTGGTAATAGGAAGTGGAATTAAAACTCAGAATACAAAAAACCAGAACAGAGACTGTGAAGCATCTCATGTAATCCATTGCTTTGGAATTGTACTTTATTTATTTACTCTAGAAGGATGAAAAGGAAAGTCAGTAAAAAAATCTTATCACCAGCAGAGGCAATAGTTCCCCGAACTTTCTTCATTCTATTCTTACTCTAGCTACCATGCTTTTGGAACACTCACTTTTGCTGTTGATTGGGCTATTTTAGTAACAGAACTTGTCAGTTATTTCTAGGGAGATTAAGAGCATTTGAAGACATGATTTCATTTTCATGTGTGTTTTTTCTACTAACTATTCCTGTCATCTACAGTCTTTCTTTGTAAGCCTGCCTGTGATCCCACTGCATCTCGTTTGTACCCATAGTTTACACTGAATACACTGTATGGAGTTCTTACTCCTTTTCTGCATATAGAGCATGGCCACTTCCTAGATAGCAGTAGAATCCTATCTTCTTTTCTGTAACTAAAACATGTCTTTGAAAGCTTTAATTTAAGGCCTCTTGCTTTCATGTCTCCTGAAATTAACTATATTTTATTTTGATCTCAATGAAGTTTGTAATTCTGAAAATTTACACAATTTGTGTAACTATAGCAAACACAGGTTCAATTTTCATTTGAGTTATTTTATTCATTTCTCACATTTGGAATTTCCTGTAAACAGTAACCAGTTTGACTTATTTGTGATGTTTGTGAAAATGAACTACAACTAAGCAGCTCTTCAAACATTCTGAGGCATCTTCATATAAATTATATGCTGATAATTTAATTTCCATTTAAAAAAGCAACGTTTGTTTTAATCTATTTCAGTGGTGGCTCTATAATATTTGTGTCATCTATATTAGGTTATACACCAGAATCAGTAAGTAATCTAATTGTGTAATTTTTATAGCTTCTTTTTTTAATTTATATACAAAAATTTAACCAGTTGGTAATTTGGATTCAATGTCTTGCTAAACAGAAAATAATCTTTAAGCTGAATGTTTAAGGAATTACTTCCCTTGACACTGTATTATCTATTAAGGGGAGGTTACTCTATCGGTGACTTATGCTGACAGTGCCGAGAGGTATAAAAAAAAATTTCTGCAGACTGTCTCTTGCTCTCTTTGTCTATCTTTCATTAAACTCAAGTATGTATTGAGGGAGCCTTTATGTGATCACTTGATCTTTGACAATACCAGTCAAATGTACCTCAAACAACAATCTACTACTTAAAAAGAAAAAAAAGGATACACTGAATAAAGTTGTCTTAGATACACTACGTCTGAATAAAAGACTGGCAGGCTATAGCTGGAATGCCTTTGAGCGTAGGTCTGCTCAATCAGGGTTTACCTAGAGATAAATAACAAACATTAAACAGGCACTATCTTCGACTGTTTTGCCATCATCATCATCATCATTATCATCGCCATTTCAAATCTATTTTCTACACTTGCATGGGCTATCCTACAGGTTGTTGCACTAAAGCTAGACTGGCAGGTCAGACGACTGCATCTTGCTTATATGTTCCATTTTAGCATGGTTTCTACAACTATCTGATAAATAATGCAAGCTCACCTAAGAGAACAGTTACATAAACTTAACTGATATGGGGAAAGGAAGGCTACAAGTTTAAGGATATAATATCTTTAAAGTTAACCAACATGCTAAACACATCTGGCTTGTTTTGTGCTTAGCAGTTTGCATTGATATAATGTGGGGAAAAGCAAGCTCTAAGTCCTGGAAATTAATCTTCTTGAGCACTTGTGTTATGCATGACAAACATACATGGTATGCTCTGCTATGGTGATTGGTCAGATGAAAAAAACCCACTAGCTATAAAAACAACTGATTTAATGAACCAGCAACCTGCAAGAAATAGCAGCCAAATCTCCCTCATATTGCATTCTACTATCTTGAAAATAGCACACATTAGAAAATGTAGTCCTACATACCCCTTAAAAAGATGAAATAGTCTTGATTGGAATGTCTTTCTTTGATCACATGATCAGGGTTGACCTAAAAGTTAAACAGCTGCAATAACAACTAGCTACCAAGGGAGCCTATATTTGGTTGCCTGAGATGTTAGAAAAAGCAGTCAAACTCTCTTCTAATGAGACCTTATCTTAAATAAAGAAGTATTCTTCAGTCCATGATATACAAAAAAGAGCTTGTCATTGTTAGAACACATCTGATCATAGGACTACTGGATCATGTCTGACCTAAGATTAAACAATAGCTGGTCCAACAAAAGCCAACTTTTTAGAATAGAAATAAATGCATAAAGAAATACATAGAAAATAAAATATATAAATAATTAAAGACACAGAAATAGTCCCAAGCTCAAACTTGAACCATTAACCCTTTTGTTAGCATATTTCTAATAAAAGACACTGCCCATAATTTTAAAATAATTTTGAAAATAATCAAGAATTTGCATGACTTAGTAATATAACTACCTTTCTTATTAACCCTTTAGCATTTAAACCGGCCATATCTGACCAGAATTCTCTCACCTTTTTCTGTTCAAACTGGCCATAACTGAGCACTCATACCGATGTTGAGGTATTGTTCACAAAATAAATTATATCAAAATTTCAATGATTCAATATTATGTGAGATAAAGCCTTTACTGCAAAAATACAATAGTAAATATAAAGTAATGTGAATGCTAAATGGTTAACGGAGGCACTAAACTCAGGTAAAATCTTTTAAAATTTTAAGTAAATGTTTAAAATGCATTTGTAAAGTTTGGTATTTTTACTATTTATTGAATTTATAATTATTTTCTTTTAATTTTCTTTTAGCTTCTTGGTGTTTATTCAGTCAGTAAAACAGCTCTCCTTGGTCTGGTAAAAGTACTGGTTCCTCAGCTTACTCCAGTAAATATCAGAGTAAATGGTATAGCTCCTGGTTTAATTGATACCAACTTTAGTAAAATGGTAAGTGATATTTTAATTATTTGCTTTATTTCTTTTATTTTCCTTTTCTTTTTAAAAAGAGTAAATATATATTTTTTATTATTTATCCAGTGTTTCCAAGACTATAAAGTTTAGAGAGAAGCAAGTTTCAGGGTAGGACAAGTCTACAAATATAGTCCTGATTCCAATTTAGTCAGAGAAGGAAGGACATCCTTTCAGGTTGGGGAGAAATTATTGACGTACCTGACTTGAATATTTGCAACAGAATGGTCTCTGTGAAAGCATTCATAGACATGGGCGGGATGTGGAGGGGTACTAAACTGAACAATGGATTCAGTCTGCCTCCTATTAACAATTCAGTAAATGTCCTGAATGCCATATAACTACTTCAATTCTACTCTCATAAATTAAGAATTTTATATGTGAAAGAAATTATTAACCATGGAGCTATTTAATTGACCTTTCAGTAAACTGAATCTTAAATTCAATTTGGATTACCTATTTGAAGATATTATTTTTCAGATATGTTCTAAAGCCATCATTGTTTTATGTCCATTTTCCATTTTGGAATGAGTTGGATTGGTTCTCACTGTGAGAAAAGACATTGTCAGATAACCAAGACTTGCTCATATGTTCCATATTTGACACAATTTCTATGGTTGGATGAACTTCCTAATACCAAAGTGATGAATATCACACAATCACATTTTCCTCTCCTTTAAATCCAAGTCTTATGTTTCTAGATTTCTTCTGTCATCCTTGTTTTTCTAACTGTTTTTGTTTCTGTTTAGCCCTTTGATTAAAGGTGTTCCAATCATGACCATCTTGTTATTTTAAACAGTATTTGCATTATTTTCATAAACAGACTACATTATTCACTGAATTGTCTCGTTTGTTTTTAAAGATGGTAGGGTACAATTCAATAGGGATTTGGTTGCTATTTCTAGCAGATTAAATTATCATGTAGAAAGTACCTTGTTAGCAACTACAATATTGAATGTTATTGAATAGATCTATTGAAAGGTATTTTTCATCAGTAAGATCACTTGCTGATGGTTTATAATCTATGTAAGATTGCCATGTCAAGTTTCTTTAGCTTTCTATCCATATTGCTATGTTACATGATCAAATCATTGACAACTAAACCAGCACCCCGACCTGGCTAGCTAGGTGAGGAGGGGAGCTAGAAACCTAGCAAGACAAAAACAAAATCAATCAAAGGACAGATGAACACAATCCATAGCCAGCCAACTTCTGCGACATATGAGATTGATGTCCTTGCTATATATCTCTAGTAGAGTGGACCAAAGTTTACTCTACAGCAACACACTAATTCCTGAGCTATGGTTTGCTTCTTTACTGTTATATTAAGATTAAGGATTAAAAAAAAGTGTTCACCCTACCACCAATAAAAAAAAAATTATATTATTTGTACTTTTTTTGTATTTTTAGCTGAAATCAGATGAAGCCATTATGGCACGCATTCCCATGAATAGGTGAGTTTCCAAGTTTTTAAATTATCATTTGCTTTTATTCAGAGAAAAAAGGCAATTTGTTTTTTGTTTTGTTGCTTAGTTTTGGGAGGGAGAAAAAGTGGGTCTATAACATTTTCAGGCTTTTTTAGAGTAGGAGAAATGGTTTATGTTAACAATAGGGTTGAGAGAAAATACTCCAGCAGAGTGTTCTGTACCCTAAATACTCATACAATAGGCTCTCATCTTTGTAATATGGTGAGATGAAAAACTATGACAAACTGCAATTATTCATGCAATAATTATGTAACAACTCACTCCGGAGCTATTTAAAATCTAAAAAGCAGCAACCAAGGGAGATAATTCTGATAATATCGGCCAATAAGGAAAAGATGATGCAAATATGAATGGAGTTTGTCTGTAATGAGTGGTAATTATGGAGGTTACATATCAGACACTCACAATAGCTGTGTTTGATGTCTAGTATATCACTGTTGCTTTCTGTGAATTTCTCCAAAGTAAAAGAAAATTGTGTGTGTCATGAGATAGGTGTATTGTGAATCTCGCTCAGCTCTTCAAAATTTCTACTGATGTCAGTGAGGAGAGAAAGGATAAAGATGTTAAAGGTGGCAATTTGGATAAATTGGCAGCTAGACAGTTTGCTTTTCTTGGGAGTATACTGTTGCATGTTTCCACATACATCAAGAGAGGAAAAGGTTCAAATGTTTGATGAACATAGGAGCCTGTTGAAAAATTCATTGTTTTGGTTACTTTGTTGAAGATTAGTGACCAAAGAGATTATCACATATAACAGCTGAGAAGATTCAGTTGCACAGAGTATAAGAAAGAATCCAAGAAGAGATGTCCACACCTTAATTCATGTGGATGCATAAATATTCCTGGTAGAGTTTGAGACAAAACAGACAACAATTTTTGGAGTGTTGTCTACAAATGTAACGTGTGAATTACATTAAGAACATTTAGCAAATTTAGATGAATGAAATCTCTTTTAGTTGTAGTAGAGAAAGTAACCATGAACAGCTGGTCATGCATTGCACAAATAATATTCTATAGATAGCCTCAATTCACCCTTAATTGAGTAAACCTATGATCAAAAGCAGTCCTGCCATCCCATTTTCTTAGGGGTATGTTTCAAGCAATGGTGTTTGACATAAGGGAGATTTGACTACTCTTTCTTGCTGGTTGAGTGACCATGTAAAGGCTTGAATATCCCAAATTTAGTTAAAGTAGTTGACTTCTGTTTGTGTTTTAGGCCATATTCTTTACTATACACCAGTAACACTGCCTTTTATAATTCTCTTAAGGGCTGTTGAGTGGTATAAATTTGATTATCACTTTTTTAGCTTTCTTTGATACATATGCAGCCATGAGTAAATTGAAATAATAAACTTTGACTACTGTGAATGACCAAAGATCTGGGAATTTGCAATATTTTGATTTGGAATGAGCAGTTATCAGATTATTTCATATCTAGAGAAATTTAGCATAAAAAAAAGATTGAATATCTGTTTTATTTTTATCCATTTTCAATTATTTTTGTTAATAATGTTTTCATTGCATAATTTTATAGATTTGGTACTCCAGAAGAATGTGCTAATATGGTGTCTTTTTTGGTGTCTGAAGAGGCTACTTATATAACAGGCGAAACATTCAGAGTCACTGGAGGAATGACAGCATCACTCTGATATTTTATCAATAATTATAAGAATAATATATATATATACATATATACGAAATTGCACATCAGAAGGTGGCCTAAGAGGCCTAGAGATGCAGTTTTTTGTTCATCTTATGAACTGTTTTTCTGTGTGCATTTTTTCTAGTACTATATATATATCATCATTTCATATATATATATATTTCATATATATATACATATATATATATATATTTCATATATATATACATATATATAAAAGAGAAAATATGTTTGCATATACTTGATATTTTTTATAAAATTAACATTTTCATTAAAAAAATAAAGATAAAATGATTTTAAAAATAATTGAATTTCAATCCTTTTAAAATGTGTAAATATATTGAAGGACCAACATTTTTCAGACATTTTATTGTTCTGATATCTTCCAAATATTTATGGTTTTTCTATGCAATGATTGCACAGAATCAGTGCAGTATGTTTTCAAATATCAACATGTCTGCCTACCATAAAACATCAGAGATTGTGTTGCCTAACATTTGCAGGAAGTGTGAATATTGCAGAATTGCTTTCTTGATATTCTACTCATTAGATTTTCATATCTCCATTGAAAGGTATTTCAAGTGAAGATATGTGACTTAGTGGTTAAGGTGTTCAGCTCATAATCTTAACATAAAGAGTTTTATTCCTGGTGACACATTGCATCCTTGAACAACATTTTATTTCATGATGCTCTAGTCAATTCAACTGTAAAAAAGTGTAATTCAAAGGACCAGCCTTATAATAGTGTCATACTGAATTTCCCTGAGAACTACATTAAAGGTGCCATGTCTGTGGAATGCTCAGCCATTTGCACATTAATTTCATGAACAGGCAGTTTTGTTGTTTGATCAACTGAAGCACCCATTGTTGGAACTGACAGAGGTCCAAAACACCTGATTTTTATAAAATTGGAAGAAGCAGATGCAGAAAGACATGGGATGAAGTAGTTGAAGGTTGACCTTAAAATGCCGAACCTCACAACAAAGATCACAACAAAGATCACAAAGGACGATGAGGATTGGTTATATGTAATAAGTATTTGCACTCTACTTTTTTTACTGGTTTTACTAGTCGAAGGACTAGTAACATCATCATAATCATCATTGTTTTTATGCCTGCTTTTCCATTCTTGCATGGGTTAGACGGGTCTTCCCGGCTCAGCATCTCTTCAATTGTCACGATCGTTTGTCATCCCCTTTGCCAGTCTTAGTGATTTAAGGTCAGCTCTCACAACCTCTGCCCAGGTCTTTCTTGGTTGTCTTCTACTGCGGCTTCCACTGGGATTTCCTGGCATTTCTTCACTCATCGGTCATTCTCCATGTGCACCACATGTCCATACCAATGCAGTCTTCTCTCCTACACACCATCACAGATTCCCCTTAAACTCAGCTCATCCAAGCTCTACCTTTCTCTCACATTTACATTGCACATTCAATGAAACATGATTGCTTCATTTTTCTCCAATCTACACATGTCCTCTGCAGTCACAACCCATATTTCACTACCATGCAGCATCGTGCACCACCCACAAGCATCATACAGCCTTCCTTTTGTACATAAGGAGAAACTGTTGTTGTCAGCAGTGAGAGTAGTTCTCTAAACGTCTCCCATTCCATCCTTATTCTAGCTATTATACTCTTGGCGCACCCTCCTCCACTGCTAAATAGTTCACCTAGATAGCAGAAGCTATCAACCACGTCTATGTATCCTTTCTATGACTAGAAAATATTTATATCATTAGCAGTCTTCTCGATTTCTCCTCTGCATCTTCTACAAGCAAAGTTCTCCCTTCCTGTTAGTCTACTCATTATCCCACTACATCTCTTGTGTACCTAAGGTTTACATTGTGTACATCATATGTTATGCCTACTCCTTTGAGCATGGCCACTTCCCTGAAGGAACACTGGGTCCTATCTTCTCTTCTATCCACTAACACTTTAGTTTTAGCTAAGTTTACTCTCTTCTTTTACTGATGACTACTGTCTGTCCAAATCACTAATTTTGCCCATATATACTTTTTTTGTCAGTAGTTCATTAACTTCTTGAAGGAGCTCTGGAAGATTGCTGAATGATGGAACAGGTGCCTCATCTGAATGTACATTGGTACATCAGATTTCAGGCCCCACTTCTTTCCATTGGTTCCTTTGCCACTGATGCTCAGCACATGTTTTATACACAGCATAAAGAGCCCATGGCTCGTCTTGGCTTCTTAGTTGTACCTTGAAATAAGCAAAATAAGCTCTTTTTACAAAATTACTAATAGTGTTTCTCTGTTAATGTATGTATATGCTTCACAAATAAAACAAAATACACAATGAAATGTTCACAATAGATTAGACTTGAACTCTCGATGAACAAGTAGTCCATAGTGTTATCTACTCAGCTTTATCACCTCAACATTTTCAATAAAGAACAATTGACCAATGAGGAGACTTACTAGTACACAGAAACTATGGAAGCCTTTTGGATGATTAGCTATGATAAGATGCACATACAAGTTCTAATAATAGAAAATATGCTTTTATCAATAATGTCTAGGCAGTATATCTCAGTTGCACCCCTGTGAAGAAATTACCGTAGAAAAAGCCAGCAGCATCAGCCATTCCACCTCACAGTCCTATTCAGTTGGGATGCACTACTCTGAATTTTGCAGAGGAAAATTGCAGTTCAGGGACTGAAGACATCAGTGGTCTTGACAGTGATCAGCACAAAATGGATGCAGTTGGTAAAGACCTGGTCTGTAGCTGAAGCAACAAGTATGGAGGTGAAGAATGTGTTGCAGTACATCCCTGATTAAAGATTTATCTCCAATTACAATGAGAAACTAGCTGTGCCATGGCTCTTTCTGATAAAGCCTTTTGGAAGTTGTCTGACAATATAAGGGATATTATAATAAAAATAATAATAATGAAATTGTGTAAAGTGCTCAGGTGCACTACAACTCGTCAAAGGTGCATGTATAGTACATAGAATAATATACAAATGTCAGGGAAGTGAACTGTATGAGTCATGACATACATGTGTACATGTGTGCATGTGTGTGGAAGGGGAACATTAGGTGTAGTGTTGGAAAATCTTGGGTAGCATGGAGGTTTTAAAGGATGCAGTGTCTCGACAGCTAACAACTGATGCAGGTAGTTTGTTCCATGCTTCAGCAACTCTGAGCGTGAAAAAATGTTTCCGAAAGTCATGGGAACTGTGCTGTTTTCTGACTTTGTGTTAGACACATGGAAATCAAAAAGGTACCCAGGGTTGTTGTTGGCAAGATGGTTAACAATTTTGTGGGCGTTTACCAAGTCAGTTGCCAGACGTTGGAGCTTCACTGTATCCATGCCCAGGGAAGCAAGGCGTTCAGAGTATGGTAGATGCCTGGAGGGTATTCCATAATATGTGTGTGTATATTATTATTATTATTTCAAACTCCCAGGGATAACTTGCATCCAAATTGTAAGATGAATTTTTTACTGTTTATTATAGTTTTATTTATTTATTGTTTGCAATTTTGTCTTTGCTTTCTGTACGGAAGCCCTGGTTGATTGCTTCTGGGCCCATTTTCACTTTTTCTTTTTCCAATTTAAAAAAAAACATGCCGTGTTTTCTGTGACTAGGCAGAACTAGTTTACCTCCCTTTCACTGTCAAGTGACACTGAAGGTTGTGTTTACTACTGTAAGGGGGAAATTATACTAGGTCAGACGGTGGGTAGCTGACCTGCTCCAGAGAGGCTAATTGCTGATGAAGTTGTTTTTAGCCAATTATGTAATGCTTAATAGCATTACCTAATTTTTGTGCACGCCAGTTCCATATGGAGTAGCAGAAACGCATTCAAGTTTTCAACCCACACAAAATCGTTTTTCTCACTATTTAACACATTAGTGTACACTTTTTCCTTTGGTTGGTATCTTAATGATATTGGCTTAATTAAGTTTAAACAAAGAAATTGTTTAGTGTAAAATTTGTTTATTGGGTTACAACCATTTCACTGATAACACTAGGGGAAAAAAAAAAAAAAGTTTTGTTAGTGCCTAGGATTTTAGACCATATGGATATTTTTGTTGCTGGTTTAGAAAATACCACCTGTTTTGTCGTAGTAGTTCTAGTTTGAGATATTGTATACATCACTGCCTATTTCATTACTCTTCTCAAATGATATGAGTTGCTTATAAATCTAAATGCATCTACAGTGTAATTAGGAGGAGAGTGGAATGATGGTTAAGAGGTTGAAAGGAGGCAGTCATCATCATCATCATCATCAACGTTTAACGTCCGTGTTCCACGCTTGCATGGGTTTGGACGGGGGTATTCCCACTTGAGGCAAGAGTGATTGTCTTGCTTGCATAGGACTGTCTAGCAGGTTTTCTACAGTTGGATGCCCTTCCTAACACCAACCACATTTACAGTGTGGGTCTGGCAGGTTTTTACCGTGTTGCCTACACGGCCACATTACAGCGTGGACTGTGTTTTTTTGTCGTGACACCTACACGATCTCATTGGTTTCGGCCTGGATGGCGCGGCACCAACATAACTTTACATAGAACAGGGTGGTGTGGATGGGGTGGGGGTGGTGGGACGGGGTGTATTTTGTTAGAGATGCCTACTGGCTGTAGTAGGTTTTACTATGTATTTAGGTAAGGCGGGTCTTCTCTGTTACTGAGTACCGCCAAAGGTCTCGGTCCAGTGACATTGTCTTGGAGAGGTGTAAGTGTGTGAGGTTGGAGTTTATTAACTCGTCCCAGGTTTTTCTAGGTCTGCCTATTCCGTGGCTACCGTCTATCTTTATTGCCCTGCACTTTGTTATACAGCTATCGACTTTCATGCGCATCACGTGTCCATACCAACGTAGCCTTCTCTCGAGTAAACAACATCTGATCCCTCTTATCTCTAATTTTTTCCTTAGTTCGTTTATGCTTTGCCGTTCACGTATATTACTGTTACACATCCAGCGGAGCATGCAAGCTTCGTTCCTCTCTAGTCTGCGTATATCCTCTGCACACAATGCCCAGGTCTCACTGCCATGCAGCATTGCTGTTCGTATGCAGGCATCGTATAACCTGCCTTTCATTTTTAGGGAGAACCCTCTAGCGGCTAATAGTGGTATAAGCTCTCTGAACTTTTTCCAACCAGTTCTGACTCTAGCTACTGTACTTTCAGAGCACCCTCCCCCACTGTTGATTTTGTCGCCCAGGTAACGGAAGCTGTCCACTATTTCTATAGAACCCTCTGTGCAATTGAAAGAGCTAGTATTTTGTGGGCACTTGCTACTTATTGCACCAGAGCACCAGCCACATGTAAAATCTATGTTCTTAGTTAGCTTACCTGTGATCCCACTACATCTTTTATGCACCCATACTTTGCATTTGGGACATAAAATGGAGTTTCTACCTACGCCTTTCCTACACACTGAGCATGGCCATTTCCCAGAAGGGACCGCCGCCTTATTTTCTTTCCTACAAACTAGAACTTTAGTCTTAGCCAGGTTAATTTTAAGTCCTTTTGATTCTAGGCCGTGATTCCATGTTTGGAATTTCTTCTCTAGCTCGGCCATTGATTCAGCTATGAGTGTCAGGTCGTCTGCATATAGGAGCTCCCATGGGCAGCCGGTCTTGAACTCCTCTGTTATAGCCTGAAGGGTAATAATAAATAGTAGGGGGCTGAGAACAGAGCCCTGATGGACGCCAACTTTTACGCTAAACTCTTCACTATATTCGTTGTTAATTCTAACCTTGCTGACTGTTTCTTTATACATGGCTTGTATAGCTCTCACAAGCCATTCGTCAACCCCTAGTTTTCTAAGAGCCCACGAGATAATGGAACGGGGGACTCTGACGAAGGCTTTCTCCAAGTCGACAAAAGCTAAGTAGAGGGGTTTACCTTTAGCTAGGTACTTCTCCTGTAGTTGTCGTACAATGAAAAGAGCGTCTGTGGTACTTTTGCCTGACACAAACCCGAACTGCATTTCATCTAGGTCAATTCTCTCTCTGATTAGTTGCGCTATTACTTTTTCCGTGACCATGACCTGGTCGATTAATTTAATGCCTCTATAGTTACTCCTATCTAGGGCATCTCCTTTACCCTTATAACAGTTAACGATGATGCTGCTATGCCAGTTCTTCGGAACAACCCCATTCTGTACGACTTGGTTAACTATGCAGGTGACCATGGTGTGTCCCACCGTGCCAGATGCCTTCAGCATCTCAGCAACTATTTCCGAAGGCCCAGCCGCCTTACCCGTCTTCATATCCTTGATTGCCTTACTTATTATACTCCCCTCGACTAACACTGCTGGTCCCTCTATTGGGTCGATGTGGGGGAGACTGTCTTTCTCCCATTTATTCTCCTCATTTAGTAGCCTTTCATAGTGACACTTCCAAGCTACCTTCTTATCAGCGTCGGTGATGGCAAGTACGCCGTCATCATTAAGTACACACTTCTCCCCGACAATATCACGGTTTTCCTTGACGCATTGCCTAGCAATCCTGAACACCTCACGTTTTTGGTCCACGCGTTGTAGAACATGCTTGAACTTTCTTTCCTCTGCTTCCCTTCTTGCGAAGTACACTTGTCTCCAGTATGACTGAATATGAAGTGTGGAAATGATGAGAGTGGCAGAGGAACAGGAGTAGCTTCACGCTGGTCGTTAACAGTAGGTAGGAGGCTAAATGCAAAACATTAGCAGCTTGATGGGATAGCAAGAGGGATGTGTAATGGTAGGATAGCAACATATAAGTGTAATGGTGAGAGTTGTAAGAGTTTCATCGGGGATAGAGAATGGTTAGTGGGAGATGACAATATTGAATATGGACAGATCCAAAGCTATCTCTCATTACACAGATATTGTAATGGGGGATAGGCAGAGTGATAATAAACGCTGATGGAGGGATAGGAAATGGACAGATCAAATGCCCTGTTAACCAACTAAATGAATAATCTTAGAAGTTATTGAGCGAGAGAGGCAGAGAGGCATGTATGGATGATGGTGAGAAATATTACCACCCAATACATCTCCCCCATTCTTTCAGTAGCTCCTATGAAGATATATTTAGTTGGGTAACAGAAATATTCAGCATAGCTTGTTAACTTGGCATTATTATTCCTCATTTTTCAAGGAAACTTATTAACTAGAAGTTCAAATCTTGCCACGGTCAACTTTGCCTTTCATCCTTTCAGGGTTGATAAAAAATATAGTACCAGTCAAATACTGAGGTTGATATAATCAACTTTCCCACCCTTCCAAATTTATGGATTTGGGCCTATGTTAGAAATACATATTTAAGATATACCTTTATGTTAAAAATGTTTTGTATATATTCACTGATTACAGAGTTTCTCAATGATCAGAGTGCATTATACAATTTCTAGCACTTACGGACATCCTTAATAAGTACAAGAAATATTAATTTGATAAGCTTGTACTTGACACTTTTTCTCAATGCAGCTACCTTGAGTAATGGAGAAAGATATATAAAAATTAATGAGTTCTTGAGTTGATAATAGTTGTTACCCACAGAAATGGATCTTTACTATATTAGATCTTATTTAGAGTCATTTTTCTCCTAGATAGATAGCCTGTGATGCAGTCTGCAGAGACCATGCCTCACTCATATGTTCTATTTTGAGGTGTTTTCTACAGTTGGATGTCATTATCAACACATTATAGAATGTATTCATCCTTTAGCATTTACATACTCTATATATACTATTGTATTTTTATGGTAAAGGCTTTACTTCACACACTATTGAATTTATGAGATTTTGATGTTTATTTTGAAACGATACCTTAATATCAGTATGAATGGTCAGTTATAGCTGGTTTGAACAGAAAGAGGCAAGAGAATTCTGGCTGGATACAGTCGGTTTAAATACATTTTGGGGGCTACTGGCATTAGAGATGTCATATATGAGGATGATTAACCCTTTAGTGTTTCTACTATTGGCACAAGGCCAGCAATTCCCCAGTACATTACTGGTACTTTATTTTATCGACCCCGTAAGGATGAAAGGCGGGATTTGAACTCAGAATGGTAAGGGCCGTGACTATGCGTCAATATATAAAATAATGTGAATGCTAAAGGGTTAAAGACTCTTGCTTAAGTTCTATTTGGAGTTACTATTCTCTAAGATGGGTAACCTGCAATGTGGTTTGTGAAGTCTACATCTCATTTGTACAGTCTTTTGATATAGGGGACTTCCAAATCCAAATGGAGTCGACATGGAAGTGGTCTGTTGTGACCTAGCATAAAGGTGGTCCCTTATGTGGGAAGAGGTAGAAGAGGTTGTAAAAGTATTCTGCAATAGGCAATTTAGTATTAAACAGGAATGTTAGGGAGCAATGCAGAGTTACCCTGGCAGTTAGGAATATAGTTGTCTCATAACATGTAAAATAGCAAATATTTAGCTACAGGTTGTCTCAATTAATGGCAGGGACAGGCAAATGTTAGTGTTTTTAATGCTTTAAAATTCAGGTTAAAGGTATTGTTTATTCGAAACTAAAACTCATTTTCTTATAAGAAACTTCATATATATTGACACTTCATATAACATAGATCTTCATTTTTACTGGTGTTGAATGTAATAGATAGTAATGTTAAGTATGTTAGGGATTGAGTTGGTGACAAATTCAATCCTTTGTTAAGCTACATCCCTTTCTGGATATGCAATTTCTACCAGTTACTTTAAATGTCTTGAAGTGGGATGGGACACAAACTTTGAAGGTGACCCAACAAATCATTAAGGGTTATGGTTACACACACACATGTAGATATTTTAATACATTCATTCATCCATACATGTTAGTATCCGCAAGTATACTTATTTCTAAATACGTGACATTTACACATTGCCTTACTTAACTGAATTATGTTCAATTATGTATACATAAAATTGTGTACAGGTTGGTTTATTTTTTAAACTGTTCCACGTTCTTGCTTAAACATTTTTTAAAAAGAATAAAAGAATTAAATAAAATACATAAGACAAGATATTCAATAAGTAATATTTATTGAATTGATAAAGAAGATTTCTAAACAAATGCCATGTGTTCAGATGTCATTAGTTAGAATTCTGCGCATTCATGCATTTTAGAAAATGTCATAGAGACAAGTGGCAAGGGTAGTATTAGTAGTAGTATTAGTAGCAGTAGTAAGACAAGTACTAGTACAGCAACAACAAAAAATAGAGGGAATAAAAAATAAAGGCTTTCTGCCATCAAGTTTGAAGGTTGTAAAATAAATTATAGTTATAAAAGAATTTTAAACACCAGAGATACACACTGGAGAAAAAATAAAGTTTTTCAATTAATTGAAATCTTTGAACAGAAAGTATTTTTGGGACTATTCTAAAACAAACTTAGAAGTGCAAAGAAGCCAAGTAAAAAAATAAAATAAAATTAAAGTAATACTTTAACAACTAATTATAGTGTTGTTAGTAACTCCAAAAAGTATTCACAACATGGAAATAAAAAACCGCTATTTAAAGAAGGGTAATATTATCAATAGAAGAAGTCTTAAAATATAGCTTGTGAAGTAGAGAAGATGTTATTTTGTTTAAAATATATTTATATAACAAATTTACAAAGAAATCAAATGAGCAATCAAAACTTAAAAAGTAAATGTCTAACTCTTGCCTCATTAATACCAATATAACTGAGATTGAGAGAGTGACAGCAAGAGAATGTGTGTGTGAATGTATAAAAGATGGTTTTTCTAGCTGGTTGAATGCAATAAGCAGGAACGTGGGAACAGTAGCTTAGCATATATGAAAGGTTGTATTAGCAATATCAAATGTACATTTATTATATTTTTCATGTATATAGATATAGACATATAAAAGATATATTCTTGAAACAAATGCTAACAGAAAACGAAAATATATTATTATTATTGCTGAGGGAAATGTTATCAAGATAGTGGATCTGAATATAAGAGGAAATAATCAAATAAAAAAAAACAACTTATTGTGAAAAAAGGGAGAAAGAGTGAAAGATCTTATTCACTTAACCATTAGGTGATAGAATGAGATAGCAGTTATAGAACCTATACTAACAAAAGATGCAGCTTATGGACATGAGTATCATTTGATGTACTTGCAGCAAACACACAGGATAGAAGCTTTGTTTGATATTTCCTCAGAAAACAGAGGTATACAACAGATGTGAATTGCAATGAGAATAGTGGTAGCCATAGGAATATTTATTAGCTATCAAAGTAAAAGCAAACACAGGGAAGGGGAAAAAAACCTGTACAAGTAGTTTCAGTAAAAACGTTCAAAACATCCCTTTTTTTCACCATTTTATTTATCATCATTTATAATATGCTTCCACATATTTTTTTTTTATCCCCACCAACAATTTTTGTTTTCTTTTTTTTTGTTTGTTTAATACATATTTCTATGTTTGCATATACCTCATGTAGCTGTTTGTGTGTATATGCAGTGTATGTGTGCACACCCAAACACACATTTCTTAATGATTTTTGTTATTATCCTCATCATTACCATACATATTTTTCTTTTCTTTTTTTTTTTTTTTTTTGCTCTGCATTTGCTTATAATTTCCACTGCAGACAGTTTTTAAAAAGAGCACTTACAAGTCATCATGAATGAAATTGAGTTCCACTCTGCACTTTTGAAATTTCATTAGCCACAATAACAACTTAGTGGAATTATCTCCATTTTATTTTCCCCCCTTTTTTCATTAATTATATACTTCTTCCCAGATTTCTCATTCACAGAAGTACACCTCAAAAACTCTAAGCCAGAATAATTGATCTGTTTCAAATATTTATTTTAGCTATATATATATACATATATATATATTTATATATGTATGTATGTATGTATGTATGTATGTATGTATGTATATATATATATATATATATATGCATGCAACTAAAAGGTGACCCTAGTGTATGATATTTATCAGTAGCAAAAATGTTGGTTAGGCAACAACCTCATTTTGCCATTGTACTCAATAGCATTAATATTAACCACTTGTAGAAAAGCATTGATATTAGCAGAATTTTTCACAACCCTAATAGTTGTAAGAAATGGTTGTGAGCAGCTAAAAGGCTAAAAGCAACCAGCCAGTATCAACAAAAGAAAGAATTATGTAATTCTGGCGAGAAAGGAGAGAAGAAGATTAAGTCATACATAGTCAGTTTTTATGGTCTTGTGGCAAATGATTAAAACAATAGTAGCAGGTATGTTGGTTGTGCTAGCAACTCTTAGTTCCATTTTAGTTGATGGGTGATGGCAACATATAAGCATTAAGATTCCCGTTATTCAGCCCACATAGTAAGTGCTGAGTAATCTTCCTCTTCCTCTTTTACTTTCTGGCCTGTAAGAAAAAAAGTAAAGAATTAGCAACAATGAAACATGTATAACTTGCAAATTACATTGTTAAAAGCTTTGAAACCAAAGGACCGCCCAGTCTACACTGTAAAGTCGTGTAAGTGTCATGACAAAAAGCACCCAGCCGACACTGTAAAGTGGTCGTGTTGGTGTCAGGACAAAAAGCACCCGATCCACATTGTAAAGCGGTCATGTAGGTTTCAAAACAAAAAGCACCCAGTCTACACTGTAAAGTGCATGTGTAGGTGTCATGACAAAAAGTATCTGTAAAGTACACTGTAAATGTGGTTGGTGTTAGGACAGGCATCCAGCCGTAGAAACCAAACCCAAATCAGTTATGTATGAGCAAAAAACAGTCATCTGATCTGGCTTGTCTCACAACAGGACAGCTCATTTAATCCATATTAACATGGAAAATGGATGTTAAACGGTGCTGATGATATATATTAGGTTGGGGAATAAGTCGTGACTGTTTTTTTCAAATTAGAAAAATGTATGGAGAAACGGAACACATTTGCAAATGTTTTATGTTTGTTCAATGAGATTTTATTGCTCTAAAAGATAGCGTCTTTGTTTTTTTAATTTCATTGCTTTTCGTTCAGTTTCAGAGCATTAAAATGGAATGTCAAGTGAACAGAATTGAGCATTTTTGACACCTTATCGAGGTTTTAACGTCGCCAAAGCTGCTCGTGAGATTTGTGACATGTATGGAGATGGAGCAATGCCTCAACGTACCGCATCCTTTGGTTTTCACGCTTTAAAAATGGGAATTTTGAGCTTAAGGACGGGTCACGCTCCGGCCGACCAATTGAATTTGATAAGGAGCGATTAAACCAACTTCTTCACGAAAATCCACGTCAGACGACCAGAGAATTGGCCGAACAGATGAATTGTGACCACAAAACTGTGGTAAATCACCTTCACTCAATGGGCAAGGTTCAGAAACTTGGTGCATGGGTGACACACGCTTTCAGCGAAAATAACAGAAATCAGCGCTCCACGATTTCCGCCAGTTTGCTCGCTCGACATCGCTTAACACATGGTCACAAGCATCGCTTTCTTTACCGCATTGTCACGGGCGATAAAAAATGGTATCTCTATGTCAACATGAAACAGCGTAAAGAATGGCTCAGCCCTAATAAACAAGCGACTCCTCGAGCAAAACAAGACCTTCATCCTCGAAAGACCATATTGTGTGTATGGTGGGACTTGGAAGGGATAATCCATTACGAATTGTTTGAGTGCAACCAAACTGTAAATGCAGAGCTCTATGTTCAACAACTGCACCGACTCAACGAGGCAATTCAGCAAAAATGTGTTCTTCTGCAGCACGACAACGCCAGTCCTCACATTGCCAATATGACCAAAGCCGTGATTCAAGAACTCGGATGGGAAGTGTTACCTCATCCACCATACTCTCCAGACTTGGCACCATCAGATTTCCACCTTTTTCGATCACTTTCGAATGCATTGCGTGGTGTATCGTTCAATAATGATGTGGAATTGAGCGCTTGGTTGAACCAATTCTTCAGCTCAAAACCACCAAGCTTTTATCGCCAAGGCATAGATAAACTTATTGAACGATGGGAGGAGGTCATCAACAACAACAGAGATTATCTTGTTGACTAGTTTTATGCATTGTAAAACTATGACAATAAAACATTTTGAAAAACGGTCACGACTTATTCCACAACCCAATATATAAAATAAATAAAAATAAGCACTTTCGCGGTCCATATTCGTATTGAAAGTCGAGATCGAGCAAGCTTTTTCGCTTTTGTTCAACGTGTGGTTTCCATCTGCGCTGAGCTTGCCTTGGGACACCCGTGTTACTCTTTAACAGAAGTACCCAGTCAAACTCTTTTACCAGCAAACGCATAGGAGCAATCACTGCTTCTTTCATTACTTCCTGCCATTATTGTTTTTCTTCCAGGACTATCTGTTCCATTACTCCCTCCTCTAGCACTCTCTTACATAAATCATGGTGTTTTGACCATTATACTCTTGCATTTCACTTACAGTCTAATTCATCTTATTGTCCTCTCTTACATTCATCTTTTTGTCATATTGCCTTAAATGGACAGAGACAATGTAGAGTAGTGATTATTCTCTAATCTTTCTAGGTTCAAGGCAATTTCACTAGTGCCACACTTGGTAAAGTAGTTAGTAGGGCCGAGAGAATTCTTTATTCTTGTAGACCACATAACCTCTCTAGTGCTGATGCCATGATAAAATTTACTCAGTACACTCCGTTAAGTGGTTAGTGTTACAAAGAGCATCCAATTGTAGAAACCATAGTAAAAGTAGAATTTACAAGCAAGACATGGCTATCCTGACTTCTCTAGGAAAGCAATAACTGTAATAAAAACTGACTGACTGTTACAACCCATCCAAGCTAGCACGGAAATTAGACGTAAAATGGTAATGATATTATCATCATCATCACCGTTTTACGTCCGTTCTTCCATGCTAGCATGGGTTAGACGGGTTCTCCTGTTGTGGGCAGTGTCTGGTCGGCTGACCATGCTTTGCTCATACAGGAACTGATTTTGGTTTGATTTCTACAGCTGGATGCCCTTCCTTCCAACCTCATTTACAGTGAGTGCTGGGTGCTTTTTTTCCATGGCGCCTACACGTCCACTTTACAGTGTGGGCTGGGTGCCCTTCCTTCCAACCTCATTTACAGTGAGTGCTGGGTGCTTTTTTGCCTTGGCACCTCCACGACCACTTTGCAGTGGGAGGGTGTGGGGGCATATTGTCTATATGCTTCAGCTTGTACCCATGGGAGGTCGGGTACTCTGTATTACTGTGTGACGCCAGAGGTCACATCGTGTATAAATGCCTGTTTTAATAGATTTGTGTAATTAAATACATTAAATACTAAAAAAATATTGATTATTAATAGTGATTGTTTACTTCAAAGTTTTGCTGATACTAATATCTCAATCTCTCTCACGCACAGTTTCTCCTTTTACGTTTGAGTAAATGGTCAATAATGACTATTTCCATGGTTGCCATGATATATTTGGACTGATACATGAAACTAATAGGAGCACAACAATATATAGTCACTGCCATGTGGTTTTACACTCAATCCCATTGCATGACACCTTGTAAATGAATATGATAGATGGAAACTGCTCAGAAGCCTATTGAGTGTGTGTGCATGGAGTGTGTGTGACTGTATATGAAACCAAAAAGAGCACACCTATGAGAGTTGTTGAATACCCATAATCCTTAGTGTTGAACTATACCCTACCAATTGTACATAATTATAGTTAGATGACTGGCTTGGTAAGCCCTACAACATATCTATGGAAGCACCAATGAAACACATAGAACATTGTCATTTTCTGACTGTTATCCACATCTCACAAATTATCAATTTAATTGAATAATTTTATGATAAGTTAAAAATTCTCCAGGGTTTTTTACCAGTGTTACAATATATGGTAAATAGCATTTAGCTATTTACATCTCTAAAGCATAGTGAAAACAGATCTTTGAAGACAGTATAAATTTATAGTACTGCAATTTTAGGGAAAATTTTCAGAGATCCTAGACTTTCATAAGACAAAGAAATCTTAGCATTTGTATTAGATAGCATTGCTGTCGCATTCCAGCTCACTGCACATTCAGTTCAAATCTCACCGAGGTCAACTTTGCCTTTCATACTTTCAAGGTCGAACATATACATACAAATATCTTAGACCTAAATCTTATCCAAATGAAAGTCATCCAATTGATTTGCTCACCAACATATTACAACCTCTGCCCCACAGATGCACTGTTTTCTTCATTGCCTATTTTATCACTATTACAGTAGCCTCTGCTTTCTGAAATAGTTGGTTATGTACCAACTACACCTAGGACTACCTCACTCTCCTCCTCTCATAGTCACTGGACCAATCTAACCTCAGGATATTATAGCTATCTAACCCATCTACTTTTTCCTGGAATTCATATCAAGGTATCTAAACTGGGGTAGTTTTTACCAATAACAAATGCAGACAATTTATGCAGCATCGTAAGAAACTGACATACATCAGTAGGCTACCAAAAGTATATATAAGGTTCTTGTAAGGTATGTTATCAGTATTTTAAACTCTTTAATGGAGAATATTTGTTTATGTGAGTAAAACTTCCAACTTACACCAACTTCATCCCTTTGTTATAATTTCATCTACTGTAGATTCCAGAGTTGTTGGATTATTGTCATCAAAATACCAGAGCTTGGAGATTCAAGGAGCAGTTAGCATAACTGTGCTATTAGATATGTGAACAAATTCTTTCTTGAAAGTGTTATTACCCTTATCTGTCTATAGTAATTGCTTACAGCCAACGGATGTAAAATTTGGGACAGTGGTTGCTTTTAATTCCGTGTATATTCAAATGACTGTCTAATCTGATAAAAGCGATTATTCTAGCATTCATCATCATTTCATTTTACGTCTGCTTTTTCCCTGCTTGCAAAGGTGGGAACTGATTTTGGCTTGATTTCTACAGCTGGATGCCCTTCCTAACACCAACCTCATTTACAGTGAGTGCTGGGTGCTTTTTTGCTGTGGCACCTCCACGACCACTTTGCAGTGGAATGATATGGACCCCAGTCCCTATCATCTCATTTCTACAGCTGAGTAAACTGGAGCAATGTGAAATAAAGTGTCTTGCTCAAGGAAACAACATCACCCGGTCTAAGAATTGAACTCACAACCTTTCGATTGCAAGGCCAATGCTCTAACCACTAAGCTATGTGCCTCATTAATGATAAAAAAAAAACTAAGACAAGTAAATGAATTAATAAAGTGACAAATTCTTACTGGATGCAACATCCGCCTCAAGTTCACTCGTTGGTACTGATGGCAGTTGATCTGTGACAGGTGTTCCAACATTAAGCAATTCACGTTCCAATTCTTCTTGTTCCAGCGCTTCAAGTTCTTGTATTAATTCATCCTGAGAATAAGAAGACAAAGAGATAAAAATAATGAACTTCCTTAATGATTCATATCATAATAACCAACATTTTACTAATTCAAACACCCCTGTTTCAATCAATCTAAAGTCTTGATTCTGTAAAGTACTCATACCGGCGCTAAGAACCTGTTTTAGGCATTACTAAAGAAATTTCAAATGCATACACTCAAACCTCTACATGAATGAATCTATGTTTAGAATGTATTATAAATTTCTAATTTCATCAAAGAATGACGTTAGGGTAGCTAAATGCTTGATTTAAATTACTGTAAGTTAGTAGGATGGCAAATATAGACAAGAAGAAAAATAGATGAAAGTGTTTCGAATGAAATCTAGAAGTGAAGTGAAGAAGAGAGGTGATATTAAATGGCTGCATTTGAAGTGATCTCTGCACAGAAACCACACTGAATAAACTAAAATATAATTGAGCTTGAGTAATTGCAACAAAGATTGAATCATTCATTACCTCATCAACATCTTGTCCAAAACCAATAGGATTGGAAATAGCTTCTGAAATTTCATTGGCAACCTCTTGCTGTTCAGCTACATCATCCATCAAATCATGCACTTTGTCAATATCCCTGGAGAAAGAGAATATGAAATTTTGAAAATTGATGGAGCATTTAGGAATTACAGGGAAATGATAAAAGAGCAAGGGGGAGAAGAGAGAAAGAAGTCAGACAGAGAGGACATAATATCATTATGTAATACTTAAAATAATGTAAATAAATTGAGTTTGTAGGACCCATCATATTCTATACAAATCAAGCAACTGTATTAACACTAGAATGAAATAATTGGTGATAGGGAAGGTGTAAATAGAGGCAGTTAATAAGAAAAAAAGAGAGATATAATTTATAAAAGAGAAACAGGTCGGCACCCATTGAATGCAACTATAGTATTAGTATATCATAAGTTCCTACCATCACCTCCCTACTACCTAAACTTTAATGACTTCTTCCCTACTTCATATTTTAGTTATTTTATTTGCCTCATGGTATTTAATAAGTTGTTTTGTTTTCATTTTTACTTTTTATCTTATGTGGTAATTGTAAATTATTATTTATGTTATTTATTGAAGGCACACTGTTGGTTATGACAACGAGTGTTCCAGTTGATCTGATCAATGGAACAGCCTACTCATGAAATTAATGTGCAAGTGGCCAAGCATTCCACAGACACGCATATCCTCTACATAGTTCAGGGAGATTCAGTGTGACAAGGCTGGTCCTTCGAACTACAGGTACAACTCACTTTTGCCAGCTGAGTGGATTGGAGCAACGTGAAATAAAGTGTCTTGCTCAAGGACACAATGTGCCACCAGGAATTGAACTCTTGACCGATTGTGAGCTGAGCCACGTGCCTTCGTTATTTATACACGATTCGATGAAGCGCCATTTATTCGAACACAAATACTAGGGCATTCATATAGAGACATCAGGGCAACAAGAAGCTGTCGATCAATGCCATACTCCTGCAGAACCTTCCACAACAAGTCCTATGGAACGCTGTCATATGCCTTTTCGAGGTTTATGAAACAAGAATACATCTCTTGGCAATACTCCCATGGTTTCTTAAAGACTTGCTGCAGTGTGAATATTTGGTTGGCTTTGCTGTATCCAGGGTGAAAACCACTGTTTGTTAGCTAGCTTGGACTCAACAATATCTCTACATCTCTTTGCCAGACACTTAGCATAGACTTTACCATAGAGGTTTAACGAGGAGATCCCTCAATAATTAGAGCAACCTCTCTTGTCTCCCTTTTTGAAAATTAGGATATCACTCCTGATTGCCATTGCTTAGGTGCCTTTCCAGAGATCCAGGCTACCTGGCACACACAAATCAGCCAGTGAATCCCCTTCTCTATTTAAGGCTTTTAACACCTTGGGCTGAATTAGATCCTCCCCAATGGCCTTGCCCATCTTCGCAGTATTTATTCCAGTTCTCCGAGTTTAAATCCTGGTATGGTCAACTTAGTCTTGCATCCTTCCGAGGTTCATAAAAAAAGTACCAGTCCAGTATTGGAGTTGATTCTTTCTCTATATCTCTTTCTCCCACTCTTTCCTTCTCTGAAAGAAATTGGTTGAGAGAGATGGGTTCCATCAGATTTAAAATGGACAAGACAGTTCTCCTCTTTCACATATTAAGTTACTTAATACTTTTGATACCAAACTGCCATTGGTTATGATACAAAACTTGTAAAGTGTTTATATTTATCTACAAACTTCCTAATCATAGTTTTATTTAAGAAGCAAGTTATGCTCTAAACACCACTTTAATAACAGGAAAATTAGTTAATAAATCCCTGTAAATTCTTGATTATTAAAAAGCCAACAAGAAAAAAAACAAAAACAAAAAACCATTTTAAAGATAGGGGTTAAAAACTTGCAATAGTAAATTTGTTTCATTCAACCTTTCTAGATAGAAATAAATATCAGACAAATGTTATTCAAATTCATGTCAGCCCTGATTGAGCAGACATGTGATCATATATCTTTTTAAAGGGAAATTTGGTTGCTATTTCTAACCAAGTGACCAGATAAATGCCTCTTTGATGGATTGTATCAGATATTATTTCCTGACAGGGTTACTATTACAAGGATGCAACTAGTAATAATCCAAGAATACAAATCCTATTGAGAGAAAACATTGCATACATTGGAGTAGTCGGTACCATGTTTAGAGGGGTAGCTCTTATTAAGAAGCCAACATTGTAAATAATTTCTATTTTTTAAGTAATACTAAGGCTAAAAATTAATTTAAAAAAAAAACTTGCAATTTATCACTGGAGGACCCCCCCCCCCCCCAAAAAAAAAAAAAAAAACACAAGCTCAATAAATCTTTCAAAGTTTGTACATTTAAATTATTATGCCAAGTTTAAAGAAAATAAATCGAAATTTTTCATGCAGTATTATTTGTTTGAAATAAAGTGTGGAATTGTGTCAAAGGTAATTAATATATGTCAACTATGAATCAAAAGTTTAGATAATTACTCCTTAAGATGACCACACTTGGGTCAGTTAAACTTAACCTTTACCATATAATTATATATACGATGGGTTCAGTTCAAACCCCACTAATGATAAACTAAGTAGATGATCTGACAAGCCAAACTTTTTTAGTGACAATGATAAAAGCAACAAATTAACAGATCACATGATTTAATGTAAATGCTTTTTAGGTTAACAAGAGAAATCAGTTTAGAAGAATGGTGAAAACACAATTGTTTCAAGATTGGTGAATGTAATGACAAAGACAATAAAACTAAACCTCTTAACTGAGCTGTATGTAAGACCATAGTCTTGTGAATGTATAAAATGAAGTGAGACAGAGGAGAAAGTATCACACAAATGAAAGTATAATTTCACAAATAATTACTATTCTTTTAGAGAAATAAATACAGCTAAGCTTTAAAAGAAAAAAATCAACAACAATACGACAAGGTTCTTTTTGAGCTGGTCATTAAATGAAAATATCATTAGTACTTGAGTCACAAATTAAACATTTTGATCAATCACCACATTAATTAGATAGATAGATACAGTTTATTATCTTGGCAATTAGAACTGGGCCATGTGCCAAATATATGATAATCATAACTAGCACAACACACAATTTGCTAAATTACTGAAATCATCAAGTATGAAGCTATTTTGATAACACTTATTCTTTGTTTTCAGAAATACCAAGTTTTACATTTACTATAAATATAGTTGATATGAATAAGGACAGTAAGTTAAGGCTGGAATCATCTCCAATGAAAACTGAAGTAGTGTTGTAGTAGAAAACCATCAGTAGATTGTAGAGATATAATATACTATAAAAAGTAAACAAAGATTGTATTTCAATCAAAGCAACTCATGATAACTTTAAATATAATTATTTTTCATTTAGTAACCTCTCCCAAACTAAGTAAAACATTTATTAAAATGCTCTCAAATTCCACAGATCGCAAAATACATTGGCAATAACTTACTGAAAATTGTTATTTTTAAATATATCTAATATTTAAACTTAACAGCATTTTGAACAGATTACAATTATAAATTCAAAAGATTTTAAATATTAAAAGATGCTAATGTACAACACAAGAAGAATAAAAGGACTGCAAGTATTTTCGTCCAATGTACCAATTTTTTGCAATACTACACACGCACGCGACTTCTTCAGTTTTCTTTAACCAAATTTAGTTAACAAGGCCTTTGTTGAACTGAAACTATGGCAGAAGGCTCATGTCCAAGATGCTACACAGTTGGATCAAATTTAGAACAACATAGTTGTGAAACTAACTTCTTAACCACAGAGTCATGCTTGCAAAATATTTACCTGATAAAGGTAGAAATAATATATTTAAATCTACATTTACACTCATAGTTGTTAGCTGGAGATCAGTGGGATTTTGCTACCTAACATCATTTTCTTCATGTGGTGAAGCAGAAGAATGTTACATAGGAATATCTTCTTCACTCATTTACTCCCAGGAGGGTTATGGGGGTAGAATCCTCAAGCATGCCGTCCAGGGGGTTCTGCTAGAAGTAACCATCTCCAATTGATCTGACTGGATTCTCAAGTGAGACCAGCCAAGTTCATGGATGTTAATCAAACCATCTTGCTCAGTCTATCTCTGGGTTTCCTGCTGGTTGGTTTTGCCCATAAAATCTGTTCAGTGGCTCTTTCCTGAGACATTCAAACGTCGTAATATCAAAGCTGTGATCTCTCAATTCGGAGAAGTAGTGGCCCTACCTGGAGCAACTATCTGATTTTTGAGTTACACACTATCGAGTAACGTTACACCAAAGATCCTTTGGAGGAACCCCATTTTGGCAGCTTGTATTCATGACCATAAGTAAGGGTTGGCATGAATACCGAATTGAAGATAATGAATTTGGCTTTAACATCCACCCCAACTTCTTCTAATGACTAAATTCTGAAGCTAGCACACTGCACCAGCTCCTGCTATTCTTACCCTTAATTCAGCCCCCTGTCTTCCATGACTTGTGAACTTCACCTGTTTCAGTGGAATTACACCCACAAGTAAAGTGCACTGCTCAGGCTTCCTTGAAAGCATGAGTGTCTTTACAGCACTGATTTTCATTCCAGCCATGCAATACTCGGCATCAAACCTATCAAGTGAATATTGAACCTTCTGACAAGTTAAGTAGTAACATGTCATCTGAAAATTCTAGCCGATTTATCTTACACCCACCAGTTGTGATACCACTTCCAACCTGGTTGCGTATGTCAATCCAGTTCATGAAGATTATAAACAGGAGAGGTGACAGTACGCACCCATGGCAGAGTCTGTGACCCACACTGGATGGTTTTGATTTAGCACCATTTATCCAAACACAAATACTAGGGCATTCATATAGATACATCAGGGCAACAAGAAGCTGTTCATACTCCTGTAGAACCTTCCACAGCAAATTCTGTGTAGTGCAGTCGTATGCCATTTTGAGGTTTATGTAACAAGATTACAACTTTTGGCAATACTCCCATGATTTCTTAAAGACTTGCTGCAGTGTGAATATTTGGTCAGCTGTGCTGCATCCAAGGTGTAAACCACATTGTCAGCTAGCTTGGACTTGACAATATCCCTACATCTCTTTGCCAGACACTAAGCATAGATTTTACCGTGGTGGTTTAACAAGGAGATTCCTCAATAATTGGAGTAATCTCTCATCTCCCTTTTTGGAAATTGGGATTATCACTCCCGATTGCCATTGCTTAGGTGCCTTTCCCAAAACCCCCGACTACCCAACACACTCAAGTCGATCAGAGAATTCCCTTCTCTATTTAAGGCTTTTATCATCTTGGGCTGAATTTCATCCTCCTCAGTAACCTTGCCATATTTGAGTTCTTTAATTGTTCTAGTGACTACAGCCTCTGAGAAGTTAGTCATCACTACCAGATGCACCTTGTGTACATCAGAAGATGCTGTTGTGACTGGGTAAGGAGATCAGTAAAGTATTCTCTTCACCTCGTGAGGATGTACTTCTCTGAAGAAAGAACCCCAGACACATTCCTGATAGCAGAGGATGGTCTGCTAGAACACTTTATTTGCTGATCTGAAGTCAGATCCAGCTTAACTACAAAGTCCTTTCATGTCTTAACTTTGGACGCCTTTACTGTCATTACAATGATTCTTTGTGCCTGGTTGTACCACAATTGCAAGAAGGAAGATTTATTTCCAAGCCAAGCTTCATAAGACTCCTTTTTTGCTTGAATAAGATCTTTGACCACTTGATTGAAGGAAGGGGTCCTCCTGCTACCTTGTGCCACACCAAGCCGCTTTCACCTGCAGCATTTAACAGCTGAAGCAGAACCTGCCAAACTGTACAGACTCCACTCCATTACTATGTCCTTAGTTTGCTCAGGGAGTTCTCTGAATTTGGATGCAATAGTATTTGTAAACCTGCTCCTGACTTTTTTTTTATCTGCCAGCACTTCCCACTTTATCCTGTAGGTTGAGCTGGACCTGCAAATTTTGTGGGCTCGCTTGGCTTTAGGTAGTCTCAGGTTGCAGATAACTAGATGGTGATCAGTTGACAGCTCAGACCCTCTCTTAACATGAACATCCAGCACCAATTATTGATCTCTGTCCCATGTGTATTTTATCATCATCATCATCGTTTAACATCTATCTTCCACGCTAGCATGGGTTTAGACGGCAATTTTGTTTTTATGGATGTCTTTGTGCTGGAAGGTGTTTATAATAGAGAACCCATTACTAGAACAGAAGTTTAATAAGGTTTCTCCACTTGTGTTTAGACTGGGATTGCCATTCCTTCCAACCACTCCTTTCCATGTTGGGTGGTCAGTGCCAACATGTGCATTGAAGTCCCCCATTAGTTACCTGCTTGATGAGCAAGGAGTCAAATGTGTGTGTGCTTCCATGTATAGTTAGGAGGTGGGTGGCATTGCATATATGGTGATGGTCTAGTAGAGATTGGCTTTAGAGGAGCAAAAGAGATCAAGGATGTTGGAATGTCTGTCAGTCAAGGACACACACAAGGAATGAAATTAACTGATATAGAAAGTAGAAGATTGCAAAAGACTTTTTGAATATAAGAGTTGTAAGTGTTGAAGTCACCAAAGATGATCTCAGAGAGCTGAGATGAAATATATACCCTCAATGTAGGAAGATAGAAACTTTTTGAGTCAGAATGCATAGAAATCCTTGTTGCTATTATCTAAGGGAGAAAAATAAGTGGTGAAGATGGCGAAATCTGCACATGTGTAGACATCACCTTCCAGAATTAAGTTTAATTGTTTTGGTTGGGAGCAGAGTACAATAGTGGGGTGTGATCTATGAGAGATTTGGATAGTATTTCTAGCAGATCAAACAACCAGATGGAGGCATCTCTCGGTGGTGAATTCATTAATTGTAGATTAGTGAAGAATCAGTTCCATGACAACCAAAATAAACAATTTGTTAGAATTACTATTCTTGTAACACTTATTGCATCACATGAGACAGAGAGACCACAGGTTATTGATCAAGGAGCATCTATTATCTTAGTTTACCTACTTTTTAAATAGCTGCATTTTCAATTTTTCTGATAAACAACAAATCACTACAGATAACATTACAGGCAATTACAAAAAAATACTTACATATTATTGTGAGCAGCTTTGATCGCAACGGCCGACTCACCCATAACCTTAAGAACTTCTGTGTTTGTGGCAGCATTTTCTAAAGCTTCTCTTTGTAACTCTATAGTGGAAAGAGTACCATCAATTTGGTGCAGTTGTTTTTCATATCTCTTTTTCCTCTTCAATGCTTGCAGGGCAGCTACAAAAGAGAACAAGAAAATTACTAAATTTCAGTTCAATTAAACAATTTATACATCAAACATGTGTCATAGTAGTGGCAGTTTTTAAAAACATTTCTCTATGCTGACTCAACCATTATTTCTAGGATCAATAGTGCTCTTGATAAAATTGAAATGACAGTAGATATGGTATTGGACTAACAGTTCTTCGATCTTAAGCTCAATTCCATTACACAGACTTTGTAGGACATTCAATTCATCAGTTCAATATAAGAAACTGGTGGTTTGTGCTGGCAATAATGAGTCAATAATTTTTGCTAGGTTCACTTAATGAAAGGAGTATAAAATATAATATTTCAGACCTTGCCCTTTATGAGTAAGGAAAGGCATAAAAAAAGACAAAAACTTATTAATTTTGGTGTTCAAAAACTATTCAATTTCTTATAGCTCCAATTAGATCACCTGCCAGCAATAATTATCTGATTCTATAGCCCAGGTCCTTTTTTTCGAGAGAAAGATTTACGTCATCTATCTAAGCCAGTGGTTACCCACATGTTTACTGCCAAAGAGCCCATTCATTTAAATGAATTTTCCTATGAATCCCTGGCTTTTGAAAGGTCTGTCAACTGAACAATCTTTAGGCCTCAGAGGTCTACAGACCACAGGTTGGGAACCAATGGTGTAAGCTATGAAATGGAGTTAAGCCAAGGTCCTTAAACAGTCTTTTAGGGCTTAGAGTATATTTGTATTTATCCAAATAATAACTACATGATTTGGAACAAGTGTCTTCTATCATAGACTTGGATTACTCAAAGCCATGTGAGTGAAACTTCTTGTTAAACAGAAACTGCATGGAAGCCCATTGGAAGGATCATTCCACTTTTGGGGAACGTGTCCTAGATACCATATGTAATGATAAAAATCTTCAGTGATATCCAAAACCTCAACAGTTAACAGTATTCACAATAGTTGTACATTTTTGAGGTCATGAATGGTGTAGAAAACCCTGGCTCTTAGATGATACAATTGGTTCAAAGCCTGTTCATATATTTTTAAAATAAAAATTCTACTTCAGTAAATATTCGTTTCTAACAATGACACACTATCACATAAATTGGACAATTAAACTGACCACAATACTTGAGTAGTGCTTGATTTTCTCTAAATATTCACAAACATAGGTAGAACTCTAGAATCCAAGTTATATGATCAACTATATATATATACAAACACAAAGCTAATGTTTTGCCTTAATCCAGTAATCTTTAATATATTACTTAAAGCATTAAAACAAGATGGAAACAATTATCAAATTAAGCATTATTAATGCTAACAAAATCCTTTTTGCTAAAAAACATTATCGAAATAGAATCAGTTATTGAAAGAATTAAGACAAATATATAGAAAATCATGATCATGTTTAATTAATTTTGTCAAACCTAATCAACAATTATGGCTAAGCTGTTTTCTAGTTAATTAAACTGATGGATATCAAACACAAAGTACTTTTTGTTTGCAAGTCAATACAACACATGCACACACACACACACTATGCATTTAATATTTTGACTAACATGAACAGAATTAGCAGTAATAACTTTAAACTTTAGTATTCTAGATAAATTTCTTCAACAATCATACAATACACCAACAGCAAGCCTGTATCATAAGTCTAGTTAATTAATCAAATAAAAGGATGAAATATTATTCATACTATATCATATCTCTAAATATGAACCAATATGAATCGTTTGTTAATGAGTGTGTATTTGTATGTAAAAAATAACATGTTTGTTTACATGTGTACATAGGTACAACTCATTCTTATAGAATTATATATGCATTCCTTTATTCTAAAAGTTGCAGTCATTAAACTGTGCCATGCCAGGGACTTAGTTGATCATAACTCCAGTACTTATTTTTTCAAACCTGGTGTTAATTTGTTGATTTTTTTGTTAAAGAAAACAAACAAACAAATGTAAACACATACACACGCGATGAGTTTTCGTACAGTTTCTGTCAACCAAATTTCACTCAAAGCATTGGTTAAACTAAGGCTATATACTAGAAGACACTTGCCCAAGGTGTCATGCAGCGAGGCTGAACCTAGAAACACATGCTTGCGAAGTGGACCCCTTAACCACACAGCCATACTTGCATAAGTATATAATTATGCATAATATATGAGCAAATATTTTTTGTTAATTTTTACATATCTCAGTGATGATTTCACACTGGTGCCATTGTAACAATTGCATAACAGCTCCATGCTGTTGCCACAGAAATACACATAATAAATATGATTATGTAACAACTGTCTTACATGAAAACTTTGATCACCACCTTTATGCTGGACAGATACAACTGATGTGGAGTCCTCTAACCTGCTTACACCTGGTTATCAATGAGATGTCACAACACAAATCTGATGGACAAACATCACAGTAATTAGTAACTATATCATCTTTGCCCACTTATTCCTGAGAGGGTCATAGAGACAGAGTCCTCAAACACTCCATCCAGTGGGGAAGCAACTGTTTCCAACTGATTTGGCTGGATCCCCAAGCGAGACCAGCTGAGCTCATGGATGTTATCCAACTATCTTGCTTAGGTCTAGCCCTGAATCTCCTGCTGTTTGGTTTTGCCTGTAAAATCTGTCCAGCGATTCTCTCCTGAGAACCACATGCCCATAGTATTGGATGGTGAGTGAAGGCCCAGTGGTTAGGATGTGGGACTCAGAATCCTTAGGTCATGGGTTTGATTCCAGGACTTGGGCTGTGGCAATGTGTTCTTGAAGAACATGCTTTATTTCTCATTGTTTTTTTATGATAGAATTGGGACCCTTATCATTAAAGCATCCAAGAAACATGAAATGCAACTTCATAGGAAACCAACTAAACCTATATAGGTGGAACTACAACAACATTCCTAGCTCCTTGATGTGAATCTGTAATACAACAGGCAAGTTTTTATAAACTCATTAAATAAGGCTGCATTAAAAAAAATAGTACTTGGAGGAAAACTGATAACATTGTCTGTCTTGAAGAAGAGCAATCAAAACTATGAATGGTAGCAATGACAGGAGAAACCATTAAAAGCTATTTTTAAGAGCCATTATTAAACAACTGCTGCATACTGATTACAGTTCATCCACTTTTATAGGAACTAAAGGAAATTAAAGAAAAATAAAACATTTCTAATATAGCACAGTTTATGATCCAGTTGTTTGCCAGATGTTCTCCAATAATTTTGCTCACTATAAAAGATGCCAAGCCATCCAGAAGCCAAACAAACTGTTTTTGCTTGGAATTCCCCACACATGCCAGCTTTAAAATTAGTCGAGTATAATGTATTGAAATGAGAACTGGTCTGGGTTTAACCATAGCTTTATGACAGTGCTAATAGTAACATGTTAATCAATACACACACACATATATACAGACTGGCTGGTGACATACTAAGTCAATAAATTGATATATAATGTAAAATATACCCTACATTATATTTCAAATTATACAGAAATTGTGTAGTGTATTATTTATTAACTAAACACTAATTGATTGTTTAAGTATTTCAGTAACAAACAGACACACACTATTTACAGCACATTTATATTCCTATGGTAATACAAATTGAGGAAAGTTTGGAACAGATATAGATACAGATAGCTAGTGGTTGTATGTAGCAGTTATTTTCAATTGTTCAAATACCTAGCCAGTTGTTTTAACTTAATGAATGGCAGAACCATGTGCCTATTTTAAGTTTACTAATATCATTAGAGCCTTTTAATCTTGTATAAAGTCAAGACACAAATATAATGGAAATTTCATAATACAATCTTGATACTTAGCAACAAAAATTGGAACGTATCTGCATAGCAATATGATATCTGAAAATGTTACCAGCTATCAAATCCCAAGAATGATTATCAAAATACTATACTAAATTCCTATGATGTTGGAATACACTGATAGAAGAAAAGTCAGCAGGCAAAATCTACCATTTGGCACACAAGATATGTAACAACATTCTTAGCATAGCTTTTCCGTTTTTGTTTTCGATGAATTTCATCTAGCAGATGCAAGAAATCTATAACTTTCAGAATTTTCCAGTGTTTACTGACTTGAAGTTTTAAATCAAAATATCTAAGTTGCCAACATAATTTTATTTTTGTTTAAAAAACATTTTTCTTATAACCCAGAAAACTGAACAGCAAGCTTATTTTAGATGCTAACTGTAAAAGAAATTTTGTTTTTATTCTAGTGTGTCCCATTATCATCATCATCATCATCGTTTAACGTCCATATTCCACGCTCGCATGGGTTTGGACGGGAATTTTCCCACTTGAGGCAAGAGTGGTTGTCTTGCTCGCATAGGACTGTCTGGCGGGTTTTCTACGGCTGGATGCCCTTCCTAACACCAACCACATTTACAGTGTAGAACTGGGAGGTTTTTACCGTGTTACCTACACGGCCACATTACAGCGTGGACTGTGTTTTTTTGTCGTGACACCTACACGACTTCATTTGTTTCGGGCTGGATGTTGTGGTACCAACATAACTTTACATTGAAAGGGGTGGTGTGGATGGGGTGGGGGTAGTGGGACGGGGGTGTATTTTGTTAGAGGTGCCTACTGACTGTAGTAGGTTTCACTTTGCACTTAGGTAAGGCGGGTCTTCTCTATTACTGTGTAGCGCCAAAGATCTCGGTTCAGTGACATTGTCTTGGAGAGGTGCAAGTATGTGAGGTCGGAATTTATCAAGTCGTCCCAGGTTTTTCTGGGTCTGCCTACTCCATGGCTACCGTCTATTTTTATTGCCCTGCACTTTTTTATACAGCTGTCGTCTTTCATGCGCATCACGTGACCATACCAGCGTAGTCTTCTCTCGAGTAAACAACATCTGATCCCTCTTATTTCTAATTTCTCCCTTAGTTCGTTTATGCTTTGCCGTTCACGTATATTACTATTACACTTTATAATAAACATGGCAGAGAAAACATATTGCATGGGTTTGGTAGTTGCCAAACATATCAGATACTATACTCTAGTTCATTTTGAAGAACAAGAATAAATTAACAAATTCCTTTGTTCTGGTAACTTGATCAGTATTTAAATAAATATAATTAATAGTAAAAGGTGATTTGTTGATTTTTCTTCTTCTGCATTTATAATGATTTGCATACATGTTGGAAATGAAAATGTATCACTGGATGGCAATGGCTGGAACAATTGAAAAGGAAAAAAAAAAAAAAAAAAAATGAAAACTATAAAAGGCAAGAGAGACAGACACACTGACAAATTTGACCCTTACTTAAGAGAGAACAAAATGTAGTCAGGTTCTTTCATAAAATTAAATAACTGCCTCAAAATTTTGACTATCAACTATGTTTATCTGGGTTAGAAAACTAAACTGAAATGGGAATACAACTAATCAATCAATATTTTATCTTCTGTGTGAGTGTAATTCAGACAAACACTTGACTTGTAATCAAAGATTTGTGTGCCAATGAGCTTTTATTTACTCTTGAAACATTTAATACACACATAGATTTAGGAATGCTACAGTTCCAAACTAAGCATAAAGAACTAACGAGGAAGTACAACACACCCTTAATAAAAATGATCAAACTAGAGCACAGTGGTGTTCAGAATACAACAATATTGAAAAATAAACTGTTACCTATTTTATGTTGAGTGTTCTTATCTCTGTTCATATCTCATAACTTAGCGGTTTAGCAAATAGAGAAAATGCTAAACTTGAAAAGATACATACAGGAGTCAATATGATTGACTCAATCTTTTCAAGGTGATGCCCCAGCATGGCCACAATCTATAGCCTGTTAAATGTTATAGATTGTTAAATGCACAAGAAATGAAATAAAATTAAACCTAGAATTACATTTAGCTGGTTAAGAACTGTATTAGATTGTTGAGATAAAAGCAAATCTATCCAGCCCATATTTCAGCAAACAGAGACTGTAAATCCTGTGCTAACTACTGATAATGGTTACAAGGAGTAACGAAAGTTTAATGGAGGAAAGCAGAAACCATAGATACACAAATTCTACATACAAAAACTTGGACTTTAAAATCACTTTATTTTCATTTAGATTCTGACATTGCATTAATCATATACCACATGACATTTGAATATTTTCTAAATTTTATTTTTCTACATCAGCTAATGTACATTTATTTAGTGGTTCTTCTGTTGCTATTTTGATAATTACATTGAACAACATATTTCTTTAATGAGGTCATAAGATCGAAACATGTCCAAAGTTATTTCTTGCCCTTGCCAAAATAAAATGTGTCAGTAGTCGGAGTTGTGATCTCTCAATTTGCAGAAGTAGAGGCTCTGCTTGAAGTGACTCCCTGATCTCCGAGTAATGCTCTCTATCAAGTAACGTTACTCCAAAGACCCTTCGGAGGAACCCCATTTCAGCTACTTGTATTTGCAATTGTATTCTTTTGGTCATTACCCCAAATTCATGACCATAGATAAGGATTGTCACAAATACCAAACTGAAGGTAGCATGCTTGGCTTTTACATCCACTTCCCTTCTTTTTATCTTTTTAAAAATAGATGGAAGCAGCACTCTCACATCACAAGGGGAAATTAACATTAGACAAACCCTCTAGCTTAAGAGATTCCACTAAAAGCATTCAAGTAGCAGGTGGTGCTGGGTAGAGTTAAGCCTACTATTTGAAGGGAACTTATGCAATATATGTGAAGATAAAATCTTCAGTAACACTTAACAACCCAACAAGTTATATTTACAGTACTTGTGCATAATCGAGCTTATGGTTGGTTTAAGTGACCCTGGCTCTTAGATAATACACATTGTTAAAAGTCTGTTATATATATATATATATATATATAATAATGAAGATGTCAGTGTGCTTGAATCTTACATCATTTTATTGTAGGCCCTTGGCCCATCTGACAAGTTAGTAGCTCTGCTTGAGCACTGATTTGGTCAATGAAGACCTATGCAATCCTTAATAACAGGGAAGATGGGTATATGATGATGTTGATAAATCTTTAATGGCTGTTTATCTTGGGTTGGACAGATAAGCAATATTATTTCCTAACCTTTTGTGTGTTTTGCTTTGGAATCATCTATCCTATAAAGACCAGTGCTCAATTCAACTATGACTGCTCTCCACGATCTCTCCACGACCCCCCCCCCCCCACACACCCTCACACTATTATTACCACCACTACTACATGTATGTTCTACTAAGAACACACATCACCATTTGATCCATCATAAGTGTGTCATTAGCAATCACATACTCAAACAAGTGCAGTCATCTCTGGCATACACATGCCAATAAGCTTGATATTCAGTTGCTTCTTAAGCTTCTTTGCTGTTTTCACTCATCCATTACAACATGCAATATCAATAGCCTACCAAGCACATTGTACTTTCTCCACCATCTAGTCCCACATCTTTGAATAATTATTTTCAGATATGTTCTAAATGTGGAAAGGTGATATAAAAATGAAACTACTAAAAAAAAAAAAGGAAAACTCAAATAAAATACAGAACGAAAAAAAATCATAATTGATCACATCTTTTAAACACTAACTATGAAACTGAAATAAAACAAAACAATACTAAAATAAACATTAATAAATAATTTCTTTTTTACACTGCAGCAGCAAGAACAGCAAAATTTACTTTTTGATGTTAGGTGTTATATGAAGTTTTATCTAACTTTCTTTTTCTCAATTTCTTTTTAGTTTTTTGTTTGTCTTATTTATATATATATTATACAAATCAATATTCACACTTGCTTTTTATTCTGAAACTGGATTACCTAATAGTATTAAGTTGTATAATGCACACACATACACACATATAAATATATATATATATATACACGCATTCAAAACAGGACAAAGACAATGGAAAAAATAAAAGAAAAATGGACAGTCCCATCTCCTCAGTCAACCTCAGGAAATCACTACAATTTCGGTATATTTTGGATGATACTGTTCATTCCTATGCACATTGGGATGTCACAAAACAGAGACAGGACAATTTATACCTTTCGATGAATTTCACAAATAAAGATGAAAAAGAGCATCAACTGACAAAGAAGGGAGAGATGACCAGAATTAGTAATTTGATTCTTTTAGTCTCATGACCTACTTCCACCACCAAACACTACCAAGCCATATCCTCCACCCCTAGCCTGCCTCTTGCCAACGTTTGTGCATCATATGTTCGATTGTAGCTGAACAACCAGCATTGAGTTCAAAAACAAAATAACATTACACTTAAATACCTGTCTGATAACAACACATCAAATAATTGTTACACAATGACTTTGATGTCTTTGAAATGTGCATAACAGGATAATACAATAAACTGAAGATGTATACGTGATACAGTCTTCCTTTTTATAATATTGAAACGGTCTGATACCAAATAGGTAATATCAGAGTGCTTACGTCTGATTATACTACTGTTCGTTGATTGCTTCATCAACCAACATTGATTACTTGGAATTATATATACTAGCTTCAGGTGGTTTTCTGCTAACATGTGTAGTGTGCATATTGATATTACATGCAGGTATATACATAAAATAAAATCGTAATTGACAATATATAATACATAGAAATTGAACGAATGTCTAAGATATATAAATATATGTCAATAACAAATTAGATTTTTATATAAACCTCTCACTTTTATGAAAAGCAGGTATGGAAAGTGGTACACGCATCATATATACTCTACTTCAATTACATGGCTTTGATTTTTAAAATTGTCTTCTCTGGCTTAGGTAGCAGGATATGTCCCTGGTGTGTGTTTGTGTGTGGCTACATGTGCGAACAAAAATTAACTTAAATACTGGCTGCTGAAATGATTAGAATCGAGGAAGGTATGTTGTTATTTTTGTTAATGCAGCAGGAAAATTGTTAATCTGATACTAAGTGAATAGGTTGCTAGTGTGGAGCAACAGGTGCAAGTTGTTAGTGTCATGGAAGGGTTGTTTACTAGTGCTGTGCAATGAGTGTGACTTGCTATGTCTGTTGAATGCTAAACAATGAATATATATATCATGGGAATGGAACTTTCCTCATCTGACTAAACCACATAAATATATATACATAGAATGAGATTGTGTGGGGGAAGGAGATAAATGATATTCTCATCAAGGTTATGTATTCAGAGCATGCATGCGTGTAAGCCAGCCTTGAGAGTTTTGGCTCATGGCTGAATTTATCATTTTTTATATACTCCTATACTCATCTCAAACAAAATAATGGTTCCATATTCTAATACATTTCCCCATACCCTTTGAAGTCTTTTTTTAAAAATTTGAATTTTATTTTTCACTGAACAAAAGCATTAGGAAGCACAATATACCTTTTGTCCTAGTAGCCAGGACATTGACAGAGAGATGAACTAGTAGAAAGGGAAGACTATCAGACTAAATGCTTAACAATATTGAACTAAGGGTTGCTTCTAAATTTTTGTTTGATTAGTATCACATCATTACAACAACAATCACCACAATCAATAAATTGAAATTTTGAGGGAAATATTGCATTGAGGAAGAAATGCAATTATAGAATGTTAGGATGATAGAAAATGCCTCAGATTTTTGCCAGTTACAGAAATATGTAACTACATTCTTTCTCTAATCTGGGCCCACACAAAGATTGTGGATAGTTTTAGGAATTATCAAATTCTCCAATGGTATGAATTACTTTTGGTGATCCAGGAAATATAGACACACAAATAAATAAATACTGTATCTTCAAAAGTACTATGCAATCAAATTGCAAGCATATAATTAAAAGAGTAGTTTGAAAAATATTTCTCCCAATCATACAACAAATTTAGAATTTAATGTAGAGAAGCAACAAATACAGCAACCAATATATAGAAAATATGAAAAAGCAACAAGAAAAATAAATGCCTAGCCTGTAAATTCTATAGTTAACTTTAGATTCAGTGGATGAGAAATTAATCTTTTAAAAAGAAGGAAGATGCAAACCTACTTGCTGCAGGTAATATTTCGCATCTATTTCCTACAGTTATGTGAACTGAAACACTGGATATTATTCTCAGTACCACAAGAGCAATCTTGTAAATAAACAAACTCATAATATATAAGCTAGTGGATATTCTACTTTGATAAATATAATTTTTCAACTAAATGGAAGTTAGCTAAATGTAAAATTTCATGGAGCTGGTGCTTATCTCAGTTCTTGTGGAGAGGAGACCGGTCTATGAAAGGTAATTTTTCCCTAAAAAAAAAAAAAGATAAAAATATTGCTGGCCAACAAAATATCTTTCTGTTGTACAGTGTTGTCATTGTTAACTATAGTGAATTATATCACAATACTTATCTACTTAAAGCTAAGTGAACTTAGCTGTTGCCAATTAAATGATTTGGCCAGATACAACCCAGTGCTTAGAAAAAAAAAAAAAAATGAAGCACTGACCACTTGTGTGGTTGAGATTGTGTGCCATCTGCAGCTCTTTGATAACAGGGGATTGGAACTTAGTTTTAGCTAGGCTGACTGAAACAAGCCCAGGAGCATAAGTACCCCAAAACAGAATGTCTCTAAAATAACCAAAATATAAATAAGCTACTGCACAAAGACGAGAACACAGAAAATAACTAATTCTTTGAAACAACCTCACCTGCTTTTAAATTTGAAACAATCTTAAAATGGAGTTCAAGGTAAATGGCTAATTTGAAATCATGCAGGAAGACATTAAACAGAATGCACAGCTATGAATTGCTGTTATTTAAGCTCAAACTGAGATAAAAGAAGAGAGAAGCAAACCAATATAGTTTTTGTTGTACAAAACAAATCAATAAACATTGTATATAAGTTCTAAACATAATGGAACATTTGCCGCCTCCTGGCATAATGTTACAGACCTTAGAGCAGCATATATACAATTGGTTTAAATGCAACGTGCTATATAAGAAGCTTAATACTGGAAAGTGTGTTCTCATGCAGATCGGACATTTCAAGATACACTTTATTCAGAAAACAAGTCAAAATATGTAATCTCAAGTGAATTAGTAGCTGTATCTAAAGGTTTGTAAGATTTAGTGTCTTATGCAACACTTAAGGCACTTAATGCTGAAGATTGTTCATAAAATTCTATTTATGTTTCTAGTTGTAAGTGTGAGGATATGTTGCCAATTATAATTATTAGTCCGGCCAAGCTTCATGCTCATATTTAGAAACATGTTCTGCATTGTTCTCAAGGAAGGTAGTTAACTTTACTAATACAATATTCAATAAGTGTTGTTGTTTAGAGCCAGGTCAGCTCTAATGGAATAAACCTATAATAAAAAATATATCATCATATCTCTTGAGTTATAAACATCTCTTCTGTGTGCCCTACTCAGCCTTTATTATAAAAATCACAATTAAGAAGCATGATATACCTGGAACACTAGTTGTGTGTGTTACACCTAGTCATTCAGTTGACTTGAACAAGTTTGGTAACCACTGATACACACATTCAATTTGGTAACCACTCGTACACACATTCAATTTGGTAACCACTCGTACACACATTCAATTTCTATTTGTACCTTCAAATGATCAATAAATTTTGGATAAGCCTTCAAATAGTTTATAAAGGTTTTTTTGCTCTGAAATCTAATTTCTAATAGAAGTGTTTTATAGCCATTTTCCATGCTAAATTTCTGTGCAATGAAAAATTCATTTTTAATAGTAAAACAATATTTAAAAGAACGTGTAGACTATCCTTATTATGAGGAACTAGAATTACATCATCATCATTTAACATCCGTTTTCCCTGGTAGCAGTGTGTATTTTGAAATGACCCCAATCACAATATAAAAAGTTGTTAGTCACCCACACACATTGTACTAGCAACAAAAGAATTGAGATTAGCTACAACAGTCAATAGAGCATTACCACATTATATCTGTATACAAAACTCTAGCACTATTTACAGACTAAAATCGTACCAATATACAAAATATAACATGGCTGTCTTTCCTCCTCTTCTTACTTTCATTGTTTCTTCCCTGTGTAATAGTCAAAGGGAAATAATTCTTTAATCTATTTAACCCTTTTAATAACAAACTGCCTCTGGTTCTACAATACAAAACTTTTATTATAAAGTGTTATCTAAAAAAAAAAACTATCATCATTTTATGTAAGACCCTTTAAGTAATGTTCCAAACACCAACTTAATAAGGACATTTTTTTTTATTACTAACCCACTGTAAATTGTTGATTATTTTCAAAATGATTTCAAAATTAAAATACGGTAACAAAAGGGTTAAGTAGGAAAATGCCCACCATCCATGAACAAACTAATATAATTATTAGAATTGACAAAAAAACCAAAACGCCCAAAATAAAAACAAACAACTTAGACATTCCTACATTTGATATTTTCAACCTTGTTGCTGATTAGGCCTAGGTTTGATCTAACAATTCTATGATTAAAAAGCATTCTAGCCATGACCATTCCATCTTTTTACATAGTTTAACTCAGACTACATTATCTAATGAGTAGTACTTTTTTTAAAGACAGTAGATGCGATTAAAGAGATTTGGCTGTTATTTTTAACAGATTGGACAACCAGTAAATACAATAGTACCAGTAATATAACAAGTCATTTTCTAGAAAAAATGGCCTTGAGCTTGTAAGAAATCAATACCATGACAACAAAAAAAAAAAAGTTAATTACACCCAGATATAGTCTCCATGGAAACAATCAACTAAGAATCTAGACTAGCTTTGACAACAAATATTCAGTTCAATCAACAGTCTTACTATAAATACTAAAAACAGAGGTAGACACAGTCAAAACCCATTTTCTAGTAACTGAGAGATCAATTATTTTCACACACACATGCATGTATTCATTGCAGCTGTCAGCATAACATTATTAGCTTTAGACAGGTGGCTTAGTGCTATATTTAAAGAGTAGTTATAAGGTACCCTTGGGGTCTATCTTTTAATGTTATGCTAGGAACCCTCGAGCTTTTCTTTTGTAATATTCATGTAAAGCCCACTCCGCTCTCAAATTCAAGATAGCTTACATTTATGAAAAATAGTGCTTTTATCTGGTCATGAGTCATAAGATGATGGGATTGGTTACAGATATATTAAATTGGAGAACACATTTATGAGAAAGCATTTTTTTCTATTCATTATATGTTTTTGTTTGAAGACTTTATTTTTAATTTCCTAGATAAAAATAGATTTCTTGCTTTTGTGCTATTTATTTCCATTACACTCATGCCAAGGATTGTTAAAATGTTGGAGGTGGGGGAATTACCATATAAGAATTAATAGAATGTGGATAAATATAGTTAATATTCAGTTGCTGTTGTAAAGTTAGTGTCCTCATAGTGTTATTGAAGGTGGATTTGTATTATATCTGAAGGAACATTCCAATCAGAATTGTCCTTTTGTGAGTTTCAAGTTCCTTCAGGATGAATATATCCTTACAACATTTTAAATGTATGTGCTGGTCTACAATAAAAAAGCACCCAGTCCTCTCCCTGTTAGGTGATAGTGCCAGCCAGCATCATGATAAAATGCTCCCAGTACACATGGTAAAGTTGTTGGTGTTAGGAAGGGCACCCAACCATAAAAAACCATGCCAAAAATGGAATGTAGGAGCTAGATGTAGTCATCCGCTTAGTCTAGCCACAGAACATGACACTTCATCTAATCCCATAGTTCTAACATATACTATTACTCTTTCCAGTGAGACTCAACATAGAACTGAATTGGGATTGCTGCATGATTTACTAACACAATACTGCTGAACCCTTGAAGTGTATCTTGTAGAGCCCTGGGTCAAGTGCTGACAAAACAGATACCTACACATCATTCTTTACCAACATAGAATAGCTCTGAGCAATTGGTGTAGTTGTGATGGAATTTAATTTTGCTTTTCATTCTACTTCCTGACATAAATATTATTTAAAATTCAGCATTTCTAAGTTAGCAAAGACAAAAGAAGAAAACAATACCCTGACAATGAGGAGAAAAGGCACTGTAAGTGTGAAGTACTGAAATACTTTCTAAAAAATGGCATGGTTTTTCCTGCTTGTTCACTGTTAGTGCCCTGTACTACCTAGACTACATCTACAACCAAAACACTTCAAAACAATTCAAGTCCCATCGGATTGGAATTCGTCTTTACAGTTGTTTGCCAATACTGAAGTGAGAGCACCTTCTGGAAAAGCACTCTTTTTCAAATAGTTATGCCTGTCACAAAGCTGCTTTGAAGACAGTTGCCGTTGCAGTGTTAGTGTGTGATGTATTTTCAGTTGAGAGCTGTTTAGATGAAGCCACAGCACAGGAATAAAGTTAGGTAGAGTAAACACTGCCACTTTTAAAGACAGAATCTCACCAGTAGAAATGCTATTGCATGGGCTGCATATGCCTTAACTTAATCCTCAGTAGAAGGCCCTTGAGCACAATGTGTCCTTCCACAGTTCTATGAAATATTTGCAACTGCAGCAATAATCAAGTAGAGCATGGATGACTAGAGACAATCTTTTGAATTTATGAATTCAGGACAAATCTCAGCCACTACAGTTTGACCAGACAGTTTACCTAGCAAAGTTTGTACAATGGAAATAGACTGACACACATTGTCAGAGAGATCATGTAGTTATATTAGTTGGTCTACACACATCATTGACTCTTCAGATTATATTGGGTAGTTCTGGCAGGACAATGAGCTTCACAGATGCAGAGGCAGAGGTAACATCCTCTGACATAACTGATTCATAGAAGACTTATGCATGCCACCGAGTCATTCCTTTGATTCTGCATAATCTCAAGAAGGAAGATTTCATACTTAATAAGGGTTCAGAAAACTTTCAGTGTGCCATAGCTTGGAGATACAGCTTGCAAAAGAGGCCTACTTTCATGTACTAGAACCTGATCAAGAGATATGAAATTATTACTGTTGATATAGAAATTATATGCTTTAGGCTTTGTATGGCCTCCAACAATATTCTGTCACAGATGTTTGAACCTATGACAAAGCTTTTACACATTTTTTGTTGTTTACTTTATATCTTTAAAAAAGCTTTGGAAAATTCTTAAGCTAGTAAGTCCTAAGGGAGCATCATGCCAAATATGATGCTTTTATCCACCTGGTAACAGTAATTTGACTAAGCTACCAGATCTTATATAGAATAACAACATGCAATGTAACCAGGCAATAACATTGATTTGTTTTTACTAGACTCAAGACCAATGTAATGATAATAGCTTTTTTTATATGGAAGGATAATGAATTGATTTTATGGATCTGTATTGATGCTTGTGTTCAAAGATGGATTAATCATTAAGCAAAATAAGCATAAGCTTAGGGCAAAAGGGGCAGTTTTATTCAAATTAATTGCATTTGTCATTAAAAAAAGTGCACAATTATGTGGAGGAATTAAGTCCTTGAAAAGGACTTAATCTGGCCCTATTCTTGAATAATTTCAGCCAAGATATATGTTACCTGCAAAGTAAATAAAGGGTGGTTATAAACAGAAAACCTTTGATTATAGTCCTGCTCAATAATTACAGGAAAATGAGAGTGAGGTGAAAACCAAGTGTCTGGTTTGAAAGTATTAACTTAGCTAAAAGTAGCCAGGGACCAGGTAGCGGTGTTAAGCCAGGTAGCATATTTGGCTTACATAACTGGATAACAAATAGAAATATTTGGGGTTTATTTGTATGTCCTATAGTCTGATTATGAACTCGATGATTGTAGCTTTAAACACTTGATATCTCTAATATGCAGCGTCTTCGACATATTCCCTGATTAAAAACAACAACAAAGCAAGCCAGCAAGGAAGCCATTTGCTAGAAATAGCAGCCAAACCTCCCTCAAATCCCACTGTACCAATCTCAATAATAAAAGTGTACATTGGCTTGAATGCTTTTTATTATAGGTCAGCTTAGGATGGTGGATTGGCAGAATCATTAGAGTGTTGGACAAAATGTTTTGCAGCATATAGTTGTAGACCTTCATGCTTTGTTTTCAAACCCTGCTGAGGTTAGCTTTGCCTTTCATTCTTATGAGGTCGATAAAATAAAGTACTGGTAATGCACTGGGGTCAATTTAATTGACTTCAAATTGCTGGCCTTGTGTCAACAATAGAAACAATTATATGTCTGCTAAATTAGGATCAACTTTGGGTTAAACAAGAATAAAAAAAACTTTGAAGGAAAGCTTAAAGGGAAATTAATGACATTTGTTGTATGGACTGGGAATCGAACTCACAACCTCATTGTTGTATGGACTGTTAAATTCGTTTTGTTTGGTTTGCACGTGCTCACACATTTGCATATGGGTCACGTGACCTGGGCAGTCGGTCAGCGTTGGTATTAAAAACTCGGTCACAGACTACTTACTTACTTTATGTTATTCTGCTACCGCGAGGAGGGGCGTTTTGGTTGTTTCGCAAATTACACAAATTATTTGATATGACTCGTGTTTTCTCTGCGAGTACCGAGAGGAATACAACAGAGTTTATTGGCGTCGCCGATAGGATTTACCTACATTGCCGGGAAATTGTTTATCACAAAAACATGGCGGAACAACAAACAGCGGAGCTAATAAAGTTGTTTAGAGAACAGATGGAACAACAAATGCAACAACACAAGAAAGATATGAACACTCTGATAAAACTGTTTGGTGCTTGAGATTCTGAACAACAGAGTTTATTGGCGTCGCCAGTTGCTTCGACACCAACAGTATTCATCCCACCATTTGCTGCTTTTGATTCAACAACAGAACTATGGCCTGATTACTGGTCAAGATTCTGCACGTTTGTGGCTGCTAACGCTGTACCCGAGCAACGCATGGCACAAGTGTTCCTGACTAATCAGACGGCTGCTATCTACAAACAACTTGCAAATCTGGCTGCTCAACAAAATCCGCCTAAGAATATCAACAAGTTGACAATGGACGAAATTGTTGACTTCATGAAAGAACAGTTCGACCCAAAACTTTTCATTGTGAGAGAACGTTTCATGTTCTGGAGTGACATGCAATGGAAGCCAGGCGAAACTCTCCAGGAGCTGGCAGCACGTATACGTCAGGATGCAGCTACCTGTGATTTTCCTTCGATCACAAATCCACAAGATGAAGCTCTAAGACAGAGATTTATATGTTCTGTCAATAATGAAGCTGTGTTGAAGGCTATTTTCAAGATCAAGGATACAGAACTAGATTTCGCCCGTGCTGTCCAAGTTGCCATCGGGACCGAAGACGCAGCAAAGGTTGCCAAGGAAACTGTTTACGGTTCCAAAACCAAGCAAGTCTACAAGGTCCAGCAGAACAAGAGTCCTCGAAAGAACTATCAGCAGTCTTATTCCACAGACCAGGAGATGTGCTACCGATGTGGAAAGCCCACAAAGCGACAGACTGCTCCTTCAAAGAAGCCAAATGTCATTTTTGTGACAAAAAGGGACATTTGCAAGCGGTGTGTAGAAAGAAACAACATCAGCAACGTAATCATCGCTCACAGAATTACGAAAGCTGAGCTAGTCAAAGCGATCCTTGGTGAAGTTCCCCACGATACTCATAGTTTGAATGTGCCAATAACAATCCAGAATAGACTTTTCACAATGGAATTGGACACAGCTACTACAGGCAATTTTGTTTCCTTGTCAGTTTGGAAACAATTAGGAAAACCGAAGCTGCAAGATGTCAAACATCGGTTTGAATCTGCCAGCAGCACGACCTGCCCGTTCTGGGAACTTTCATGGGCCAAACCAAGGATCCAACGACCGGTAAACGGAATTCAATACCCTACATCGTCACCAAGATCCCTGATCTTAATTTGCTGGGACGAAACACTATCCAGACTCTGGGAATTTCCGTGGACAATGCTCTAGGATTGAAAAGCATAGACAGCCAGGCCAAGAGTGAGGGTGCAGAAGTGATGCATCCAAAGACCTCAAATTTCCATGCAACGAGATTGTCACAACGTGTGATGAATTCCCAGATCTCTTCAAACAAGAATTGGGATGTCTTAATGACTTCGAACTGGAAGTGAAGTTCAAGTCGGACGCGACACCGGTCTTTCACAAGGCACGCCCGGTCCCGTTTGCTCTTCGTGATGACCTGGCCAAAGGTTACGAAGAAGGCATCGCCAAAGGAATCTGGAAGCCAGTACAGTTCAACGAATACGGAACGCCAGTGGTACCGATTCGTAAAGCACATACTTCAGGCAACCTGAAGCCCAAACTACGGATTTGTGGTGACTACTCTGTGGGAATTAATGACCAACTTGCAGATCATCGTCATCCAATGCCACTCCCAGAGGAACTGATGCAGAAGCTCGGAGGTGGATTCGGATACACAAAGATTGATCTTGCTGATGCCTATAATCAGATCAACCTGGCTCCAGAAAGTCAACGCAGGCTTGCACTCAGCACTCACCGTGGGGTGCTCCTGCAGGAACGACTCCCTTTCGGAATCAAGTCAGCACCTGGTTACTTTCAGATCATGGAAAACCTGACTCAAGATCTACCTGGTGTGGCTGTCTTCCAGGACGACATGCACGTCAGTGGGAAAGATGCAAACGATCACCTGAACAACCTAAAGTGTCTGCTCACACGTCTGTGCGACAAAGGACTCAGATGTCGCCGTGACAAATGCCAGTTTGCACTACCCAGTGTGGAATACCTTGGACACACCTTGTCGGCTGAAGGGATCGCGAAGGGATCCAAGGTCGAAGCAGTTTTAAAGATGCCACCTCCAACGAACGTCTCAAGCTTGAAGTCTTTCCTGGGTTCAGTTCAGTTCTATGGAAAGTTTATCCCAAACCTGGCCAGCATGGCAGAGCCACTCTATTGCCTTAGGAAAAAAACGACAACTTGGAAGTGGGGAGATGAAGAACAGTCAGCTTTCGATCAGTTGAAAAATGTGCTTTCATCGGATCGAGTTCTGATACACTTCGATCCAAACAAAACTTTGGGACTGGCTTGCGACGCGCCAAACGTTGGTATTGGAGCAGTCCTGTTTCATCGCTATCCTGATGGAAGCGAGCGCCCAATATCCAATGTGTCCAAGACTCTTACTTCTGCACAGCGTAACTACGGCCAAATTCAAAAGGAAGCCCTGGTCATCATATTTGGCTTGCAGAAGTTCTATCAGTATCTGTATGGACATCAGTTTATACTTGTAACTGACCACAAGCCACTGACATCACTGTTCAGTCCGAGGAAAGGGACGCCACTTCTCGCTGCTAACCGACTAGCACGGTGGGCCCTGTGGCTGAACCAGTTTGACTACACCATCGAATATCAGAAAACAGCGGATCATGGCAATGCAGATGCCCTCAGTCGCTTGCCATTTGGTAATGACATCGACTTTGACAGGAAGGAAAATGGTGAAGACATGGACATGGTGTGCGCCATCAAAGCTCTGTCTTCAAGTTCAACCTATCGATTCTAACGTCCTCTGTCAAGAGTCAGGGAAAGATCCAGTGATATCTACAGTGATACGCTACGTCCGTGAAGGCTGGCCACCAAAGAATACTGAGATCAATGACGAAGTCAATAAGTTCCGGAAGTTATCGGATTCACTCAGTATCTGCCACGGATGCCTTATCCATGGATCGAGAGTTGTGATTCCACATAGCTTACAGCCAAAGATCCTCAATCTTCTGCATCTCGGACACTTTGGCATGGAGCGCATGAAACAATTGGCAAGAACTGCTGTTTATTGGCCTGGTATCGATGCTGCTATAGAGAAAACCAGTCGACAATGTGATTCGTGTGGTGAACATCAAAACCAGCCATCCAAGTCTCCAGTTCGCCCATGGATGTTACCTGAAAAGCCGTGGAGCCGCTTACACCTGGACCACGCAATAAATTTCATGGGCAGTAATTGGTTGGTGATGACGGATGCTTATTCCAAGTATCCATGCATTCATCCTACGTCATCCACGTCCTCCAGAGCCTCTTTAGATCTGCTTGAAGAAGACTTTGCGCACTTCGGATTTCCTCACACGCTAGTCACCGATAACGCACCAACTTTTATTTCTGAGGAGTTCCAGAGCTGGTGCTAAGAACGTGGGATCACGCACCTGACAGGGGCACCTTACCACCCAGCTACTAACGGAGCAGCGGAACGTTTGGTGCAGACCTTCAAACAAGCTCTGAGGAAGACTTCTCTTCCGCCGAAGCGAGCACTTCAAGAGTTCTTGATGCAGTACCGGAGAACACCGACATCCAGTGGATTCTCTCCGAGTGAACTTTTGAATCACCGGCATATACGGACAAGGATTGATTCTCTGCTGCCCTCGCCAGCACACATCGCTCAAGGCAAGCAGTCTAAGGAAGCATATAAGTCTCAGATGACTCCGGACTCGGCAGGTGTCGCTAAGGTTACAAGGCAGTACAAGGCTGGAGATCCTGTGTATGCACTGTACTACGGACCTCGCCGAGACAAAGATCCCCGATGGGTACCAGCAATCATTAAGAAGTCATTGGGTACTCGCTGCTTCAACATTAAGATCATACCTCATGGCCCGGTGTGGAGATGACACTGGGAACAGCTGCAACCGCGGTACACTACTGAGGAAGACAATGAACCTGGTGATGCAGTAGACACTGTTTTTGAATTTGCAACAGATCACCCGATGGAGATCTCGGAAATCGTGCCACTAACTCCAAGACAGACCAGACCCAAGACCTTGTTGCCCGTTCCAGAGTATGGACCAGACAATCGAAGACGGTCCAAGAGAACTCATAAACCCCCAGAGAGACTTTGCTGTTGATGCTTCTTTTGTTGCATCAATTTCGGTGGGGAGGTGTTGTATGGACTGGGAATCGAACTCACAACCTCATTGTTGTATGGACTGTTAAATTCGTTTTGTTCGGTTTGCACGTGCTCACACATTTGCATATGGGTCACGTGACCTGGGCAGTCGGTCAGCGTTGGTATTAAAAACTCGGTCACAGATTACTTACTTACTTTATGTTATTCTGCTACTGCGAGGAGGGGCGTTTTGGTTGTTTCGCAAATTACACAAATTATTTGATATAACTCGTGTTTTCTCTGCGAGTACCGAGAGGAATACAACAACATTCACTTGTGAATCCAGAGACACTTTACAGTGCTAATAAGAAGTAAAATTAATTTTGTGTGTCATTATAAAAGGTTTTGAAATTCATAGGAAAATGAAGTACCACTACAAAAGGAGCCAAAATAAACTTTTCATAAAAAGACAAAAGACTCATTAAAAAATTTGCCCAACAGGTAAATGTTGAGCTTATCCTCTCTGTCAATTTTACTATTATTTACAATGATATCTACTAACATTGCTGTGCCAACACCAACTAAATTCACTCAGTGTGTCCACTGCACTCTCTCAGAAACATTCTTTTTATCTCAATATCCCACTAAACAAAATTCATGCCAACATAACCCAGTTATCCCTATCAGTTATTACTCAAGAATTAAAGCAGTCTAAAAATGGTTTATGTGAAAGATCAGTTTTCTCTTCCTCAATCAAAATTTGGAGGAAATAAAAATAAAAAAAAGAGACAAAGGAGCAAGAATAGTAATTGAAAAGGTCACAGAATGTGTGATGAAAGAGCTTTGACAATCAAACAAAGATCCGTTTGCTAAACCGAGCAATGGGTTAGTTACCTAACTAATTATAGATCATAAGGGTTAAAAATGATTTTTTTTAAAGGTATCAACCAAACAATGTAAAAGAGGATAACGGTGAAATTGTTGATTTTCTCCTATTCTCACTAGGCATTGCTTGAAATGATATAACCAGAAGTATGTATTAAGTTATTGTTTTTTACCCTAGGTCAACCACAAGAAAACAGCCATATAACAAAAAGTGTTCCAGCTGTAACCTTCCATTTTTTTGAAGACTAGTGTAATTTGAGGGAGATTTGGTATTATTTCTTGCAGGTTGAGCATAGTAACTTCTTTTTTAGCCAGCATCAAGTTGTCATTTAGCACCAGACCAACCATAATTGAGTAGACCTATGATGAAAGGTACTCTAGCCATGACTATAACACATTTTTTTGTACAAAGGAATGCATTATCTAATGAGTATCCTCCTCCTCTTTTTTAAGATGGTAGTAATCAGCTTTAGGGATTCCCAATGTCAATGCTAACTATGCTAAAATAGGATCAATTGATCTGTGTAGGAATACAATGAAATACATTTGTACTCACAATCAAACAGACAGTCAAATGAATACTTAAACAGTTGTTTTGTTTTGTTTTATTTCCTATAAAATAGTACATGATTTATTTCATCAACAGATTAGACCAACAAAGTCGACCCAGGTGAGATTTGAACTTCAAAACATTGAACTTAATATTATTTGTGAGATCACCAATGATCATCATAATAGGCATTACAATAATAGTTTTATAATTAAAACAATGCAGAATATTGAGGGCATTCTAGTCTTACAGAGTACAAGACAACCTCAGTACTGGTGCTATGATAAAATGCACCAGTACATTTTAAATGGTTGGTGTTAGGAAGAGCATCAAGCCATAGGTACCATGTCAAAAGTGTAATGTAACAAATGTGGTATGCTGGCCTGCTTAGCAGAGCAGTAACTCTGAATAAGAACGGACTCAGACTGCATAAATCCTTCAACCTATACCAGCATGGAAAGCAGATGTAAAAGGACAATATAAAAGTGTGTTGATAGTAGATTGTTAGCTTGCTTGAATCATGTGATGCCTTGTGGCAGTGGTGAAGCATTGATAAAGTTTGAGCTCCAGAGTATACAATCAATCATTGCAGCATGGAAATCTATTCCTGTGAAGCTTGTGTCCATCTCGATGATTGATTTCAAGGCGATATATGGCCAATCTTTGCACCTGGAGTCCAGAGGAGCAATCTTTCAGTGGGTTCATAGTGGTGAGTGACACAGCCAGCAAGAGCCAGATGATGCCGCCTGACAACATCATGGCTTGGACCCATACAGAGAGTAGTTTGTTGGATGACATCTCCAGTTGTTGTATGGTGCGTGTAGTATTCTGGCGTATGTATCATCGAGTCTCTTGCGGCAAATAGCATTTAACATAATGACTCTGAACCATACAGAAGGCTTGTTTCTACACAGATCAGAAAAACCTTTGTTTTTGTGTCCTTGTGGATGATTGTCTACCACACCTTCTGTAAAACGTGAAGTGCTCGCCATGACTGAGCGATCCTGATATCCATCTTGTGGTCGGTGTCTGTGTAACCACCCAGATACTTGAAATCACTCATCTGATGTGTGCAGGTGACCATTGGTAGATATATTCATGTGCATGTACTTCATCTTTGATGCATTCAGAAACAGACCAATATTCTGGCATGCCTTCTCAACCCTGATGAGGAGATCTTGTGCAGCTTTGATTATATTTTCGAGAAGTGCAATATTTTCAGTGCAGTCACTATCAGCTATGATTTTGGCAGGATGATCGCGACTATGACATCGTCTCAGTATCAGGCTATTGGTTTCATTGATCGAAGTGCACAATACATAACCTAGACCAGGCATGGGCAAGCTTTTTTGAGCAGTGGGCTGCATAGGATGTGGCTCATTGTAAGGCGGGCTGCACTAATAAAAATTCAAGGAAATTTTGAAATTAGGCATATCATTCATCATCATCATCATCATCATCATTTTACGTCCGCTTTTCCCTGCTTGCAAGGGTGGGACGGGTCTTATTCAGCACAGCATCTCTCCACTCGTCACGGTCCCTCGTCATCTCCACCGTGAGCTTCAATGATCTGAGGTCTGTTCTCACCACCTCCGCCCATGTTTTTCGTGGTCTACCTCTACCACGTCTTCCTTCAACTGGCATTTCCTGGCACTTCTTCACCCATCGGTCATCCTCCATGCGCATCACATGTCCATACCACCTCAGTCTCCTCTCCCGTACACTACATTCTATCCCTCTCAGACACAGTTTCTCTCTCAACACATTTATGCTGGGTCGTTCACGCACATTTACACTGCACATCCAACGGAGCATGCTTGCCTCATTTCTCTCCAGCCGTCGCATATCTTCTGCGGTAGCTGCCCATGTCTCACTACCATGCAGCATCGCGCTCCTCACACAGGCATCATACAACCGGCCTTTCGTACGCAGGGAGAAACCCTTCTTCGTCAACAGAGGAAGCAGCTCCCTAAACTTCTTCCAACCCGTCCTTATTCTAGATACTATGGCCTCGGAACACCCTCCTCCCATGCTAATCTGATCTCCTAGGTACCGGAAGCTATCCACCACTTCTATAGCGCCCTCTCGCATTTGAAAAATGTGTCTATCAGTGCGACTTCTACTGTCTAATTTCCCTGTACATCTACTGCATACATATTTCTCCCTACCTGTTAGTTTGCCTGCTATCCCGCTACATCTCTTGTGTACCCAGGACCTACATTGTGTGCATTTTATAGAATTTATGCCAGTTCCTTTTCTGCATATCGAACATGGCCATTTCCCTGACGGAATCAGGGTTTTGTCCTCTTTTCTACTCATCAACACTTTTGTCTTAGCTAGATTTACTCTCAGTCCTCTTGCTTCCAACTGCTGTTTCCATAGCCGGAATTTATTCTCTAGCTCCTCTACTGATTCTGCCATAAGAGCCAGATCGTCAGCATAGAGAAGTTCCCATGGACAGCCAGTCTTAAACTCCTCTGTTATGGCTTGGAGGACTATAATGAACAAGAGCGGGCTGAGGACCGAACCCTGATGTACTCCTACTTGTATCTGGAATTCCTCACTAAACTCCATTCCTACCCTGACTTTACTGAGAGTACCTCTGTACAAAGTTTGCACTGTCCTTACAAGCCATTCCTCAACACCCAGCTTCCTTAGGGACCACCAGATGACAGATCGGGGTACCCTATCAAAGGCCTTCTCTAGGTCAACAAAGGCTAAGTATAGTGGCTTATTCTTCTCTAAGAACCTCTCTTGCATTTGTCTCACCAAGAAGAGGGCATCTGTTGTACTCTTCCCAGGCACAAAACCAAACTGCATCTCATCTAGTTTGACCCTTTCTCTAATTAGTTGTGCTAGAATCCTTTCTGCCACTTTCATAACCTGATCTATCAGTTTTATACCCCTATAATTGCTCCTCTCCAAAGCATCCCCTTTACCTTTGTAGCAATTTATGAGAATACTGCTGCACCAGTCTTTGGGTATGACACCACCATATATAGCCTGATTGATTATGCGTGCAACCAGTTTAGTGCCTACGTCCCCTGATGCCTTCAGCATCTCAGCAACTATTCCCGATGGTCCGGCCGCCTTACCATTTTTCATTTCCCTAATCGCCTCTTGGACCCTATATTCGTCAATCTCAATAGCTGGTCCCTCTGTCGGATCTACCAAGGGTAATTTCTCTCTCTCCCATTCGTTCTCCACATTCATCAGTCTCTCATAATGACATTTCCAGGCCTCCTTTTTCTGGTCATTCGTGACACTAAGTACACCGGCATCATCCCGGACACATTTATCACCAACAACATCCTGATTTGCATTGACACACTGCCTTGCAATGTGGAACACCGCACGCCTCTGATCTTCCCGTCGCAGAACATTGGCAAACCTCCTACTCTCTGCCTCCCTGCGTGCTAAGTACACCTGACGTCTAGCTTCTCTCTTAGTGGCTGTATATTCTTCCCTACTCCCACCCTTATTCCAAGCCTTCCATGCTAGTCTTTTGTCTCTAATAGCCTTATCTACACTGCTGTTCCACCACCAGGTCACTCTCTGTCTGGTTGGAGCTCTGCTCCAGCCACAGGTTTCATCAGTAGCCTTCAGCAAGTTGTCACGTAAGAACTTCCAGTTATTATCTATGTCATACGTCTCTAAATCGTCTTCTTTTTCGTCATATACATCTTGAAGGGCTTTCCTAAATTTGAATTTTAGTGAAAGGTCTTTTAGCTTCCAGACCTTTCTTCTCCACACCTTCCTATATGTCTCATTCCATCTCTTGCTTACTGAGATATCACTAACAACTAACCTATGCTGTGGGGTACATTCTTCCCCAGGGTATGCCTTGGTATTAGACACTATCTGCCTGTCCCGCTGCCTAACTAGCAGGAAGTCAATCTGGCTTATGTGCTCACCAGATTTGTAGGTTATTAGGTGATTGGCAGGTTTCTGGAAGTTTGTGTTGCAAATAGTCAATGTACTTGCATCACAAAATTCAAGAAGTCTCACTCCTTCTTCATTTCTTGAACCGTAACCGTGCCCACCATGTACCCCAGTGTAACCATCCTGGAGCTGTCCAACATGACCATTGAAGTCTCCTGCTAGCATAACGATGTCTCCGTCCTCTGTCATTGTGGTTGTTTGCAAAAGTTGCTCATAAAAGCAGTCTTTCTCATCTTTGCCTAGGCCTGCTTGGGGAGCATAGACCGAGATGATTGTCAGTAGTCTCCTACCTACAACTAATCTAAGCTTAATTATTCGATTACTAACTCGAACTACCTCTATTGTCTTATTGATCCATTTCTCAGCCAGGAAAATGCCTACTCCCCCTAACCCATCATCCTTACCTACCCAGAATAGCTTATAGCTAAGACGCTTGCCTACGACTAGTCTCGCAGAGGCACCCCTCCATCTCACCTCTTGCACGCAGCACACATCCACCTGCCTTCTCTCCAGCATCTCCGCTATTTCAGCAGACCTACCTCTGATAGCATGGCACATCCAATTGAAATGGACTTTTCAACACAGCAACAACTACAACAACAACAGCAGCAACACCAACAACAACAACAACGGCAACAACACCGTTGTCTGTGTTGAATGTGTGTGTATGTGTGTATTTGTATATATGCGACAGCAATAACAGCATCAACACCATTGTCTGCAGTGACAGCAGCAGTGAAATGAACAACAACAACAACAGCAACGGCAGCAACAACGACAACAACAACAGTGACAACAGCAACAACGACAACAACAGCAGCAGCAACTACAATAACAACTACAGCACCAACAACTGCCACCACCATCACTGACCATCCACCACTACCACACACCACCACTACACTGACACCATCCACCACCGCCATTACCAGCGTAAAGCAAACAATTATTATTATTATTATTATATACAAGCTGAACTGGACTGGGAAAAGTCAACAGTTGACATGATTTTGATTTTGTATTTGTATCAGTACTGCCGGTAATATATATATATGTGTGTGTTTGTATGCATGAATGAGTGTTGGTATGTGAGTGGCGTGTGTGTGTTTGTGGTTTGTATGCATGAGTGTTGGTGTGTGAGTGTGTGTGTGTGTTTGTGGTTTGTATGCATGAGTGTTGGTGTGTGAGTGTGTGTGTGTGCGTCGTGTCAATAAGTTTTTTTTAATTTTTTTTTTTAATGACCATGCTGTAAAATGGAGGGTTAGAGAGGGCCCTTGAGTCTAGTAAACCATCCTCTCTAGTGCTGGTGGCACAAATAAAAGCACCCAGTCCATGCTGTAAAGTGGCGCTGGTGTTAGGAAGGGCATCCAACCAGTGTATCAATGCCAAAACGCTTATCAGCACAGCAACAAATAGGAACAACAACAAAATATGAAGACGTCGCATCTCAGAGTTGCAACACTTAATGTTGGCACTCTCAGAGGTAGATCTGCTGAAATAGCGGAGTTGCTGGAGAGAAGGCAGGTGGATGTGTGCTGCGTGCAAGAGGTGAGATGGAGAGGTGCCTCTGCGAGACTAGTCGTAGGCAAACGTCTTAGCTATAAGCTATTCTGGGTAGGTAAGGATGATGGGTTAGGGGGAGTAGGCATTTTCTTGGCTGAGAAATGGATCAATAAGACAATAGAGGTAGTTCGAGTTAGCAATCGAATAATTAAGCTTAGATTAGTTGTAGGTAGGAGACTACTGACAATCATCTCGGCCTATGCTCCTCAAGCAGGCCTAGGCAAAGATGAGAAAGACTGCTTTTATGAGCAACTTTTGCAAACAACCGCAATCACAGAAGACGGAGACATCGTCATGCTAGCAGGAGACTTCAATGGTCATGTTGGACAGCTCCAGGATGGTTACACTGGGGTACATGGTGGGCACGGTTACGGTTCAAGAAATGAAGAAGGAGTGAGACTTCTTGAATTTTGTGATGCAGGTACATTGACTATTTGCAACTCAAACTTCCAGAAACCTGCCAATCACCTAATAACCTACAAATCTGGTGAGCACATAAGCCAGATTGACTTCTTACTAGTTAGGCAGCAGGACAGGCAGAGAGTGTCTAATACCAAGGCATACCCTGGGGAAGAATGTACCCCACAGCATAGGTTAGTTGTTAGTGATATCTCAGTAAGCAAGAGATGGAATGAGACATATAGGAAGGTGTGGAGAAGAAAGGTCTGGAAGCTAAAAGACCTTTCACTAAAATACAAATTTAGGAAAGCCCTTCAAGATGTATATGACGAAAAAGAAGACGATTTAGAGACGTATGACATAGATAATAACTGGAATTTCTTACGTGACAACTTGCTGCAGGCTACTGATGAAACTTGTGGCTGGAGCAGAGCTCCAACCAGACAGAGAGTGACCTGGTGGTGGAACAGCACAGTAGATAAGGCTATTAGAGACTAGCATGGAAGGCTTGGAAAAAGGGTGGGAGTAGGGAAGAATATACAGCCACTAAGAGAGAAGCTAGACGTCAGGTGTACTTAGCACGCAGGGAGGCAGAGAGTAGGAGGTTTGCCAATGTTCTGCGACTGGAAGATCAGAGGCGTGCGGTGTTCCACATTGCAAGGCAGTGTGTCAATGCAAATCAGGATGTTGTTGGGGATAAATGTGTCCGGGATGATGCCGGTGTACTTAGTGTCACGAATGATCAGAAAAAGGAGGCCTGGAAATGTCATTATGAGAGACTGATGAATGTGGAGAACAAATGGGAGAGAGAAATTGCCCTTGGTAGATCCGACAGAGGGACCAGCTATTGAGATTGACGAATATAGGGTCCAAGAGGCGATTAGGGAAATGAAAAATGGTAAGGCTGCCGGACCATCGGGAATAGTTGGTGAGATGCTGAAGGCATCAGGGGACGTAGGCACTAAACTGGTTGCACGCATCATCAATCAGGCTATATATGGTGGTGTCATACCCAAAGACTGGTGCAGCAGTATTCTCATAAATTGCTACAAAGGTAAAGGGGATGCTTTGGAGAGGAGCAATTATAGGGGTATAAAACTGATAGATCAAGTTATGAAAGTGGCAGAAAGGATTTTAGCACAACTATTTAGAGAAAGGGTCAAACTAGATGAGATGCAGTTTGGTTTTGTGCCTGGGAAGAGTACAACAGATGCCCTCTTCTTGGTGAGACAATTGCAAGAGAGGTTCTTAGAGAAGAATAAGCCACTATACTTAGCCTTTGTTGACCTAGAGAAGGCCTTTGATAGGGTACCCCAATCTGTCATCTGGTGGTCCCTAAGGAAGCTGGGTGTTGGGGAATGGCTTGTGAGGACAGTGCAAACTTTGTACAGAGGTACTCTCAGTAAAGTCAGAGTAGGAATGGAGTTTAGTGAGGAATTCCAGATACAAGTAGGAGTACATCAGGGTTCGGTCCTCAGCCCGCTCTTGTTCATTATAGTCCTCCAAGCCATAACAGAGGAGTTTAAGACTGGCTGTCCATGGGAACTTCTCTATGCTGACGATCTGGTTCTTATAGCAGAATCAGTAGAGGAGTTAGAGAATAAATTCTGGCTATGGAAACAGCAGTTGGAAGCAAGAGGACTGAGAGTGAATCTAGCTAAGACAAAAGTGTTGATGAGTAGAAAAGAGGACAAAACCCTGATTCCATCAGGGAAATGGCCATGTTCGATATGCAGAAAAGGAACTGGCATAAATTCTATAAAATGCACACAATGCAGATCCTAGGTACACAAGAGATGTAGTGGGATAGCAAGCAAACTAACAGGTAGGGAGAAATATGTATGCAGAAGATATGCAGGGAAATTAGACAGTAGAAGTCGCATTGATAGACACATTTTTCAAATGCAGGAGGGTGCTATAGAAGTGGTGGATAGCTTCCGGTACCTAGGAGATCAGGTTAGCATGAGAGGAGGGTGTTCCGAGGCCATAGTATCTAGAATAAGGACGGGTTGGAAGAAGTTTAGGGAGCTGCTTCCTCTGTTGACGAAGAAGGGTTTCTCCCTGCGTACGAAAGGCCGGTTGTATGATGCCTGTGTGAGGAGCGCGATGCTGAATGGTAGTGAGACATGGGCAGCAACTGCAGAGGATATGCGACGGCTGGAGAGAAATGAGGCAAGCATGCTCCGTTGGATGTGCAGTGTAAATGTGCGTGAACGACCCAGCATAAATGTGTTGAGAGAGAAACTGTGTCAGAGGGATAGAATGTAGTGTACGGGAGAGGAGACTGAGGTGGTATGGACATGTGATGCGCATGGAGGATGACCGATGGGTGAAGAAGTGCCAGGAATTGTCAGTTGAAGGAAGACGTGGTAGAGGTAGACCACGAAAAACATGGGCGGAGGTGGTGAGAACAGATCTCAGATCATTGAAGCTCACGGTGGAGATGACGAAGGACCGTGATGAGTGGAGAGATGCTGTGCTGAATAAGACCCGTCCCACCCTTGCAAGCAGGGAAAAGCGGACGTAAAATGATGATGATGATTTTCCTATCTGAATTTATTGAATAGTATAATCTTATCAGGGATGTCTCAATCAGAAATTATTGAACAAGTTATGGACATCCAGGTCGCCTACAGGTGTATTATCGTAAATTGATTTTTGTATGTATAGAAAATGATGATGCAATACCATCCAATTATAAAACCATTCTCCTAAAACTGTATGTAATACAATGCAGAATCAAAATGCATTTCAACTCATATTTGCATATAAAAATGACAACACTGGTGATAATTAAGCAACCTTATAAACTAATCTTAAATTAACTTCACCAGAAAGATCTATATGATTAAAACTAATGAATGTCTGTATCAGTTATATTCAACGAGGAATGAAAAATCATTGCCAAGGTTTCATGAAAAAAACAAACAAATGAATAAAGTGAAATGAAATGAAACAATTCCCTGTGATTGCCAAGAAAAGCCAATAACAACATGAATACTCTGGATCTTACAACTATGCAAATGGCATGTCTGACTGCTTAAAAGCATTATTGTTTCTTCACAAAAGAAAACAAAGTAAGAGCTCAAGAAATATGGAAGAAAATATCTGAAACATAGGGAAGAAAAAGAAAAGGTGGGCTAGTCTTTCAGTTCTGATTATCTGATATGCTAAAGGTGAAAACAAATACTTTCTTTCCAATATAATTCAATAGTGAGGAAAATAGTATTATTCTGATACAGATATTTCCTAGAGCAAAGTAAATATAGTATGTAATGAAAGTGATATACTAAAGATAAGAGATAATGGATCAGAAAGTAATGGTGTTGTTACTGCTTGTTACTGATCCAGGACAATTTTTTTTTTATTTCTGTGGTGACTGCCGTAAAGTGCTCCAGGCAATGTAGTTTTGAACAGATAAAACTAGATGTGTCTTCTGTACAATCTAAGTTAACAATGCTTGCTTGTCTTTTGTAGTTTTACAAAACTGTTATTGTTAGTTCTTTATAAATAACTATTCAATAGAAAGCAATAAATAAAATTTTTTGTGAGCAATACAGTCATAAAATTCTGAAACAAGTTAAAAACAGCTGGAATGATTATAGAAAGAAATCGTGTTTATTGTTTCTTCATCCTCACATAAGTTTTGCCGTTTCTTCATCACAAATCTCTTCACTAAGCACTTGTCATATTTCAAAAATGTATCTATCTGGAACTTTTATTCCAATCCCCATACATATAAACTGAAAAGGATAGCATTGTTGCTCCTTAGCTACCAACAAAATATCATCACTGTTTAACAAATATTTTCCATGGAGCATAGAGCTCCATAGGAATTTGGATGAGAAATTATTAGACATTCACCTGATTAAATACTTTCTGATGTTTTCTCATTTTCTAAACTTGAAAATATTTTAAAAGATACCCAATTTGAGACTATTAATGATGTAAAAACAGCTGGTTTGACATGGTTAAATTCTCAGGACCCTCAGTTCTACCAGAACGGTATAAGTGACTGGTATCATTGCTTACAAAAGTGCCTTGATGTTGATAGTGCTTATGTGGAGAAATAAAGGTTTAACATAAAATAGTTTTCTTTTTATTTCATTTTTCACAAACATTTTGAATGCTCCTTGTGTGTATGTGTATATAGATATGCTGAAAAAAGAAAGTTTGCTAATGAATTGAGACATGAGGATCAGAGATGCGAAGTGTTCCGCATTGCAAGACAATGTGTCAGTGTGAATCGAGATGTTGGAGAAAAGTGTGTTAGAAATGACACCGGTGCATTTAACACCAGTGATGCGAACAGGAAAGAGGCCTGAAAATGTTACTGAGAAACTGATGAATGTAGGGAACAAATGGTGGTGGTGGTGGTGGTGGTGGTGGTGGTGGGGGGGGGGGGGACAGAAACTACCCCCAACAGAAGAGCCAGCCAAATTGACAGTTAAAGAAGCATTCAAAGAGATGAAAAATGATAAAGTTGCCAAGATCCTAAAAGCATCAGAAGTAGGAGTCAAATTTGTAACCCGCATAGTTAATCAAGTAATACAGGATGGGGCGATTCCCAATGACTGGTGCAACAGTATAATCATAAATTGCTACAAGGGCAAAGGTGATGCCTTAGAAAGGACTAACTATAGAGAGATAAAACTAATGGACCAGTTATGAAAATGATGGAAAGAGTTATAGCGTAACTACTTAGAGTTAAATTAGATGTGATGCAGTTTGGTTTCATGCCTGAGAAAAGTTCTACAGATGCCCTATTTTTAGTGAGGCAACTACAAGAGAAGTTCTTAGCCAAAAATAAGCCACTATACCTAGCTTTCATTGATCTAGAACAAGCATTTGACAGCGTACCCTGATGTGTTATCTGGTTGTCCTTAAGTAAATTAGGTGTAAAAGAATGGTTGGTAAGAGCAGTGAAAGTCATGTACAGAGAAGCTGTCAGCAAAATGAAAGTAGGAAATGAGTTTAATGAGGAATTCAAGGTACAGATAGGCGTTCATCCAGGTTCAGTTCTTAGCTCACTACTATTCATTATATGTCTCCAGGTTATAACAGGAGTTTAAGTCCAGCTGCCCCTGGGAACTTCTCTATGCAGATGATCTGGTCCTTATAGCTAATTCCATTAAAGATCTAGAAAATAAGTTCCAACTATGGAAACAGAATTTAGGATCAAAAGGCCTAAGAACAAACTTATCCAAAACTAAAGTGCTAGTGAGTAAGAGAAAAGATAGGACCCTTATTCCTTCAGGGAAGTGGTCCTGCTCAATTTGTAGAAAGGCAGTAGGCATAAACACCATACAATGTAAATCTTGGCTACACAAGAGATGTAGTGGGATAACAGGTAAACTAACAGGAAGGGAAGACTTTGTTTGTAGAAGATGCATGGGAAGGACCCATAGAAGTGGTTGATAGCTTCTGCTATCTAGGCAACATAAGACATGTGTAGACTGGAGAGAAAGGCAGAGCTTGGACAAGTTGAGGAATAAGCTGGGTTTAAGAGGAATCAGAGGTGGTGTGCATGAGAAAAGACTTAGTTTGGACATGTGATATGCATGGACAATGATCATTGGGTGAAGCGCCAGGAAATGCTAGTGGAAGGAAGCCACGGTAGAGGTAGACCGTTAGAGCTGACCTCAAATCACAGACTCACAAAGGCAATGACAAAGGATCACAACGTGTAGAGAGATATCATACTGAGCGGGATCCATTCAATCCATGCGAGCATGGGAAAGCGGACGTAAGAATGATGATGATGATGATAATTGTAAAACACGCCAATTATTTGAACACCTTATCAAATTAGAATTTGAAGTTGCTGAAAATCTTCAAAATATTGACCTCGAATATATAAGCCAACCCCTCATTTTTACCATCGATTTTTTTTTGCCACATATTCCTTGGCTTATACTCAAATATATATGGTAATTAACCAGAATTGTTCAAAGTACACATTTCTATGCACTGAATAGAATAGATAGGATAGGAAAAAAAAATGTAAACTACACAGATTCAATGTCAACATTTATATTTGGATTCAATATACAATGAATAGTGTTTATAAAATACAAAAAAAAAAAAAAAAAAATTAACCTGGCTAAGACCAAAGTTCTAGTTTGTAGGAAAGAAAACAAGGCGGCGGTCCCTTCTGGGAAATGGTCGTGCTCGGTATGTAGGAAAGGCGTAGGTAGAAACTCCATCTTATGTCCTAAATGCAAAGTATGGGTGCATAAAAGATGTAGTGGGATCACAGGTAAGCTAACTAAGAACATAGACTTTACATGTGGCCGGTGTTCTGGTGCAATAAGTAGCAGCAAGTGCCCACAAAATACTAGCTCTTTCAATTGCGCAGAGGGTTCTATAGAAATAGTGGACAGCTTCCGTTACCTGGGCGATAAAATCAGCAGTGGGGGAGGGTGCTCTGAAAGTACTGTAGCTAGAGTCAGAACTGGTTGGAAAAAGTTCAGAGAGCTTATACCACTATTAGCTGCTAAAGGGTTCTCCCTAAAAATGAAAGGCAGGTTGTACGATGCCTGCATACGAACAGCAATGTTGCATGGTAGTGAGACCTGGGCATTGTGTGCAGAGGATATACGCAGACTAGAGAGGAACGAAGCTTGCATGCTCCGCTGGATGTGTAACAGTAATATACGTGAACGGCAAAGCATAAACGAACTAAGGAAAAAATTAGAGATAAGAGGGATCAGATGTTGTTTACTCGAGAGAAGGCTGCGTTGGTATGGACACGTGATGCGCATGAAAGTCGATAGCTGTATTACAAAGTGCAGGGCAATAAAGATAGACGGTAGCCACGGAATAGGCAGACCTAGAAAAACATGGGATGAGCTGATAAACTCCGACCTCACACACTTACACCTTTCCAAGACAATGTCACTGGACCGTGACCTTTGGCGGTACTCAGTAACAGAGAAGACCCGCCTTGCCAGTAGGCATCTCTAACAAAATACACCCCTCCCGCCGCCACCCCCACCCCATCCACACCACCCCGTTCTATGTAAAGTTATGTTGGTGCCGCGCCATCCAGGCCGAAACAAATGAGATCGTGTAGGTGTCACGACAAAAAAACACACAGTCCACGCTGTAATGTGGCCGTGTAGGCAACACGGTAAAAACCTCCCAGACCCACACTGTAAATGTGGTTGGTGTTAGGAAGGGCATCCAACTGTAGAAAACCTGCCAGACAGTTCTATGCGAGCAAGACAATCACTCTTGCCTCAAGTGGGACTACCCCCGTCCAAACCCATGCAAGCGTGGAACACGGACGTTAAACGTTGATGATGATGATGATGATGATGAAGTGAACTTTCCTCAACGTTGTTAAGTTAGATGGCTAAATATATTTCACAACAGTATTATGGCATTAGTTCAATTTATACTGAATATATATGGATAATGGAAAGGAAATTCCTGAGATACATTTGAAGATACATAGAAGATACATAGAAGAAGCACATTTTGAGAACTTTTGGCCTAGTCCCATTTGAAGGCTCCATTAAAGTGAAAAATCCTGACGGAAACCCCTAAACCGAAACAAATACAAACGACACGTTGTGGTATATATAATAATTGTTTCTACTTTTTGGCACAAGGCCAGCAATTACCCAGTGCATTACTGGTACTTTATTTTATCGACCCCATATGGACGAAAGGCAAAGTTAACCTCGACAGGATTTGAACTCAGAATGGCAAGGGCCGTAACTATGCGCCAAAGCATGGCGTCCGACCTTCTACCGATACTGCTTGTAAATACTAGTTAAAATAGAAAAAAAAATGAAACTGCTAATGTAATGGAAATTGTATTCACATTTCGTTTCGTTGGCAGCTTATGTACACAAACAGGCCAACACGGCTGCATATAGTGGCAGCGTATACACACAAAATAAGCACATTTCGTTCTTTCCTCAGAAACAAAGAAATTTCTGCTGTTTACATTTCAGTTTTCGATTTTCCGCCAAGAAACTGCAATGACACTGTCAAACATGACTATGCAAAATCCCTTATCAAACTTACAAAACTAGGAAACAAATGTAAGGTTTTCAATCTCGATGAAAAATTTACCATTGTTTGAAAGAGCTACAAAAAAAATTATGAATAAAATATCAATTTAAGAATAACGTCGGTGATAAGATCGAATAGAGGATATGTGCAAATGGCTAAAAATACCATACTATACACGAATAGAGTTGTTCTTTTATTAGGTAAAGCATTTTTACATATGTAAAAAATAAAAATTATATATTACATATCGGAGTTTTTTTAAAAACAGGTTACAGAGCCGCTGAAATTTAATTGTGCTACTTGAGAGAAGAAAAAAACCCCCAAAAACCTGCACCCCTCCCTGAAAAAGTTGCTTCTTATCACCACCGTTGGTTTTTTTCTTAATGAATTTAACGTTAAAATGAGAAGTTCATGGAGGTGTACCTATCTAGTAGTGACCACTATATATTGAACTAACACTGTAACTATGCCGGAATATCGTACGGAAATATGCTGTTACGTAGATCAAAATCTCGTAGATCTCAAAGTAAAAACAAGAATAGTTCTTTTTGAGGTGGTTACAGCAAAGGATAATTGCTACTTCACTTTACGCATCCTCTATATTATTTCCACAATTTTGCAAAGCATAAATCAAACGGCGTTACTCAAGCAACTTCACCTCTCGGTGGTGTGTATGCAAAGAAGCAAGCGTATTTGCATTAACTACTCCCTCTATTTTACCTACACAACAGAGCAATGAAGTGGTGGAAAAACAAACAGCTCTTGTAAAAGTATGGTTAGAGTTAACAAAATTCGACGGGAGACAAATATAAAAAGTGCCATTTATTCTACACTATATTGGAGATGAACACAATAAAATTTAATTCCCACTCTTGAAAGCGTGTTTGGACAGGAATTTCTCACTGCACCCACTTTATAGGTGTGGTTTTGCAGCCATAACTTATAACTTATATGACAACAAATAATACTGAGCAGCAATTTAGCTGGTTATATTAATTAACCCACCAGCGATTGGATGGTGTATAAACTGGGTATAATTCAAATGTTATGCGCACCCCACAAATTTACGAGGTGTGACTGATCATAGTATTTAGTCACGAGGCTTGTGAAATGGAGCTTACAAAGTTATGTAGAACTACTAACCGATTAGTCACCACATACCAAACTTTACAGATCACTATCCGAACAATAACAGAAAAACTGGTTAAAATAAGATTTCTTTTTGATGGACTAAACTAATTGTAAATTTGCCTATCAATGTGAACCAGATGAGTTAACTTCAGGTCATTTTAAACGTAATCTATAAGCGGTAAATTAGCAGTCGTTAGAACATTTTGCTGTATTCGTCCCGACTGTCTGCTCTGAGTTCAAATCTTGCCGAGGTCAACCTTGCCTTATCACGCTTTCGAGATCGATAAAAAAAGTGCCAGTCTAGTACTTGAGGTCGATTCTTTCTCTATATCTCTTTCTTACATCTTCACCCATTTTCTGGAAGAAATAAGTTGGAGAGGGCTGGGCTCCGCCAGGTTTGAAATGTCATTACGGCGCCCCTACGACTCTATACATAATCGATACCAAAAGGAGCCACTACAAGGTTTTCGAAGTGATAGAAACACAAGCCAAAACTCTCAAATCATATTCTACTGTCTTAAAAAAGGGACGACTAATTGGGCAATACAATAAAAACAAACAATGGAATGGTCATGGTTGGAACACTTAATCATAAATCCGCATAATCAGAGTTGACCTGAACAGCGATACAAAAATAAATATTGTTTAAGATGAAGAACCGAAGCGAGACGGGGGATCCTAATTTTGTAAAAATTATATTTATACAAGTAAATTTAACTGACAACCACCGACAGGCGGAGAACCTCCTGCTTTTGTAAGGCGATCTGTCAGAGTTCAATAATATGATTACGAACATTCTGACAAATACGTGTCATCTGAGTTAAATACGTTGCCTCTTCATCTGTCAGTAACGGACAAAAGCAACAATTTCTTTTAATGAATTCAAGTGAAAGAAATTTTGGAAAACAAAAAATTAAATTATTACATTCTAAATAACTTTGATATTTTCAATGCTTAGTGATTAAGAGAAAAGCGGTGATTATAGTTCGAAACAGTGGAGGGGGGTTAGGGAAAAGTTGAAATATTTACATGTAAAATTTATATAGATATGATTGAAATTATTTACAGCATAGATTTAACTTGGTATATTATTAATGTTTGTATATTTCGGAGTTGTACTTGTTTGACCTGAGTAATCAGAAACCATGAGGATTTTATAATTAAGAGAAGGCAGAGGCTTTCCTTAACAGTTCGTAGAGCTTTTATTTGTTTAGATGTTTCGTAGAGATTACAAGTCTAACAGGTAGCTTCTTGCCTGTCGAACAAAATCCAACCGCCATGTAATTACCTGAGGAGAAACTACTTAATCGAATTTCGTACATGACGGAAGATTTGAATTATTAACTAGAATTGTAGAATTAAAAACAGTAAAAGTATATATTATATTACAAAACACAAAGAATTTTAATTTACTGAACAGCTTTTTAACAAATATTTGTCAACAATGCTACATACAATAAACGTAATAAAAAAGACAACCCAATACGCAAGCCTACTAACACTATCAAATACCAAGCCATTTCACTCCGTTTACGACGTTGTCAACGTCCTTGAGATAAAAAAAAAAAAAAACGATGAATGTCCCATTATCTAAAATTTCCCTTATTATAAATTTAGATAAATCAAAATCTCGAAGAATTTCTGATTAAATCAGTCGTGAAAATGTAAGAAAATTATAAATGCAATGATATTAGGCACATGTTTACTTTTGCATCTCCGATGTAATTAAAAAAAAAACTTTCTAGTACAAGTGAGGAAAAGAAGGGCAAGAAAATATTCGTCAAATCTGTTGGAAGTGTAAACTACTTCATATTTCATAGGATAGGGAGCGAGTTCATAGAGGCGAAATAAGTGTCTATCACGCCTCTCACACTAACGGCCAATTAAAATGTAAGAGCAATAACCATATTCGAGACCAGATAAGATTTCTGAGTAGCTTGGCCCCAGGTCAACTCTGATCAAAGGATCTCAAATCTTATCGTTTTTTCTTATAACCTAGACGAGATTGGCAATTTATAAAACCATTATACCATCAAATTCCTGCAGTAAAGAGCTGAAAGAGATTAATTTTAGCTAAACTTAATCTTTCTAAACGGGCATTTTACATCAATAGTTTACTCTGGTGACAGCCCTAGTAGCTGAAATGGAGACATGTGCAGAATGCTTTGTCACACAGGCAAATTTATAAGTATATTTGTTTTTTTTAAAAATATTTTTTAAAGAATTAAGAAACATATCTCTAGGTAAATTTTTGCCGATCTTGCCATCAGATATAATTTTGCAAGGCTAAATAGAGTCTTGTTACTGTGGAGTTTCGCCTGTTTGACCCAGTGATAAACAGGTGAAACTCCAGAGTAACAAGTCTCACTACTTATCCTAATTAAATTGAATATTTAAACTCTACTTCGGTACTGAGTACTCTCTTCTCTCAGCCATGAACTACATACGGATATATATATATATATTTGCTGAACCATCTGTCTGAGGAGCAGATCAATAATGGAGTCGAGTCCATAACTTCTACGGGTGACCCTGAGCCAATCCTCTGCGAAACGCGCGTAACAGGTCGACACATAATAAAAACAACTAAATACACGTAAACGAAACTTCATCGTTCTTCTTATATATATATATATTGAAGCGCCAAACACTTCCTCCTAAGCGTGATCCTAATAAGACTTTTTGCATCCGTGTTTTATTTGTTTAATTATATATATATATATATATATATATATATATATATATATATATATATATATATATATAGAAGTGGTTACACAACAGTTAGTTCACCATACCGAGAACAATTGTTTCACTTTAGCGGATCTTCAGCTCGGGCATGGTTATAGGAACAGGAAGGACAACCGTACCTTAAATATTCATTTCTTCGCATTACTTTGTCGTCAAGCTTTGTAACTTTAAGGAAATGTTGATACAAGCATCAAATTGAAAATAACTTACAGAAGAAAACTGAAGACAACACCTTTCGCTCATATATATTTGATGCTTGTATCAACATTCAGTACATATTTACTCAAAGTTACAAAGCATGACGACAAAGTAATGCGAAGAAATGAATATTTAAAGTTTATAGAAATGATGAGATTGATAACGATGGTAGTAGTGGACATCAAGTAAGGAAAAACAGGCGTAAGCGTGGGTTCTGTGGCCAAATCACACCAAGGAAATAGTTGTCTCGTTTCACGAAAGGGAGAGAGAAAAACAGTTCCAACAACTAAGAATTAAAAAAAAAAAAATCAGTTTTCGAGAAATTGTTTAAAATAAAAACGAACTGGTTTAGAATCAAATCTGGTTCTAAACTAATTCGGTTTTTAACAAATAATTTTTAGAATTAATTAAATGTTTTAGAATGACAGTTTAGAGAAAGGATTACGTTCTAGATATTTTGCGACAAACAAATTAACTACTAAGACGTAAATTACCTGTAACCAATAGAAAACTTATTTGTATGTATATATATATATATATATATATATATATATATATATATATATATATTAAAATAAACCTACCCTAAAAGAGATAGAAAAGTATAAGAAATTAAATTTTAATATCAGGTGAATATCGTAATGTAGTAAATCAAGTTCGGTTTCAAATTCCGTATGAAGTAGTTTCTATTTCCCATATATAATTCCCATTAAAAAATATGAACACAATACCCATTTTCCTTTTGTTAATATGGTACTTAGTGACAGATGAAAAGAAAACATTACGATTATGTGTATGTATATATATCACATAACGATATACACACCCATACATAACATTGCGATACACACATACATTATATATATAATTACGATTTACACACATAACATAAATATTAATATAAAATTACCTCGTTTATTCGAACATTTATTTACTTTGGCCACTTTTAATTCCTCATTAATTTTCGATTCCAAATATCCTGATTTCTTGATTAGCATATCTTCAATATCTTGCAACTTTTGTATAGCTTTCTGCGGTGTTAATGCTGGTTCCTGTTCTTTTGCGAACCCAAACATTTTCTGTAATGCATTCATTGTGTGAAGTTAAGAAAAGACAAATAAACAACGGAGACAAAAGACACGTCAGAGTGTTAAATTCGAAAATAATGAACACCAGTTCTTGTAATTTCCTTGTTCTTGTTTTAAATTAAATACTGTGAATAAATATTTGGGAATGGGACGTATATTATTATATACACATTTAGATATAACTTCTTTGGAAATATATGGCCAGCACTAAACAATGCAGACACAAAGGCGCTGGCAATGCCTAGGTGTACGCGAAGATTTCTTTGTTGTTGTTTCGTGTGGAAATTAAATTTAGAGAGTATTCAGTATATATACATAAAAATGTATATAAGTAAGTTGTAAAACACGAAACGACTAGAGTATGCGTTCTTTGCGCTGATGTATAGGTAATCCACACGTCTGTAAGTGGCCTTCCGCCGTACACCGCCTGTCGAAATCAAATGTAAAGCGTATTTTCATTGGTCGAAAAACAATATAGCTACAAAGGGAAATAACTCTATATATTTATTCGAATCTTGATTCTGTTCTCTTTCTTTCAAAAATGTTCCTCTTTTGTTAAAAAATAATATACTTTCTTCAATTATATAATTACATTCATGTTGAGGATGTTTTATAAGAACGTAAATTGACTGAATATTTGACTGGTACTTCATTCTATCAACACCGGAAGAATGAAAGGCAAAGTTGATGTCGGTGAGATTTGAACGTAAATATCTGATTAGCATGAAGAATGTTAGACTTTGCACATAGAATTTCAGTTGTTTTTAATTTTTTATTTTTAAGACGAAGCATTTTAATAAATTTTTACGAACTTGGTAAATTTTGTGTAAAAACTATTTGTATTGTATGGACCTGTAACGTTTGATGGAGTCATAGGGACATGCTTTGAGAATTAAAAACCTGGCGGCGCTCATCCCTCTCCATGTCTGAACACAGCCGATTTCCCTCAGTGCGAGAGAGAGAGAGAGAGAAGGAAAGAGGTACAGAAGAACACTCGACCTAAGTACTGGATTAGCACTTGCTTTATCGACCTCGAAAAGCTGAAAGTCAAAATTAACCTCGGTGGAATTTAAACGTAGAGAACCAGAACGAGTTTTGGCGTTTCTGGCAATCCGCCGCCTTGTCAAAGCAATATATCAAAATAAAACAAAATGAATATATAAATAAATATTCACACACCTGAATGGGGTCACTATAATAGTTTGTTAAAAATTTAATTTTTAACTTCAGCACAACGTAATATTTTTGAAGGGTGTGGAATGTTGTAGATTGAATAGGTTTTATTACATGACTGGTTCTTATTTTATCGATTTTTCTCGGGTGGGTGGGTAAAAGTTGATCATGACAGGATTTGAAGTTAAACGATAAAGAAATGTCACTAAATACTGCAAGACGTTTGCGCCAGCGTTTTGCAATTCCTTCATCATCACGATCCCTTATACTGGCACAAAGTCCACACATTTTTCGGTTGAATGAATATACTTCAAATCATGACTGGCACTTATATTATCAACCCCTGAAGGATGAAAGGCAAAGCAGGATTTGAACTCAGAATATTTTGGAGTGGACCTATTTACCGAAGGCTTTCAGTATATCGCTTTACTGTTCAGTGATATAAAGGGAGGCACGCAGGGAGGACGGTATTCACTTACTCTTTAGTTTCCGGGTCTGGGGTGTTACAGCATCTATCCACTTCCCAACCGCAGCATCACGAACTACAGCGTACCCCGAGTTCCTAAAAAAACAATTTCCATCACTGCTACTAGTTTTATCAAAAACTGCACACCTACTACGAAGAGCCATAAACATGAACTTTCAATTTCAATTATATATTCTACTTCTTCTTTCCCTAGTCCCGTAACTCCTGAGGGAGTCGTAGGGGCGATGTATTGACATACAGCGTCTCTAGGGCATTTTAAGACCTGGCGGAGAGCAGCAGATTTCTTCCAGAGAAGGACAGAGAGTGAGAGAATGAAAGTAAGAAAGAGATATAGAGGAAGAATCGACCCCAGTACTTTTTTTTATCGAGATTTTTTATCGAGATTTGAATTCAGAGAGCAGAGAGCCGAAACAAACACCACAAAGCATTCTATCCGACGTTCTAACGACTCTGCTAATTTGCCACCTTTATTCCATTTTTACACTTTAAAATAAGCAGAAGGGCCAAATTAGCTATCCCATCAGAGGTATTGGCAGCAGCTGCCAGAAACACGGTTTTGTATCTTTGCGAGTCAATAAAAAACTGACACCCAAAAGAAGCACCACAGATCCGAATTGAATTCGTCGCAAGTGTAAGGTAGTTTGGGAGAGTGGTAGTACTTTTCAGATGCAGCAACGATTACGCTTTTTTCTCGGAAGAAAAACACCAAGGAATGTAATTTCGAGTTGGACATCTGGTGGATCCTGGCCTGTGTTTTACTGAGTAGGAGTGACACATCCCTGGAAGTAAAAAGAACTCGCTGACAGAGCTCGTCTAGGATTACCTTGGGGGTCCTCCAAACAACCATGGAAATGGACCACCCGATCTCCAACAGCACTAGGAGCGTAAGTAGTCTCCTCCATTCCCCCCTCCATCTTTTTTGTTAATATGGCAGCTATAAATGCACATGGCCTTGGACACTCTGGAAGCATGGTCACTTGTTCAACGACTTCAGGTCACAAGCTATAGATCAGGATTTCAGATACACGGGCACTAGCATCCATTTTTGATGATTTAAAGATCTATGCGTCTCTTAGTCGGCCTGGAAGGGAAGGTGGAGACACAGCGCTGTTTCGGAAAAGCCTGGACCTTGATATATTGATGATTTTCCTGGACTCGAACGGTAAGTTGCGAAGGTACAGCTTTCAGACAGTTGACCGGACAGCCTAATTTCTTCAAGCGACTGGAGGACCGTCTTGGAACGTCTTACCTTTTACTGTTAGCTGAAGTGTTGCCAGGCCGTGGTTAAGTTGTTGTGTTACATGTTGGCTATTGATTTCACGACGAAAGAAAGTTAGTTGTTTACCTTTTCACAGTCAGGATGCAAGAGACAGATGTATGAAATCAACGCGGGAATTTTTCCCTCAGGGCGCGTAGAGATACATTCTCCTCCGCTGGCGGTCATTGGCTGGGCTGAGCACGCACGGAGAATGCATGTGAGCCCGCGGAATGTAAGTCAGTACAAAGTGACTGTGTGGGAGTAGCTGCAAAAGCGTAAAAAATTCGACCAAACAGTTCCATATGTTTGACAGGCATCGAATAATTTTTTTGAATGCGTAAGTGTCTGGCAAAGAGATGCAGAGCGATTGCCGAGTTCAAGCTAACTGATGAACAGTGCAGTCTTCGCCCGGGACGCAGCATAGCCGACCAAATATTCACACTGTGGTAGGTCTTCGAGAAATCGAGGGAGTATTGCCAAGAGGCATATTCCTCTTTTGTAGACCTTGAAAAGGCATATGACCACGTTTTTCGGGACTTGCTGTGGAAGAGTATGGGATCGATGGCCAGCTTCTTGCCGCCCTGATGTCTCTATACGAATGCCCAAGTATTTATGTTCAAATAAATTGTGCAAATTCGAAACCATTCAATATGAGAGTCGAACTCCGCCAAGGGTGCATATTGTCACATCTGTTCATTATTTACATGCGCAGCTGGGTGGGAAGTGGTATCACGACTGGCAGGTCTAAAAGCAATCGGCTGGAATTTGCAAACGACACGGTGTTACATTACTCGACAGAAGTTGATCTTTGACTAGCAATTGATAGGTTTGTGCTGCATGGCTAAATGAAAATCAGTGCTGCGAAAACTGAGGCACTCGTCCTCTCAAAGAAGCCTGCGCAGTGCACTTTACATGTGAATGGAGTTCCACTGAAGCAGGTAGAGAAGTTCAAGAATCTCGCGACCGTGTTCACGGGTGATGGAAGGCTGAATTAAGTGCAAGAATTGCAAGAGCTGGTGCAGTAATGTGCCAGCTTCAGCATTCAGTAATCAGAAGTAAGGTAGGTATAAACGCCAAACTTGCTATCTTCAATTTGGTATTCATGCCAGCCCTTACCTATGGTCATAAATCTTGGGTAATGACCGAAAGAATACGATCGCGAATACAAGCGGCCGAAATGGGGTCCCCCCGAAGGGTCTTTGGAAAAAGGTTACTCGATTGAGTGCGTAGCTCGGAGATCAGATAGTCACTCTAGGTAGAGTCGCAACTTCTCGGAATTGAGAGATCACAGTAACAACATCATCAACACTAAAAGAACAACAGCAACACCAAAATCAACAACTAGAACAACAACACCAGTACCAGCAAGACCAACAATAGCACTAACAGAATTGCCACCAGCAGCAGCAACAACACCAACGTCCATGGCACCAATGACATGTCACTCCCTGATGTCACACAGATGTAAATTCAGACGAGGGTGAGGAGTGGCAAGCAGTCTCCCTCCCTTCGAAAAAAAAAAAGAATAAAGTCTGTCTTTGCCCTAAAAAAAAAAAAGAGATCAAAAGAGTAAAAAGATTCGCAAACCCGGCAGGCAACAAACACATACACATGCCCCCCCACACTCTACCACCCCACCCCACCCCATCAACACCATAGCAGACACAAACAAAACCAAACTGTAGTGAAATCTGTCCACGTCTTGAACCTTGGGTGACACCTAAAGGTCAAATTCTAGGTCACCACCCTTTTGGTGTGAACAGGTTGATGCGTTGACTATTCCCCTCAAGGTGGGAGACAGGAAGCGGTAGGTATATAAAGCCTATATTTTCCCACCTTAGACACAGAGACATCGGAGCGCTAGGATACACAACAAATTATGTAAAGATTAACTGCTAACTTCAGACCCCAGAGGTCTACAGAAAACCCAGAGACATCGGAGCATTACACCTACAAGCTATGTAAAGATTCACAGTTACTACAGACCCCAGAGGTCTACAGAAATACAGAGTGATTGGAGCCCTACTACTACAGAACACAAATGTGGAAGATTCACCGCTGTCTGCAGGCCACGGTGGTTAACAGTTACTACAGACCATTACAGAGGTATACAAACCATCCCTCTCTCTCTCTTATTCACTACGGTCTCAGAATTATTACCACGGACTCCAACTTCCAACAACATTATCTGTTCGCTTGCTGTTTTCACATCAACAACAATAACAAAATTAACAACCCTTGGTAACTGTTTTATTGTACTTTTTAATTGATTCACGTGAAGTAAACCATATATAAACCAAATAATTTATTCTTATTATTATTGTTATTTCATCTAATAACCATGTTACCTCATCTAACATCTAACAATCGTATTAATCAATTTAATATTTTATTATTTTTACCCTTCGTTAAAAACCCACATCCGCAACAACACCGCCGCCGACGACGACGACGACAACAACAACAACAACAACAACAGGATACAAACATCACACACTACACAGCAACAAACACTAATAACACAAAACTACTTGAACTACTTACAGCACAATTAGGCCAAAAAACTATACCAAAACCGCACAACCCACAAATCATACAAATCACACACATCTAAAACAAAACCCCCGATTCAATTGGAAACTTCCAAAAGAATCTATGCAGACATTTCGAAACAAGAGCCTACAACCAACCGGAAGGACGGTTCACCCCCCCCCCCCAATCTAAGGTATGTGGCCCATCTCACCTTTTCCTCATAGGCACTGTAAATGAACGTAGACTGGAGTCATCTTGGAAGCAGCGCCAACTGCTCAATGACCGCAGGTCACTAGACATAGATGTAGTGGCTATCAGCGGAACCAGAGTTTCCGACGCTCCAGCCTTCACAACCATTTTCGCCGGTTACGTGGTGTGCGCATCTCCAAGCCGTCTGGTACTTAGAGGAGGGGTTACTGTGTTGTTCCGGAAAGGCCTTGATCTCGCAATACGGACCATCTTTCTGGACCCGGAAAGTAAGTCGGTAGTGCTGGATGTGACTAGCAGTGAAGGTCATGTCTTCAGGCTAGTCACCGTCTATGCTCCGGCAGGGGCAGGACGAACTAATTTCTTCAGACGCATGGAGACTTTTCTGGGAACATCCTGCTCTTTGGTGTTGGTGGGCGACTGGAACAGTATCTTAGATCGACGCTGTGACTGTCTGACAGGCAGTGGCGGACTGGCCAAGTTGCTAGGTTGCCCAATTTCGAAAACACCTACATACCGAAATATGGCTTTCTCAAGAATCTGTCATTTGTGTATCGAGGAAATTTTTTTATATAATTAACTGTCAAAACTCTATTAATTTAAAAACAGAATTATTTTCTAGTTGCAGACATCGCAAAAATTCCACTTTCAGAAGTATTTTTAATCTATGATATTCATTACACTTGACTATATCTTATACACCTTTAAAATGATCCTATTATTTACTGAGTATTTGGAGGTGGATTGGCAGTATCGGTAGAGGGTCGGACGCCATGCTTTCCAGCATAGTTACGTCCCTTTACGATCTGAGTTCAAATCCCGCCGAGGTTGACTTTGCCTTTCATCCTTACGGGGTCGATAAAATAAAGTACCAGTAATGCACTGGGTAATTGCTGGCCTTGTGCCTAAAGTAGAAACAATTATTTACTGAGTATTTCTTTAAAAATTAAAATTTGAAAAAAAATGATCTTCCTTCTTAAATTTAGTATTTTTACCATTTGATATTTTTTTCCTAATGATACTCTTCTTAATCTATTTTTTTTAGATGCAGATTAATAAGCTTTAATTGACATTCTGAAAGATATCCTCTTTACCATAGTTCTTCGAAATGCTCAATACTTTTTTCCTCTTTTTTATCTTCAAACTTTTCACACGTCTTTCGACTTAAATAATATGTAATTGAAATTCTCATCCTCGAAAATAAAATTAATCTCACACAAAATAATATATAATTTTCTCTACATACTTTCTGAGTAAATCATTCATCAAATTTAACGGTGAGCAAATAAGATTGGAGTTATCTTTTCCTTTACAATTGAGCAAACATAAATATTATAACATGTATGATAAACTATATAACTTCGCTAAATTAACAATATTCTGAAAACATTTTCAATGTTGGAACAAAATATTTGAATCTACAAATTGTTCTCCTCTTACAACTTGAACTACTTCTTTTTCTTAAATTTTTTTTATGTAAAATGCAAAAATCAACATCCTTCGTAACTCATATGAGAAATGTAAACAACTAATAATTGTGGTTTATTTCTATAAAATCACCAATAATACTTATACTTGCACAATTATTAATCTATATAGATATTTATATACTTACAACCTGTTGTAACATAATAAGATAAAATGTACTTACAACCATAATTCTTCATGCAATCTGATTGATTATATATACAATATTATAACTCATAATATAGCTAAATATTCCTACAAACTGTTAATTCTTTTTAAATTAACGTAAATACAAGCTATTCTTTCTTTCCCTTTCTTCTTCCTGCACATACATACATATATCCTAATAATTATTTAAATCTACCTAGCGTCTAAAAATAACATTTATTTCAGCCCTATACCTCAACCTCATTTGCATACTCAGCTTAATAATTTGAAATATTTGACTTTTCTTCTCTTTCTCAACTACTGACCAAATAATGTTTGGTATCAATGGGTCAAAGACATCTGTCAAATCAATTAGTGGTGTATATATATATAAAAGGATCGATCGACTTTCATCAAATCGGACCGAGGAAACATTGTTTCCGTTGGTCTTTCCAATTGCTAATACTATCTATCGGTCGCAACTCCAGGTAGAAGGAGCAACGTGAAATAAAGTGTCTTGCTCAAGGACATAACGCACCGCCTGGTCCAGGAATCGAACTGACAACCTCACGATTGCGAATATATATATATATATATATATATATATATATATATATATATATATATATATATATATATATATACACACACACATATGGAACACTCAAATGATTTAAAAGTCGACCTTAAGTAGGAGCAATAAAATTAAGAAAGACAAGAACGACACCACATGATTTTGTTTTGAAAATTTTGAAAGTAGGTTTATAAGTATAAATTTTCATTTGATTTCCGTAGTTGCCTCAGTGGACTGGCGGTAGGTGCTAGGGACGGTGGAAATCCTGGCCTTGGGTTCAATCCTGGTCAAGAGGTACATGTAATCTTTTTTCAGTTTTTATTTTACATCCCATAGAAAAAAAAACTGAAAAGGTTTACCGGGAACCATACTCCCGATCATGATCGAACTTCAGACCAGGATCACTACCGTCTATGATTCCTCCAACTAGGCCGCCGAGACAGCTACAAAAGTATAGCATTCTATATATAGCTGGGTCCCCTTCCTCTCCTGGCAACCAATACTTTTAGACCCAGTCCGCCACTGCATACAGGTACCGACTGTATTTCCCGAATAGGCCAATGTGGACTAGCCGCATCTGGTCATCTTTATCTAGAATACTCTATCTAGATCGTATCTAGATAGTGTATTCTGAATGAAAGTAGATAAGGATAGCATAGGCTGACCACAATTTAAAATAGTTGAATACACAGACCTCAAATATGTGATATGTACGGTAGATCTAGATAGGCTCCATTGACAAGGACCCTGTTATTGGAAGTTGAACGCCTCATTCTCGGAGCGCAAAGCCCACAGAGACCGGATTGATTGGTGATTTAATTAAACGGGCGTTGACGGGGGAAATCGCCAACAACAACTGGTGGTACGCTGTGAAAAGGGTGATTAGAGTAGAATCTATAAGGTTTAGTAAAGCCATAGCAATAGAAAAAACTAGAGTAGAGGGGGAGCTAGTTAAAAAACTAGAAGAGGTAATTAGCAAAGGCATGGCAAGCGATGTTCTTGAGGCGAGATTGGCCCTGGAATAATTCTTCAATGTTAAGCACGAAGGCTGTGTGGTCAGATCTTAGGCTCGTGCTCATAGACACAATGGCACGAAAGCCGTTCAATGGGCCCGAATGACGGATGCGCGGCATTGCAACAAAGCCACAATTCGAATATCACTCGATCTCAAGCAGAGGGGTAATTCGCCTGGTTTGGATGGTCTGCTCAATGAACTTTACGTTTATATGCCAGACTTGTTCGGTGACCTCTTGGCAGACGTCTACTGCGACTGGCAGCAGAACGGGAGAATTCCCAGTTCTGTGAGCCGGGGAGCAGTGGAACTGCTGAGAAAAGACCTGAACAACGGGGATTATATTGATAATTTTAGGCTCATAACTCTACTGAATACAAAATTCAAAATTTTGGCGACGGGGTTAGCGACGAGGTTGGCGCTTGTTATTGGTGGTCTGGTACGGCAGGCACAGTATGTGCCATTCCAAAGAGATCCATACAGGACAACCTCCACCTTATGCGATACATCATAGAGAGGGTAGCTAAGGAAACTAACACGGAGGGCGGAGGGATAGGATTGATCAATTTAGATCAATCGAAAGCATTCAGTAGGATCGACCATCAGTACCTGGCGGCGGTCCTCAAAGCAGCTGGCTTTGGTCCGTTTTCAGAGGATGGATCACTGCTATGCACAGCAACATCTGCTCTGTGGCTGGAGTGAAAGGTCACCTCTCGGAACTGTTCAACATCATGCGCTCAGTCCGCCAAGTTTGTCCCCTCTCGTCACAGTTGAGATAACTCTAAAAGAAACTAAATTCAATTCTTGTTTCAACATCTAATAACAGGATAAACGTCCAAATCATCGAATGTGATGTCTTCCGACAGGAACCGCTGGAAGGAGTGTTTGAGGACCGAGGCTATTTCGCTATAATTTCTACTTCAACGATGCGACACAGAAACCCCAGTTTTTAGTCATGCAGTATGTAAAGCATGTCGAAACTCCCACATTACTGCATAGTGTCACTTCAAGAGAGCGCATGGTCATTGTCGGGTAACTGCTTGGCTGGAGATAAAAAAATACCAGAACGTCTATGAAGAAAATAACTGCTACATAGTAACAGTAACTGCTACAAAAATAAATAAATAAATGAAATGAAAATAAAGATTAAAAGTTGCAACTGGTTAAGACAAATGGGATATAGGGCAATTGGGTGAAATCTAGATGTTTCATATTTCACCACTATCAGTGGTCGGCTGTAACAAAATCGCCCAGTCTACTTGGCATTCGTTAAATTTTTTGTTTTTTTAAATCTTGAAACATTGAGTACACATATTCATAGCTTGGATAGAAATATGCTTTTCCAGGCTGTCTTTCTCTGGACTCAATACATCCAGACCGCCAAAATGGTTATGGGGTATGCTTTTCATCAATGAGTAAAAAGCACCTTACTCTCTCTTTCTCTTATATAATGTCAGACCTGCCAACCTCTAAAAACCCAAACGGGATTTTAGAGGTTGGCAAAATAAAGTGCCCCCAAAACGGGAAAGCGGGGAGAAATGAGGCAAATTGGGGAGATTTTACATAATAAAAGCTATACCTATTTTCACAAGAGAAGACATATCTCACCCACCCAAAGTAGATTGGAGACCCCCCCCCCCCCGTAAGACGGGGAGAGTTGACAGGTCTGTAATGTATAAATAATTTTTTTTTGTTTTTAAAAAGAATTCCATTAACATTTAAAATGTTTTATAGGAATATACATCCACCAACTGTACGTAATTGATGTTGTTTTGATCCTGGAAAAATGATAGGATTTGTTGACTTTGATAGTATTTGAATACATAATATAAAGCGCCGTAAAACACTGCAGATATTTTCTCCGACGTTATAACAATTCTGTTTATTAATCACCTTTATATTAACTATTATATGCAGTGGATTGGTAGTATCTGTTGAGCGTCGGTTTTACGGTATATAGTTATAGTTCTTTACGTTCTGAGTTCAGATTCCGGAGTCAATAGAATAAAGTATTAGTAACGCACTGGTGTCAATTTAATCAAATTCCCCCTCCCCAAAATTGTTGGCTTTTTGCCTAAATCAGAAACCATTATTTTAGTAATATAGATCCTGTTATTAGAACATAGAGGTAGTAAAAATAAGTACCTAGAGGCCTCAGTACAAGGAAAAAATATTTTATTCTATCCTTCTTCAATTAAAATGAGAAAGATGAAAAATATCGACCTGTTAAAAATTTTAACTAAAACTAAAATGAAAGAAACTCTATGCTAGTTACCATCTTATTGCCTCTAATTTTATCGAAGAAGAATATGAATGAAAGGGTTTATATGTTTCATCTAATGATAAACTCAAATAAAAGTCAGATACACCTGACTGTTTGAATAAAATATACTGAATTAAGGCAATGATCGTAAAATTATTTTCTTTCAGGGAAATAACTCTTCCCAAACTACAATGTCCAAGAGTTGTGTCCCTTGAAGAAGTTTAAATCGAAATTTGTTATAAAGATTAATTTTAATAGTTAAAGCAGTTATTCTGACACACTGAATAAAATATATTGTAGTATTTAGCTGCGTTTGGGTTCTGAATTTAAATCCTATTGGGGTTGTTTATGCCTTTCATCTTTTTATGTGCAAGGGGTGATTTACTTGAACGTATCTTCTTTCTAAATTAGTGGCTTTAGGCTAACGTTAGAAGACATGATTTGGATTGGCAGTATCGGTAGAGGGTCGGACGCCATGCTTTGCAGCATAGAGTTACGCCCCTTTATGATCTGAGTTCAAATCCCGCCGAGTTAAACTTTACCTTTCATCCTTACAGGGTCGATAAAATAAAGTACCAGTAATACACTGGGATAATTGCTGGCCTTATGCCAAAAGTAGAAACAATTATTTACATTTGGCATGAATGGAAGATGACTCCGGGAGTATAACATTCTAGTATTAGAGAGAAAATAATATATATTTGTTTCTATCGAGAGAAACTATTGAATGAATTGTTATTTCCTGTGCATTCGATTTTTCATTGGGTTACTATTTAGGTAGAGAAAAACTGAGCATAATTTCTTTGAATTCCTACATATGAAATACAGGAGATTATGATTCTGCAAAAAACATACTTCAAAATTACATAGGAAATTACGATTCTTTACCACAAATTTAACCCTAACCCTAAATCCCAAAGCAACTCTAATAGTAACCCCAACTCTGACCTTAACTCTAACACTAACCCAAACCATAACCCTAATCCTTACCCAAACCTAACTCTAACCTCAACCCTAAATCTAACCTAATTATAATCATAGCCCTAATCATAATCATAATTCTAACTCTAACCTTGCACCAAACATATCCCTAACTCTAATGCCAATTGACATTTTGAAAGAAACAAACCAGAAGAAAACAAAAACAAAAACATTACTAGACAATTTCTTGCACATATATCATCATCATTATCGTTCAACGTCCGTCTTCCACGGTAGCATGGGTTGGACGGTTTGTTCCACTTGAGGCGACCCCCCCCCCCCCACGCACATAATATATGAAGATCAAACAGACAAAATTTACCTAATTTTTCTCGTAGCGTTCTTCACACTTGTAATTTTATAAAGTTCTGAATAATTGATTATTTATGGACACTACTCACATATGTGTTTGTGCTGATGTATAAATATGTATGTGTACCCCCCCCTCTCTCTCTGTATATATATATATATATATATATATATATATAATTTAATACATTAACAGAGAAAGCTTTAAGCAATACTCCGACCGACTTCCGTCTCACTCAACAAACATTAGGATATACCTAAGTATAATCCCAATTATACGTTTGGGGTGCTAACTATACGTATTTTGCTATACTATATATATATATATATATATGTAGATAAATCTACCAAGAGTTTACGGTATTTTATTTTATATTTTATATATATATATATATATATATATATGGTATGGTATGGTATGGTCCCGTATGGTCTCTGTATATATATATATATGGTATGGTATGGTCCTGTATGGTCTCTGTATATATATATATATATATATATATATATATATATATATATATATATATATATATATATATATCTGGTATGGTATGGTCCCGTAACTCCTGATAGAGTCGTAGGGGCGCCGTATTGACATACGGCAATTCTTGGGAATTTAAAGCCCTCCCTCTCCAGGTCTGAGTACTGCAGATTTCTTCCAGAGAAAGATAGAAAATGAGAGAGAGGAAATGATAAAGATATAGAGGAAGAATCGACTCCAGCACTAAACTGGTACTTTTTTTATCGACTTCGAAAGGATGAAAGGAAAAGTTGACCTCGGCGGGAATTGAACTGAGAGAGCAGAGAGCCGGAACAAATACCATAAACATTCTATCTGACGTTCTAACGACTCTGCCATTTCGCTGACTAAGTATATATATATATAGAGAGAGAGAGGGAGAGGGAGGGACACACACACACACACACACACACACACACACACACACACACACACACACAGAAGCAATAATGTACACCCACAAAATGCACTTCATCTGCACATACATAACAGCATCCATGACACACCTGGACTCTCCACTTCGGCTCCCACCCCTGCACATCTACCCTCCCAAGCCTTCTTAAAATTTATTTTTTCCAAACTCCGTTGTTCCAACCTTTTCTCTCTCCGAACTCTCCTTTTCTTGAAGAAGGACTTATGCTCGACACGCAGAAGTCACTTCTATATAAAATAAACATGACTACACTCTACTAACGTATTGAATACCTTTTTATAACAGTGGTCACCTTCCGATACTCATTCACATATACATATATATGAGTGTAAGTATGCGCACACACACACACACACACACACACACACACACACACACACACACACACACACACACACACACACACACATATATACATATACATATGTACGTATGGGTTATATCGAACATTAATAATTTTTAATAATGTTTCTACTTTAGGCACAAGGCCAGCAAATTACCCAGTGCATTACTGGTACTTTATTTTATCGACTCCGTAAGGATGAAAGGCAAAGTCAACAATAATAATAAAGCTCAATTTGTTTGTAAACAAACGGCCCGATTTGAATCTGTGCCAGTGACCGATCGTCACCTGTTTGTCCAGCACTGGCTTTGAGGAACAATCAACATGTTTCTGGGTCATTACCCTGCATATATATATATATATATATATATATATATATATATATATATATATATATATATGTATACAGGGTGTCCCCCCAAAATATATACACACTGCAACAGCATTCTAATCAAAGTATGTATACATTTTTGTGGAACACGCTGTATATATGTGTGTGTGTAGTGAAATCTCTTCGCACATGCTGACATCTGGCTGCTGTTTCTCTTTATCTCGGGTTAGTGTCAGTGGTCTGGATAGGCTAGCCAACTTGAGGTTCAATGAGATAAGTTTTTCTTTGAGACTCTGGTTCCCTGGAATAGAAGGATCACTTCGACCTGCTCAAGCAAGTAGTGAGATGTAGCACTTAAGAAAAAAACAAAACAAAAAACAAAACAAACTTCGGCCCTCGCGACAAGGGCCAGACAGCAAGTCTTCCATCGGCACTTCAACCACACTCAGTCATCTGCCTCTTCATATAGACAATACAGCTTCCTTGCCACTGACTTACTACTAACTATGCTGGTACGTACATGCCCGACATCCGAGAGGCAGGGTTCGATTCCTCACAACGCCTCTGTCCACGTTTTTCCGTTTCCAGGGTACGTTATCTAAACGTTTCAACTATTATTCATTTAGATTGACTATTGTCACATTGGGACGGCTTTATATTATATATTTATTATATATCGACATAAAATTAACGAAAAATTCACTGTCATAGTTACACATGCGCAATGATATACGAAAATAATCAAAATCGGGTCCGAATCCGAATAAGAGCTTATGCGCAGGACCAATCCCTCGTCGTTTTTCGTTTAATTCTGAATAATTGTTGATGCCACGAATTTTTTCTGAGTGTACATCTATGGAAATATTTCTTTACGAGTTCATTTATTGTTTGTTATACCAGTCATCCATGAATTTTCGTTCACTTTGTTCTCTCGCGCCAATCATAATTAATCTTGTAAATATGCATGCCTTCAGTATTTCTCTTTTCAACATATTAAAACTATTACATGTATATATATATATGGTCTCCTGTTGGAGTCACTGGGGTGCCGTATTGACATACGGCATTTCTTGGGCACTTTTAAGCCTGGCAGAGCCCATCTCCTCTCCAGGTCTGAACACAAGATTTCTTTCAGAAGGATAGAAAATATAATAGAAGAGAAGTGAGAAGGAGATATAGAGGAAGAATCGACACCAGTACTAGACTGGTACTTTTTTTATCAACCTCGAAAGGACGAAAGGCAAAATTGACCTCAACCTCGGAGGGATTCGAACACAGAGAGCAGAGAGCATGAACGAATATAGGAAAGCATTCTATCCGACCTTCTAACGACTCTACCAATACGTTGCCGTAAAAAGATCGCATACATTGTTACAAATATTTACGTATGGCTTCAGCTTGCTTTGGCTAACGCTTATATAGCAAAAATACGAAATAAAAGTTAGAGACCCACTCGATCCGCTTCTCTTTGCGCTTCCAGCCGACGACGTTGCCCGCTTTTCCCAGACGCCTTTCAACGTCTGGTACCGGGACGACGCCACACTGGGTGGCTCCGCTGAGTTGGACTTTCGGCTAATCATCCCAACTCTAAAGCTCCTCGGACTCGAGATCAACCCATCCAAGCCCGAAATGATAAACGTTAGCTATGGTGAAGTCGAATTTTACGACGCCGTACACAGCACCCATCACGTCTTGTCTGGGGCTTTCGAAAGCCATACGAGAGTGCCGGGTATTGCTTACGAGGCTGCCTGAAGACCAAGCACACAGACCTGTTGAGGATCACGGAGAGGTTGCACCTCATTGACGTTCACCTTTCCTAAATTCTTGTTCACGCTGCGCAGGGTACCTTGTCGCCCTCTTGCCGATCGCCTCGGTGAACTCGATGCCACCAGCCGACGCTGTGTGGAACTCATCTGCAATGTTAGTTTCGACAGCACCGATTGGCAACAGGCGATACTCCCTGAGAGATTTGTGGCCTCGGCCTCCGATCTGCATCAGATCTGGCACTACCGGCCTACCTCTCCTCAATATCCTCCAATCAAACCCTCATCAGTGAGGTCATCAGCAAGACGGTAGAAGCTGATCCGACCCAAGAACTGGAGCAGGTTCTGGCCGACTGGACCAGTGAGGTCTCCCTGTTCCCCAGTACACAAATGTCCAATGTAACTGGGAGAAAATCAAGTGGAGGTCTTTCTTCAGGCGGATCGAGCCTGGCTTGGACTAACATCGCCTCGCCTGCCTCCGTTCCGCTTGGCAGTCAAACAACGGCGCATGACTCAATTCGATGCCCTCCTCATCAACCGGTACCATTCTTGATGTCGTGTGTACTCGCATCGGAGTGGTCCAACGCCTCGGCCTCCGCGTGTGTGCGCCACATAAATGCTGTTGTGGAGCTGTCGTTGATGAGTTTTGTCTGCACCCATTATAATGCCGCCAGAGCGCAGGCCGGTTGGCCCGACATGCCGCTCTCAACGACATAGTGAGAAGGATCCTCGGCGCAGCCGGTTTCCCGTCACAACTAGAGTCAGTAGGCCTCGACTGTGGTGACGGCAAGCGTCCCGACGGAATTACCGTTTTCCCTTTTGAATGAGGTAAATCCCTCATCTGTGACACATCATGCTGTGACATGTTCTTCGCCTCCAACTAAGTCGCATCGGCCACAAACCCTGGTACCGTGACTTGCAATGCAGAGTACAGGAAAACAAGCAAAATACCAGAGCTTGTTCGGCCGCTTCCAACACAATATAATTATCTCATTACCGTATTATGTAATTAAATAGCTCTGTACAATACATAGAGTACTCTTTTTTCCTTCACCTTTTCTACGGAAATACTTAACACACACACACACACACACACACACACACACACACACACACACACACACACACACACACACACACACACACACACACACACACACACACACACACACACACACACACACACACACACACACACACACACACACACACACACAATTACATTAAAATGGGTAGCATTCTTTAGCCGTTGTTTTCCCCTAGCTTTGCCTTGATTAACGACGCTTCAGCCATGGCTACGCTTCTCTGTTTTATGTCAGGAATTACATTGTCTAACATGTCTTGTCTTCTCTTTTTTTAGCAGGTCGACCGACCATGTAGAGTTTTCCATTCTTTTGTTTAATCACCCGAGAAATAATTATTAATGGTATGATGTTTCAACTACTCCGCTTGTTTCCGTGTCTGTTGTAGTCTCTCCAGTACATAATTGAATACGGCAGTGATATAAAGAGTAGCTGAGAATCACTTCAACAGAATGGATAAAAACAATTAGATTTGCGACGGCGAAGCTGGTCATTCTTTATCCTCTTTTAGTATCAACCGAACCGATAGTATTACTAGCTGTCAACTGACTTATATAGAGAATGTAGCGTGAAGCAATTGGATAAATGTGTGCTCTGCTGATTTCAGGCAGCAAATGGCAAGGAATGTTTTTTTCTTTCTTTTTTTCTTTCTGCGAGTCTAAACAGATTGTTGTTGTTATTTTTGTTTAACTTTAGCTCAATCCTGATCGAACAGACCTATGATCACAACAATTCAGCCTTGACTATCATTTTTTTAGGCATAGAGTATTTTAGAGTGCCTTATCTAATGTGACTTTCCCATTTTTGTAAGTCCCGAGGAAGATACGAGGGAGATTTAGCTACTATTTCAAGCAGGTCGAGAGACCACGCAGCGGCTATCTCATTGGTTCGTGTGGTTCAAAGAAGGTTATAGAGCACATGATTGACTTTTTAGTCATCTTATGTTCACATTTGCAGTAATGCTAGCTTCAGCATTCAATAATTAGATGGGAGGTAGGTGTAAAAGCCAAACGCGCTATCTTCAATTCGGTATTCGTGTCAACCATTACCTATGGTCATGAATCTTGAATAATGACCGAAAGAATACGATCGCAAATACAAGTGGCTGAAATGTGGTTCCTCCGAAGAATCTTCGGAGGAATGTTACTCGATAGAGTGTGTAGCTCGGAGATCAGAAAGCTGCTCCAAGTAGAGCCGCTACTTCTCCGAATTCAGAGATCACAGCTCCCATATCACGGACATATGATTAGAATGTGTCATTAAAGAATCACTGGATATTTTTTACGGGCAAAACCAACCGGTAGGAGACCCAGGTGTAGACCCCGAGCAAGATGGTTGGTTAAAACCCATGACATCGGTTGGTTTCGTGTAGGCGTCCAGGTGGATAAATTGGAGATGTTTGCTTCTGACAAGATCTGCCGAAAGGCGTGTTTGAGGACTCTGCCCCCACAGCCCTCCCAGGAATAAGTGGTCTCAAGAAGAAGAAGAAGAAGAAGAAGAAATTGATATGGAATCTATCGACCAATTAACTCTTAATTATGTGGATTAATTAATTCTTTTAAAAAATCTTCCATTGCTTTATCCTTCCATTGATTTACTCGTGTTAGGTTAGCTAAAATACTACCGAAGAAGTTCAATAGTAGTATATCATTACACACTTCTAAAACAATTAATATTTGTCATTAATTGTTTGGTAATTAATGCTATTGTTGAAAGAATATTTTCACACGTAACAGTTGTAAAAACAAAGGTAACGGACTGATGCTACTTAATCCTTTAGATGCTACTATTAGAATCTAGAAGGTAGCATAGTCGTTAAAACGTTGGATAGAGTGCTTTGTGATATCAGACCTATCAACTCTCCCTCTCCGACGGGGAGATCTCCCACCCACTTTGGGGTGCGTGAGAGATGTCTTCTCTTGTGAAAATTGGTATAGCTTTCATTATGTAAAATCTCCCCATTTTGCCTCATTTCTCCCCGTTTTGGGGCACTTTTCTTTGGGCTTTTAGAGGTTGGCAGGTCTGTGATATTCGTTCCGGCTAGCTACTCTTTTAGTTCATATCCTGCCGAGGTCAACTTTGCCTTTCATCAATTTGAGGTCAATAAAAAAGTACCAGTCAAGTACTGGGGTCAATTCTCCCTCTAAATCTCTTTCTCACTACTCTTCCACTTTCTATCCTTCTCTGGAAGAAATTTGTTGTATTCAGACATGGAGAGGAGACGGGCTTCCCCAGGTTAAAAAAGAAATGCTCTAGAAACGCTGTATGTCAATACAGGCACTCCTACGAGTCCTGCATGAGTTACGGGATCATGCATGCATTAGAATCTAGGTACATCACATTCATAGTCCAATCTGCCACAAATATTTGTATGTCGTCGATAGAGACAACCATATTAATATGATACGTATGTTTGCTTATTTATATATATATTCGTCTGTAAACTCTTTAAAAATGACACGCACATGAATATACACACATACACACAATGCATTTCTTATATCAGTCATGTTGCTACCATAAGAAGTTCGCTCTCTAATCCTATAAATGGTTATTTCTCCAGAGTTAGTCATACATTTTATCCTGTATGCTATTTGTAAATAGATGCTGAACATTTATGTAATTATATCCTAGAATTATGTAATTATATCCTAGAAATAAAAATATCTCTTTTTAAAATCTTTAATCTCTTCCACGTGTCAGTAATCATCATAAACTATAGGGTTTCTCTTATACAAACCAAACATTTATCAAAACTCAAATTTTTCAGTTTGTATGATTGTTCATATATCCAATAATTCTGGTATATATGGCATATCAATCCTGAACTCCAAAAATTAAATACATTAAATGTTATTGAAGTCATTGTTGACGGCACCGGTCCACTAGTATTAAATAATTTCAAGTTAGATGTTAATTTATGGATGCAGTAGAGCACTTACAACAGAACCAGTAAAACACGAAGAAGACAACGATATTCCTTTAGAACCTTTAAATATAGAATTCATTGAGGTATGTCTACTTAATTGCAGCAGTATGTTTTAATAATTTATAGTTTTTAGTGTGTATTACAGTATTGCAATGACCTATAAACAATTTTGATGAGAAAGTGCGTGGCTGAGGGGGTTAGAGAGTTGGTTTCGCAATCGTGAGGTTGCGAGTTCAATTCTCGGACCGGTTGATGCGATCATCATCGAGTTGCCGCCATCATCATCATATGAATGTATGTATGTATATATTTATGTCGGGTCACTCTTGAGTGCTACTGGTAACATGGTCGGGTCGTCGGCGACTAAACCGGCAACCCTACCAAGTTTACTTGGTGAGGAGGGTGATTTTGGACACCCTGCAGGACAAAAAACAAGACCTGACAAAGGGCGGAAGAACTCATAAGAGTCAACAGCCATCCAAAAGTGTGTAAATATGTATATACACATGTACATATGTATGTATATGTATATGTGTAAATATGTATATACACATGTACATATGTGTATGTATATGTGTATATACATGGGTGCATGTGTATGTATATGCGCGGGGACATAGAAATAGTCGGGCTGGACACCCGATCGCGCGGTTAAACCACTGGGAGTGAAGGACTCCTAGCCTTTGTCAGGGCATTCTTCTAGGAGAAGGCAACTCAGGAAACTGGGATAACTCCGATATAAAACCTGCGGCTCAGTAGTTACCGATGATGTTGATCTTTTCTTCTTTTCGGGTTATAGCTACTGTCGCTCAGAGAGTGGGATTGGCTCAGTGCACAGTCTTTCCTCACTTTAAAAAATATCTTCACGCACAGGCATTGCACGATAGAATTAATTAATAATTATTAATAATGTTATATCATGTAATGGCCATACTCGATGACGAGGGGGTAGCTATCATATATGTATGTATGTATGTATGTATGTATGTATGTATGTATGTATGTATGTATGTATGTATGTATGTCTTGGTTAAGAGAGTGGGAATGACTTTGTGCAGTGCCTTTTCTCACTATAAAAGCTTCACGGCACAGGCATTGCTTTATATCTGGAGATCTCTCTGCACTTGTCATCACATGGTACCATGGGCCCAGCACTATGTGTCAATAATTGTCACAAGTCTAGTGTTTGTACCAGAGTTTTCAAGTCACTGGCTGGACTAAAAAGTCACACTTGTTCAGCGCATCGGTAGGGGTTCTCCTACATGGTTATAAAGTAATGGCCGTACTCGAAAACGAGTTGGCAACCACCATGTATGTATGTAGGGAAAGTTTTATGTAGGGTGCTTCTGGACCGTCTGCTGACACACATTGCAGATTGTGTTCTTCCTGAAAGTCAATTTGGTTTTCGTGCCGGACGCCGCACTACTGATATGATCTTCTCAGCTAGACAGCTCCAGGAGAAGTGCATGGAACAAGGTTTGGATCTGTATCAGGTTTTTGTCAATCTGACAAAAGCTTTCGATACTGTTAACAGAAATGCATTATGGAAGGTTCTTCAGAAAGTTGGTTTCCCTGATAAGTTCCTTGCTTTAGTTAGGTCTTTCCATGACGACATGAAGGCTTGGGTTAATGTCGGAGGTAACATGTCGGAGCCTATCTCAGTAAAAAATGGAGTGAAACAGGGGGATATTCCAGCACCGACCCTGTTTGCCATATACTTTGCAATGGTTTTCTGTATTGCATTCAGGAATTGCGAGCATGGTGTTTACATCCGATATCGAACCTCAGGCAGCGTATTTAACATCAGGCACTTTGCTGCAAAGACAAAAGTATTTACATCAATCATAAGAGACCTCTTGTATGCAGATGATTGCGATCTTGTAGCGCACACAGAGAGTGATATGCAGCACATTTTGAATGCATTTTCTGACGCTTGCACTGCCCTAGGATTGACTGTCAGTCTCAAGAAAACCGTCGTCAGGTACCAACCTGCCCCTGGTAAGCAGTACAGTGAACCAAATATCTATGTGTATGGTAAACGACTTAGAGTGGTTGATCAGTTTGTCTACCTGGGAAGCACTGTCAATCGATACAGCAACCTTGATAGGGAAATCTCACTTAGGATAAGGAAAGCAAGTGATGTTTTCGGAAAGCTAGAAAGGCGACACTGGGGTCGGCGAGACATATGCAAGAAGACAAAGGTAAAGGTGTACAAGGCATGTGTGCTCTCTTGTTTTCTTTATGCCTGCGAGACCTGGGTCACATATCGACACCACCTTAAGCAATTGGAGCGTTTCGATCAGATGTGTCTCAGACGGATCCATGGCATTCACTGGAGGGACCACATCAGTGATGTAGAGATTTTGGAAAGCTCTATGTGTGACAGTATAGAAGCTCTTGTGCTTAAGCAACGACTACGTTGGAGTGGTCACCTTGCCAGGATGAAGGATTCTAGAATACCAAAACAACTCCTTTATGGAGAGTGAGTTAAAGAAAAACGACCGCAACATAAACCAAAAAAGAGGTATAAGGTTCCTTGAAAGCCTCTTTGAAAGACGCTAACATCTCTGCTGATACATGGGAAAATATTGCTGCTGATCGTAATAAATGGAGAAAGACTGTATATGAGGGAAAAGTTGCCTTTGAGGCATCTTGAATTGCATACAAGAAAGTAAAGCGGGATGTGAGGAAGGGCATTGCTGTTGCACTTCCAGACGGCGAGGGTCCTCCTATGGTGCTGGCATGCAGCGTCTGTGCGAGACTCTGCCTAAGCAAAGCTGGACTCGAAAGTCATCTTCGCAGTCATAAAGTAAGACCAGTGGTTGACTACCAGGCTGCTGTTGGAGATGCTACTCATCATGCTTGCCAAACATGTGGTAGAGAATGTAAATCAGCAGGAGGGCTCAAACGACATGCAAAAGTACATGAACTCCAACCACAGCCGGCTATTACCCAGTGAATGATTTGGTTGCAAGACATTTTAGATCATTGGCTGGGCTAAAAAGCCACATTCGATCGCAGCGCTGTTAGTTGCTATCGTGTGTGTGTGTGTGTATAGATATGTTTATGTGTGTGCGTGTGTGTGTATATATATATATGTATATCATTATTGTTGTTGTTGTCGTTATTATTATTGTTGTTATTATTATTATTATTGTTATTAATATATATGTATATATATATATATATATATTTTTTTTTTCTCGTGCAATGGCCATACTCGATAACGAGGGGGCAGTCATCATCATGTATGTATGTATGTATGTATGTATGTATGTATGTATGTATGTATGTATGTATGTATGTATGTATGTATGTCAGGTCACTAGTTGGTGCTACTGGTAACATGTATCCCAGTACAACCTGTCTCATGGTCGGGTCGTTGGCGACTAAACTGGCAACCCCACCAAGGTTTCTTGGTGAGGAGGGTGACTTTGGACATCCTGCAGGACTAAAAACAAAACCTGTCAAAGGGCAAAGGAGCTCTTAAGAGTCAATGGCCATCCAAAATCACCGGGAGAGATGACCCCTTAGCCTTTGTCAAGGCAGAATTCTAGAAGAAGGAAAACTCTGATATAACACCTGCAACTCTGATGGTATCCAATGATGTTGACTTGTTCTTCTTTTTGGTAAATATCATCTTGGTTAAGAGAGTGGGACTGGCTTTGTGCAGTGCCTTTGCTCACTATAAAAGCTTCACGGCACAGGCATTGCTTTATATCTGGAGATCTCTCTGCACTTGTCGTCACATGGTACCATGGGCCCAGCACTGTGTGTCAGTAATTGTCACAAGTGTAGTGTTTGTACCAGAGTTTTCAAGTCGCTGGCTGGACTAAAAAGTCACACTCGTTCAGCGCATTGGTAGGGGTTCTCCTACATGGATATAAAGTAGTGGCCGTACTCGAAAACGAGTTGGCAGCCACCATGTATGTATGTAGGTATGTTCTCTCTTTCTCTTAATTTCGAGTATATTTTTGACCGACCACCTTCCTGGTGGCAAAGTCGTAAAAGAAAAGAAATTGTCATCCCTGAATCGCAAGAATGTTATGCAAATTTTGAAGGTGCCAGCTATCGCAGCCATTTGTAGACTATGAATTAGGGAGCTGCGCTCTTTGTCCACAAATCCAACTTCAGTTATACATTGGTCCAAGCGGGTTGGTATATAACCCGTAGCTCCAATAATGATGGGTAAGAAGCTAAAGGTGTATCTTGGATACTTGATTTGTAAACTCCTCATCAATGGTCCGTAGATGTCTTCCTTCTCCTGTATTTTTCTGACAACGTTTACATCAAGTGGGCAGCTGATCTCCACAACAGAACACGTTTTCAATGTGTGGTCCCAAACAACAATATCAGGTCGGTTGTGCTTTAATTTGGTGGCAGTTTTTATTTTCAGGTTTCACCAGTATTCCTTAGTGCCATCTGTCTCGATATATTCTTCCTCGTTTGTTGTTAATTTTGTTTTCCGAAGTGCGTTCCAGATGGTTCTAGCTATCCCATCGTGTCTCATGGGGAGGTAGTAGCGAGATGACATTCTTTCGCAGCTGGCAACAATGTGGCTTACATCTTCGATCTTTGTTTTACATAGCCTGCATTTATTGTCAGCTGCTGGCTCTCCTCTTTTGTGCAGCAGATATTTGGTAGGGAGTTCTTGTTCCTGTATTGCATAGAGATATCCCTCAAGGTGTGATGTCATAAACTTGTCGGAACTCCATGCCAGGCTTTTTGAGTGGTTTATCCCCTCTATGGTCTGTGTTTTACGCCTCAAGTATCCATGCACAACTTTTTCTGTAAATTGGTCAATTTTTTCATCTTGTTTGAACATTGAATAGGATCTTCCGATTTCTCTGGGTGAGAGATTTATATCAGGCTTTATTCCATATCTCTCCTCCAGATCAGTGGCTATCCTAGTGATATTTTTTTCTTCATGCTCATAAACCTGGGCAAGATGGTTGCCAACCTTTTTCCTCTGTTGAAGATGTTGCTTCAGTGTTACTATCCTGGTCTCATATGATGTTAATATGGATTTTAGACCCCGGCCACCTTCCTTGCGTGAGAAGTATAGCCTATCCACATCACCATTGATGTTAAAGTTCCCAGTAACACTGAGAAGTTTGCGAGTTCTAACATCCATCTCACTTAGTTCTTGCAATGACCAGTTCAGCAGGCTAAATGTTGGCGTTAGAATTGGCACAGCATAAGTATTGTGGGCAATGTACTTGTTGTACGCTGACAGTTCTGATGACCATATTTTCTTTACTCTTCTGAGGTATTCAGTTCTGGTTCTCTCCTTATTTATGTATGTATGTACGTATGTATGTATGTATGTATGTATGTATGTATGTATGTATGTATGTATGTATGTATGTATGTATGTATGTATGTATGTATGTATGCTCTAATTTCTTTCTTTCTGTGTTTTTTCCTCTGTATTTCTCCAGTTCAACATTAGTAGTATTTTGTCATGGGTGTCATCTTGTAAATTGTTGTATGATCTATGGTTAAATGGCGGTGAGCAGTTGCGGGCTGGTGGACGTGGTAGTCATCAATCGCACGAGACAACCACTTCCGGCCGGTCAGTCACTTAACGACGCAACAAAGCGTATGATAAGAACGCATTACAACCTTGTCTGAAATCCATATTTGCGGACGCCGCCTTGCTCAATCTGATAACTTAATTTACTATTTATTTACATGACCCCACTTACGCCCACATATTTTTTGGGGGGTGGTGGGGGTGGTGGTGTTCTTTAAAGAAAACAACAACAATAAAACAAAAAACAATGAACTCCTGCGGAATGGATCGTTTAAGTTAGACTGTCAAGAATTGACTATATATCCAGATATCTCGCAACTATCATCATCATCATCATCATCATCATCATCGTCATCGTCATCATCATATCATCCTCATCAGCAACAACGGCGGCAAGGACGGGTGACAACACTAGCTAATGAGAGTCTCCACGTGGTCACTCTATATGCTAGAAAACAACAGCAAAATCCCCATAAAATAACTGAAAGAGATTCAAACCGTACCATCGTAAAAAATACATTAGATGTGTGTATCCAGGATACTGTAGTCCTTGATCTAGAAGACTCCTGCAGTTGTATTTCTTAAAAGGACTTAATAGATATACACGAAATTATAGTAACAACTTTCAATAAACTGTGGAATAACTACCAACTATCTTTAATATTAGACATAATAAACATTTTATAGAGATGCATATATGAATGTATATATAGTATTTGGTAATACACTGTATGCTTAATTAAAAGCATTTTGAAGACCTTACGCTATTGTTTTAAAGTAGTGACTATGTCACTTACTTCTTTTTTCAACAAACAAAGGGAGATAAGCTGACAGATCTCTGTTTCATACTGTTGGTATTCCTCAGAGCTTAGTACTCCCTTTGTTTGTTGAAAAATTATGAATGTTGGATTCTTATAGAATTCCAGTAATAATCAGGAACTGATTATACAGAGCACCAATTCTAATTTTCAATTTTTGCTGGACCGCAACCGCTCTGTATAATCAGTTCCTGATTATTACTGGAATTCTATAAGAATCCAACATTTATAATTTGATAACTTACAAACATTTTTACACATCCCTATCAATTGATATTTTCTGCAGTTGATGAAACATGCGTAAAACTAATAAAATGATATAATTCTACCTATACGCTTCGTTGATATTTACTATTCATGTTCTGGAAAGTTACATTCGTACAATTTTAACATATGGATTATACTTTGGATGAATTCGCTCTTCATAGTTGCGGATTGTACAAACACATTGAGTTTTAAATCTTCTTCTTATATTGTAATAAAGTTGATCTTTCAAATTGTTAAACTTATTTCTAGTTGCAATATTTTTATGCACTCATCTGTTTTTGTCGAAAGACACGTAATTTTTCTGTCTCTAATTTGTTGTGTTATTTTCTCACTTGTATCTTACCAACAGAGCGGTTCTCCAATCTGTTTCACAAACTAGTGTTACATGTGCAATCCAAACTTAATGTACAAAACTGCACGCTAGAAGGTGGCTGAAAAAGTAGAGATGAAGTTCTTTTCTAACTGCATTTCCTGCTGACATTATATTGTATGCATTTCCTGCTGACATTATATTGGTAGAGCGTCAGACACCATGCTTTGCAGCATAGAGTTATGGACTTTTACGTTTTGAGTTAAAATCTCGCTGAAGTTAACTTTGCCTTTCATCCTTACGAGGTGGATAAAATAAAGCACCAGTAATGCACTGGGGAAATTGCTGGCCTTGTGCCAAAAGTAGAAACAATCACACACACACACACACACACACACACACACACACACACACACACACACACACACACACACACACACACACACACACACACACACACACACACACACACACACATATATATACAGACATGTATTTATATAAATACAAAGTAAAAAATATAGAGAAAATGAGGTAACTACAGAGAGAGATAGAGGGAGAATGAAAAAGGGAGAGGGAGAAGAAAGAGCGACAGTAAGATAGTGAGGTGCTCTCAAAGAATAAAAAAAACAAACAAACAACAGAAAGTGAGACAGGCGATGAGAAATAAAAATGGGTAAAAACCCCCAGAAAGACACATCGTGGGTCATTCAGACAAAATAGACATTACACGAAAGACTACGACAACAACCACAGCAGGAACATCTCCAAATCAGAAAAAAAAAAAAAAAAAAATAGGCAAATGTCACAGAAAATAAAATAAAATGAAATAAGTAAATCAAAAGTAAAATAAAGCGATAAAGAGCCTAAAATGTAAGTGATTATACCCTAAAGTATAATCAGTCATTTTCGGGTGGTTTCAGTGAAATCTATTGCGGAATAAAGAGGGGTTTTTTTAGTATTCAACAAGAAATACTATATAAGTTGGTTCCAGGACATCTGCCAGAAGTTGATGACGTTATCAGTGAGTATATAGGCACACACACACACAGATACACACACACATACACATACATGCACACACTCACATACACATACACACACACATACACAGACATACACACTCACACACATATACACATATATGCACACACTCACACACACATACACATACACACACATATACACATACATACACACACTCACACACACATACACACACACACATACATACATACACACACTCACACACACATATACAGAACATACACACACTCACACACACTCACACACACATACACACATACACAGACATACACGCACTCACACACACAGACATGCGCACACACTCACACACACATACACACTCACCCATACACAGACATACACACACTCACACACACATACACAGAACATACACACACTCACACACACACACATACACAGACATACACACACTCACACACACATTCACAGACATGCACACACTCACACACACACACACACACACACACGCTCACACACACATATATATGTGTGTAAATATACTAGCAGAGGTACCCAGCAATGCCCAGGAATATGAAAATAACAATATACTTTGGCACATATTACAAAATATTTGGCCAACAAAATAGCATCGCCGTGTAAGTTCATAAAATTGGGAAATACAGCAGAATTTTCTTTATTGTATACAGTGTAACCCCGGCATTCGCAGTCCTGATTATTCGCGGAATTTTCCTTATTCGCGGAATCGTAAATATCTTCCGCGATTTATTTTATGGCTTTTTTCGTGGCAATATATATATATTTTAACATTAGATTATTAATAACAATATATCGTATTTGCCGGCCTATTGGACGCTCCTTCGCATAAGACGCTCCTTTTTTTAAATTATATTTTACGTTATATTTTGACGTTTATAGGCATTTTTATGGACCACGTCCAATATTCGCAGCTTTTCACTCTTCGTGGGTGCTCTAAGAACGTAGTCCCTGCACAAATTTGTGAGAAGTGGCAGAAAACTACCCATTAAATGGCAGTAGTTCCTTTTATAAGTTCAATCTAATCGATTTTATAAGTTCAATCTAATCGAAATGACCGAAAGAATACGATCGCGAATACAAGCGGCCGAGATGGGGTTCCTCCGAAGGGTCTTTGGAGTAACGTTACTCGATAGAGTGCGTAGCTCGGAGATCAGAGAGTCACTCCAGATAGAGACGCTACTTCTCCGAGTTGAGAGATCATATCTCTGATACTATGGACATGTGATTAGAATGTCTCAGGAAAGAATCGCTGGACAGATTTTACGGGAAAAACAAACGGGCAGGAGACCCAGGGGTAGACTCCGAGCAAGATGGTTGGATAACATCCATGAGCTTGGCTGACCTTGGTTGGTGATCCAGCTGTATCAGTTGCAACCGGTTGCTTCTGATAGGATCCGCTGGAAGGAGTGTTTGAGAACACTTCCCCCACGACTCTCTCAGGAAGAAGAAGAAGAAGAAGAAGAAGAAGAAGAAGAAGAAGAAGAAGAAGAAGACAATCTAATCGAACATTAGTTAAGTTATCGTCAATCCTGAAATATTTCATTTGAAAGGAAGAGTTATCTTTCTGAATCTATTGAAGTCTCGTGTCTTTGGTGTATCCTAGAAGAGAAGATTCTTCAGAAATTCAGCAAGTTCTTTTATTGTAGAGAGCTAAACTTTACTACTTTTGCAGCATAGACCTGGTGTTCTTGCTCCCTACTTCTTGACACCCATTTCCCCAATGATTTATGGGTTGCCGCTCTAATTCTTTTGGAGGTCATGGAATAATTACCCATCAGCCAGAGAGGTGAAACACAGAGTTTGATGTGAGACAGAAGGGAAATAACAATCGACAGACTCTCAAACTCCCTCAAAAACGCCTTCTGAAGTTAGAGACAATGTGTAGAAATTTGTCCCCATTATCACCCCTCTTCAAGTGCTGAGAGAAGCTTTGGATGATCAACTACACCAAAAGTCTTTCGGAAGTCAATGAATACAACGTATGTATTCAGTTTTCTAATTAGTAACTGACCATAGTGAAGGTATGCGGTGTGATCTAGTTGTTAGGGTCACATACATGAGTGTGTCCATACACAAGGTCCGAACACAAAAGAACCAAACTTCCACTGTCACGACCTCCATTTATCCCGCTCTCCCCATCTCTCACTATTATGAGCAGATGGAGGCCCAGGCACTGGTCTCCCCGCGGCCCCGGCGGACAGAATGGAGAAGGCGTTTCCCCGGAGGATGGTGAGGGAGACGCGCTGGAAGAGCCATTCCAGCTCGCGAGGCTCACACCTTCGGGTACCGAACTTTGTGCCGATGGTGGTGAACAGGAAGGTGGTCCTAGGGCCAAGGAAACCAGCAGTCTCCACTGCCACGGGCTCGACCACAAACCTGTCGGAGAGCGACCGATATTTGGAGAAAATAAATATATTGTATATGGGTCTAAATAGGTTTTCATTCTGGATCACGGTGTTAGTACTATCGCTAATATCCATCGTATGTTGAAAGATACTCCAGCCTTGGCCAATCTGTTTTTCTTCTGGGCATAGTGTATATCAGGATACATTGACCAATGTGACTTTCTGTTTTTAAGACGGTAAGATGTAATATGAGAAATATCTGACTGTTATTTCCAGCAGGTTGAACGGCCTCATAGAGAATCTCTTGTAGACTCATCAGTGGCTCAGTTGTTGTTGCTTAGTCCCAGTTCATCTCTCATTGAGCAGACCTATCATGAAAAACATTCCAGCCATTACTATCTTGTCTTTTATGCAGAGATTCTCTTGTATGCAGGAATCCCAGGACCACATTATCCAATGTGGTTGAGGGAGATTTGGCTGCTATTTCCAAATGACCAATACCGCGGCTATTGTTGTTTAGTTACAGGTCAGTCCTGATAGAGCAGACTTATGATCAAGAATATTCCAGCCATGACCATCCCGTCATTTCCTTATGTGCAAGGTACCTAAGTCTACATTATCCAACGTGTCTTTCTTTTAGACAGTAGGTTGTTATTGAGGGAGATATTGCTGCTTTTTCTAGCAGGTCGAATGACCACATAGTCTCCTTTGTTGATTCGTCAGTTAACGAGAGAAGCAGGACACTAAGTGAATCGCTTGTGTAATAGAATATAGTATTTTTGAGACACATCCATTTTAAGACGATGGTGTGGGAGATTTGGCTGTCATTTCTAGTAAATCTAACGGTTACGTACAGACTCTCTCCTTGACTCGTACATTTTCAAAGATGGAAAATTAGAAGATATACTGTAGAAATGACGAATGATCACCATCACCACCACCTCCAACATCACCGTCAACCCCTCGCCACGACCCTCCCCAAGAACATAGAAACACAGTAAAAAAACAACAACAAAAAAATAACAATAGCACAAAAAATCACGGTCACAATCTATTTTCTTTTGGCTTATTAACTAACTTGTAAAATAACGAGACCCCAGTTGGATTGTTAGCAAAAAACAAAAAAAACAAAAAAAAACAAATAAACAAACGAAAACTAAGACAAAAAAAAAACACTCCCAAGAACAACAACAACCCACTATATAAAAAAAGAAAACTTCCAAAAGTAAGAGAATTTCAAAACCTTCTGGGCGGGGAATGTTGGTGAATGTAAGGGTGAAACGGAAGGAAGGAAAATAAGAAAGATCTAGAAAGTTGTTGAAATTCTTTGACTTAACAAATTACTTCAGTTCAGCCCTTTCAAATTATTTGCATGAATGCTTTTCTTTTACTAAGGGGATTCGTAGATATTTGTGAAGACACTCCGTCATAAGTTAAGGGTCCAGATTTCCCTTTTCTCCTCATTCTCTTCCGCGCCTCCTTCTTTCTAGTTCAATTAGAAAAGAAAAATGTTGAATTCTTGAACCTTCTTTCTTTTAGTTATTAAAGGGCCATTTTTTTCTCCTTAGTTTTTATTTTCTTTTTATTTATTTCACATTCGCGCAGATAGTGACATAGGTACAAACACACATACCACACAGAGAAACATACCAGAGGGGAGAGAGAGGGAGAGAGAGACAGACAGAAAGAGACAGAAAGAGAGAGAGAGAGAGAAAGGGAGAGAGAGAAAAGGAAAGAAAGAAAAGGAGAGAGAAAGGGACAGAGAAAAGGAGAGAGAGCAAAGGAGAGAAAAAATGAGAGAGAGAAGGAGAGAGAGAGAGAAAATGAGAGAGAGAAGGAGAGAGAGAGAGAGAGAGAGAGAGAGAGAGAGAGAGAGAGAGAGAGAGAGAGAGAGAGAAAATGAGAGAGAGAAGGAGAGAGAGAGAGAGAGAAAAGGAGAGAGTGAAGAGAGAAAAGGAGAGAGTGGAGAGAGAAAAAGAGAGATAGAGATGGAGAGACAAAAGTGTCGAATGAAAAAAGTAACATATACATACACACGCATGCACATATGCACATACGCACACACACACACGCAATGAATGTACAAAAACGAGAAATTGAGAGATATGACGGAGTGAATCATCAGATTTGAATGGATAAATTGAAGAGAAAAGAAAGTAGTTGTGAGAATGAGGATGGAGAGACAGCAAATAAAGAGAGAGAGAGAGAGTGAGAAGAGAAGGAACGATCGACTTTCGTCAAATCGGATCGAGGAAACAATGTTTTCATTGGTCTTTTCAATTGCTAATAATATCTATCGGTCGTAACTCCAGGTAGAAGGAGCAACGTGAAATAAAATGTCTTGCTCAAGGACATTTTATTTCACGTTGCTCCTTCTACCTTCTAGATAGACAGATACATAGATAGATAGATAGAGAGGGAGAGAGAGAGAGTGAGAGAGAGAGAGCGAGAGAGAGAGAGCGAGAGAGAGAGTGAGAGCGAGAGAGAGAGAGAGAGTGAGAGCGAGAGAGAGAGAGAGAGAGAGAGAGGGAGAGAGAGAGAGAAGGGTCAAAAGAGAATGTGCACCAGAGAGAAGAGTGAGATATAAAATGAGAGTATTTTTATGGGGGTGGAGAGAGAAAAAGGAGTGAAGGAAAAAGATGGCGGTCGAAATCTGAAGATGAAAAAAAATGAAACTTCTCTTTTTTCCTGAGCGGTAGTTTGGCATCTAGGTTATTACAGTGGTTCTCTTTGATACTATTGTTACCGTCACTGTTAACATGCATCTGTGGGACGGAGGTTACAGCTGGGAGAGGGTAATCACCTCTAGAAGTCAGGTTGAGTCTATGTTCTTTCTCTGGGTTGTTTTCTAATAACATGACAAAAAAATTAACTATGAAGGTTAACATAATATATTACACCGTTATAGTATATTACACGTTATAGTATATTACACCGTTGTAAAATATTTGTTTCTACTTTTGGCACAAGGCCAGCAATTATCACAGTGTATTACTGGTACTTTATTTTATCGATCCCGTAAGGATGAAAGGCAAAGTTAACGTCGGCGGGATTTGAACTCAGACCATAAAGGGCCGTAACTCTTTGCTGCAAAGTATCGCGTCCAACCCTCTATCGATACTGCCAATCCACCGTTACAATATATTACACCGTTATAAAAGGCTGACAATTAAACATTATAGATGATAAACACAACCACAAGGATATGGTCCGAACGTGGAAGAGCCGAACTTCCATTGTCATCGCCTCTATCTCTCTCGCCTTCTCCATCTCTCTGTATGGTGAGCAAATGGGGTTCCACGTGCTGGCCTCCTCACAGCCCCGGCGGACAGAATGGAGAAGGCGTTTCCCTGGAGGATGGCAAGGGAGATGCCTCCGACCTATGAGGTTCTTTGCCTTTTGATGGCAGTCCTCTTCTTGCCACATTACTATACTATTTCATTATATTCAATTTCAATGTAATATCGACACTTTTACGTAGCTTGTCTTTGTGATGTCCTCCACCCCTTCAGCGCCATTGTGCCTAACCTCGGACACCATGCTTCGCGGCATAGAGTTACGACCCTTTACTACCGGGGTTCACCTTTGACTTTCATCCTCACGGAATCGATAAATAAAGCACCAGTAATGCACTGGAGTCGATTTATTTGACTTTCCATTCCCCCAAAAATTGTTGGCCTTGTGCCTAAATCAGAAATTAGTATTATTATTTTTGTTGTTTTTATTGTTGTTGTAATTATTGTTGTTACTGTGATGTTTTATGCTATTCTAGTCATTAGACGGATGTCTTACTGTTTGTTTTAAACAATATATCTGTTTACTTATTCCTCTACCCCTAACTTGGTATCATTCTTTCAGTTGAACCTAATAAGTTTGTTTTCCTTTTACAAATTTGTGACTTCTCTGCATTCTTTTTACATGGGGTAGGGGATATTTATGTTTTTATTTCTACAAAGCTTCGAAGTCTTACGTCAGTAATGGATAGTATTGTAACCAATAACGTGTTGTAAACGACCCAGCTAATCACAATAGTTTTAGCTCTACTATCCTCAGTCCATTACATGACTTTTTTTCGTGAAAAGTTGGTTCAGTTTAAGACTAAGTAGAGTGTGAAGGGGCTGTATATATATAAGGCGGACAACCAATCGGTAAATCGTAAGCTCGAATAAACTGCAAGCGTTTCGTTGTGTCATTGTTGTTATTTTACTGCAGAAGTTATTCATGATCACTTTGTCTAATTTCAGGATTACATTATCCAGTATGTTCTTCCACATTTAAGAGATTAATGTGTGATTTGAGTGATATCTGGTCGCTATTTCTAGTAGGTTGACCGACTACATAGTGGTTCTTTCATTGGCCTGTCGCATGATCGTAGACAGAGGAGGGATGAGCTTAGCTAGGTTGCCGTCGGTTCGTCATGAAATGTCCCATACTCGATTAGGATATTCAAATGACGGTGGGTACCTGATAATTTTAATACGAGATGTATTGCTGGAAATCAGACATCTCATGCTGACTGTAATGAGAACTAGAATCCAGATATAAGGATTACCAGAGTCGAGACGATATATACTGGATCAAAACGTATTACTAGCCGCTTTCTCCAAGCCCACAGGAAGACGTAAATTAAACACCAAAATAAATCATGAATTCGGAGGGTGAGTACGGTTAGGTTTGGCAGAAGTCATGGGTACAAGTTGGCGTTCAGTTTAGGGTGTTTGCTGAGGGTTAGTAGACTGATTGGAGTAATAACGCTTGAGGAGGGTTTCTTCTCTGAAGACCTTCTGCTGTCCAGCTCTCCTGAGATTCTTACTACTGACGTTTGATTTCAGATATACGTTTACACTGATCAAGGGTGACATTTAAAATACAAATATTTTCAGCCTGACAAATGATATTTGTTAACTATGCATAGAAACAAGGCCATAATATGAAATTTACCAGATTAGCAGAAATAATACGCCATGCGTGTTTGTATATCTATTTATATATATTAGTCTGTGATTTTTTAAAAATTCACACACACAAACATGCACAAATATACATACACATAAACACAATTCACTTTCCAATTACATAGCCCTGAGTTCTAATTCTACAGTTGTTCATGTAAATAATTATTTCTCCAAAGTCACTCATATAATTGATCCCGCATATCATTGTACATACGTGTTGAACATTTATGTAATTATATCCTAAAAATAAATAATTAAAATGCCAGTCTTATCTTTAATCACTTCCACGTATCAGTAATAAACAGAAACTATAGGGTTTCTCTTATGCAAATACTTAATTTATGAAAACGCAAATTTCCATTTGTTTGATTGTTCAATAAATTCGGTAATCCTGGTATATATATATATATATATATATATATATATATATATATATATATATATATATATATAGTATACCGTTTCTGGACTCCCCAAAATAAATACGTCCAAAGCTGTTGCCGTCATTATTTATGGTATGGGTTCACATAATTCATTTGTAGCAAATTGATTATCACTGATATAGCTCTGTAGTTAAGAAGTTCGCATCGTAATAATTGTTTCTACTTATGGCACAAGGCCAGCAATTACCCAGTGCATTACTGGTACTTTATTTTATCGACCCCGTAAGGATGAATGGCAAAGTTAACCTCGGCGGGATTTGAACTCAGAATGGCAAGGGCCGCAACTTTATGCGCCAAAGCATGGCGTCCGACCCTCTACCGATACTGCCAATTCACCGCCTCGTAATAATGTGGTTCCACTCTGTGGCATCTTGAGTAACTTTTTTATGCTACTGTGTTGGAATGACCAATTTCTTGTGAGTGGAATTTAGCAGACAGAAATTGCGCTTCTCCAGAATAGACTCCACATTATAAATTATTATACAGTGTGACCGGACTGTCTAACATTTATATTCAGCTAATAACCGGCACCACGAATGTCGAGACCGCGAATGCCGAGGTACACTGTATATATATATATATATATATATGCGAAAATGAATACATTTTGGTAGTTTGATTGACGAAAAAGAGAAGTTAAGCATTATGGTTCAATTGATAAAAAAAGGAAAGGATCAATAGACCGGACGAAAGAAATTATGTTTCCATTGGTCTTTCCACTGCTGATACTAATTGCCAATTGATAAATCTATACCAAAAGAATTCTAACAATGTTGTAATTTCCAGTTTGGTATTTATCATCTCAAGTTGTCTTTTCAATAGTGGAATGTAACTGAACAGAAAAATATTTTGAATACTTACTTTTAACCACACACATACACATACACACACGCTTACATACTCATATATATATATATATATATATATATATATATATATACGTACACACTCATGTATCTATGTACCTACGTATATATACACTCATAAATGTTTATATGTATATATATATATCGATGTGTGTGTGCGCGAGTGTGTGTGTATTCGTGTGAGTGTGTATGTACGTGCGTATAGATGTGTATAAAGGTTGCCTTTTAAGAATTTAAGATTCGTGTTTCATTTTATGGTTGGACATTTTGGATATAGATGTAAAATAGTTCTTCATTCAACCCGAAGAGACGGAGTAGTTCCTATGACTTTATTATACCATCCAAGACTTATTGAGTAAAACGAGTGCTGGAGCTATGGATTACAATCGTTCGTGGAATACCTGGTAGTTGAGTAAGATATCCATTTAGTGGTCTTAGTATAATTACTTTAATGTGGAATAGGCTTTTGCACACCAGCTGTCACGCGCCACCCCGCATGTAATCAGAAGCAACATTTGAAACTGATGGCAAAGTACACTGAGGCAATTGGTGGATTCTGTATCAGGCTTGATGTCGAGTATAGGAGCAGCGTTGAGAATTTATTTGAATGCAGGAGACCTGCCAACCTCTAAAAACCCAAACGGGTAGTACCAGGAAAAAAGGGCCCCCAAACGGGGAGAAATAAGGCAAAATCGGGAGATTTTACATAATGAAAGCTATACCGCATTTCCCGGCGTATACGCTACTTTTGTTCTAAAATAAGTCTAAAAAATCTACCATGCGTCCCGGAGGTCGAAGGTTGTTTATTATTTTTTTTTTCAAATTTTTGGTTGTCAAAATTAGGGTGCGTCCTCGAGGACGAAGCGTCTTCGGCGCCGGGAAATATTTTCACAAGAGAAAACATCTCTCACCTACTCCAAAGTGGGTGGGAGATCTCCCCGTCGGACGAGGAGAGTTGACCGATCTGATGTAACTAGGTTATTCCAGTTATCTAAATAACTTCTTAATATACTTCATTGGAACAGGGTACAAGCGTTGTACAAAATGCTTTGAGTTATTTGTTCTGTTATAAGTTCAAATCATGCCGCGATTAAATTTGCTTTTTGGGTCTATAAAATATAGTGTCAGTTAACTACCACAATTCGTTTCTTCAACTAAAGGGTTTTGTACGTATGTAAGAAATCGATATATTCAATTTGAAGACATTTTTTAACATTTTCTTTAATGATTTAGTTAAAGGAGGAAAAGCAGAAACTCTGATCTCTTGTATCGCTTCCGAGACTAATGACGGATAGGATAGAAGAAACCGCAATTTATAGTTTACCCTCTGACCAGAGACGGATTCTGAATGTTTACTGTTTACAACAGAATTAATTTCTGCTTAAGTCACACGAATGACCAGGTAGCAATGTTAAACCGGGTGTTAGATTTTGCCTACTACTCTGGAAACAGCTGGAGACGTTCATCTCTATATAAGCTAGAGCTTATTCTTATTTCAGTACCAAATGACTAAACGTTACTGATAAATGGATAAGACATTTTGAAACTACTGTCTGGCGTTCTCATATGATTACTGAGGAAGGTGTGACATGATTACAACTTAAAATAGTTATAGTGAGACTAAAATATGTTTATAAACATATCGAATATGCCTTCATACACACCTCCATTATATATATAAAGAAATGGAGAGTGAGTTATATGTTTATTTTCATTCTGTTTCACACGTGATTCAACTGAAAGCCGTTGACAATTACAGAGTACTTACCAAATCACAGGCTTTTCAGATGAGTATAAACATTCACAGTTAAGAGTACTTTGTGGCTTTAGAGAAAAACAACGCTTTTAATATCAGCTATTTTATGATTTCGTATATTATTGATGACAAATAAAAGTAAAATCATATTAAAATAAATACAGCATATAAACAAAAGCTTTGGTTATATGCTGTATTTTTACAACATGATGTTGTTCTTTAGTCTCAGGTCAAAAGCATCTCAGTGGTTCTTTATTCAGTTAATCTAGAACTTCAGTACACATAAGATATAACCTATTTGATCAACCCCAGTGAGATAAAAGGCAACTTTCGTGTTAGGTCCGAGATGGACAAAACTAAGAATTGTAATATATTCAGTTCAGTGCTTTATTGTCTCAGCAATTTTACCGTACATAAGTGAGAGTTAATGACACATATCTTCTTTTCTGTGAAAATTCAGCTGCTTCCCTATTTATATTACATGCATTGTGTGAGCAATATTTTCTTTAAAAAAAAAGAAAGAAAAATAAGAAAAACAAAACAAACTAAAATTATAGAAAGGTATTATTATTAATTAGTATCAGATGAACCCCGACTGAGCAGATCAAAGATCAAAAGTGTTTCAGCTATGATTATTCTACCCTTTTCTCAGTCAATGTATACATAGGACAAGATGATCCAATACCTCCCTTTATAAGAGAGCAGGATGCGAATTGAGGAAGATTTGACTGCTTGTTCTGGCAAGTCGATCGATTGTGAAGAGTCCCTCTCAATGATGGGAAATATTTGGACCTTTATTTTGGTCTGAGAAGGAAAGACAGAATGAAGAAAGTTAAACCAAAGGCCTCACTCGAACGTTTGCAACAGAGCTGATGGCACACATGATCATTTACTAGTATTAAACAGATTAACTCTGCTACATAAGAACAGCAACTGCTTCTTCAACAGTTTTCACACTGTTTCTGTCTACTATATCTCCCTCCCACATACGTATATAACCCGAGGCTACAGTAGAAGATACTTGCTCCAGATGTCGAGCAGTGAGATCAGACAAGAAACCCCGTAATTGTAAGGTAAGCATTTTAATCACACAATCATCGTTCGGACATGAATGCAACCTTTTATTTGGCACTAGACCACCCCTGAGCCGTTGGGTCATGTTCATTTTAAAATATTTTTTTAAAAATCGTGTCCACTTAAAAATAATTTTTAAATAATAAAAATATACACAGACATGTATATAATGCGAAATGAAACTGGAAGGCCTATATATATACGTGAGTGTATGTATATATATATATGTCTGTGTGTGCAAACATATACATATATATGTATGTGTGTGTATATATATATAAATGTGGATGTCTGTGATCTACATGCACTGGTCATAATCACACATATATATATATATATTCACACACACACACTCACACACACACATATATATATATATATATATATATATATATATAACGAAAGAAATGTGGTAAGGAACCAGGTGGACCATAACGCACCAAAGTACTCAATACTTGGGGTAGTAGAGTGGGTAATAGGAACCAGTAAGACCCCGACAGCTGAGCTCAAGCCGTTTCGACGGCTTAGCCGTCGAAACGGCTTGAGCTCAGCTGTCGGGGTCTTACTGGTTCCTATATATATATATATATATATACACACAACAGCACCACCAGCTCTTCCATTTTCATTCTCTGTGTCCTCTCCCTCTTTCTGTCTCTCTTTCAATCTAGTCTCTCACAACCACTATCTCTTTCTCTCTATCTTTTTCTCTCTTTGTTTACATTATTTATGAAGGCACCAGGAAAAACCCCATATGTCGGGAACCCGCGGTCCGATTTACGCGAAATTTGTTTTGTTCCATTTGTATTCCCATTTCTGGGTCAACTTCCTTTCAAAGTATTTTCCAATTATGCGCCCTTTTGGCTGTATTACATTACAGATAAGCAAGCAAGCAATCACAGACTTTTAGTATTATATGAAAATGTATACACCATTCTAATATATATATTGCCTGTACAGGTAATCAAAGTGTGTATACATTTTTCGGGGACACCATATATATACCGGGGTCCCTAAAAATGTATTCACCATTCTAATATATATATTGCCTGTACAGGTAATCAAAGTGTGTATACATTTTTCGGGGACACCATATATATATATACCGGGGTCCCTAAAAATGCATAGACCATTCTAATATATATATTGCCTGTACAGGTAATCAAAGTGTGTATACATTTTTCGGGGACACCATATATATATATACCAGTGTCCCTAAAAATGTATACACCATTCTAATATATATATTGCCTGTACAGGTAATCAAAGTGTGTATAAATTTTTCGGGGACACCATATATATATATATACCGGGGTCCCTAAAAATGTATACACCATTCTAATATATATATTGCCTGTACAGATAATCAAAGTGTGTATACATTTTTCGGGGACACCATATATATATATATATATACCGGGGTCCCTAAAAATGTATACACCATTCTAATATATATATTGCCTGTACAGGTAATCAAAGTGTGTATACATTTTTCGGGGACCCCATATATAGATATACCGGGGTACCTAAAAATGTATACACCATTCAAATATATATATTGCTTGTACAGGTAATCAAAGTGTGTATACATTTTTCGGGGACACCATATATATATATATACCGGGCTCCCTAAAAATGTATACACCATTCTAATATATATATTGCCTGTACAGATAATCAAAGTGTGTATACATTTTTCGGGGACACCATATATATATATATATATACCGGGGTCCCTAAAAATGTATACACCATTCTAATATATATATTGCCTGTACAGGTAATCAAAGTGTGTATACATTTTTCGGGGACCCCATATATAGATATACCGGGGTACCTAAAAATGTATACACCATTCTAATATATATATTGCCTGTACAGGTAATCAAATTGTGTATACATTTTTCGGTGACACCATATATATATATATCTATATATATATATACCAGTGTCCCTAAAAATGTATACACCATTCTTATATCTATATTGTCTGTACAGGTAATCAAAGTGTGTATACATTTTTCGGGAACGCCATATATAGATATACCGGGGTACCTAAAAATGTATACACCATTCAAATATATATATTGCTTGTACAGGTAATCAAAGTGTGTATACATTTTTCGGGGATACCATATATATATATATATATATACCGGGCTCCCTAAAAATGTATACACCATTCTAATATATATATTGCCTGTACAGGTAATCAAAGTGTGTATACATTTTTCGGGGACACTATATATATATATACCGGTGTCCCTAAAAATGTATACACCATTCTAATATATATATTGTCTGTACAGATAATCAAAGTGTGTATACATTTTTCGGGGACACCATATAGATATATATATATACCGGGGTCCCTAAAAATGTATACACCATTCTAATATATATATTGTCTGTACAGGTAATCAAAGTGTGTGTACATTTTTAGGGGACGCCATATATAGATATACCGGGGTACCTAAAAATGTATACACCATTTAAATATATATATTGCTTGTACAGGTAATCAAAGTGTGTATACATTTTTGGGGACACCATATATATATATATATATATATATATACCGGGTCCCTAAAAATGTATACACCATTCTAATATATATATATTGCCTGTACAGGTAATCCAAGTGTGCATACATTTTTCGGGGACACCATATATATATATATACCGGTGTCCCTAAAAATGTATACACCATTCTAATATATATATTGCCTGTACAGGTAATCAAAGTGTGTATACATTTTTCGGGGACACCATATATATATATATATATATATATATATATATATATATATATATATATACTGGGGTCCCTCCAAATGTATACACCATTCTAATATATATATATTGCCTGTACAGGTAATCAAAGTGTGTATACATTTTTCGGGGACACCATATATATATATATATATACCGGGGGTCCCTAAAAATGTATACACCATTCTAATATATATATTGCCTGTACAGATAATCAAAGTGTGTATACATTTTTCGGGGACACTATATATATATATACCGGTGTCCCTAAAAATGTATACACCATTCTAATATATATATTGTCTGTACAGATAATCAAAGTGTGTATACATTTTTCGGGGACACCATATATATATATATATATACCGGGATCTTTAAAAATGTATACACCATTCTAATATATATATTGCCCGTACAGGTAATCAAAGTGTGTATACATTTTTCGGGGACACCATATAGATATATATATATATACCGGGGTCCCTAAAAATGTATACACCATTCTAATATATATATTGTCTGTACAGGTAATCAAAGTGTGTATACATTTTTAGGGGACGCCATATATAGATATACCGGGGTACCTAAAAATGTATACACCATTTAAATATATATATTGCTTGTACAGGTAATCAAAGTGTGTATACATTTTTGGGGACACCATATATATATATATATATATATATACCGGCTCCCTAAAAATGTATACACCATTCTAATATATATATATTGCCTGTACAGGTAATCCAAGTGTGCATACATTTTTCGGGGACACCATATATATATATATACCGGTGTCCCTAAAAATGTATACACCATTCTAATATATATATTGCCTATACAGGTAATCAAAGTGTGTATACATTTTTCGGGGACACCATATATATATATATATATATATATATATATATATATATATATATATATATATATATATATATACTGGGGTCCCTCCAAATGTATACACCATTCTAATATATATATATTGCCTGTACAGGTAATCAAAGTGTGTATGCATTTTTCGGGGACACCATATATATATATATATATACCGGGGTCCCTAAAAATGTATACACCATTCTAATATATATATTGCCTGTACAGATAATCAAAGTGTGTATACATTTTTCGGGGACACCATATATATATGTATATACCGGGGTCCCTAAAAATGTATACACCATTCTAATATATATATTGTTTGTACAGGTAATCAAAGTGTGTATACATTTTTCGGGGATACCATATATATATATATATATACCGGGCTCCCTAAAAATGTATACACCATTCTAATATATATATTGCCTGTACAGGTAATCAAAGTGTGTATACATTTTTTGGGGACACCATATATATATATATATATATATATATATATATATATATATATATATATATATACCGGGTCCCTAAAAATGTATAGACCATTCTAATATATATATTGCCTGTACAGGTAATCAAAGTGTGTATACATTTTTCGGGGACACTATATATATATATACCGGTGTCCCTAAAAATGTATACACCATTCTAATATATATATTGTCTGTACAGATAATCAAAGTGTGTATACATTTTTCGGGGACACCATATATATATATATATATACCGGGATCTTTAAAAATGTATACACCATTCTAATATATATATTGCCCGTACAGGTAATCAAAGTGTGTATACATTTTTCGGGGACATCATATAGATATATATATATACCGGGGTCCCTAAAAATGTATACACCATTCTAATATATATATTGTCTGTACAGGTAATCAAAGTGTGTATACATTTTTAGGGGACGCCATATATAGATATATCGGGGTACCTAAAAATGTATACACCATTTAAATATATATATTGCTTGTACAGGTAATCAAAGTGTGTATACATTTTTGGGGACACCATATATATATATATATATATATATATACCGGGTCCCTAAAAATGTATACACCATTCTAATATATATATATTGCCTGTACAGGTAATCCAAGTGTGTATACATTTTTCGGGGACACCATATATATATATATACCGGTGTCCCTAAAAATGTATACACCATTCTAATATATATATTGCCTGTACAGGTAATCAAAGTGTGTATACATTTTTCGGGGACACCATATATATATATATATATATATATATATATATATATACTGGGGTCCCTCCAAATGTATACACCATTCTAATATATATATATTGCCTGTACAGGTAATCAAAGTGTGTATACATTTTTCGGGGACACCATATATATATATATATACCGGGGTCCCTAAAAATGTATACACCATTCTAATATATATATTGCCTGTACAGATAATCAAAGTGTGTATACATTTTTCGGGGACACCATATATATATGTATATACCGGGGTCCCTAAAAATGTATACACCATTCTAATATATATATTGCCTGTACAATCAAAGTGTGTATACATTTTTCGGGGACACCATATATATATATATATATATATATATATATATATATATATATACCGGGGTCCCTAAAAATGTATACACCATTCTAATATATATATTGCCTGTACAGGTAATCAAAGTGTGTATACATTTTTCGGGGACACCATATATATATATATATACCGGGTTCCCTAAAAATGTATACACCATTCTAATTTATATATTGCCTGTACAGGTAATCAAAGTGTGTATACATTTTTCGGGGACACCATATATATTTATATATATATATATATATATATATATATATATATATATACGGGGGTCCCTAAAAATGTATACACCATTCTAATATATATATTGCGTGTACAGGTAATCAAAGTGTGTATACATTTTTCGGGGACGCCGTATATAGATATACCGGGGTACCTAAAAATGTATACACCATTCTAATATATATATTGCTTGAACAGGTAATCAAAGTGTGTATACATTTTTCGGGGACACCATATATATATATATATATAGACCGGGGTCCCTAAAAATGTATACACCATCCTAACAAATAATGCATGTATAGGCAATCAAAGTGGGTATATATTTTTTGGGGGACAACCTGTATATACACAAATATGAACATACATATATATAGAGAAAGTGTGTGCAAGCAAGCAAGTAAGCAAGCAAACAATCAAGATCAGAGTTTTAGTAGTATATAGATAGCTATCAGCTAACCACGGTCCTCATAAAACATAATTGTTCTCATATCGTTTGTCTGATCGTTGACCACTGTTGCTGTTGTTTATACTTAAGACTAACATTAACCAATGTCCAATATTCCCTTTAATTTTTAGTAATCATTGTACTAATAAAACATATATTGTGCAAAGTTTTTCTGAAACTAATGCATACCCTCCGAATATATATATATATATATTGCACCATCTAAATCTGACCTGGGCAAACTTAGCAAAAATATTCTAGACAGAGTAATACAACAAATTAAAAACTTACCTAATTTATCTTACTTAAAATTATGGAAAGGGACTAGTGAGGCTATCGATTGGTTTAAAGAAATTAAATATAACTATAATAATAAGTTTATTCAGCTGGATATTGCTAACTACTATTCATCTATCACTCCTAATCTACCGAATAAGGCACTAAATTACGCATTTAAACATACAGACCTAACTAGCAATGAAATGCACATTATATTATCGGCAAGGAAAACATTGATAGAATTTAATAACCAACTCTGGACTAGGGCAGATAGAAATAATAATTTCGACATAACTATGGGATCATCAGACTCAGCTCAGGTAACGGACCTTGTGGGCCTATTTATAATTAATTCGTTACATAGAAAAATACCAGGTGTAACCGGAGGCTTATATCGTGATGACATGCTTTTACTTATAGAAAATAATAGCTGTGAACTAAATATAAAAAGAAAACAAATTATACAATTTTTTAATTACCTTAATCTAAAAGTAGAAATAGAGAATAACCATAAAATAGTCAATTTTCTAGATGTAACACTAAATCTCAACACATATCTTCACTATCCATTTCACAAACTAAATGAGAACTTGAATTATGTTAATTTTAACGCTAATCACCCCAGATCTGTTAAAAATACTATAGTGAACTCTGTTCAAGAACGAATTTCAAGAATTTCATCTAATAAAAATATATTTGATGAAAAAGCGCAGTATTACAACGAAGCGTTAGGTAGAGCTGGATATAGAAATAAAATTAAATACATCGATAATAATAATAATAAGCAAACTAACCAAAATAATAACAATTTTAATTATGGTAACAACTAAAACAACTATAATAGAAAACATTACAATAATTTCAAAAGCCGAAAAAGAAATAGAACTAGAAATATATTATGGTTTGCTCCCCCTTTCTCACTAAATATTAAAACCCCTATTGCTAAACTATTCTTTAAAGCTCTTGACAAATGCTTCCCTAGAACACATAAATATTACTCAATTTTTAATAGACATACTATAAAATTAACTTACTCGTCCACCAAAAATGTAGCACAAAATATTAATGGAATTAATAATAGAAACTTAAAACCTAACCAAAATACCAATAATAACCCAAGCAATATTCAATTGAATAACTGTAACTGTAGAAATAAATCTAACTGTCCGTTAAATAACAACTGCTTAGCTAAAAATGTATTGTACAATTGTAATGTTAAAACTAATTTAAATTCATTTAACTATGTCGATTCTACCTCTACAGAATTTAAATTTCGCTTCAATAATCATAAAAATTCTTTCACAGATCCAAACAAAAAATCTTCAACTTCGCTATCTAGCCTACTATGGGACCTAAAACGAGATAATGTTAAATATTTGATGACTTGGAATATTATTTCATAAGCTACTCCTTTTAATTCCTCTTCAGAAAAGTGTGATCTTTGTATTGAAGAAATATTCTTTATATTAAAGTCCAAAAATTCCCTTAATTTAAGGAATAATTTATTCAGTTGCTGCAGACATAGATTGAACTCAACGTTTAAATATAAATATAAATTTAAAATGTAGTATAATTAATTAAGTAATTTAGTTAATATATGAAATCTGTCGATAAATCATTAGATTCCTTCACCTTTTTCATTTTAAATTTTCTTCCTAAATATAAACATAGATATAATAAACTACTCTAAAATGTCTATACTTCCAATGTCTTAAATAAAATATACGTAAGATAAGATAAATTTCTATACTAAATATAAGGATATCTGTAGAATCCTTGGCTTTTTAAAATTAAAAATTTTTTTTTTCTTTTTTTCTTTTTAAATTTTTAACTTTTTAAATTTTTTAAACTTTTTAAATTTTTAAATTTTTATATTATATTGATATAATATTTATTTAACTTTTATTTTTATTTTTATTTTTATTTTTATTTTTATTTTTATTTTTATTTATTTTTTATTAGGTTAGTTTTGATTCTGATAGCTTCTCACAATTTTCATAAGTCTACCCTTTCAATATCTTGATTGAAATATACGTAGGAAAAATTTCTATACTAAATATATGAAACATATTATTTTAACTTAAGATACTCTATAGTGTTTTAAAGATATTTAGTGTTTTGATATTTCTAGAATTCGTTTTCTTTAGACTATACTGATATAATTGTATTTCCAAAATATAATCCTTTGGTATTTTAAATTTATATTGTTATAATTATATTTCCAAAGTATAATCCTTTAGTAATATATTGATATTTGATTATCTCTATACAAATATGTATGTGTGTATTAACATGCATATAAAAGTGTTATATGTTTTTTTTTTTTATGATTGTATATCTGTCTGTATGTGTACAGGAATGATGCGGGTCTAACAATTGGTGAAGACGCACGCAAATATTTATTTATACATATGTGTATGTGTATATATATATATATGTATATGTATGTGTGTAGGTGAGAGTTATGTGTGTGCCTGCCTACCCACACAGTTTTGATTGCAGATATGCATAATTTTAACAGAATGTTAAATGCATGAATGGTAATCGTATATATGAAGGCATGAATGTTAATCGTATATATTTATGTATATATACTGTGAATTTTTTATAACACATGGAATGTATAGCAGTGATTAAGAGAAATCATTTGTGTTTTGTATGTCTATATTGTAGGCTTGAGTAGATATAATTTCTATTTTCAGGATGTGCGTATATATATATATATATATATATATATATATATATATATATATATATATATATTTGTGTATCTTTGCCGTAAGATAGTGGTTTCTCTAGCAATGTGTACATTTTGCTTAAACTTAAATTTTAGTATATTGATCTCAATTTTTAAACTAAACATATAATCATTATTAAACAATGTTTAATTTCTCATATTATATATTTATGTCCCATTCATGAATATTAATATTTATATTTTTATTATTCATTTCATATAAATTGTTAACTCAACTTAATATGACATGACGTAAAGTTTTCATTATCTCCCCCTCCCTCTATATATTATTTCTCTCTATTGAGTCTTTCTATCTGTCTGTTGATTTGATATCTCTCTGTTGCTTTCCTCTGTTTTTCTTGTTCCTTCCTTTTTTCTTTTTTCTTTCTTTCCTCCTGTCTTTATTTATCTCTTCCTTTTTTCTCCATGTTTTTTCTTTTTCTTTTTTCTCTCTCTCCGTCTTTTTCTAATTGTCCTTAACACTAAGACTTATTAAAATAATATAAACAATTCACTATCCAGATGGCTTCCAAAAATAATGGTCGCACTTTAAAAGGGTACGTCAAAGCTTATTTGTAAAACTGTTATATATTGTATTTTGTCTGATGAAAGCATACCATAATTTAATTTGGTATCCCTGAAATATGTATAATGAAATAAATATGGTTTTATAAATATAGTTTCCATTTATTAATATCGTATATATATATATATATATATATTGTTATATACTACTACGTTATTTTAGGCAACTATCCTTATCTGCACATACCAAATTTTTGTGTGAACAAAAATTTCTTTTGTGAGCTGGTAACAAAATACGTATGTGTGTGTGTGTGTGCACAGCTTACAAGAAACAGCGGTGTACTCACCTTTTCAAGACAGTAAGGTGTAATTTGAAGATTTGGCTGCTATTTCTAGCAGGTCAAGCGACTGTACAGTAGAGATTCTTTCATTAATTTTTTTACGTTGTTGACGGTAGTGATGTAAGCACCATCGCTTCTACTTGCAGGCTGTTTTGTCTACCCTGGCTAAAACATAATTCTTAACTTGTTTTACTTAATTGTAAATCAGTACCACATATGCTGTCAAAGTACAGCACTAAAACAACAGAATCACTGAGTAATTAAAGAGTATTGCGTTAGATCGCAGTTCTGTGTTCATATCCTCATACGGGTCTTGTTGGGAATGTACAGAAGCGATCAAACTACAGCCTTGTTTAATTTCTACCATCATCATCATGGCAAAACGACAGGGACGACGACGACTACCACCACCACAAGCTCCATTACAACCACCACCAGCAGCAGCAGCTGCCTCCAACCTCCACCACTATCCCCATCATTATCATAAAAACCATCACTCTCTCATTCAGCAACATTTACTATCAATAAGACCTACATAAGCACTACCACCAATACCAATACTAATACTACCACCGCCATCATTAACACCACTACCAGTACCAACACCATAGACACCCTTCTGTTACAGCCACTTGTAATACAATACCAGCATAACCTCTACGACTATAATCAAAAGAGTCCCAAACACAACCATCTCCATAGTTTGTTTAAGTTGGTAGGGTTCGCGCTAAGGAGGGGACCTCTGTTTGGTCACTGATATCTTATAAATAGCTGCAAAAACTCAAAAGATTGAAGTAGGGAATAGTATTGGGCATGAGTGGTGTTAGTGACACGAGGAAGTGTAGTAGATTTGACTTTTATCGAGAATTGAAGACAGAACTTCCTGACACGGTTCACTGGGAGCTTACAGTCTACAACAAGATAAGTGCTGTTAAGTGGTCTTGTCATAGGACACAAAGAATATTAATGGTACGAAGAACTAATATATACATTGCAGTAATTTGTCATACACGTCTGGAGGGACATGTGACAGTAATCTTTCTGGAACTTTGAATTACTCATTAAATTATGGAGTTCTTTTCATTTGAAATTCGAGATCGTGTTATTTCTGCAATGCCATTCTTGGTTTGTCACTAGAAATTTCATTGCCATTCTTTGCTTTCTTTCTTTCTTTCTTTCTTTCTATTCTGTTAATCAAAGGAATTGTTTAAGGTTCCGGGTTATAACCATTGAAAACAACGGCTGTAAATGAAACACAGAACTAAAAGAAGATAAGTGTTATAGAATGTATCGAGAATGACCATTAATTACCATGTGATAAATAGTAAAGAAGAAGGAGAAGGGAGAAGAAGAAGGAGGATGAGGAGGATGAGTAAGAGAAGAAGAAGAAGAAGAAGAAGAAGAAGAAGAAGAAGAAGAAGAAGAAGAAGAAGATGAAGAAGAAGAAGAAGAAGACTTCTACTGTATGTCTCAGCAGCAATGGGCGTAGAAAAGAGAAAGAAGGAGAGTAAAAAGAGTTTGTGGATAAAAGAGAAGCAGTAATTATAAAGACATTGTATGGCCAGTTTGAATGACAAATGTCTGAGTTTAAAGCTGAAAGGTGTTAGGATTGGTTCTCTCTCGGTGATCTAGAAAGGGTGGTATTAGTCAAAGACAAGCTTGGAGTACTAATTCGGTGACTAAAAGGATATACTATCTTGGTGAGAGTGTGAAGTACCGTCTATGTGGAATTAATACAGCAAGAGTTACTCACATAGTGCGTGCAAAATTCTAAAAAAAGTGTACAGAAGAAATGTATAGGTCTGTATAAACTTTCCTTGGTCAATGTGTAAAAATATGGATACCAGGTATCTGATAAGTGTCCTTGGTGACACAGACAAACCAAAGATACCCACGGATTTTACTCTCCAAACATGCCACAAACTTGAACACAACATACGTGATACAGTAATTATGACTACTATATTACTGATGTTACCATCCCAGGATACCACAACTCAGTCTTGAAAGAAATTGAAAAAAATGATAAAATATACTGGCTTGAAAATCGAAATTGCAGAAATGTGGTCAACACCACTTAGCAAAATCAAAGTAATTCCAGTTGTCAGAGCTTTGACGAATACCACCAAGTGGTATCTTGAGTAAATAGACCTCAAAGCATAAATTAATCTCCGACAAATGACTGCCTTGTTGGGCACTGCACATGTAATGGCCTTCATATTGATACCCTTATCTTTTGTTCTGCGTGAGACAGGGATTGGGTACAATCATGAGTGAGAGGGTCCTTTGTTAAGTCAATGTTCATGGATAATCTGAAGTTATTTGCTAAGAATGAAAATCAGATCGATTTATTGATTCTGTTCATCACTGCTTTAAGGACATTAGAATGGAATTTGGAGTTAGAAAATGTGCAGTTTTGTCGATGAGACGAGGAAGAAGGATCTACAGCTACGGAATAGAACTCCCAAATGGAGGGAACATATCCGAACCCGAAGAACCAGGATATAAATATCTTGGTGTATTAAAGGCTGAGGAAATCCTTGATGGTCAGATGAAACAACTAGTCAAAGAAACATACTTCAGAAAAGTAGGAATACTTGTAAAGTTGATGACAGCTATAAATTGCTGGGTTGTTGCAGTAGTACGATACAGTGTGGCGATCCTCAATTGAACCAAGCAGGAACTGGAAGACATTGGCAGAGAGGCCAGGACGATGTTGGTAGAGACGGGGGAAATTTATAAGAGTGCAAATGTTTTGAGGCTGTATGAATCAAGAAAGAATGGTGGGAGAGGATTTATTGGAATAGAAGAAAGCGTCGCAGCAGAGAGGAGAGGCATAGACTCTTACGTTGCAAACAGCAAAGAGATACTACTCAAATCCGTTGTCAAGACATGTAAATTAGTGAAAGAAAACATGAAAAAAAAAGGATTACAAGAAAAGAGTTGAGAAAGAAAAGCACGAATTGAGAGCGTCAATGCCTTTACACGGCTAATTTGAAGAATAGACTAGACACCTGAAAACTGAAAGATCATGGGATTGGTTGAAAAGGGGAAATATGAAGAGAGCGAGACGGAGGGTTTGCTTTTAACCGCCAGGATCAAGTCCTAAGTACCAACTCAATGAAGATGTTATATGGACAAAGCGATAACGACAATTGCAGGTTGTGCGGATCAAAAGTATATAATCTATCGGATTTACTGCCTGTTGGTGATACTAAATCTGGCTCGGCCTTATATCTTAAAGATAAGAAAAGATGATGAGGTTACATTTAGATAAGGGACTATTACTGTGCTAGTTAATAGAATCACCTAAAATAAGTTCCCATAAATTATGAAAAAATAAAATAAAATTTAAACTACATATTTATGGGGAAAATGTCTCCTTACAACGAACTCTGACAAGTTAATTCACAGGTCAATCAAATATAGACTCGGAACTGCTAAGCAAAGTGACTAATAAGAGGCATATCCTACTAACTTGAATCAACCCGGGCTCCTATCAGACAGGATGGCACCCCTCCCTCGTAAAACGTCATTGGCTGAATAGACCCAAATTATTCCATGGTTCCTTTAAAAATCTACCAGCCTGTTACATCTGTATGGGGCTTGAATGGGGGCGTTTACTCCTGTACCTCTTTTCTGTGACATTTTTATTGGAATCACACACACACACACACACACACACACACACACACACACACACACACACACACACACACACACACACACACACATATATATATATATATATATATATATATATATACATGTTGATTGCTACTTCTTGCCAGAAGAGTGCCTTCGCTTCATTGAACATTGCACGGTCATGTGCACGTAAGTGACTTTTCAGACCCGCTTTTGTTTTGTAGATACGTTCACAGATGTGACACTTTAACTGTCTGTCTCCTGGCAATACCGGCTGGGGTGTGTCTTCATGCATTTTACCATGCCAGTCCACCCGCTGACTTACAAATTAAGTCACACTCACTGCCAATGTACCGTGGAGTGTATGGCAGTAGAACCATCTCACAGGTGGCTCGATTTCTCCCTGGCTAGTGTGATTTCTGATGGGTGACAAATTCAGATCTTGTTATAAGAAATAGGCCACATACATTGCATCTCAATTCCTGCTGGAATTTTGCAGGCATTGTACTTGAGTCCCGCTTACGAAGTGAACGTTTCAAAACAGCATGCTCCACTCACTTTTTCTCAAAGCCATCACATCCATATTTGATGATCTTTCTCCATAATGTACGGCCTTCAGCCAGTCTCTCCCAGTTCTCCATATCAATCTTCAGAATTTTAAGATTGTCTTTTATGACATCCTTAAACCGCTTCTTCGGTTTATGCTGTAGTCTTTTTCCTCTGGTCAGCTTCCCCTAAAAATACTGTTTAGGCAGCCTTCCATCTTCCACCCTGACCACATGACCAGTCCAACGCATCTGGTTTATAATAATCCTCCTCACAATATTGGTGTTACACGTTTTTTCAAGTACAGCAGCATCACGTGTGTAAGAGGACCACTCGATGTTCAAGATGCGCTGGATACAATACTGATGAAATATTTCCAACTGCCTGTAAGTTACCCACGTTTCGCCTCCATATAGCAGGGTTGTAAAAACGCAGGCCTTATACACAGAGAGCTTTGTGTTTCTCGTGATACCCCGATTTAACCAGACTCGCTTCTCAAGCTTCCCGAAGGCAACCCTCTCTTTCGCAATCCTGTAATCTATTTCAGCATCGAATGTACCATTTCTACTAAGTGTACTTCCGAAATACACAAAGCTGTCCACCCCAACAAGTCTTTTTCCTCCCACAAAAATGTCAAGCTCCACATACACTTCCCCAACTGGTGGAGTGTACATGACTTTTGTCTTTTTTATACTAATATTTAACCCCAAAACAGTGCATGCATTGGAAAAGGTGTGCAATATCAACTGCAGGTCCTCTATTGTGTGAGACACAAAATCTGCATCATCAGCATACAGGAGTTACCTAAACAGAGTGCCAAATGTTTTAGATTTGGTGTTAAACCGTCTTAGATTAAATAATTTGCCAGAGGTTCTAATGCAAGTATACACTGATTTCATGATGTTGACACGACGGCAAAGTAGATGGAGAACAGAGTGGATGCAAGTATGTCGCCTTGTTTAACACCGTTTTCTACTGAAATTGGCTCTGAAAGTGATCCATTGAAGTTCACTTTTGCTTTCATATTTTGATGGAGTTTTCTGAATATTTCAACAAATTCATGAGAGCATCCAAGTTTCCTCGATATGACTCACAATGCTCTACTATTAACAGTGTATATATATATAACGTTAATTGGAAAGGTTTGAAGTGATGAGTGTAAAATTTGAGTATTCTCAGCGCGAGAATACTCAAATTTTACGAATATATATATATATATATAGTTTAAGATGGCAATATGGACGAAACAAGAGAAGAACCCCTTCGTCAGCTGTTAACTGCAGATCATAGATGTTTCGGTGCTTAAAATAGGACATCGAAAGCGACCAACAGCGCGCACTCTGTTGCGACCGCACGGAACTACATCGCTCTTAGTTATTGCATCACAAGACTTAAGTCTAATCGGTTCGTTGTAACTTATTCTATTTTTTCCTCGGTTACTAATTTGCATGTTCCATTGTCCTGTGCCCCCCCCCCTCCATTCGGTTTGTTTACTTCGTTTTTCCTCTTTCTGCCTTCTCTTCACTTTTTTCTTTTTTTTCCTTCATGGCCTTTTGATTGATAAAAGGCCTTGGGCGCGCTGCTGATCGCTTTCGATGTCCTGTTTTAAGCGCCGAAAGATCTATGATCTGCAGTTAACAGCTGACGAAGGGGTTCTTCTCTTGTTTCGTCCATATTACCATCTTAAACTTTGTTTACAGTAACCACACAGCTCGCTTCGTTTCTTGTAATTATATATATATATATATATATATATATATATATATATATATATATATATAGAGAGAGAGAGAGAGAGTGACTGAGAGAGCCTGCGGTAGTGGGCCCGATTAGACCACTAATCATGTGAGTACGCGATATACGGTGAGATGTAGAGTGGGTATAGAGATATGTAAAAATCTCTCTCTCTCATATATATATATATATATATATATATATATATATATATATATATATATATATATATATATATATATATATATATATATATATATATATATATATCATATATATATATATATATATATATATATATATATATATATATATATATATAGTTGTAATAAGTAGGTAAAAATATCCAAGGTATAGAGCAACTTAAGTGCATAGGACGAATATAATTATTAAGGTCAGTTACTACAACGGCACCATACTAGGTACCTGTGTTTCGTTAGCCCTAAGGACCAACTTGTTCAACGTATGCCGATGAAAATGAAGCGGAAAATGTTTACTCAGAAAAGGTAAATACAGAACAATAGGGATGGAGAAAAGAGACCCAAATCAAGGTTTTCGCTAGGCTATGGAAGGGTTTATAGGTGTGAGTACGTGAGTCTATGTTAAAGTCGAAGAGCTTAACACAAATGAGGTTGGTGGATATGGTGATTAACTCATCCCTAAAGGTGCCGAGGTCGTGGTCATTTTTATGGCTAGTAAGGGCCAGACCATCGTCACGGTATAAACCCGTCTGGAGATCCGGAAGTTTCTTGCGTGAGGTATCCAGGATAAAGAGCCTCACAAAATTTACGGCTGGCTTTGCCGAAAACTAAAAACAGTCGTCTAGAAAACACACATGATGTTATGAGGCTGTTTACTTGCAAATGAAACGAATATTAATAATATTAACTCACGAATACATTTAGGTATCCACTATGTTAGAGCGAAAACAAATTTTGTTTTTAATTGGCACGAACACCGAATTGAAGATAGCGAGTTTACCTTTTACACCTACCTCTCTTCTGATTACCGGATGCTGAAGCTGGCGCATTACTGCACAAGCTCCTGCAATCCTTGCACTTACTTCAGCTACCTGCCTTCCATATACACACACTCCCTGCCTTACATACACACACACACGTGCGTGCGTCCGTACACAGATAAATAAACCCGAATACATATGTTTTTATATCAATATATATTTGTAGACATTCATATACGTTGATACGCAATACACACACGCCCCATTCAATTTTCCTTTGTGTAAGTCCATTGTCCTTATGCAGTAAAAATTAAAAAAATAATGAAAAGTCACCTCACTGAATTCCCAAGAGAAATATCACTGTCAAATCTTCGAACATCTTGTATAGATCTGATAAAACGTTTTCAGATATTTTTAAAATGAATTTTTTTATCATCTGTTACTAGTTAAATTCTGACATAACCTTTTTTTCTATTTCTTTTATACATAACGATCCTATTATATTTTTCGTTGCTGTTTACTCCCAAGTCAGTCTTGATTGAGGAATCCTATGCTCAACTAAATTACACAGCCATCATGTATTTCCGCCCCTCTAGACAGTTTCATGGGCCACATTATTCAATCTGCCTTTCCTTATTTTAAAACAGTTGTGATTGGACGGAAATTTTGGTGTTATCTCTAACAGGTCCAATGTTTAGCTCAGACTTCATTGGGCAGACAAATGACCAAAGATGGTTGAGTCGTGATCATTTCTTCTTTTAACCAGACAGACACATTGATCCACGACCACAATTTCCATTGCGTATGTAAAAAACAAAAAAAAACTAAAACAAACAAAACAAAAAATAAAACAAAAATAGTATTGGAATGGGAATTAAGGGAGAATTGGCTGCTCCTTCTAGCATCTCGAGTAACTGCATAGTGGTTCTCTTCACCGCTAGTATTGAATGTGTTGATAATGGCGGAGGTGGGCCGATGATAATATTGTTGTTATAGGCGGAAGAAATAGTGGTGGCGGTGATTATATTGTCGGTATTATTGTTGTTTAGCTCATGTCAATCCCGATCCAGCAGATCGATAATCAAACATACGATTGTACTATCTTGTCACCACCCATTCTTTTTATTTAGAAACAGTTTATCTAAGAGTAAATTATCCAAAATCATTCTATTCTTTTAAGATGGTAGGATGTGATATGAGGTAGATTTGGTTATTAGTGTTAGCATGTCGAGCAACTATATAGAAGAGCTCTCGTGAAACTCTTTTATAACAATCATTATCTCCTCCCTTAATTATTACTAGCTTAATTTTGGAAATGTTTAAGCTGTGTTTCATATTGATATTTCGAATGGGCAGGAAGATTTAGTCATGTTTTCTAGAGAGAGAGAAAGAGAAAGAGAAAGTCTGAGTGTGGGGGTTTGATGGGAAAATATGCATACATCCCAGAGAAATATGTACATCTCTGAAGTGCTTACATTGCAAATTTGGTATAACCAACCACGGCTTATCACGTTAACATGCATTTCTTTTAGTAAGAAGTTAGTTTCGCTATACATGCACACACACACACACACACACACACACACACACACACACACACACACACACACACACACACACACACACACACACACACACACACACACACACACACACACACACACACACACATACATACACACACACACATATATATACACACACGCATATATATTATATATATATAGTCCAGAAATAGCCGTCGAAACGGCTTGAGCTCTGCCGTCGGGGTTAAACTTTCTCCTATATATATATATATATATATATATATATATATATATATATATACATACACACACACATATACAAGTGTATATATTAACCGATAAGTTACCGAAGTGTTTGAAATAAGCCTTGGAGAGGGAAAAAGGACAGAGACATCTGCCGAAATCGAACCACACACACACACACACACACACACACACACACACACACACATATATATATTAAAATAACAGATTAAAGTTTAAGCAAAGAATCGCTGCTTTCACCGAAGATCCCGTTAAAGGTGAAAACAGCGATTCTTTGCTTAAACTTCAATCTGTTATTTTAATAAATATTTGCTCTACGGTTCTTATATATTTGATATATATTTATCCTTATCGATCTCTCTTTGGATTTTAGTCTTGAGGATTGGCAGTATCAGTAGAGGGTCGGACGCCATGCTTTCCAGCATAGTTACGTCCCTTTACGATCTGAGTTCAAATCCCACCGAGGTTGACTTTGCCTTTCATCCTTACGGGGTCGATAAAATAAAGTACCAGTAATGCACTGGATAATTGCTGGCCTTGTGCCTAAAGTAGAAACAATTACTATATATATATATATATATATATATATATATTGTTATGCTTTGGGAGGGTCATGTTGCCAATAAGAAACACACGCACCAGTTGCTTTCACTCCAATTTATTATAAATTAAATTATAAATTTAAGAATTTATAAATTTCCGGTTGGTTGGTTGGTTCCATAACCGGACGGTTGTTCATATATTGTCAAAGTTTTTTCGTCACACATTCTGTGACCTCTTCAGTGACTGAGGATTCTTTTCTTTGTTTTGTGCCTCTCCTTTGTTCTGTCCTACGCCATATATATATATATATATATATATATATATATATATATATATATATATATATATATATATATATATATATATATATATAAGATCAAAAGATGGTTAAATGAGTTCCATGTATTTTATTATGCGCATTTCAAAAACAAATATCATCATGCAATAACATTTGTGTTTTCATCAGATAAAATATGAGGACATGATATGAAGGTTAAAAACACTTGTGGATAGTGCAGTTTTAAATCAACATATTGCATGATGATATTTGTTTTTGAAATGCGCATAATAAAATACATGGAACTCATTTAACCATCTTTTGATCTTATATATTATGTATACTCCAGTCCTACAAACTGTAGAGTGCTTCTTATCCGATATCTGCATTGCTTTATTGTACTACAATAAAACTCACCTCCTACATATATATATATATATATATATATATATATATATATATATATATATATATATATCAGACCAGAGCAAACATCACGGACGCTCTATCTCAAAATTATTTTTGAAAAGCATTTAGAAATGCGCAACCGGTAACACTTAAAACCAAAACTGAATACTAACCAATACAATTACTAATTCTCATTTATTCCTAATTAAACTATTTTTCACTGTGAACAATTTGTCAGCATTTTCTCTATATATATATATAAAAATAAATAATAATTACGAAGAACAACATCCGAAGAGGGCTCGATAAGGATTTTGGGTATATATATATATTATATATATTCATAAACCCGTAGAACAAATATTTATTATTAGTAGGGTCGGACGCTATTCTTTGACACATAGAGTTACGGCCCTTGCCATTCTGAGTTCAAATCCTGCCGAGGTTAACTTTGCCTTTCATCCTTACGGGGTCGATAAAATAAATTAGCAGTAATACACTGGGATAATTGCTGGCCTTGTGCCCAAAGTAGAAACAATTATTAGTACAGATTAAAGATTAAGCAAAGAACTTTTGCTATCACCCTATTAAGGGATCTTCTGAAACACACACACACATATATATATATATATTCATATATATGTATATACATATATATATATATATATGTATATACATATATACATATATATATATATTCATATATACATATATACATATATATATATATTCATATATATATATATATATATATATACATATATATATATATATATATATTTCGTTTCTGAATTTGTTTAGCAAGATTATTTATCTGAAAACGTGTGTTGAAACCGATATTGTTATGCTTTGGGAGGGTCATGTTGCCAATAAGAAACACACGCACCAGTTGCTTTCACTCCAATTTATTATAAATTAAATTTATAAATTTAAGAATTTATAAATTTCCAGTTGGTTGGTTCCATAACCGGACGGTTGTTCATATATTGTCAAAGTTCTTTCGTCACACATTCTGTGACCTCTTCAGTGACTGGGGATTATTTTCTTTGTTTTTGTGCCTCTCCTTTGTTCTGTCCTACGCCATCTTGTTTTTGTGTGTGTTGTGTGCTTAGTTTGAGCATGTGTTACATCCGGGTGTCTGTGTGTGTTTTTATTTGTTTATTTATTTGTTTATTTACATGTTACTGGTTGGTTGTTTGTTCTATGTGTGTGTGTGTGTTTTCATTTTGTCCTTAATTGTAAGTTGTGATGTTGCTATTCCATTCATGTTTTCTATTTAATTTTGGTTGGAGTTCATTTATGTTTATTGCCTCTGTGATTTGTCTAAACATTGCGTCTTTTCTGTGTGTAGATTCTATTTTTATTTCTATGTTCTCTAATTTGCCCTTATGTTCTATTTTAGCATGTTGGTGGAGTATTGATGATTCTTTTTTATCTTGAAGTTCTCGCCAGTGTTCATTTAACCGTTCCCCTATGCTACGAGCTGTCTCACCTATGTACACTATATTCTTATCTTTACATTGTCCTTCAGTACATCTTATGCTATATACTACATTTCTAGTTTTACAGTTAATATGGGGGCTTAATTTACAGAATATGCATTTCTTATCTATACAGGGAGGTCTTTGAAATAAAAATAGAAATAGAAACAACACAACTAACAATAACAATAGCAATAGTACACATAAAGCAGCAGCCTGGAACTCTACTTTTTATAATCCTTCTGATATGTCCTTCGACCTACGACGAGTCCACGCCACGACTTTAGCTTTTAACAAACGTACGCAATTGCCGTCGCAGGTCGATGAACAAACAGAAGCACAATTTAGTATAGCTAGATTTAAACTTAGAAATATTATAGAACAGTATAGCAAGAAGCAAAATAGAATGGAGGCCCAGCAACTGGGATAAAAATCTGCAAATGGCTTTCGTAAGCTCATGCAGCGCTCGCGTAATGGAGAGATTGCATGCTTTCCAACAGACAAGTCTGGCAGAATGTCGGTTGACAGTCTGTCAAACTACATCCAGACAATGCAACCCCACATCACTAACACAAGAGAAATAACACCACAAGAGCATGAGGATAGGGAGAAAACCCTCAATGCCCATATGATGATGTGGACAAACATAATTCAGCCCAATAAAAGGACTGCCAACAACTTCCAGGCCTGGAACAATGACGTACCAGCGTTGTATGGGCTTCGAAAAGATCATAAAACGAGCAGTGACCCTGTCACAGGACCACCAACTCGGCCAGGCTGTGGTGCTAACATTGCTAGTAACTACAGACTTTCCTCCTTCCTCTCCCTGATCATACGCCCCATCATTGAAATGTCCCCAGATATATGTGACAGCACGGACGACCTCCTCAGCAGTATCAGCGAAAATAACCGATCTAAGGACCTAACAGACTGTATAATAGGTAGTATTGATGTTGTGTCCCTATATCCATCCATTGACGTGGATTTTGCTGTGGAGAAATACGTAGAAATTATCAGTGAGAGCAATGTTGAATTCCGTGGGATTGATACCACTGAGCTAGGACTCCTACTTAAACATAACTATAGTAATGATTATCTAGATACATATGACCTTAGCAACCTGTGCCCTACAAGACCAGCAAGAGGCAGACCACCTACCATTACCTCAATGGCCAAGAAAACCCACACAGAAAGATGGAACGGGTGGACCAGAGCCATACGGACCCCCGAAAACCACGATGAACTAAAGAAAATGATTGCACATGTGGTGGGGGCCAGTATAAAATTAACCCTTAAGGAACATATGTTAAAATTTAATGGAAAAACATATGCCCAAGAGGAGGGAGCGGCCATTGGTGTTAGCGTTGCAGGTGACATAGCTAACCTATTCATGGTATGGTGGGACAATAAACTTAAACTTAAAGAACAATTAGAAGACAGCAACCTCTTAACCCTGATAATGTACTCCCGCTACATTGATCATATAAACATCGTAGTAAAAACACCCCCACTAGAGAACAGTCAGGAATTAGAGAAAAACACCATGGAAAGCATCCAGCAAATAGCTAACTCCATCCACCAGAGTATTAAAGTTATTATAGACTACCCAAGTAAACACCCCAACCATCGATTACCTGTACTAGACACAGAGCTCTGGTTATAAACCATTAACAACAAAAAACAAATCCTCCATTCGCATTATGCCAAACCCATGACTTCCAAATATATCTGATCCACCGAAACTCAGCTGTTTCGGATCACACCAAAATCAACATACTGATTGCGGATTTGGTACGGGTGATGAGAAACGTGTCCCGCATGTGCAACCCCAAAGAACTAGAGAGACAGATACAACACTTCATCCACCGTATGCAGTTCTCTGGTTACAATCAGAGAGATAAAATCAGAGTATATAGAGGAACCAGAACCAAATAGGAAAAAATGGTAAATAATGATACAAATGGGACCTTCCCCTTGTATAGGAGCAAATTTTGGAATAGAATAGAAAGAACTAGGAATAAGGTTAATAGAATAAACTATGAATAAGGTATGATAGGAATAAGGAATAAGGTATGATAGCAATAAATACCAGAGTGTAATGTTCATCAATACAACCCCTACAGGTGAATTAGCTTACAAATTTAGAAGGGCCTTAGATAAACATAAACTTAATATTAAGATAGTAGAAAGACCAGGTACCCCCATAAAAACATTTATTAGCAATACATACTCTTTTCAAAGACCTCCCTGTATAGATAAGAAATGCATAATCTGTAAATTAAGCCCCCATATTAACTGTAAAACTAGAAATGTAGTATATAGCATAAGATGTATTGAAGGACAATGTAAAGATAAGAATATAGTGTACATAGGTGAGACAGCTCGTAGCATAGTGGAACGGTTAAATGAACACTGGCGAGAACTTCAAGATAAAAAAGAATCATCAATACTCCACCAACATGCTAAAATAGAACATAAGGGCAAATTAGAGAACATAGAAATAAAAATAGAATCTACACACAGAAAAGACGCAATGTTTAGACAAATCACAGAGGCAATAAACATAAATGAACTCCAACCAAAATTAAATAGAAAACATGATACCAATTAATCTGACTGGTAAGTCATTTTCAAAGTTTCTTTTGTGATCCTTCATATTGATCTTGGGTTTCCTAGGCATGAAGGGTTGTGTTTTATTCTCAATGTCTAATTCATGCATTATACAAGATGCATCAGTATTCAGTGTATAATGCATGAATTAGACATTGAGAATAAAACACAACCCTTCATGCCTAGGAAACCCAAGATCAATATGAAGGATCACAAAAGAAACTTTGAAAATGACTTACCAGTCAGATTAATTGCACCATCCAAATCTGACCTGGGAAAACTTAGCAAAAATATTCTAGACAGAGTAATACAACAAATTATAAACTTACCTAATTTATCTTACTTAAAATTATGGAAAGGGACTAGTGAGGTTATTAATTGGTTTAAAGAAATTAAATATAACTGTAATAATAAGTTTATTCAGCTGGATATTGCTAACTACTATTCATCTATCACTCCTAATCTACTGAATAAGGCACTAAATTACGCATTTAAACATACTGACCTAACTAGCAATGAAATGCACATTATATTATCGGCAAGGAAAACATTGATAGAATTTAATAACCAACTCTGGACTAGGGCAGATAGAAATAATAATTTCGACATAACTATGGGATCATCAGACTCAGCTCAGGTAACGGACCTTGTGGGCCTATTTATAATTAATTCGCTACATAGAAAAATACTAGGTCTAACCGGAGGTTTATATCGTGATGACATGCTTTTACTTATAGAAGATAATAGCTGTGAACTAAATAGAAAAAGAAAACAAATTATACAATTTTTTAATTACCTTAATCTAAAAATAGAAATAGAGAATAACCATAGAATAGTCAATTTTCTTGATGTAACACTAAATCTCAACACATGTCTTCATTATCCATTTCACAAACTAAATGAGAACTTGAATTATGTCAACTTTAACTCTAATCACCCCAGATCTGTTAAAAATACTATAGTGAACTCTGTTCAAGAACGGATTTCAAGAATTTCATTTAATTAAAATATATTTGATGAAAAAGCGCAGTATTACAACGAAGCATTAGCTAGAGCTGGATATAGAAATAAAATTAAATACATCGATAATAATAATAACAAGCAAACTAACCAAAATAATAACAATTTCAATTACGGTAACAACTTTAACAACTATAATAGAAAACATTACAATAATTCCAAAAGCCGAAAAAGAAATAGAACTAGAAATATATTATGGTTTGCTCCCCCTTTCTCACTAAATATTAAAACCCCTATTGGTAAACTATTCTTTAAAGCTCTTGACACAC
>OZ024740.1:398550777-398555777 GCA_964016885.1 Eledone cirrhosa | reverse complement strand
GTTGGAGCGGTCAGCAAACGCCCTCCCACAGTGAGGACATTTAAATGGCTTTTCTCCTGTGTGTGTACGAATGTGTCCTTGTAATAACCATGGGCGGCTGAAAGCTTTACCGCACAGTTTGCATCGACAAGGGAGTGTATGTGTGCGAATGTGCATTTTTAAAGCCCCGAGTGAAGCATATGACTTACAGCAGAACTTACAACTAAATTCCCGCTTCACTTGAGACATACAGTGTAATTGTTTGTGTTTTGATAGACCACCGAAAGTAGCATAACTTTTTTTACAAGCCTCACATTGGTAACGTGGTGGATGGTTCATAGGCTGTCGATAATCCTTCTCAATTGCAGTTGATAGAGATTTACTTGGAGATGATGTTGCTATCGTTGTTGAGTTTGTACCGATTCCAAAAATGGGGTTTGTTGGTAAGTTGAAAAAGGAAAGAATACTACTGTCGTGCCAGTGTTTGCGAGGTGAAGGATGCATAGAAGCTGCAGATAGTGTTGATGCAGTCTTACTATTGTCAAAAGAAGGCAATTGTTGTGAAGGTTGAGAAAATATATTTGAACTGGAATTGGTTAGATTTAATTTACAAAAACCGTCTTTCAAATTTGATTTTTCATATTGTCCAAAATGAGGATTAAAAGCCGAGAAACATTGCTCGGCAAGTCCATAGGTGAAACACGAACGTGTTTGGTCCATAGCTGTCAGAAAACCATTCTTAGAGTAAGGTGACGCAAAAAACGGTTCGTATGAATGCATTAAAAGTCTATCCAAATAGTGAGGTATACGGTGCAGTTCAGTAATATGTGTGGCTTTTGGAATGCAGGTCTGGCAATCACTAACATATAACGTTGGCATTGATGAGGACGGTTTCTTCTGGGGTATTGGTCGAAAAGCACTCTCTCTTGTGATGGGAACTTCAGCTTGAATTTTATTCGACACTGCCAATGCTGCAGCAGCCAACGCATTAGATTGTAATTCATGATTCTGGTACAGTGTTTGGTCCCGGTGTAAATGAACAATTGGCAACTTACGAATATGGTCAATGTAAGAAGACTGATTCTGAGTCAGTTTTGGAATTGGTCGTACAACAGACATTTCAGTCTTTATATGATCTGTAAAATAAAAAAAAACAGATATAAATAAAATATTCGTATATTATATATATATACGTACACACACACCACACACGTGCACGCACACACACACACACACACACACACACACACACACACACACACACACACACACACACACACACACACAATAATAATAATAATAATAATTGTTTCTACTTTTGGCACAAGGGCAGCAATTACTCAGTATATTACTGGTACTTTATTTTATCGATCCCGTAAGGACGAAGGGCAAAGTTAACCTCGGCTGGATTTGAACTTAGATCGTAAAGGGACAGAACTATGCTGGAAAGCATGGCATCCAACCCTCTACCGATACTGCCAATTCAATAATACACACACATATATATCAACAAAAATCAATGCATGCATGTATGTTTACTTGTGTATCTGTATCTAGGTATGTAGGAATGTATACATGCATATATGTGATTATCCCATGTAGTTCAAATATTTCAGAGTTTAGAGAATTGGATTTAGGTGAATATATCTCTCCCTCTCACTTGAGTAGATGCGCGTGTGCGTGTGTGTCTGTATGTTATTTTGAATATGATAACTTACACTTTTCGTTTCAATAATAGCTGGATATTAAAATGCAGAGGTAAATGTGTATCAATATTCATATACGCATTTTTGTATGCATTTAAACAGTGTTTAAAATTCAATCCCTTTTTCTCTTACTTTACCTTTTAGTAATAATTGTTTCGACTTTTGGCACAAGACCAGCAATTATCCCAGTGCATTACTGGTACTTTATGACTGTATACTTGACAATAGTGAGCGAATTCGATGAGTCGTTAGAATGCCCCAAGAATTACGTTGCGTTATTCGTTTCGAGGTCACCTTTGACTTTCATCCTTTCGGGATCGATAAATAATAAACTAGCTCAAAGGTGGTGGACTGGATGGCTTGCGGTATCTGATTTGATTCTGTGTTTTAAGTTCAAACCCTGCCTCGTTCTGGGTCGATCTGACTTTCCACACACACACGTGTGTTTCTACATATATTCATATGTTTATAACAAGAGGAACATTATGCGCCTAATTATCAGTCATGGACTGATGTCAAATGTATATAAAAATAATTCAATGCTAAATAGTACCGCAACTAATTCATTATCAAGTATGTCTACATTTATATCTTTCGCACCACTCATATCTTCGTAAATGACAGTCACCATTTTGATTTTTCGACATGTTCAACAAAACATCTGACACACAGCCCATTTCAGCTTATTTCTAAAGTATCTCATATCTAGTTCATCATCAATAACGTATTCTTCACCGACGTGACCACAATACAGCTTAGTTACATCTTCAAAACGGATAGTATGAGTTCTAATTCTGTCCAACCCCTACTTAATATATCTTCTCCCTCCTCCTTTCTGTGTGGATTGCTCTATTTCACCCTATTTGTCATTTAGCTGTCTGCAATCGAAATAACTACATAGCCATTCGTTTTATCGTGTCACTCCAGACTAATTACATTCCCAGCCGTTGTTTCATCAGTTCCTCTCTATTAAGCGATTCTGCAGAGGTATATAAGCACCTCACAAATACGGAGATAGATGGATTATATATATATATATATATATATATATACCGAAGCATTTATATGTCATGAGAAATTTCCAATCAACTGCCTAGGATCATAAAATTGCAGTTAGATACAATACCTGGAAAATATCCAACACATTTTCTTATAAAAAGTATTTTTAATTGCACCACATATTTTGATAAAGATGCAATGGAAAGAAAATCGGATTAAAGAGAGAAACTGGAATGTATACAAAGAGAAACGAACCGAACAACAATGTCAGCAAAAAAGCAAGAAAACCAAATCAACTAGTGGAACCCACTGTTTAGCATAACTATAGCGAATGAACAAAGTTCTTGTTCATGATAAAACATTTCTTCACAAACCACCAATTGTTCATTAAAAAGGCTAACTTGATAGAGAAGGAGAAATAGTATTAACTGTGCACAAAGGAACATGTTCAAACCATCAAAGAATACGTCTACAATAACACAACTCTTTTATCTATTGACAAAATACTCACAAAGATACTAATGTATCGAGATCAAATATAATCCGAATATAGTATGAAATAACAACTAAAATATTGCATGAAAGAGTCAAAATATTTTGTACGTCACTAACTCGAGGTAAGATAATTTTTAGCAGACATGGTACCCTATTTTTTTTTATATTTAGGACAGCATTTTCCATTGTAGATAATATACATTCCCACATTTTAGATGGTAGGATGTGATATTTGGGAATTTGGTTGCTATTTCTTGACGGTCCAGTGACTACATAGGAACTTCATAACAAAGATGTTTTTTATGCCTAGCGATAAGAACAAAACGTGGTATCAAAATACATGAAAATAAGCAGCCCACAAAGAACTTTCCGCAGCTAAAAACGAGATAAAAGAGTTGGACTGTTTTAACACCATTGATCGTGTTCCCCGAAAGTAGTCAATGATGTTAAATGAGACAAGTATATAACTTTTGTGCTCGTTTATAAATGTTTCTATATTTGGCACAAGACCAGCAATTTCAAGGGAAGGGGAAAGTCGACTAAATCGACCCCTGTCTGTTACTGGTACTTTATTTTATCGACCCTGTAAGGATGAAAGGCAAAGTTAACCTCGGCGGGATTTGAACTCAGAACGTAAAGGGTCATAACTAAATGCTGCAAAGTATTTTGTCCGACGCTCTACCGATTCTGCAAATCCACCGCCCCTGTGCTCATTAATACTTCGACTTGATGAACATCTATAGAACAGAAAATTTTGGGAGCAGCGAAGTAAACTTTTGAGTGAGAGCAAAATCATATAATATAACTTAAGACCTAGATGGACTCGACCGCTGAGAATTAAGTGTTGTGCTACAATAACTTCGGAGCTGGATGGACTTAGCCGCTGAAATTTAAGTGTTATGACACAATAATTTAGGACATTCATGAATTTCACTAGTAAGTTTTAAATGTGATGGTATTTCTTTCATTATTGTCAAATCTCCGTTATATCATATCATACCTTTTTAAAATGAAGGGACATTAGATAGTCTTAGATATACTGTCAAAATAAACAAACAGGATTGTCACGACTTGAATATCTTTTCATTCGATCAGCCACGACACATCTGGAGCTAAACAACACCAGCAACTGTCACCAATACTAAAACAATTCTTATTTTCTGAAAATATTCTTCACAAATCATCCAACTGTAATGAGTATATTAGTTAATTTGAAGGACCCAGCCATGGCAGAGTGGTTAAGAAATTCGCTTTGCAATCATATGGCTCCGGGTTCAATCCCATTACGTGATACTCAAGTCTAGTGTCTTTCGGGTCGATTCAAACCCCGTCAGGGAAATTGGGTAGACGAAAACTGTGTGAAAGCTGCCGGATGGATTATACTTGTAATTCAACGGTTCAGCCTTGTGATATGTTATTATTGATTCCGCTTGAAAAATACGTTAAATGGTACGCATGTCTCTGGAATACTGAGCCGCTTACGTATTTATATAAAAAAAAATGAGCTGACCATTCTGTCGTTCGAATAACCGAATGCTCATCCTCGGAACCAACGCTGGATTCATCATCCCCACCCGTCACCATCATTAGTTACCAACCAGGATGATAAAACGTCAAATTATACAAACAGAAAATATACACAGCCAAATGAACCAAACAACAGTGTATATTGGATAAAACTCACAAGAGTTTTGAGATAAAATGTCAAAGCGAGAATTTTTAGTTGTACATTTATATAATATATTTAATTACATATTGGTTAGTCATATGAATAAGCTATATAAAATAGTTATTTATATATTTAAATATATGTCGCAATCG
>OZ024740.1:398543277-398545777 GCA_964016885.1 Eledone cirrhosa | reverse complement strand
TTAATATATATATATATTATATATAAACATACATATTTATATATTTAATATATATATATATTATATATAAACATACATATTTATATATTTGCAGTATTGGTAGAGGGTCGGACACCATGCTTTGACGCATAGTTACGTCCCTTTACGGTCTGAGTTCAAATCCCGCCGAGGTTCACTTATATATATACATACATATTTACATATATAATATATATATATTATATATATACATACATATTTACATATTTAATATATATATTATATATATACATACATATTTACATATGTAATATATATATATTATATATATATATTATATATCTACATAGATATTTACATATATAATATATATATATTATATATATAAATACATATTTACATATATAATATATATACATTATATATATATACATTATATATATATATATATATATATATATATATATACATTATATATATTATATTTATATATATATATATGTAATATATATAATGTATATATATATATATATAATATATATATACATTATATATATTATATATATTTTATATATATATATATATGCATATTTACATATATAATATATTTTATATATATATATATATATATATATATATATACATTTTATATGTTATATATTTATATATATAATTGTTTCTACTTTAGGCACAAGGCCAGCAATACTCAGTGCATTACTGGTACTTTATTTTATCGACCCCGTAAGGATGAAAGGCATAGTCAACCTCAGCGGGATTATATATAATATTTAATATATATATATACATTATATATATTATATTTACATATATATTTTATATATATATACATTATATATATCATATATACATATTTACATATATAATATATTTTATATATATATATACATTAAATATATTATATATATATATATATTTTATATATATATATACATTATATATATCATATATACATATTTACATATATAATATATTTTATATATATATGCATTATATATATATATATAATATATATTATATATATATATATACATTATATATATATATATATACATTATATATATAAAATATATATATATACATTATATATATATATATATATATACATTATATATATATTATATATATATTATATATATTATATATATATTATATACATATATATATATACATTATATATATTATATACATATATATACATATATATATATACATACATTATATATATTATATATATATATACACATTATATATATTATATACGTATACATACATTATATATTATATACGTATATATACATTATATATATTATATAAATATATATACATTATATATATTATATACATATATATACATTATATATATTATATGTATTATATATATTACATACATGTATATACATTTTATATATATTATATATATATTATATATATATACATTATATATATATATACATTATATATATTATATATATATACATTATATATATTATATATATATATATACATTATATATATATATACTATATATACATTATATATTTATATATACATTATATATATTATATATATACATTATATATATTATATATATATACATTATATATATACATTATATATATTATATATATATATACATTATATATATATACATTATATATATATACATTATATTATATATATATATATAACATTATATATATTATATATATGTATATATTACATATATATATGCATATTTACAGATATAATATATTTTATATATATATATATATAAGAAGACGATCGACTTTTGTCAAATCGGACCGAGGGAACAATGTTTCCGTTGGTCTTTCCAATTGCTAATACTATCTATCGGTCGCAACTCCAGGTAGAAGGAGCAACGTGAAATAAAGTGTCTTGCTCAAGGACATAACGCATCGCCTGGTCCAGGAATCGAACTCACAACCTTACGATTGCGAATCGAATTCTCTAACCATTCAGCCACACGCCTTCACAATATATATATATATACACATTATATATATGTATGCATATTTACATATTTACACACACATATATATATATATATATATATATATATATATATATATATATATATATATATATATATATATATATATATATATATATATATATATATATATATATATATATATATATATATATATATATATATATATATATATATATATATATGTATATATGTATGTATGTATATATCTATATGCGTATTTAGATGTATAGCACACACGCACACAAACATATATGCAGATTTACATACATAACATATATATATATATATATATATATATTTACATATAACACACATATATATATATATTTACATATATAACACATATATATGTATATATATATATATCTCTCTCTCTATATATATATATGTATATATATATATGTTATATATGTAAATACGCATATAGATAACATCTCTATGTATATATCTATATTTACATATAAAACACCCAAATATATATATATA